>JAFJYI010000208.1:0-716625 GCA_019022655.1 Acacia acuminata
TAGACCCATGTGGTTCGAGTGTGATCATCAATGAAAGTAACAAACCACCTAGTATAAGTGAGGGTAGGTATTCGGGCAGGGCCCCAAATATCACTGTGAATTAAGGTGAATGGTGAGGAGGGAGTATAGGGCTGTTTGGGATATGAAGATCGTGTCTGTTTTGCGAATCGGCAAGTTTCACAATGAAAAGGAACAGAATTTTTATTGAATAAGCTGGGAAAGACATGTTTCATATAATCAAAACTAAGGTGACCTGATCGACAGTGCCACAACAATGCATCATTATTCTGTGAATTTGAGCTAACCAGCGCTCGTCTTGCCTTCCACGCATTTTTATTCTTCAAGTTTGATCCTTCAAGATAAAACAATCCATCCCATTCTTTAGAAGTCCCAATCGTCCTCCTCGTTCTTAAATCCTGAAAAACACATACACCATCATCAAAGATCACTCGACATATTTGGCCTCTAGTCAACTTACTCACAGATATCAGATTACACGTGAGTTCAGGTACAAATAGAACATTATGAATTGCCAAGTGATCGATAATATGATGTGCCAATACCCTCAACCCTTGTGAATACACCATTTGCGACTTTTACTTTGAGGTGTTCATGACAATTTAAGGTTGTGGAATAAAGTTTGTTTCTAGGTCATATGATCCGTAGCTCCCGAGTCCACAATCCCGGTATCGTCACTAGTCATCACGGCGTTGAGAGCAACAATAGAATTACCTGACTGAACAAGATTCACACTAGGAATAGAGCTGGACTTATTCTGTTTGTCGAGTATTTTGCGAAGCATCTGTAGTTCTTCCTGACTCAGGCGTTCGTCATTCTCCACCTTTGTTTCAGTTGCGGTCAGGTGACTTGAGAAGTTCGATTTTCCCCCAGTAGGTTTGCCATGAAGTTTCCAGCATTCTTCCTTAGTATGACCCTTCTTCTTACAATAGTTGCACCATTTATTAGTCTTTCGCTCCCCGTGTGGTCCCTTAATTGCAAGTGCGGAGCTTTCGATTTGACTTGGTCCACTTCGGTTCAAGAGTTTCCTGCTTTCCTCAAATTGCACAAAATTAACGACATCAGAGAGTTGTGGGAGTGGCTTCAGCCTCATAATTCGGCCCCTTATCTCTTCAAAAGCGTCGTTTAAGCCTAGGAGGAAATCGTGTATCCTTCCTTCTTCCACTATCTTTTTGTACAATTGTGCATCATCGAGGTTTTTCCAAGGATGAACCTCAAATAAATCTTGTTGTTGCCACAGTTTCAGCAAAGCATTATAATATTCAGTCACCGTCATGTTACCTTGTCTCAAATCCCGGAGTTGTCGCTTTAGGTGAATCAAGGCAGCGGTGTAATTTATGCCGATTGGTTTTTTGGAATTGAGCCAAACAAGGGAGGAAACGGGGAGGAAGTCATTCTTCTGGAAAAAACGCAGGTCGCCGGAGATCGCCAAACACGACGGCGCGTGGGTGTCACGAGCCGGCACTGTGGTGGCGCGTGGAGGTCACGCGCTGGGTATCTCGCCGTCGAGCTTCTGGGATCCGCCGATCGGCACCTGCTAATGCTGTCTGTGGTGGCGATGTCGTTCCACGTGCTCTCCTTCAGGCAGATCGAAGTGGTCCAACGTCCTCTGGTTTCTCTCTGTCTCTCGTGTTTTCGCTCTCTCTCTCTCGGTGACTGCACCTCCTGCCCAGACAGAGGAGGTTGACCAGCTGTGTAGGTGAGGAAATGGAGAGTTCCGACAGTGGGTCCTTCGATTTTTGACCCTGGGACCTCCGAGGACCTACGATAGTGATTGGTCACTGTGTTTGCGCATGGAGGAGCTCACTCTAGCGTTCCTGGGCCTTCGAACAGAAGGTCTTGCTCTGATACCATGTTTAAATCAGAGGTGTTTGCTCTATGTTTTGATATCTTATTCATGATGACAAACTTACAATATATAGGCTCATGAGAAGAAGCCGTTACAGTGAGAAGAAGGGAAATAGACAACACAATTAATTATCATAAAAGCACATAAAAGCATAATCTTTCCTAAACTAAAAACACATAATCTCAGATCCTATAATCAAGGAGAGGATCAAGGGATCCTATCAATCGCAGATATTCTAACAACATTAGAGCAGATGACAAGAATTCAAGTATAGATATACTATGACAAGCAGAACAGCAGTAAAATGAGGAATCAACAGTAGCAGAAAAGAAACCCATTGATTGAAATCTGGCATACTTAATGGTATTTCTCCCAGCGTCATATATATTGAATCATCCTCACCAAGTGCTCCCTGAAACAATAAGTTGTACGTCCAAATAAGTTAGTCATCGAATATAATTTCATAGGTAACTGCTAAGGTCTGGCCACATTAAAAAAAAAAAAAAAAAAAAAAAACGGCTAAAAATTATGTTCATTTCATTTCACTGTAGATTAAAAAACCCACAGTTACCATCAAGTTTTCATGACGTATATATATCAGGGCATAAATTAAATTCCAAATGAATATCAAACTTGCAACAGTACCGGTCCATTATGAAGGTCCATCTCATTGTGCACAGAATTCATATCCCCTGGCACTGAAGAACAGTTTGGGAAATCAGACCCAAGCAACTCAGAAAGCATTAGCCCATAACCACCATCCTGAACATCGTGTAATTCAGCCGCATTTTGAGCATGGTTAGAAAAGCCTTCAAGGCCTGCAAACATAGCATCCGTCCTGTGTATATAAATGAATTTAGATCAGTAAGTGAAAAGCAAGGTGAATAAGGGAACAGACAATCTATACTGTCAGCTGTGCAGCTTACAATCCGGTACTTCAATTGGAAAAACAGATTTATGGTTCAAATATGTCAACTAGATCCTAGTAATACAACAGGAAAAAATTTAACAAACTGTTGCAAAAAGTATTTTAAAACATACACAAATGAAGAACATACTTTCTCTCTTTATTGTCTGCAGGTCTTCCTTCTTGACCAGAATCACTTTCTAGATCAATTATTTCAATCTCTTTGCTGCCTGTTGCACAAGTACTGAATCCACCGGATACACTGGCATGACTTATGGATAGATCAATATCAACAGGTTCTGTCTCTTTCTTCGTTTCAGAAATAGAGGGATAAATAAGAATAGGATCGTCATCATGATTATCATGCAGCTCAGATGTTTCCATGAGATTCAGATCACAAGTTCTAAATGAACTAGGCAATGATTGTTTCTCCTCTGAACACTGAAGAAATGGTCTACTTCCACCTTGTGTGAACTGAGGATTACTTATTAGGCTCCCATGAACAGGATTTAAAGTCATGTTATCCAGAGGTGAAATTTCATCTTCCCCTGAGTTCTTTTCAATTGCCTTGTCATGCAGGAAATAATCCTTGGTCCTGGGGACAAAAGAAGGAAGCCATTCTTTTAGTTTTTTGGTTTCCTCCCTCCCATCATCAGCATCTGCTGCACGCTTTTCACCTCTTTCCTCAACCATGGATATGCTACTTCCATACTCTGGCAGTCTAGGACTGGCCTCTAGGTTGTTACTATATACATAAGCTCTATCTTGACAAGATTGTGAGCTCACAGATGTAACCTGCTCAACATTACAAGTAGTAACTAAATCTTTGACATTGTCAGCAGCAAGAACTGATTGCACCTTGTTAACTTCTGAGTCAAGATGTTTTAAATCAGAAGTTTTGTCAGATTGCAGATCAATCGATGACGAGCCTTTAACAAACTCTTCAGCTGAGATTTCAGGTCCTTCAATACTTACATTATCTTGATTTTTTTCACTTCCATTGTTCCTGAGTGGATCAACCTTCAAACCTCTGTACGTTAGTGAGGAACGTGTCTTGGTAGGAACCTTGACAGATTTGCATAGTGTCAGTAAATCAGTGCAAACCCTGCTAGAGGTATTACTCTCTTGATCAGTGAGAGGAACAGAGAAGTTCTTAGAGACACCTGGTTTCTCTATATCATCATCGCAGGTACTATCCTCCATCTCCTTACCTCCTGCATTTCTATTGTCCAAGTTGTTGGAAACCTTGATCAGTTCTCCATCCCTATTATATGTATTATTTGCTGAAGTAGAAGATCCTACTTTCAATTCCATTTCACTTGAACTGGGCTCCTTGTCTGTCCCACTATTTAATTCAACCCCATCCTCACTTTTTGGCACATACCCAATCGAGTTAGAATTCTGCGTAACATTTTCAGTACCAACAGCTTGCTGCTCCTCCTCCTCATCGTGGGGTTTGGTACCAGTATCATCGTTATCCTTTCTCTCAGGGGAGACTCTAGGTCTATCAGACCATGAGCCACTCCTTTTGAAATCACGACCCCAATCGAAGCCATTACTTCGGAAACTTCCCCCTCTTCTCCTTACTTTGTCTTTGAAGTCGTCAGAAACAAACTTTCTCCGACCAGCTGACGTATCAGAAACTGAGCTTCCAAGACGAGCAAGGGCTGATGTACGCCCTTCCACTGGCAATTGCGAAGTATCTCCATCTTGTGCCCTAAATTCGTTAGAGTGCTTCTTGAAACTAGAACTATTCAATTTAATAGAGAGAGTACTAGGTGGAAGCAAACCCTGAGAAACCAAATACTCAGTAGCCAGACGACCAGCTTCCATGAAAATATCGCCCTTGCGAAATGGCGGCTGCGAGGTATGACCAAAAGCTTTGGTGTTGCCAGGACCCTTGCCAAAACCACCATCACGATTGCCATAAAAGCCATGGCCTCCTCTGATTGAACCCTCAGCTAGATTCATACCCATCCCCATGGAACCTGACCTATAACCATTTCCAGGGCTACGTTGCCGAGCGTGCATCGTGATGGCTAGCTCAAGGAATCAATCAACTCAATTACTAATTCTACAACAGACTCGATGCTCAACCAAACTGTTTCTCCTCCAGCATCTAATGGTTAATTTAGCACAACTATCATAATAGCCTAAAAAATGAAAACTTTACTAAGGATACAGATCCACACGATTGGTAACAAATTCTGTACAGGTCTGCTTTCGATTGAAGGATCTCAAACTTGTGACCTTCCTAAAGGAATGTCCGAATTGGTTTTATTTATTTGATAAATAGATAGTATGTTCCATAGCTGCGGCTCATGGCAAAGCAGAGAACATTTTCTGCCATCAAATATTCGATGATCGAGCCACCATCCTCCTCCCACACACGTACCTCCTTTCCTTTTTATTTGGGAATTTTTGATTTTTCACTGATCAGATTCAATGGTGATTTTTTTTTTTTTTTTTTTTTCCCCCACCGTTTCAGGTGAGTTTCGCCCGACTAATCCGGATCCGACCGCGGCCGCACACTATGGTGGGTGAGTCTCCCAAATGAGGTTTTTTTTTTTTTAGCATTCACAAGACTCAAACCCAAGACCTTACTTAAGCGACACAAGTCGCTTACCACTTGTACCAACCCCGTTGGTGATGGTGATTTTTCTTTATTGCAGGCTAAAGACCTTGTGATATTCATTAATTTTGCCCGTTCGAAGACGGCGATTTACCTTTTTTAATTTTATTTGAGAAAATTGCTGAAAAATCCTTAGTTTACCAACTTTATTTTATAAAGATATTTGTTTAATAACTCACTTAGCAAATCCTTTGATGCAACAACCTATTTTGATATAAAAATAGGGTTGGATGTTTAACATGAGACCCAGTTGCGCTCTTTTTAAAATAATAATAATAATAATAATAAGTTATAATATATTTTTAGATTATATATTAATTTATATGTCAGACAAATTAAAATGTTGTGCAAAAAAATTAATATGGAAAAAAAAATGTTCTTCCGCCTATTTTTTTTTTATACAAGGACAAAATGATATTAAATAAGCCAATGTTTACTAGGTACACATAGATATAGAACATAGGGCTGTGCAATGGATTGTCTGATAGTCAGTCCACCACCCACCCATTTATTTCTTAACGGGCTTGCTAAATACCCATTAAAACCCATGTCAAATGGGTTCGGCTAAACCTGTGTGGGTTTGAATGGGAATAAGCAACCCAATAGTACATCTTTAAAAAATACACACACACACACACACATTTGCACTTCTACTACATTGTTATCACTAATCACTAATTTCTTAATACAAATTATAAAAAACACTAATAATAATAAAGCACCATAATACTGACCCATTCCTCATTGAAATCACACATGAAATGGCAGGCATAAAGTTGTCAACATCAACTTCCTTCAATTAGGTGGCATTTGTGAGTAGCCAATTTTAAGTGAGTGTCTCAATTTTAAGTACATAGGTCAACCCGAGGTCCGGCCCGATATGAGCTCGGTGAAAAAATCGGCCTGGAGGAAACGGTCCGGTCGTGCAGTACCGGCCCACCTCGGCCGGACCCGGCCGGACCACCTGGACCCTGCATACCCGACCTTTTTTTTCAATTTTTTTCCAGTTTTTTTTCTTGCCTTCTTGGGATGCAATATTTTAGCTCTGATTTCACTTGACTTCCCAAAGTAATAAAAAATAACATAGTGAAAAGTGATTCCTATAAATTAAAAAGCATATTAGGATGTCCAGACTCCAGTGAACGGTTCAATTAGTGGTGTTTACCAAAAAAAAAAAGGACCTCGGGTCGAGCCTAGGACCCGATTCTAAACCCCGGACCGAAGTCCATCCCGACCCGAGCGGTTGTCTGTCCGGTCAGGTCAAATTGTCTTGGACCAATTTTTTTCATTCTAGACCGGCCGGTCGACCGGGGTTGGGGATCTGGACCAACTGGACCTCGGATTTTTTGGACAACCCTAGTCTCAACCATCTTTGAAGATAATGAGCTTCTAAAAGTATCTAGTACTTGACCCTTACTACTAAAAGCAAATCCTGAAAACATCGTGGAGACCGATGCAGCCAACAAATCACGCGCAATCAAATTTAAAACTTTATATGTGGAAATATGCAATTTCTACTATGCCCAAAAGGTTAAATTTATTTTCTCTGAGTTGTTCATCATGTTCTTCACGTTCTTCATCTATTCTTCTGCATTTTGCCTAGCCATGCTTGGCTAAGCTTCTTTGGTTGGCCCATGGATTGAAGGTTCCGCAAATCCAGAGGACCCACGCTTCAATCGGTAACATAATTCGTTTTTGTTTATTTTAATCGGATCCGATTATGATTGCCGATTAGGTATTAGATTTAATACCCAGATTGATATCCCAAGGACATAGGTCGGACCGAGTTCCAAAGAGTGTTGTGCGATCGCACATCGAGCTCTCCATGTGTTCGATCAGATGCTAGGCAATCGTCTAGTCGAGGGAGTTTCTGGACAAACGCAGAGATTTCGGTTTGTCCAGAATCAATCACGAGTTTAGTTATTATGTTTTAGTCCGATGAAGGTTATGGAATCTCAATTCTGGGTTAATTGTTTTTAATCTGATTAATCTCGTTTTCTTGCATTCTATTCTAGCTTTGCTTCATTTAGTTTACATTGAAAAACTCCCCCATTCTGGTTACTGTTACTGTGTTACTTATTTACTGTTGATTTTAGACCCGCGAATTCCTTGAGAGAAATGATCCAGGTTTCCTATACTACAAATATTTAAATCCTGGTTATTTTGAGAGAGCCCGACAAATCTCTCATAAGTCTCTTGGTGGGTCATTAAGTGTTATCTCTTATCTAACAGATTCACCCACAACATCAGCTAAGACACCACCATGCATGCATTCCATGAAGTCCCAATCTTGTATCTTTATACAAGTAGATGATTATGTACTAGTTTTATTGAGATCACCAATGCCCTTTCTTGGTGATTCAAGACTAGGACAAGTTTCAGGAAAAAGACATTAGTGTCCTCAAGTCCTCATAATCATGAACTCTATGATATATCCTCGAGTAAACACGTGTTTTATTCCTAGGGACTTTATCTTTAAAAGCATATTAACTGCAAAATATGGGTGAGAATAAATATGATAAACATAAAGTGTGCTCAAATATATAAATCATGAAATACTAAATAGTACAAGGTGTTCTTCTAATAAAACAAATTGTCTTTAGAACACCTACATACTAACAAACTCCCACTTGGCCTAGAGCCAATCAGGTCGACGTGTTAAACCTAAAAACCCATAATAACTATCATGCTTTATTTTTAAGAGACCCTTCGTCAGAGAATTGGCCAAATTATCATCGGTGGGAATATAGTTCAACTTTATATCAAGTCTTTCAACAATCTCTCGAGATGATGCGAAGCACATGTTTGAACCTTTGATGAGACTTGGGTTCCTTGCCCTAAGCTTTAGCTTCGATGTTGTTGCAATACAAAGATATTGGATCAACAATCCTAGGAACCACTCCAAGTTCATTAATGAACTTCTTGATCCATACTGTCTCCTTAGCTGCTTCTAAAGATGCTATGTATTTAGCCTCAGTTGCAGAGTCTGTCGTTGTCTCTTACTTGGAACTCTTCCAACAAATTGTTCCACCATTTAAGGTGTAGACAAGGCCTGACTGGGATTTACAGTCATCTCTATCACTTCGGAAACTAGTATCAGTGAACCTCTTAACTTTCAGTTCACTACTACCACCATAAACCAAAAATAGATCTTAAGTCCTTCTTAAGTACTTTATGATCGTCTTTATGGTTGTCCAGTAACCATCTCCAGGGTCAGCCTGTAACACCCCTACTGGCCTCGACCTCTAGGGTGGTGGATAGAGGGATCCCTTACTTATTTGTTACCTTACCTTTAATTATTCCATGTTAACATGCACCAGAGTGTTACACGCCAGAGCACATGATCGGTTTGGAAAAATATGTAATATTGGTAAAAGTGTGAAAAGTAAGCAGTAAATAGTCCCCGTGGGGTTAGGTACAGTGATCCAAATAAAAACTGGGCAGAAAGTAAAGTATACCGTCATCCAAAATATAAAATACATAAAATGATAGGGTATTCCCTATTTTTTCAACCCTCAGCTCCATGCCCTTACCTTTAATCTCCTGACAGCTAGCCAAAAACACTTGTGTCTTTAGATGGTCTGGGATTCAATGTCAAACTCATATACAATATGTATGCAATGCATGTATGCAACCATAATTAGGAAAAACATAACATCAACAATGCCAACACATACCACATGCATTCAGAATACACAACAACGTTGGACAACCTATAAACATAAGCCCCGATTCCATAGCGCTAAGAAAACAATAGTACCCGGGTCTCAAACCCAACCACACTGAATGCATTACCAGCTCAGTAGTGACCCAAGGACACACCGTCCACTAGGCCCTACAGCCCAAACGCAAATCCCATTCATGAGACATGTTCCTCAATCATGACACAACAAACATATAAGGTAACTTAGAGTATATAAGTAAACAGTTACTACCTGACAGCTATCAGTAATTAATAAAATTTCCTCGATGCTCAAATCTTACTCCAGATATGCACTTTCCCTAAAAAAATCAAATACATTCCATTTCATTCACTAATGCAAACTCTCCTCTTAATTTCATGAAATTCAACCATAACCCAAAAATTTCCAGAATTCATGCCTCAACTTCAAAAATTCATAATTAATTCTAGAAAAATCCAATTAATGTGATTCCAATGGCCACTTAACCCTTAACATGTCTAGTGTTTTTGAAAAATATTTCCAGAGATCGAAAGAATTCGATGATTTTACTATGTTAAAATTCTACCCTCTGGTCAAAGATAAAGTCCAATTTTTTTGGGCTATTTTCAAAAATTCATATTTCCTAGAAGACATCTCAAAAAATTACAAACTATATACCAAATTAAATGTTGGGATGTCCACTTTATACCTGTAAAATGTCATAATTTTAGGAGTTCATTTACGCGGTGGATTTCCACAGGATTTTCATGAAATAGTTTTCGATGTTTTGAAATATCCCATATGTACAGCCCTTCTCCATTCACTCTCTTCACATAAACACACACAATATACTCCAACGGTCCTCCTCCCTCTTGGTTTCAGTACTATATACAACACCTAATCACTTTCTCCACCTTCTTTTCATCTCACGGATTCAACATCATCATCCTCACATACAAGAAAGGTCAACCACAATTGGATAAGGAAGAAAAGGACAAAAGTTCAAGGTAAGAACTTGAACTCTAGTTTGAGATTTTCAACGATTCTTGCCATGCATGTTATTTTGGTTAGACACAAACTCACATGCATGTGATTTTTCAAGTCTAGACTGAAGATTCAACAAGGATTAGTGTAGTAAAAAGAGACCACAAGTCAAAAGTCAAGCCTAGTAGTGGTAAGCATATCTACTCTTCTTCAAAACCTTTGAGATTTGCTTTAAAACCCAAATCTAGAAATTCGTGTTAAACACCAAGAAATAATTTTAATTTGGAACATCTTAGACCACCATCGTGTTCCTTACAAAAAATGGTGTGGGAATAGAATTTTTGGTGATTTTTAAAAGGTGTTTTTACACATAAAATAACGAGCTCAAAGAAAGAGGCAAATCTGCCAGTTTTGAACCACCGAACCTAGAAGGCTTGTGAGCGTGTTTTCGTTGGGTTAATGATCTTAAGAAATTCTAAAACTATTCCAAAAGATAGAGGACATGCATACCTTTAAAATGATTGGTATTTTGTTATTTTTGGATCTACGGTCAGTGATTAATAAATGTAACAAAATGACCCAGCGTCCTGGAAATCAAAACTGGGTAGAAAGTTTGAACACATGAATTGACTAGGTTAAAGTTCTTAGACAATGATGAAATGTTGCAGGAAAGTAGAGGGCTCTCTGAGCATTTAGGAAATATAAAGTTTGTAATTTTTGAAGCTTTGGTCAGTGAGTTATAAATTTTTAAAAGTTGACGACATTTCGGAAAACTCACTTTCGAATAGTCTTTATTGTTTTTAAAACTGGGAACAATTGGTGATTTGAAAAATTCTGAAATGTTTTAGATTGATTGAGGATTGGACAAGCTTTCATATAAAATTTAGAATTTTTGAAGCTCTATACAATTTAATATGGACTTTTAAAGATTAGTCAAGTTTATGGAGACCAATTTGGATAGTATGGACAAAATTGGAAACTAAGGTTTTTATGGCGTGATTAGACATCTGAAAATATTTTTCCTTGAAAGTAGAGAGGTCAGAGAGCACGTGAGAGTTAGAATCATTCAAAAAGGATTTTTTACAATTAAGTACAAATGGTTAAAGTCACTTGTATTTTTCAAGACAGTTAAGGTTAAGAGCTAGAATTGACAAGTTTCGATTATTAAATTAAAACCCAAAGAATTAAGTTTAAAAAAGGGGAATAAACATGATGATTAATGACATTTTTATCATGTTTAATATATATGGATTAATTAATAGCCGATTATTCCAAATTATAGGTAATTTCTTCAAGTGCACGCACCCAGAAAACTTTTTTGGATGAAATTAAGGTTACTATGCACCAAGTAGTAACTCTAACCTTCTATGTTTGTGAGTGTACTTGTGTATGTTTAAATGCCATGATTTTTGGAATGTGTTTTATAAACATATTTGATTGCATACAGTATATTTGTGTTGGGCATTCACATTTGTGAGAAGGAATTTTGAACTGGGTAGGTTTCACACATGAGGTTTCTTTATGCAGAGGGACTCGAGACTGAGTAGGTTCTGGGTTGGGCCTCAAAGAAATAGGCACAGGATTGGGTAGGTCCTGCTTGTCTTTCCAAGCACTATGGAATTTTGAACCGGGTAGGTTTTGTGCATGTTTTCCTAGCACTGGGATTTTGAACTGTGTTTTATACTATCTGTATGCTATATGTGTTCCTGATTATGGTGGTTTATTTATTACATATACTTATACTCCATGCATAAAAGTTAACATGTTACTCTGAGATTCATTCGTGAATCTCATATTTGAACAAAGGGTACAGGTAGTGGATCAAGTCAGAAGGGGAAGGCGGTGCTATGAGCAAGGACAGAAGAAGGTTGAATTCGAGAGGAGTTCCTTTTTGTTGTGTGAATATTTATTTTGGGATAATTTATATTATGATCACTTTAATTTCGAGGATGATTGTATTTAAATATCTCATCAAAGATTAAGTTTATTTTGCAAAACCAAGTTAAGTTTAAATTTTTCTGATTTTTCATCAGTTACTTATTCGTCCAAACCAGATCCGCACGATCTCTATGTATGAACTCTAATAATGATTGGGAACTATAAAGGAGCGTTACAATCACATTGAGCATTTCATTGTCTTGAGTGAACTTCTCAAGTGTTTTAGTAAGATAAATATTTCTTTTCTCTAAATACAACACTTTTCACAAACTTTTTCAGAAATATTTTCACAAAAAGAAATTGGAGGAGAGACATTTTAAACTTGTTCTTCAAGAAATTTTATTTTTCTTTTTGAAGCAAGAAGTTCCTTAGCTAATTTTTGAAATTCTAAGTGAAGAGAATTATACTCAGTAAATAATTCATCAAATGAAGGTTCAAAATCATTTACCTCTTCACTCTCAGATTCTTCTTTTTGAGCCACAAGACAAATGTTGGCTCTTTCTTCTTCATCAGCTTCATCTTCATTAGATGAACTATCTCCCAAAATAGTTGAGACATAAGCCTTCTTTTTAAACTTGTTGAATCTTTTCTTTTCTTTCTCCTTGTTCTTCAATTGGGGGCACTCAGACTTGATGTGGCCAAGTTTTTCACATTCATAGCAGATAATTGGCTTCTTGGGCTCATTGCTGAAGCTGCCCTTGTGAAACTTCCCAAATCCTTGATCCTTCTTGTAGAATTTCTTGAATCTCCAGACCATCCCAACCTCTTCATCATCGTTTTCATCATCATCATCTAATTCCTTGTCTTCCTTCTGAACTTGATTTTTCCTTCATACTCAGACAAGCTACCAAATAGAGTTGCACCTGATGCCATTGGCTCTCCACGAGTCTCTTCAATCGTAGTGACTTTAGCTTCTCATTCCTTGTTGAGAATGTTCAGAATTTTCCTCACTAGGATTGGTTGATCATACTCTTTTCCCAAAGCAACAAGTTAGTTAATCAGGTTAGTGAATTTGAGCTGGAATTCACCAATGGATTCTCTAGACTTCATGCGAAATAAATCGTATTCAGTCATCAAGGTATTTACTCGATTTTCCTTGATTTAGTTGTCCCTTCATGAGCAATCTCAAGCGCTTTCCACATATCCTTTGCAGAAGATAGTGTCCAAATCCGAAAATACTACTTCTAACTTAAAGCACTTTGAAGCATAAGAATGGCTTTACTGTTGAGAGTGACTTGCCTTCAATCATTCTCATCGTATTCTTCTTCAAGCTTAGGAGTTCTAACTCCATCTTCCACTGTGGATGGGTTGTAGTCGCCTCTCTCGAACACATTCCATAAAACATACTCAGTAGCCATTACGAAGACTCTGAATTTGGTTTTCTAGAATGAATAGTGCTCTCCATTAAAACTAAGGGGTCTGTTGATTGAAGCTCTGTCTGGTAGTGTTTCCGTCCATACTAATTCTTCTAGGGATGTTAATCCTTTCAGAGAAGTTCTAGCTTTGATACCAAATGTAGAACAGAATATCACCAAGAAGGAGTGAATTAGGGATTGAAAAATTCTTTTCGAATACCCTTGAAACAGATGCAATATAACAAAGTATAACAAAGAGAGAGAGAGAGATAACTTGACACAGATGATTTATACTGGTTCGGTCTCAACTCTTGACCTACGTCTAGTCCCCAGACACTCTGGGATTTTCACTATCACTTCAATCGATTATACACTTTGTACTTGATAGTAATCCTTTTACTAGGATTCACTCCCCCTTACAAGTTGTAATCAAATACCCCAATCTCAAAGTAATAAACTCTCTAAAAGAGAAGATTGATAAACACTGAAGATTTATATATCTGCAGATATTTCATAAATGAGTGAAACAATCAATGCGTATTGCTCATTTGAGTATTTGTGTTTCCGAGGGTTGGAACGAATTGAATGCTTCAGGTGGTGAGGGCAATTAATGACCATTGGAAGCCTTCAATGCACCGTTGAGAGTAATGAATAGTCGTTGGACGTTGGAGTTCTTTCATTAATCTCAACCTCAATTCGTTTACTGATCACCGGCATTCTTTGTAACATCCCTATTTTTGTAAACAACGTACAAGTATGAATTAAGGTATTAATGAGAAGTTTTGTTTACAATTCGAATTCTTTTTTTTTTGTATTACATTAATTATTTTGGGGACTCTAAGATAATAAACTAGTCACTATGATATAAGTTAAATTTTAAACCGATAAGTAGGACAATGAGAGAGTTGTTTTGCACTAAAACTAAGGCGAATAAAGACAGATTGACTTGTCAACTATTAAGTGCCTAAAGGACATTAGGGAACAAATTATTGGACCCTTGACAAGCCCAAAACTTTGCCAATCAGAGTCAAGAGGAAAACACGATAATTGTACTTTGACTTGAAAATGAAGTAAGCTAAGCTTATAACACCGGAATCAAGAGACAAGGAGCGTTATTAGGACACAAAATCCTCCCCTACAAGGCTTGTGTTGTGCCAAGGAAATCAAATAAAAAACATGTAGGAAATAAAAGTCAACGGTAATTATGCAAGGTGGACACATGATGACTTGGGAATTGGTTGACTTTTGGGAGCAAAGTACAAGGTAATTATGAAGTTTTAAAAAGTCAAATACTTAACCCCCCCCCAAGAATGAAAAAGTTCATGCAGCCATGTAGGAGGGAGAGAAAAGCTGATTTAAACACACATGAAGGCCCAAATAAGAGGTCCAGGACTTAGGGAAAAATTAACCGATGGAAGGGAACCAACAAGGACCAATTAGAGACTTCTTTTTGGATCAAATGAACAATTATTTAGGCAGCCAAGAGGGATAAATGGCACCACATATGATCAACAAAATGAAAATCTGATTACTTGGAGAATAAGCAAAGAAGAAACAAGTAATTAACCCCGGTACACAACAAGGACCATTGGACAAAAGGGTGCATGGTTAATTAATGTAATCAAACACATGTGAATTAAATGGAATCTAAATACAAGGATCAAAATTGTGCCACATCATCCCAAAAGAAGATCCTAGAATTTCTTGGAAGTTAAGCAAATGAGACATACAAAAACCCAGCACACCCATTTCACCAGTGGATAATAGCAAACTTTGGATAATTCACTTGAACATGAGGGTTTATTTAACAAACCATCTGCCCATTTTCCATGGCTTCCTAGGTGTGCCAATGAGGATAGAAAGGGTCTAGCTGAGTTCAAAACACAAGGAGGAGGAGGAAGCCACACATATTGAAGCCCAAGATCAAGGTAAGTGCAAAACTAGTTTCTATGACTTGAAATTTGGAATTTCTATTTAGTAGGGTCAAAAATGGTATTATGGTGTGGTTTTGATATTTTTTAGGTTTCCATTGAGTTTAAAACAAATTTTTTTATGAGAATGGGTTAAGGTTTTGTTATACAAACCCGAAAACCCTAAATCTTAAGGAAGATAGCAATCTGCCAGTTACAACGGATTCTAGGCAACCGTGATTATAAAATGGTTTTAAAATAGTAGATGAAGTATAATGGCCATGAAATTTTACGTGCTTAAAGTAGTCATCCTGAGCTTCATTTTGGTATATGATTTCGTAATTTTTTGTTAAGCCTACTATGAGAAATAAATTTTTGAAAACAGCCCAAGGACTAAATTCTTTCTCTACCCAGCGAACAAAGTTTTAGCATCGTGATGAGATATGAACTTCTTTGCCCACTGGAAGTATTTTTTTTATCATAAACAGACATAATAAGGGTTCCATGGCCTCTAGAATCACGTTAATCATATTTTTCTTGAATTAGTTATGAATTTTTGAAGTTGGAACATGTTTTTTGGAAATTCTGAACGTAGGGTGAATTTTCATGATTTCCAAAAGAGAGTATATGAAGGTGACTTAAAAGAGATGTAATTGCTTTATTTAGGGTCAGTATGTGATCGGGGAGCTTTTTCAAGTACCGGGAAATTTTATTAATCACTGAACAGCTATTAGGTAGTAACTGTTTACTCACATACTCCATGTTACTGTTGTGTGTTTGTATGCCATGATTAGGTCATGTAGGGCTATAGGGCCTAGAGGACTGTGTGTCCTTAGGTTGCTACTGAGCCTGAGTTATATAGGTATGTAGGGCCTAGTGGACTGTGTGTCCTTAAGTCGCTACTGAGCCTGAGTTATGTAGGGCTGTAGGGCCTAGTGGACTATGTGTTCTTAAGTCGCTATTGAGCCTGAGGTAGGTGGTTAGGGTTGAGGCCCTGACTAATGAGTTTTTCTAGCACTAAGGATATCTGGGGCTTGCCTTGTTAGGTGGTTTGACGGTTATGTGATTTTTCATTTGTTTGCATATGTGATATGTTTACCCTTGCAACTATGATTTCCTAGTTTTGGTTTGCATATATGCATCACATACATATTGTATATGAGTTTAACAGTTACTCTAGGGTTCAAATTTTGAACTCCATATCGTTCAAAGAATACAGGTATTAGTTGCTAAGCTGTTCATAAACAAGAAGATAAGGGCATCGAGTGGAAGACTGAAGAAATAAGGGATGCCCTATCATGTTTTGTATATCTTTTTTTTTTTGGATGACGGTATTTTATACTTACTTTTCAATATTTATTTTGGATGATTGTACAATGAACCCTATGGGGACTACTTTATGTTTTTGTTCATACCATTACCAGTATATTATAGTTGTCCAAACCGTTCATATGCTCTATCACACACACTCTGATATATGTTAAAAGGGATTTATTAATAAAGGAAATGTAATAAGTAAAAAGAATCACTCTAACCCACCACCCGAAAGGGTGAGGCCGGTAGGGGTGTAACATTCTTCGTTGACATTCCTTAAGATTTTTCGTTGGATGATCTGGCATCCAAAAGAGGAAAGAACCCATTAATGCCTTTAGAATGTATAGAGAATGATCAACCAAATTCGTGCTTCGATTTCTGAACCAACATTTAATGCATCTGATATAATCACTTGCTTTTTTATTAATCTTCAATTAATCCATTATCTAATCATCTGAAACTCGCTAACAAACTAATTAAACATAGTTAGGAACAATAATGAGTGATGATATGAAGTATACAGACAATACTTGAAGATTTAAGATTTACGGACGCGGTGATTGTAAAACAGAGATACATTATGCTCGAGTATATTTCAACCAAACTGGAGCAGATGACTCGAGTTAAGCATTCTAGGCTCAAGTCACTAGTTCATCTTCTTTGAAAAAAAGGTTGAAGTTTAAATGAAGATGTCTATGTATGACTTAGGCTCGAGTTTCAAATGTTTAATTCAAGTGCATGACTCGAGTCAATCAAGGTTATGAACTTTGAAATAGCATTTTGAAAAATGATTTCAAATTGCATCAGCTCGAGTCATTAATTGATTGACTCGAGTTAACTAATTCATTTGAAAATATGTTTAAGTCCTCAAGGTATGGGTGGAGTCAAATAGCACAGGCTCGAGTTAACTTCATTTCATAAAATATTTCATAAGAGCTTATGACTCGAGTTAAGTATGACAAGCTCGAGTCAATTGAAGATTAGTTATCTTTGATAGCTCTCTACCTTGCATTGACTCGAGTTTTACAAGTCAAGTTGAGTTCAAATATTTTGACAACTCTCTGTCTTCTGTTGACTCGAGTTTTACAAACCTAAACTCGAGTCAAGTTTGACAGTAAGTTACTGGTTAAATTTGAACAAGTTAAAACATTTTAAACTTAAATCATTAACTTCATTTTGTTTAAAATTGTCAGTTATCATCAAAACACATAAAGAACTAACACACACTTGGCAACAATTTGTTCAGATGCGGACTACTCTAGAAGCTTTGTGAGTTTATATTTAGATTTTTTTGCCCTTTTTTGTTTGTTTAATAACCTGTGCAGATATGTGAATGTTATTGTGTTCATCTAATCCATTTAATTAGATGGTTTGATGTGTGAATAGAAGTATACATTTTCATCCTTTGTCCTGCATCAGAGGATAATGTCTTAGTTCTTATGTGAATATTGTTACACCCCTACCGGCCTCGCCCTTTCGGGTGGCGGGTTAAAGGGATTCCTTATATTAGTTATGTTAGTTCTCTAAGGGTTTTGATGATCTCCAATAATTGTAAACAAAGCAGGAGGTTTTGCTCTCAGTTGTTGAAAAACTCACTGTGAGAGCAAACCTCGAGGTTTGCACAAAAACCTCGAGGTTTGGCCTTACAGAGGAGTCCTCAAGGTTCTGTGTTTTAACTTGAAATATCTGGGTTTCACAAAATTATGTGAAACCTCGAGGTTTGGCAAGAAACCTCGAGGTTTTGCCCTTCCAGAGAAAACTCGGTTTATCACCAGTTTTCAGAACCTCCAGGTTTTGGTGAAACCTCCAGGTTTGAGGTCAAATAGTGTTTCTCAAAATTATGAGAACCTCGAGGTTTCTAAAAAACCTCGAGGTTTGTCTAGGTAGAGAGGTTCTACATTTTTCCAAGTTTCCAAACCTCCAGGTTTCTCCCAAACCTCCAAGTTTCTCTCAAACCTCCAGGTTTCTGTTTTGGCGCAAAACTGAGAATTTTGAAATTTAAGGGAAACCTCGAGTATTGGAAAAAACCTCGAGGTTTCTTGTATCCAGAGAGCAAACACTTTTCACTGACTTTGAAAACCTCCAGGTTTGCTCTTGGCGCCATTTTGCAATGTTTCACTTTCAAAGTGAAACCTCGAGGTTTCGAAAAAACCTCGAGGTTTTGACACTCGAGAGACAATGACGCTTTTCGCTACTTTGAAAACCTCCAGTTTTTGGAGAAACCTCCGGGTTTGGCGTTTTGGACTTAAACCTCTTTCACTTGCTACAGTCCAAAACCTCCAGCTTTCTCAGCGTCTTCAGAAATTCGAATCTGATGATTTTGCTATACCTTCTTGTTTGATCTTAATACTTCCTATGATTATTCTCTAATGTTCCTAGACATGTTTAACCACTTTATTCTTTGAGTTTGCATGATTAGAGAATGTACATTGAAGGTTTAAAGCAAAAGCAAAAGTGATGTCAGCACATTAAATGCAAACCCAGAAAGTTGCATACTTTTGGGTAATCCATCTACACACGCTTACAAAGAATTAAAGAATGATTTCTACATCCAGTAGATGCTATTCCAACGGACAAATTCGTAGAGAGTCAAATCTGAACTTCTGCCCATCTGGATTAAGTGCAGTTTAGAGAGAGAAGAAGACCTAAGCTGAATTAGAACCTTGTCTAATGAAGGCAACGGTTATAATCAAGATTACAACGGTCAATTAATGCACTTTTAGTATAAATAGAGTTGCATTCAAGTCTTCTTAACTAACACATCTGTTGAAAACGCATAGCATTCAAAGTTCATCAACTATCTTTCAGTTTTCAATAATATTGTGTCCTTTGTATTATAAGCTTCATTGTTTATCATTATCCACTCTTAGAGAGAGTTTCTATTTGTACAACATTTATTGTAAAGAATCACAAGTCTGGGGACTTGGTGATTGGCTACATTGATTACAACTTGTAAAGGGGAGTGAGTTCTAGTGCGAGAACTACTCTTGATTGCAGAGTGTGTAATCAATTGTGATAGTGAAAAACCCGGAGAGTCTAGGGACTGGACGTAGGTCAAGTGATTGGACCGAACCAAGTATAAATCCTTGTGTCTAGCTCTTCTTCTCGTACACTGTTCATCCCTGTTTTGCTATTACAAAACAGAACAGTTTTTAAAAGTTTTAAAATCCCCAATTCACCCCCCTCTTGGGTATTTTGCTCCATTTTCAAGTTACCTTTCCTTCATTAATAGATCCATTTAACGAGTATCAGAGTGAGCACAAAGAGCATTTAATCGGTTTGGAAAATCTACTATACTGGTAAAAGTAAAATAAACAGAAAATAAAAGTCCCCAAAGGGTTAAGGGTATAGTCATCCAAAAATAAACACCAAATATGTATAGTCATCCCCAAAAACATAAGTACAAAATATAATAGGGCATCCCCTATTCTTCACTACACTGTCTTGCCTTACCTTTCCAAAAAGATCCTTCTATCTCAGGCACGTCCCCCCTGTGTCTACAAAAGCGTCTAGAGTCCGAAAACGGCCCCCAGAGTAACCATCAATACTCATGCACTAAATGTGTGGTGTGTATGCATGCAACCATGTAAGTATGTAAACACAGATAAGTATGCCAAATACCACAATATGCAAACAAAAACATACACAATAACATGTCTTCGCATCGTTGAGCCACCTTACCAAGGCAGGCCCCGAAATTACCGGAATCACAAGCTAGTCCCGTTGAGCCGCCACATAGGCCAACCCTGGCAAGCATCGCCTGTTTTCGTTGAGTCACCACATAAGCAGACCCCAGCAGGCACCCTTAGCATTAGGGACACAATCACAAACATGTTCTGTATGCATATTTGGCAAGACATATACCAAAAACAAATATGGCAAGCAAAACATACAACAAACACATAAAAGTGCTGAAATAAAGTGGTTACTACCTGGTAGGGTATGTACCGTCTTAATATTTTATCGTTCCTGATCACTTTTCCAAATATTGCCCTAACCTAAATAACACCAAAATATCTTAATTTTAGTATTTACCAAAATACCCTTACATTTATCACAAAATTCAAGCATAGGCAAAAAATTCTAGAAAAATCCAGTGCATCAGGCCCAACTTTAGTGATTGTTAATAAATTCTAGAAAAATCATATTTGCATGACACCAGCGCCATCTGAACCATTGAAATGTATATTTTCAGGAAAAATATTTACAAAATCCAAAAGTACACTTATTTTGGCGTGTAGTCAATTTTCCACCCTCTGGTCCAAATTCGCCCAGTTGCTCCCTGGTTCAACTTTAGCAATTTTTATCTCTTAGTAGAAAAACCCAAACAACACAAAATTATACATTATGGTGAACCTTGAGATGTCTAATTTCTCCCTGTAAAATCTCAGATTAAACCCAAATAATTGGAGTAAAATCTTGTCCAGTAATTAGTGGAATTCATCTGGCTTTTCTTGAATTTTTTCCCAAGTATTCTAGAGAATTCTAGGGGTGTCTAGGCAGATGACATGTGGCAAAATTACCTTCAAAATAAATATCTAGATATTTTCTTCCCTTGGAGCAAATTACCTATTTTGGCCCGAAACTTTTATAAATGACAAGTGTGGCCCAAAACTTATTAATTATTCCTAACTTTTCCCATGTACTTTGGTCAGCCCAAAAGTACATATCTGGAGCCATTTAGGGCCCACATACCTGCTCCGATTAATTTTTGCACAATTATTCTTGTTTTTCCCTTTTATCTGAAACGTGGGACCCGCAGTTTGACTTTTACACTGACTTTCTTTTCTTTTCCTCCAAGCAAATATTTTAATAATTAGAGGGGCTATGTGGCGCATAATGGGGCCCACAAATCTGATCCCCTACATTTAATTTCCTTTTTCCCATTTTATCAGCCCAGTTCTTGGTTTACCGGTCCGTGTGGGTCTTGCTGATCAACAGGGTGTTTCCCTTTACACTTTTCTTCATCTTTTACAGATATTTTCCCCTGATTACCCACTTATATGTGGCGCCATCTTGACTTCCCAATATGGCCCCACATTTTTTTGTATTTAATCCAAAATTGAGGCCTTAATTGGTCCCTATCGATCCCCTTTTTAACCAAGTAACCCCCTGTGGGACCCATATTTTGTGTTTGGGCCTGTGTATGGGTAAAATCATCTGATTTTCCTTCTCTCTCCTAGGGTGGACGAATTTGATGACTTAAGGGGCAAGGATTTGACTATTTTTCCCCTGTAATCACTACTTACTTTTTACTTTTTAATCCCGTAGTGACACGTGTCTTCAGTTAATTATTACAGCTGACTTTTCTTCCTTATCTCTTCAAAAACGCAGGAAATCCTTACCTGATCAGGAAATGTCATGTGCACACTTATTTTAACACATTTTTGCTTAGCTAATCATCCCATACCTTAGGGCATAGCTAAGTATCATTTTTACTAACTAGTTAACACCGTATAGGTCTTCTATTTCCCTTTTTCCATTGGCCCTTTAATTCCACAGCTTATACTTACTAGGTATACTGACTCATATAGCCAAGTTATTTAGTCCTTAAAGACTTCCTATCTCTCAACATCTTGTGACTCTTTCCAAATCGGGCTTAGTCGTCCACCTACTTTAGGCTTATTCATAATTCTCAGGGTCCAAAAATTCAGGATATTACAAATATGACTGTAGATAGAGTAATACAATAAAAGTTCACTATTGATCTATGCAAGTCTTGAAACTTGATGAAGTAAATTTGACTAGTGTTTGAGGTTCATATCAAGCAGAAGTTCTCTAATTTCTTTTAGTGAGATGGTCTAGAATTCATAATTAATAATTGTTCTGAATTATGATTCATAGAAAAAACAAAAGGGAACAAGCACAAGCAACGAGTAGAAAGAATGATTGCCCTCATAGAATGTTTCGTGGCAGTTATGAAAATGCTGAAAAAGAGTTGATGGCAGCCAAGCGAAAGAGATTGGAACAAGAAGCTAAACCCAATCCTTCTACGATTTGTGATCCGCCATCTCCAATACGTCGCGAAGAATTATGGTTGTATTGTCGTCAAAAGAGAAGCGGGACTTACAAGAGTGAAAAAACTCGTATAGTTACTGAAAGAATTGTAAGTATCGTTATTATTATTATTTTAGTTACTAAACATGTTTCATTACTAAGCTTCTCGTTATCTATATCTTACAAGACGAACTTAAAAAGAAAGAAATAGAGGAATCATTTTTGTCGGACAGGAAGAATGATATTCTGACCGTTGCGACTGGAAAACCGGATCATGTGGGCCATGTAAGGGAAATTGTGTTAGTTCTCTATGTGTTTTGATGATAACTAACAATTGTAAACAAAAATGTAGTTAATGATTCAACTTAAATGTTGTTATCTTGATTAAAGTTGATTCAGTTACTGTCTTCAACTTGCTATCAAATTGACTCGAGTTTTAGGTTGTTCAACCCTAGTCAAGCCTTTTGAAAACTTAGTCAAAATATGCTTAAACTTTGACTGACTTGAGTTACACTCTGGTGACTCGAGTTGAAGACATTTGTGAAATGTTTTATTAAAACATTAACTCAAGTCAACCTTGCATGACTCGAGTTAAACTTTGTGAAACTTATATTTATTTTTGAAAGTACTAAAGCACTGACCCGAGTGAGTAATGTTGACTTGAGTGTAGCTTTTCAACGTTATTTTTAAAATACATCTTGTCAACTTGAGTCACCACTTAAAGACTCGAGTGTGACCTGTATTCAAAGTTTTCTTCCAAACTTAACTCGATAACATTTATGAAAATGCTATTAACTCGAGTTGAGTTATAAGTGACTCAAGTCATACATTTCAAGTAAACATTGTAGACTTGAGTTAAGTTTATACAGAGACATCTTCACTTATGCTTTTTGTTACACACCTATCGACCTCGCCCTCTCGGGTGGCGGCTAGCGTGGTCCTTTATTTTAATTCAGTTTTTAATTCCATTTCCCAGGTTAGTTACATCCTGCATCAGAGTATAAGCAGCAAAACACGCATCGGTTTGGACAAGGTATACGATAAAATAAAATGCAAAAAGGTATATATTTCCTCGGAGGGATTAGTATACAGTTATCCTAAACATAGTGCCCAACAGGCCAAAATAATAAATCTACAGTCATCCGGGTAACTCAAAATATATATCCAGAATAAAGGTCACCAACCACTCAATCCTGCTCCGAACACCTACCTTCGTTTCCGAGCATCGTCTTAGAAGTATTACTTGAATCCTTACAAAAGCCTGGGATTCATAATTGAATCCCAGAGTAACCATTAATCTCATATGAAATGTGTATGCAATGCATGTATGTCACCATAATCAGGAAAAACACTATATAAAGCATTTGGTAGCAAACTTGCAGTAACATAAATATGGCATACCATATATGCAATATTAACTGCGGAAGGACCAAATGTCCTAAAAACAAATGCAGGACTACTCCAAAAAGCAAGTCCCAGATCCATAGCGACATGAAAAATCATAGTGGTTGGGCCTAAAACCTGGACCACACTGAATGCACATACAAACGCATGTCTGTCACGAGACATGGATCCACAATCATGGAAAAATCAAACATACAAAGTAACAAAAGGCATATGAAGATACTGGCTTCACATCCATTTAATAGTCTGGCAACTATCGCGTCCTATAAATATACATTTTCAAATGGCGGGTTATTATTTGACCAAACTTTTTATAATCTCCAATGTTTTGGCACTAGGCTTAGTGTAAGGCTATTGGGCCTGTATTAACTCTCTAAGGCCCATTTTAATTTTTGAATGCCAAAATATATATTTTGGGCCTTATTTTCATTTTTTACTCTTAGGCCGAATTTTTGCCAATTTACTTTATAAACACTTACTGGACCCCATAAATATGCTTCACTGTGATATACATAGAAGTAGCAAGTTTTTGGTCTCAATCATCACATTCACCATGTTATATTATATATATATATATATATGAATAAAATGGTTAGTTTTGGGTTCAATATATATATGGCTGATAAAGAATGAGACCATAAATGGTATTAAAGTGATAATGAAGGCCATTTTATTTCACTACTTTTTGCTACAAAACT
Organism: Acacia acuminata; assembly: GCA_019022655.1. Taxonomy (NCBI): domain Eukaryota; kingdom Viridiplantae; phylum Streptophyta; class Magnoliopsida; order Fabales; family Fabaceae; genus Acacia; species Acacia acuminata. The sequence goes on from JAFJYI010000208.1 coordinate 24,669, forward strand.
TGAAGGACACCCAATATGCAACTTTAATTATATTCCTTTTTCATGTATTATATACATAGTTTTAGGTCCATATATATGTATACAAGGAAACTTAACAAATAGGGAAAACTATATTATTTCCCATGGGCAACGTTACACACACACACACACACACACATATCTACATGAAAACATTTATATATGAATTTTTATATATATATATATAATATTTATTTATATATATACATGCGTTATGAAAGCAACAATATAGGTATTTATATATAGTATCCCATTATTTTCTTTTCTTTTCTTTCTTTCTTTTTTATATCTAGCGTGTATATAAATATACATCTATTCATGACGGCCAAGTTTTGGGTTCAATTATTATTCACCACGTTTTCCATGCCTTGTTTATATTATATATATATATATATATATATATTAGCAACCTCTTTTATTTCCTAATGTTTTGATGCGGCTGTTTTGGGAGTTTTCCAATGTGAGAAATTTGCTGAATCTTCCTCTGTTTTAGCTTCTAAAAACAGAGATTTATATGCAGAAATGACGTGCATAAATACAAGAGACTAACGTTGGAAACTCATTGAAACCAGAAGGAGAGAAGCTTAAGGACTTACCTTCAGTTGGCTTCTATCTTGCATGTTTGAACTCTATGCTTCTCACTGATACTCTTACCTCTGTTTTTCTGAATCTAAAATAAAGTAAAAGATCATCACATTTCTCTCTATCTCACTGTGTCTCAGTCTTTCTCTCACTCTCGGACTCAGCTCCCTTTGCTTCTGGCCAAAGTGAAAGAACGAGGGTTGAGAATTTGCACTCTCCATCTCTTGCTTTCATTCTTGGTCTCTGTCTCATTTCTTCGAGGCCGGAGGGATTATAATGAGGGAGGGAGTATGGTGTGGAGCTCGAGAAGCAAGGCTACAGATGACGTGAAAATGCTTAAGCGTATAAGTCGATGGATGAGTATGGCACTAGTGATACGATATGATGATGACACATGAGAGGATGGGTTGAGATAACTTGCTTCTGCAGTTTTGTGTTCTTGCCGAATGGATATTAGAGGAATAATTAAGGCACTGCATAGGTTCTATTAAGTATATAGTTTGGGCCCAATGCATTACTGAATAAAGGAGAGAGTGGTTTATTGGATAATTGAGAAAGGTTGCATGTTGGGCCAATGAATAAAGAGCAGGGGGAGTATTTGTTTTGCATGTCCAAATAGTTCATCTTATATAAATAGGAGCACATAACTTGCACATGTCCGTAAATCTTAAATCTTTGCTTGTGATTTGATTACTTATTATCATCACTCATTATTGTTCCTAACTATCTTTAATCAGTTTGTTAATGAGTTACAAATGATTAGATGAAGGATTAACTGCATATTAATAAAAAAGCATTGATTATGTCAGTTGCATTAAATGTGGTTCTAGAAAATGAAGCATGAATTTGGGTAATCTCTCTTTGAACATTCCTAAGGCATTAATGGTTTCTTTCCCTTATTAAACGCTAGATCATCCAACGGGAAGAATAGAAGGAATGTCAATGTGGTGAATTACGGTGCATATTTGCATAATCGAAGCCTGTGAATAATGAAGGAACATTAACACTCAACGGCTACATTCAATACTCTCAACGGCTCAGTGAAGGCTTCCAACGGTCATTTAATTCCCTTACTAAATATAAGCGAAGCATTCATTACAATCTAACAACTAGAAACACAAACGCACAAATGAACTATTCACTTTTACTGTTTCATTCATTGTGTATTATCTTCGGATATCTAATCTTCAGTGTTTTCTATCTACTTTTTTAGAGAGTTCTATAATATTCATCTTTTCTGTAAAGATACTCAAGGTAGTGGGACCTTGAAATTGAGTTATTGATTACAACTTGTAAGGGAGAGTGAATTCTAGTGAGAGGATTACTTCGAGTACAGAGTATGTAATCATTTGAAGAGATAATGAAATACCCAGAAAGTCTGGGGACTGGACGTAGGTCAAGAGTTTAGACCGAACCAGTATAAATCTCGTGTGTCAAGTTTTCTCCTTCTCTACTCTATTCATCTCTGTTTTCGAAGTAAGTTTTAAGAGTAATCGATAAAAGTTTTTAAATCACCCAATTCACCCCCTCTTAGGTAATATTCCACCCTTCAAATTGGAAGACAAGTAGGCCTAAGGCAATACTTTGGATCATCCAAACGCCATAAACAAAGTATGTTTACCTGGAGGGAGATGGAACATATGGTTGGCCAAATCGAGTCAGGAAGTAGAGGTGCGAGAAGCTTATTGACTGCAATGTTTCAATCCCAGCTAAGCAAGATGAAGGAGGAAATGATGATGATTGTGAGCTCACGTAATGAGACCAGTGTTCCCATGTCACATTCACCTACACTTATACAGCAGAGCACTAAAGGGAGTTGCATTGTTGGACAGTCAAAGGGTCTTGAACCTTGTGACCTTTATTAGAGGATCCTGATAGCAGATTAGTTGCACATGAGACTATCTACAACTTGGGATCAACTGTACACCACCAACAAATGGCTGATGATAAAGTTAAAGTGTCATTTGAAGAGGTGATCATTGCTTATGCACTTGTACCTCTCCAAACTAATGACCCAAAGGATGTTAGTAATGTCAAAGGAACCTTCATCTCATGGCTAGTGAAGCTTGTACGTGTTTCTACTCCACATGATCAAAAATCCTCTTGAAGCTCCAGCCCCTGAAGTTGTTGACATACCTAAGTTGAATGCCAAGGAAAAAATTGTCGTTATGATATTCAATGGATCTTTTCAAACTAGATCGTGGCCTATCAATGAAGTTGTAGGCCTCCCTGATAAGCAACCGGTTTTCATTGACACAGATGATATATTGTCCTTGCTGGTTCCTAAACAAGAGCTTCTTAATACAATTGTCCTCATGTTTTTAAAGTAAGTAGCTTCTTCTATGAGTACATAATTTAAATGCATCATTTAGACATACATACATATATACTAATTCCTTGATGTCATTATTGTAGGTGCATGCATCATAAATTGGGTGTATTGGGAAAAAGCGATGATTTTGGATTCTTGTGCCCAGACTATATAAATCAACCCTTAAAGGACAAACAACAATACATATCACGAACGTGTGTGGAAATATCAAAAAGGTTTACTTGGCACCATACATCAATAGGTACATATCATAATTCTTGTCTGCAATTCACTTAATTCTGCTACATATCACTGAGTACTTGTTTGCGGTTAATTTTCAGTCACCATTAGCAGTTGGTCCTCATGTGCATGGAGGAGAATAAAGTGGTCTTCTTATGCTCCCTTCACAATGACCCAAGGCCTCCATTGAAGGAAACCATAAACTTGTAAGCATGTCATTTTGATTGTTGTCTGAAATCTTTGCTGTGAATTTTCAGTGACCATTATTGATAAATTTGTGATTTTAATGATAAGGCAATGAGGTATTTCAAATTGAAGTCAAGAAAAAGAATTCGTATCAGGTCACGATGCCTACATTGATCACACCAAAGGTTAGTATATATTTAGACACCGCCTTTACTGCCTTGTGAACTTTGTCAGTAAGCTATATATGCTCTTTATATATTTCTTGTTCCTTTTTAGACCCATCGGCAACCACAGAAATCCAACTCATGTGGCCATTATGTCTTGATACACATATATATATATTATCATGCAAGGCCTGACTAAATTCACTAGAAAGGTAAATGTATTTGATGTTAGATATGATGTTTATGGCTGAATTCAATTTTTGGTTTTATATATATATATATATATAGACACACACCTATTTATGTTTGCACGCAAGATAATTCAATTTCTGTCTTTGATGTTATAGACGTTTGCATATGCTTGACCCTTTTTTGATGATGATTCTCTTACGCCAAGTGTTTTGTGAATATCTATATCACCTCATACAGTCAAAACAATAATGTCATGAATTCATTTGTATATATATGTTGTAGCAATAATCATCTTCTATAAATGAACAATTCTACAATTTGTTTAATGATCAATAATAAATTTGTTTATTCAATTCCAACAATTTCCTTGTGTCCATTTTTTGTTGTTATGTGTATTGGATGGTGGATAAAGTTATTTAGTGCTTATACCATTAGGATAGGATGTTGTAAACGAGCGGACTAAAATGTATGAAGTTATTTTTCCTTTAAAAATCAATGCTAGACATTTAGGACCAGATTGTTTTAAAATCATATCTTAAAATCTAACTTTTAGGATCATATTGTTTTAAAATCCGGTCTTAAAAGTCTTCGTTTAAATATAAGAAACGGTGACACTTTTAGGATCGGATATTTTTAAAATAAGGTCTTAAAAGTATTATTTTGTAGGACCAAATTTATTTATAATCGGTCTTAAAAATGTTCTTTTAATTTAAAAAGATGGCGAGGATTTTAGGACCAGATATTTTTAAAATCCAGTCTTAAAAGTGGCTATATATACTCTACGGCAACTTTGTAATCGTCATCTCTGATCAAACAATTCCCTTACAAATGCTTGCAAGGGGGTTCAAGACAATCGCTAGTAGGGGTGGATCTGATCTTTTAGCCGTGGCCATCGTATGTCCTCATTCCTCTCCTGATTTTGATCATTATCAGAAGAGGTAAAAACGATGCCCGCTCAAGACAACCACTCGTAGGGGTGGATCTGCTCTTCACGTCGTTGCCATCGTGTGTCCTCGTTTTTACCTCTCCTAATTTTGATCATTAACAGTATCCTTTTTCTTTGTCTTTTTTATTTTTTTTCAGAAAAAGGACAGAGATAAAGAAAAGGGACACTGAAAATGATCAAAATCAAGCCAAGGTAAAAGCGACGACACACGATGGCCCAACCTTGAGAAAAATTATCACTGTATTGTTTTGTATGTTTGTTCGAACAATGTAAATGATGTTTTGTTTGTTTTATTTGTTCTTGACATTGTATTCTGTGAATCTTCAATGTAAACGATGACACACGAGGACATTGTTTTGTTTGTTTGTTACTGCGTTTCCTTACTACTGTGTTTGGACTACTTGGGGCTACTTGAAAAATGAAGATGAAACAAATTATTTAATATTATTATTCATGATATTTTTTATGATGCCCTATAGATAAAAAAAACATCATAAAAAACCCCTCACTCCTCCATATCATTGCTGGAGGAGGGGTCGTCATAAGAGGCCTTGTCAAAGGGGTCCTCTTTAGAAGAATGGCACTTGATGTCATTGGCGTAGAGTACCCGTTAAGCTTGTAGTGGATAGTATGCAGAAAAATAGTGAAAAGCTCTCGGTTTGCCACAAACTGGAGTTTAACAAATCTAACTTGAGTTTTTTAAAAGAGTAAATTCTTTGAAAAGCTCTCGGTCAAGCACAAACTGGAGTTTACTATATTAAACTCGAGTTTTTCTAAGATGTAAAATACTTTAAAAACTTTCGGCCAAGTACTAACTCAAGTTTAGTTAAGTTCAAAAACATTGTAAAACTCTTGATCTGACAAAAACTCGAGTTTGCAAAAACTAACTCGAGTTTTCTTTAACTTGTAAAAACTCATAGTGCTCTCGCTTTGACATAAACTCGAGTTTAGCTAAGTTTAAATAACTTGAGCTACTCTCTGTCAAGTTCAAACTCGAGTTTGACAATTATAAACTCGAGTTTGCCTATGACAGTAAGTTTTCATCTTTAACAAAGACAAACTTTAAATAAGTTTACAATTGTCGTTATTATCAAAACACATAAAGAACTAACACATCCTTCTGCCAATATTTACCAACCTCCTGGCCCCAACGTGCCTACCGCTGTCCCCTTCCATCTTGAGACTATCCACGCTTGTGTCGCCTATCTTAAACAGTGAATTACTGAAATCTGGTGGGAATACTATGCTTATAAAGCTCATGCCAAGCATTTATCGATAATGTTAAGAATTTGTAGTCTCTTTTTTCTTGTTGTTCATTTTCAGTTTCATTTTTCTTGTTGTTCTTTTGTTTATATTCTTTGCTAATGAAAGAAAGTACATTGCTTTTTTCATATCTTCTTAGCAACCCCTGTTCCCTAAATAATGGTAATAAACTAGTTTTGGAACGAGGGAGGGCAAGGTTATCATATAACCGATATAGGATAACAAAAATTATATATAAAAAAATAAACTATAGAATTTTAGGACCGAATACTTTATAAGAAACTGGTTTTAAAAGTACTTTGAGGACCGGATATTGGTAAAATATGCTCTTAAAAGTATTTACAAATTATAAATACCAATTGAGTCCTATTCATTCTCACAATCCATTTCATAGCTCTCTGCCCTAACTCTTCACTACCTCTCTACTCTAACTCCACACTCCATCCCCGATAATCCTCTCTGTTCTAACTGCTCAAACAATGGTTAGATACAAGACACCGCTCACAGTGGTACTTCTGATGCTCGTGCCTTCCGTAGATCGATATCCAGGGCACCTAAAAGGAGAGTGTCTTTATTCTGATGAAAGAGTCACGTATCGTTGGACCCATTGTTATTTCAAATGATAAATAGATTGGCACCCCCTCCAGTCTTTAGAGCATGAAGAGGTTCTCACTCCCCTTCTCCAGCCTTCAGTCAATATTTGCCAACCTCCTGGTCCCAATGCGCCTACCGCTGTCCCTTCCCCTCTTTCCTATAATGATGCATTGATGTTGATTTCCTCTTATAGACAGCGACTTGCTAATTTCCTGTGGGACATTAATGTTTCTCACGCCGATGCCGCCAAGGCATTGCTAATCTCCTTTTCTTTTTGTTCATATTCTCCAATAATGAAAGAAGCTTATTCTGCAGTTTCCTTTATTTTCATTGTCAGTTGTTCTGCACTCACCAAAGCCAAACCTCTCTTTTGTTGTTCCTTTTGTAAAGTAAATGAGGACCTTTAGGACCGGATACTTTATAAGAAACCAGTCTTAAAATTATTTGGAAAGATAAAATTAAATATAGACTTTTAGGACCGGATATTTATAAAACTCCAGTCTTAAAATTAAATGAATAGAAAAAAATTAGGACCTGATTCTTTATAAACCTCCGATCTTAAAATTAAATGAATAGAAAAACATTAAATGTATACCTTTAGGACCAGATACTTTATAATTAACCAGTCTTAATAAAATCCCAAGAAGCTCAAAAATGGCTTTGTCACGCAGAAAATTGAATTTCCCTCTCTAAACTTCTCTTCTTGTCGCGCCGAGAGTGATAATCCATGTTTTGTCTCCAATGTTTGTGTGTTGCTTCGTCACTGCTTCGCGTTGCTCTCTCGACAAGCTAGTGCTGGTCAGCTTATCACTTTCTGGTTTCTTAGCTCAACGGCGATAAACCAAGCTATTATAAGAGGTGTTTCGGCTTGATATAACTTTTTGATATTTCTTTTTATCGTTCTGGTTTTTTCATGGATTGAATGAAATTGATGAAATATTCTTGTGGGTTCCTGTGTTGTTAATGAATATTATATTTTCAAGATTATATTTGCACTTGAGACCTACCCAACTGACCAAAAAGTGCTTTTAGTGTTACTTTTATTTTCTGCAAAAGCAATGTTCGTGGAGAAGAAATCCTTAGCAAAAGCATTTAAAATTATATGCTACAGGTAAGTCCCTAAGACCTTCATGCGATGCATTTATTTTGCTTGTTGGATTCACTGTGATACATTATCACCAAGAGTGATTCTTCGTGATGCATTTATGGGCAAGTTTCTCCTTCAAAAAAAAACTACATAACCTATATTGAGCATATGTATTTGGAGTTGGCTTAGGAATTCTACTATGGATCATAGTAGGATAAATGCTTTATGGATGAGTGTTGAATATGAGAATGAGGTGAGGGAATTTATAGAATTTGCTAAATAAAATGCCGATGATAATAGTGAGAAGTTTTATTTCCCTTTTGTAGAATGTTTGAATGAGAGGTGGCATAGTCCTGAAATTATATATACACATTTAATTTGTGAAGGATTTTGTAATACTTATACAGTATGGGTATAGCATGGTGAAAAAATGCCAAGTGCATCTCAAATGGGGAAGTGGCCTTTGATAATAATGACACGGATATGGATAATCACATAGAGAACATTATTCGTGATGTAGGAGAAAAGGCTTTTAAGCAATCACATGCATACGGTAATCTGTGCAGTGATGCAGAGATGCCGCTATACCCTAGGTGTAAAAAATACCAATTGTTAAACAATGTATTGAAATTGGTAAGCTTGAAAGAACGGCATGGATGAAGCGACAAGAGCTTTTCAGAAATGCTTTGAGGCTTTTAAGGACATGCTTCTAGATGATAATGTGTTGCCGCATCGATATTATGATGCTAAGAAAATACTTTGTCCACTAGGGATGGAGTACAAAAAGATCCATGCATGCCGAATAATCGCATATTGCATAGAAAAGAGTTTGAAGAGAAGCAGAAGTGTCCGGTATGTGAAACCCCAAGGCCGAGAGTAATAAGGGGCCTACAAAAGTGTTGTGGTATCTTTCAATCATACCAAGGTTCAAGCGCTTATTTGCTAATGAAAAAGATGCAAAAAATTTGAGGTGGCATACAGATGAGAGGATTTCTTATGGAAAGCTTCAACATTCAAATGATTCTTCTCAATGGAAGAAAATTGATCAATTATTTCCTAGCTTCGACGAAGAACCTAGGAACTTTAGGATTGCCCTTAGCACGGATGGCATGAATCCCTATGATAGCCTTAGCAGCATACATAGTTCATGGCCTGTACTCCAGATTATTTACAACTTATCTCCTATGTTATGAATGAAGTGAAAGTACATCATGTTGTCCATGTTGATTTTAGGACCAAAACAACCCAGAAATGACATTGATGTTTACCTTGAGCCCTTAATTGAAGACTTGAAGGAGTTGTGGGAAGAAGTTGTCGATGTTTTTGACCCTTTCAAGAATGAGGTTTTTAAAATGTGAGCCATGATATTTTGTACTATAAATGACTTCCTGACATATGGTAACTTGCCAAGGTATGGTGTAAAAGGACATAAAGCATATCCGATTTGTGAAGAAGGCACATGCTACCATCAACTTCAACATGGAAAAGAAACGGTTTATCTTGGCCATAGGAGATTTCTTAGACCTGGCCACCCATATCGTCGATTTAAGAAAGTTTTTTTTGGTAGCCAAGAGTATGAAGATTGTTAGTTCTTGTATTTTGATGATCACAATTTCTAAGCTATTAAATTAAAGTAATCCAATTGTCTCATACCCGAGCAAAGATCATCTGATAAACTGATAAAAGTGTTTCAGGGTAGGGTGCTCGAGTAAAGCATTTTTGAATGCTCGAGCAATAACGCAAGCAAGGCAAAATCATGTTTTCAGGGAAGCCTTGCTCGAGCAGACTATATAGTCATGCTCGAGCAACATCAAGTACATGGGAAGTGCTCTGGCGTCTTACTCGAGCACAATTTACTAGATTGCCCGAGCATCATCGAGTAATGTCTCTTGAAGAGTTTGGAGTTTTGCTCGAGCAACATCGTCCTAAGCAAAAAGACACCAAGCAAAAAAGCCATACTCGAGCAGGATGTGAAAGCATGCTCGAGCACCATGCTAGAGCAAGCATAAAAGGTTGCTCGAGCAAAGTCGTGCAACCTGTGTTCTCACCTGTGCATAGTTCCTGCCCAAGCAAGGAATAAAAGCATGCTCGAGTAGCATGCTCGAGCAAGCATAAAGAGGTTGCTCGAGCAAAGTCGAGCAACGTGTATTGTCATCGTTGTGTAAGCCTTGCCCAAGCAAAGTTTAATAGGTTGCTCGAGCACCAACGATGGGCATGCTCGAGCATAGGACCTGGCTTGCTCGAGCAAAGTTGATCAATGTGGTTTTTCAAAGCCTTTCAAAGAACCTTGCCCGAGCATGATAAAATCATGCTCGAGCACCATGCTCGAGTAAAGACATTTCCATGCTCGAGCATCAGCGCAGAGATCACTTTTTCTGCATGATCAAGAGAAGCTTGCTCGAGCAAGCTTAAATTGTTGCTCGAGAAGAGTCATCTCCGTTCTTTTGAAATCTCCGACACCGGAAATGTTAAATCTTGTTATATCATTTTATTACTTTAGATTATTACACATTGCTATTACCAAATGCTATTAATGAATTTGTTCATAAGTTTCAGATTATTTAAACATAAATTAACAACGGATTTGAATAAAGCAAATCGTGTGTCAAAAGCATTAAATGCAGCTAACTAAACCGGTGATAATCTCGGAAACCAATACTCTGATCGAAGTAAAGCTACCTCTTATATTCCGACTGCGCATTAAATGATATTTCTCAACGGGCAAAACAAAAGGATGAAGAAGAGAATGTCGTCACTGCAGAATCCACCTGTCATATTCAAACGGTGAAAATTTCACCAGAAGCCTCATTTGTCTAATGGACACATTCAAGACTCTCAACAGCTATTCTTCAAGCCTCATCAACGGTCATTAATTACAACATCTATAAATAGCCAGAGCATTAAATTCGCCATCTACCGAAACGCTGTGCATTCAATTCGACTTTATTACAATCAATTGTTTCATTAATATCTTCGGATACTCTCTTGTACTTCAGTGTTCATCTGTAATCTACTAGTGAGGAGTTATTAAACACTTGTTCATTTCACTTAGAGATTAAATCTTAAGGTTGAGAAACCTTAAATGTGGGTGTACCAATTACAACTTGTAAGGGGGAGTGAGTCCGAGTGAAGGGATCATCCTTTGTTTACAGAGTGTATAATTGTTCATGAGTTTGAAAAGTCAGTGAAATCCCAAGGTGTGCTTGGGAACTGGATGTAGGTCAAAGAGTTAGATCAAACCAGTATAAATCATTTTGTGTCTCCTCTCATTCTCTACTCTGTTTAATTACATTTGCGTGAAAAATTTTAAGATCACTTATTCACCCCCTAGGTGATATTCCATCTTCAAAGATGCTCCAATGGCATTAACTAGGGAGTAAGTTTATGAAAAGGTGAAAAATATAAGTATCATCTTTAGTAAGACTACAAAGAGTATAAAAGAAGAAAAAAATATGGGAAAAGAGATTTGTATTCTTCGATCTTCCATATTGGCGCAATCTAGATGTGAGACACTGTCGTGATGTCATGTATGTGGAGAAAAACGTATGTGATAGTATTGTTGGCATACTTCTCAACATACAAGGTAGTTCCAAGGATGATGTGAAGGCAAAATTGGATTTGAAAGCAATGTGAATACACAAAGACTTACATCTAAGGTCATATGGTAATAGAACTTATTGTCCCCAGCTTCTCATACTTTGTCTAAGGATGAGAAAACAAGTTTTTGTGAGCTGTTTACATGTCACAAAAGTTCCCTCAAGGTATTCTTCAAATTTTAAGATGCTTGTATCGATGAAGGACTTGAAATTAGTAGGTCAAAGTCTCATGATTGTCATGTCTTAATGCAACAGATATTCCCAATAGCTATTTAAGGCATTGTCGAATATGATCTTCAACACATTTTGACTAGACTTTGTTTTTTCTTCAATGCGATTTGTAGTAAAGTTTTTGAGATCGAAAAATTGGATGAATTGGAAAATTAAGGATATATTATCTTGTGCCAACTTGATAAGCTTTTTCTTTCTACGTTTTTTGACATCATGGTTCATCTAATTGTTCATCTAGTGAGGGAGATAAAGTTGTGTGGTCCTATCCATTTACAATGGATGTACCCAATTGAAAGATCTATGAAATTCCTAAAAGGGTATGTGAAGAACGCATACCGGCCAGAAGTATCAATTGTTCATAAATATGTTTATGAAGAAGCCATGGAATTTTGTCAAAATTATTTGGCCAAAGTAAGACATATTGGGCTTCTTAGACGTCTGCATGCTGAAGGGGGTAGACGAGGGGGTTCAGTAAAGAGTGTGGATCCTGATGAATTGTCACAAGTCTACTTATACATCTTGAATAATATTGATGAAGTTCAAGACAACATAGATGTACATAAAGAAGCTGTAAAGAAAAAAATAATCGAATGACTGAACAAAGGTTAATTAGGGAGCATAATAGAACTCTTGCAAACTGGTTCAAACAAAAGGTTGTGGGAGAGGAATGTGTTTCAAATATAATAAAATGGTTAGCACGTGGTCCTAAGGTTGATGTCATAACTTGGAATTTGTATGTGATCAATGGTTATACATTTTACACAAAGTCCCTAGATGATAGGAACACGGTCCAAAATAGTAGTGTTATGTTAGAGGCTGAATCTATGCATTTCTCTAGTTCGAAAGACAAGAAGCATAAATTGGCAGTCATGCCTTATTATGAGGTTATTGACGAGATTTGGGAGGTTATTCACGAGATTTGGGAGTTAGACTATGTTAAAATTAAATTTCTCATTTTCAAATGCAAGTGGGTTAATGTCAATAATGGTGTTCAAATCGATCAGCTAGGATTTACATTAGTCGATATTAAAGTATAAGTTTTGGAAATGAACCTTTTATTATGGCAGACCAGGTGAAACAAGTGTTCTATATCATCGATCAGGAAAATAAAATGTGGTCTATAGCTCTCCATGGAAAAGGTTCATTGATATTGATGAGGAAATTCATTCAAATTATGGTCTTCCTGAGGGTACTCATTTTTCCAGGGGTCTCCCAGACATGAACGAAGAAGATGAAGTGGATAATGAACTCGGCATAAGAAATGATCGTCATGAAGGGATATGGGACGATATCCTTTTATAAAAGAGACAATTCATAAAATAATATTCATATGAAAAATTCTTTGAAAACTTTAAGGTTTTAACTATATTCCTTCCTATGTTCTTAAACAATGTCATTGACTGTGAAGCTTTTGTTTTTGTTTCTATTTTTGTGGCCGGATCCAAAAAGGGCATGTTATATAAAAGAGGAATGTTACGTTGTTGGGTGAGAATCGTTAGTTCTCTATGTATTTTGATGATAACTGACAATTGTAAACTAAATGAAGTTAATGGTTAAGTTAAAAATGTTTAAAACTTGTTCAAACTTGACCAATAACCTTCTCGTCAAAGATTAACTTGAGTTTGGAGTTGCAAAACTGAGTTACCTCAATACGAGAGCTTTCAAAAATACTTGACTCGAGTGTCTGAGTGTAAAACTCGAGTCAGTGCTTGACAGAGAGTTTCTCAAATTTTTTAAACATAACTTGACTCGAGTCAGTCATAGTTAACTCGAGTCAAAGCAAGACCGAGAGATTTCAAAGTATTTTGAGTTTAAAGTGACTCAAGCCTGCTCTTTGAAACTCTAGTCAATTTTTATGGACTTAAACTTATTTTCCAATTAAAGAAGTCCTTGACTCGAGTTTTTCACTTAATGACTTGAGCCTACACGGGTTCAAAACTTTTCAAAATGCTATCTCGAAGTTCAATTAGAAAGAAGAGCTTGACTCGAGCCTATGCTTCTTAACTCGAGTCATGCACTTAAGTGAATCATTCTTGCCTCGAGCCTAAGCCTTACAAAGACATCTTTATTTAAACTTCAAACCTATTTTCAAAGAAGATGACTCGAGTGTAAGGTATCTCTGTTTTGATATCTCCGTGTCCTGATTCGTGAAATCTTCATGTATGATCTGTATACTTCATATCATCTCTCATTACTATTCCTAAATATGTTTAATCGATATATTAGTGAGTTTCATATGATCAAACAAATTTTAAACTGAAGATTAAGCTTAAAGCAAGTGATGATGTGGAAGCATTAAATGTTAGTCCATAAAACGAAGCACGGATTTGGCAACTCATTCTCTGCTCATTCCAAAGGCTTTAATGTTTTCTTTTCTCATTTGGACACCAGATCATCCAATAGATTAATCTTAAGGAAAGTCAACAAAGAAGTCTGGGCACATTGATTAATTCAAAGCATCGGAGAGAATACACCTGGTTCAACCTAATGACTATTTATAGCTTCCAACATCCACATTGATTCTTCCCAATGGTCATTAAATGCTTCCATCATGTATAAGCTGAAGAATTCAATTTCTACAATAACCAAGAACAACTAGAAACAGAAAATGCTCAAAACGATCAAAGTGCATTTATTTTTTCTCTCATATGTATAATATCTTCGAATATTCTAAACTTCAGTGTTTATTCATCTGCCCTTTTAGAGAGTTTATTATTGATTATCAATCATTGTAAGAATCTCAAAGTATTGGGACTTTGAGATTGGGTTATCAGTTTACAACTTGTAAGGGGGAGTATATCCTAGTGAACGGATAACGTTCGAGTATATAATGTGAAACTGATTGAAGTGATAGTGAAAATCCCAGAGAGTCTAAGGACTGGACGTAGGTCAAGAGTTGAGCCGAACCAGTATAAATCTTCTGCGTCAAGCTTTCTCTCATTCTTCTGTTCTACCCTGTTATGTGCGTCATTTCTAGGAATCTCAAAAAGAATTTTTAAACCCCCAATTCACCCCCTGGTGATATTCTGTCATCTACAAGAATCTAATGAAGACAAGGTGAATTGGGCATGTATGTTCATTTAGGTGTTGTCTTTGTAACTCATTGTATTTGTAATTGATCTTATTGTATATATTTATTTAGGCGTTGTACTATCATAGTATATTCATTAAGAGGCCATATAACTCATTGTGAATAATATTTGTATTCATTTCCAATAATTCAATTTGCTATTTATAATGGATTGTTCATAGCTTTTAGCTTAAAGTACTATCTTTTAGGTGTGGATTGGGTGGTGGATGTGTATGAGCAGGAAGAAATGAGAAACTACGAGAAAATTTAGATCAGACATATTCCACAGGAGGTCTAAAAAGTCGACTTTTAAGACTGGACGAATAAATACCGGTCTAAAAAGACTGACTTTTAAGACTGGAGGTATCTCACAGCAATTCTAAACATCCAGACCTTCAAGACCAGTTGGGTGTGTTAAATATCCGGTCTTAAAAGTCAAACTTTTAAAACCAGCTTATTTATTAAACCGGTCTTAAAATTTAGACTTTTTAGACGTATTGTTTAATACGTCCAGTCTTAAAAGTCGGTCTTTTTATACCGGCGTATTGTTTCATCCAGTCTTAAAAGTCAGGTTTTAAAACCTAACAAAAAATATTTCAGGTCTATATTGTATGACTCTTAAGACCTAATATTTCTGATGTCCAGTCTAAAAACATTTCTTTAAGACCAGTTCGCATCCGGTCTTAAAAGTTACAGACTTTTAACACCGCCTGTATCAAAACCGGTCGCAAATCCGGTCTTACGATGCCTCTTCCGTCCTGTCTTAAAACCTTTTTTTGTACTAGTGTGTAGATATTAATTTGAACTTTAAAATGAAATTTGGGTGTTCTATAATCTATTATAAAATTAGTAATTTCTATTAAATTTATTTTCATTTATGGGCCCATATTCGTAAAAGAAAATGGAGCACCAATGGAATCATTTCTTACGTGCATAAAAGAAAAGATTTTATGATCCTAAAATTATTTGGTTTTCAAAATATCAAAGAGAAATTGTATATAATATTGCTCCCACAACTTAAAATTTTTGAATCCACAATATATAATTAATTTTGATAAAAACAAGTATGGTGAATAACTCAAACTTTTAAGTCTAGAGAAAAATTCAAACAAAAGAGAAAAATTATGCATAATTTCCATAGACATAAAAAGCTCCGAAAACAAATTTGAACGTTACAACTTTCATACGCATAATGAACCTTTTGTCTTTTTTTATAACAAAGGAAACCTCAATACTGATTATAACTTCTTAGCATATATGATCCGCGCCAACTCGGGAGAAGGTGGGAAAACATGTGAAACTCAGGCAAGATGGACAGACTTTCTTTAGCTAGATCTTTTGCCACATTTGTTGTTCTGTTAGTATGTTTGACTCTTTAACACTCCAATCCATATGCAAAATCCGACGTGCTTCTATAATGATACTTTGATCTGCATGGCTATCATATCCACCTATCATAAGTAGCTAAAAGGCATCATAATAATCATATTGTAAAATAATATCTCGAAACCCGATGTCCCATGCAACTTTCAAACCATGAAGACACCTATGGAACTCTGCTGTTAAGATGTCACTATCTTCCATTTGGCACATGAAATCTTGGATTCGCCTTCCTTGCTCATCGCATAGTAAACCTTTGATCAAAGGTTGTGGCATCACTCATTGAACTCAGTTGGACAACCTTGATACAACATATCCACAATGATATTATCATAGAAAAAGTAAACAGAAGACACAATGGTTGTTGAAGAAAATATTATGTCTCACAGATCCAAACCTATAGCAATGGGTGAAGTGGATATGACATATCGAAGAAGCACAAAAATAGAACCTGGCTTATGTTTCCGATCCTTCGTTTAATTTGTCATTTGTTATAACTAAGATTATTAAACTCGCATCAGTCACTGAACCGGTCTGGCTAGTGGGTCAAGGGTCAGTAGGTCATATCGGAGTCAAACTAGAGCTAACCCGCGCTAGACCAGTAAGGAAAGTGAACTTGAACGATAATATTTTTTGGAATAGTTTTGAAATTTGATTATTTTTTAGGATCAAATAATAATAGTTTTAAGTGATTCTTTTTGCATTAGAAAGTAAACATCTTAAGCTTTCCATAGAGTCTTAATTTGTAATTTTTGGAAATATGTAGAATTAGATATGAATTTTTAAAATCAGAAAATTCTAAATAAATATTAAACCGGTTTGATGGTTTTGTGGTCAAAGCGGCCGGTCCGATCCGGTTTTAATAACATGGGTTATAACGCCTCCCTTTGAGAAGCCTTTTCATTAATCTCTCCTTGATAGCCTCAAAATACATCGCACCAAGCATCCAAGTTCCCTGTATTTGATCATAAGTATTTATTTGAAGAACTTGAATGAATGGGTAAGAAGAAAACAAAATAAGTTCTGATCATCATTTTGCTTAAACTAACTTGATCACCAAAGAAGACAACATCAAAAAAGAAGTGAAAATAGAGCTCGAAAAAGAAGTAGAAGGGGAAAAAAATATCTCAAGCAGGAAGTATAGTAAGAATTTGAATTTCAAATTCCCCCAAAAAGGATCCAACTTGAACAGATTGTCTCCTTTAAATGGCTTCCATAGAGCTCAATACATGGGATTAAGGGCTTGTGAACAATGAAAGCAGTCAGAAGCCGAATATGAGCTATGGCTTCTTATTAGCTTAAGTGGAATAGTATTTGACGATATATTGATTGTTTGGTTCACTTTGAGAATATTGATGTATATCTTTCTATTTTGGAATTGTTAGTCACTTTTCTGGTTCTTGGTCTTCCAAGAAGTCGACCAGTAATTGGAGGCTACAAGAAGACATGTTCATACATATTTAGCATGCTATAAACCCTATACTCATAAAGGTTAGGAATGTCTATTGTCATAACTGGAACCATACTACACCTATAAATCTTTTCCTGAGATGAAATTTTAAAACATTTGTCAACATAGTCATAAACATTGTTGTGGACAACTTTAATGGCTACCCAAGCATGTGTACATGGAATCCTACTCATCTGCCAAGTCGCAAAACTACACTGGTGTAATGGAAGATCACCCCGCTGGTCTCTACGTGAGTTATGCACACAAATCCTTCCTTGACCATATCTTCACACAACATAAATTCACAACCAACCACATTTTCCATAACCCTTGCCTCTATATTTGGCCTTACACAATTCTTCCACTTAGTCATTGACACATATGAGGCATGCATATATGTTCTTCATTATCTTCTCTCTATGCTCATGGATCAGTTGGGCTACATTATGTTTCCTCTCCTTCACCATCCAAGCATTGAAGTACTCAACAATGTTGGTTTTTATATTGTCCCATTGTTTGTATGGGAACGTGCTTAGAACCCACCTATCAATATCCCTATGATTGTTAAGCCAATCATATAACTCTAGAGAGTAATCTTGTATATATTCCATGGCCTTATCAAAATCATCCTCTAGCCTTATGTAACTTTATCAAGAATCATCGGTCCATCCTCTTTTGAACGACCATTTGTCTTCCTCTCACCCTTATTTAATTTAATCATCTCAGTACTAAAGAAAAAATGCATGCCTCTGACCCCTAAATATTGCTTGTACACCTCCTATTATGGAATTGTGAGGATCTGACACAATAGTCAATTAGATTGAACCAATTAACGATCTAATCATTTACATAAACCAAGTTCAATCTTCCAGTGTCTCTCCCTTCACAATTGCTTTTGCAAAAGGCAACAACTCATTTTCAACATCATAGGCGGAAGTTGAAAGTAAGGTCCCCTTGTATGGTCCACTTAGATGAGTTCCATCAATATATAGTATATGTCTCGCACCTCCAAAGAAACCCTCTATACATGACCCATAAGTAATGAAAACACACTCAAACTTGTTCCCATTTCCTGTCCATTCAGCTAGTGTCTTATCATCTATCTCCTTCAACTTTTGGCATACCCATGGTATTAACATGTACAATTGTTTAGGTCTGCCATCTATGTCTTTCATTGCCTTTTCCTTTGCTCTATATACATGATTATATGTAAGATTCACACCATATTCCCTTTGCAATATCTTCCTAATTTCAGTTAGGTGCTTATTTTTATGGTTCCTTACCTCCTCGATTATTATTGATGATATCAAACTAGCTCTCCCATGATGGGTAACTTCCAAATTGTCATAAGCAGAATGAACATGCTCATTTATGAATTTAGTCACACGTACCATAAGAGTACTCTTGCCTACTGCACTTGCACGTATCTTCCAAGGAAACCTACCACTTTACACTTCACATACATCTTCTCCTTACTATTCCTCAAAAATTTGGGCACAAACTAGTATGCAATGCTAAATTTGTAAAACCTACCCCAAATTCATTCACATCTGCAAAATGCTAAACTACTCCAAAAATAAGTCTGGACCATTTCAAATAGCTCATCTCACTAATATGTGTCAGTTCACTCTCTACACCGCTACTTTGACTTACACAATGTCCAACACCACCCTCATAAGTTAGGCATTCAGCAGCAACTTCATGAGACATAGGCTCAAAATCATTACCCAAACTCATGGGACATACATTGATTTCTAGTGACTGTCTCAAGAATCTCTCAATCTTGCATTCATAATGACAACATTTGATAAACAATTACCAACATTTCAATAGAAAATAGCTACTTCACACATCACAAATCCATTTACATGTCTGGATCATTCATTGGGAGTGCTTCATTTTGATTCTCTTTGTACGATACATACGGATGTCCACGACTTTCATTGTATCCAAACATATTTTCACCATCAGTATCAGGATCAATTAATGTCCTCTCATCAAACCTAATAGTGTATTTAATGTCACAACTACTCCCTTCATCACCTATCCATCTTAAAATGATTATCCTTAAATCTTCAAGTGTCATCCTATCTTTGATCATTTTTACCTTCACACTACCTCCATTATATTTTATTTAACTTCACCTTCAACATTAGTTATAAATTTCCCCTACATAAAAAATAAATAAATAAAAATAAATAAATAAATAAAAAGATCCTATTATTTTAAATATTTTATTAATATTTTTATAAAAGATGCTCGCACCATTTGACCCAATATTACCATCCATTTTTGCTTGGTTACCTGCAACAAACAAATCAACAATATATCAATGGGTTAAAGGTCATTTTTGCAAGGAAGTATTGCTAATGGAGCGCCCAGCACCCGGAAGTTTTTTGGGTACCAAATTTGCCCCGGAAGTATTGAAAAGGTATCAAATTTACCCAAAAGTGACGGAAGTCCACGTAGATCGTTAAAATGCCACCTCATCACACGTGGCATGCCACCTCATCAATCAAAAGTATCATTTTTGCCCTCGAAGTTTTCATTAAGGAGCAATTTTGCCCCGCAAGTTTTCATTGAGGAGCAATTTTGCCCCGGAAGTTTACAAAAGTAGCAATTTTGCCCTTCTTTCTCCCAATATTAAATTTGACTATTAGATCAATCAAAGACCACACATGTCATGCCTTGAAAAAGTCGAATTTGGAGTCAGAGAAGGAGATCCTTGACATGTTGAGCTCAAGACGACCAAAATTTGTGAAGCCGAACTGGTCACAGGGACTAGAGCCGGGAAATTGGGCTGGCTCGGGCTTGAAAAATAAGCTAGAAATTTGAAATTGGCCCTGCAGGACCTCGGGCTTAATCGGGCCGGCCCTGCAGTTTGTATAGACTGATCATTTGCTTAGATCATAAGTGATGCTTCCTGTGACCAGTTTGGCTTCACAAATTCTGGCTGCCTTCAGCTCAACATCTCAAGGATATCCTTCTCTAACTCCAAGTTTGACCTTTTCAAGGCATGACATGTGTGGCCTTTGACTGATTTAATAGTCAAATTTAATATGCGGGAAAGAAGGGCAAAATTGATACGTTTTATAAACTTCCGGAGTAAATTGCTCCTCAATGAAAACTTCCGGGGTAAAATTGCTCTTCAATGAAAACTTCCGGGGCAAAATTGCTCCTTAATGAAAACTTCCGAGGCAAAAATGATACTTAACTCTTATTGGTTGATGAGGTGGCATGTCACGTGTCATGAGGTGGCATGCCATGTGGACACTTAGTCAAACTTAACGGTCAAAATTAACGGAGTGGCAAATTTGCTACCTTTTTTATACTTTCAGGGCAAATTTGGTACCTTTTTCATACTTCGGGGCAAATTTGGTACATTTTTCATACTTCGGGGCAAATTTGGTACTCGAAAAACCCTGAAAAACTTCCGGGTGCTGGACGCTCCATTAGCAATACTTCCGTGGCAAAAATGACCTTTAACCCTATATCAATTCAACAACTTTTGTTTTTCATCACATCGTGAATTTAAAAGAAGTACTCCGACTTCATGCTGTGACAAATTCTCAATAGGATTTGACACATTCTCATTAGGGTTTCATTCTTTCTCATTAGCTATTACCAACAAAACCCACCCTTTTCTTACTGCACACCTTCTTTGATTTCCCCTACAACACTCGGCCCTTCATCAACTTCGATCACCCTCCCAATCACACAACAACGTACATACCGATATCAATAAAGTTTACACTGAGATCACAATGTTTAACTTCACAATCGGCATTCCAACTTCAATCTCCTACCTCCTTCATCCATCAACGTTCACCATCCTCTACGCTAAAAACCCAGCTCCCCATCAAACACACCTATCAAAATGAAGCCAAGAATGCCATTGTCAGGATCGCATGATGAAGAGAAGAAGATTGTGGTGTCAAATTTTACTTACCTCACTTCCTTTCCATGCCTCCACTGTTGATTCCCTCCTCTCTTACTCCTAACTTGCACCACTTTCTATCTCTTTGATTCAGTCTTTTCTTTTATTTTGCAGAGGGTCATTTCCATAACTTCCTTTTAATTTGTAAAAGGACAGCTGGGGTACTCACTCCTCTCTGGTAATATGAATATTGGAATCATCTCTCTGTCATTTACGTAATATATCTCAAATTCAATCTTTTATTTTATTTTGTAGAGGGTCATTTCCATAATTTTATTTTAATTTGAAAAAGGACAGCTGAGGTATTTATTCCTTTCTCACAATATGAATACAAGAATCATCTCTCTATCATTTAGCATTTGTACTTATCTGGATTTTCCCTTTTTCTTTTTCTTAATAAAGGTAGACACAATTCAAGGTGCATTATATTTATATTGATCGAGATATATAATATTTTATATTGGTAATATTGATTGAGAATTTGGGATATATAATATTTTATATTGTTATTTAAATATACAAACTATATTTTATCCTTTTATAATAATTTTGCTATTACGTGGCCGAATAAAAATAACAGAATTTTTAAGAGTTTCTTAAATAATTTAGTGCTATTTCTTTGAAAATAATATATCACTCGCTATATCGTTTTATGAGTAATAAAATTACAAAATTCAACACCTCTTTGAACTTGCTCGCATTGAAGAGCTGTGCGTGTGGGTGAACATACATAACAAGTCAATTATTTTGTTACCATGGAACTTCCTCCATTCCAGTTCAAAATATGAGGCGTTTTTAACTAATTCACATAAGGTAAGAAATATTAATTAAGTTATTTAATATGATTTAAATTCACAAAATTTACTTATTTTACCCTTATTAAATAATACTAGTATGATTTTGAAATATACATTTATTATTTGTCTCCCATCTCTCCTTCAAGTTGTAAAAGTAGGAAACAATTGTTACCTCTTATATTTTGTACCAAAATTTTCTTCTACAATACTCCTCCGATCCTTAATATAAAACATATTTGAAAAGTTGGTTTTAAGTTAAATATAAATATATATATGTCAATCCTAATTTGTTCTTATGGATGTTTCTTCAATAATAATCAAAGAGGAGAAGGAAAAAGGGGATTAAGGAAGATGAATAGAGTTTTTAGATAATATATGTCACAATAAGTAATCTAACTTACTCCTTAATCTAATAAAATTAGATAAAATGTCTTCTATTAAGGGCAGAAGGAGGAGTACATTTTATATTTTGAACCAAGGAGTATATTTAGATTTCAGCATTTAGTCCACAAAAAATAACAGATAGAAACATCGTTTTCACCAAAATAACAGTGATGGGAAAACGAAGAAAGGATGGCACAAGTATAGTGAATAATTCCTCCAGCCTTGTACCACTACCTACAGTGCATTGAGAGAGCGAGAGGAAAAAAAGTGTACAGAGAAAGACAAAAAGAAGGCTATATGAATGTACTTTGAAGAAAATCGTCATCATATCTTGCTCCTCATTCTCACAAGTCTCGCTAATGTGTCCTGAGCAGCCAAAGTGTGAGCATGATTATGGCCAAGCATCACAGTTCTGATACTGATACATGTTCTACACAGTTCTTTTCCACTGTCAATAACTCCTCCTCTAGCTAGCAACTTGGCTCTTGTCTCCAGTAATGTTGCCTTCAGCAATGTGACCTCTTGCCACACATATTCATCCACTTTATGGCCAGGTTGGAGCCTTCGTTTCCAGCAAATCGACTCGTATGACGACCAATCTTGTATCTGAGACACGAACGACTTCTCGGCTTCTTCCAGTGCATCTGTGCACACCTTCAAGAGGTCCATTGCGGAATTGCATCTTGAAAAGGCTGAGAATGCTTGAATTGCAAGGGGTAGTGCTGTTCTTTTAATGTATAAAACCATGTCTGTTGCTTCAAGTTGGACTAGTGGGGGTTCAGATTTGAAGCCAAACACAAGGAAAGATGATGCCCAGAAATGATCTGAGTTTATTATGTAGGGATTGCTTGTTTTTCTGGTCACACCTTGAACAACAGCTCTGGCAGATTGTAAACCACCTTTGTTTTTCGTGAATGCCTGCGTTATGGGATGAAAATGGATGATGCAGTGTTCATCGTTTTTGCTGGCTATTCGCGCCATTCCCAGGTTCACCAGAAGCATTGCTGAATCTTCTTCCCTTTTCCATGCTTTTGAAGATAAACAGTTGAATTTAACATCCAGAGATTTTGTCCTAGGGATGATACTGTTAGCTGCACTAGCTAACAAACTTGCTGAAATAGGAGATGGGACGAACCAGCCACTTACAAGAAGCATTCTTTTGGCAAGGTGGTTCTGTTTTCTTCTACTTTTCTCAAGAATCCCGAAGCAAAACTCAAAGATTTTCGTAAGGAAAGGGTTGTTCTTGAGATGCTGCTCATCTGCAATGCTTATGCAACAAGAAGGAGAATCTTCTTCAAGTGGGATCTGATCTATTGCCTCAAAGAGAGCAGAAGGGGTTATTCCAAGTTCAGATAATAATGAACCTATCAACCATAGACCAAAACTCAATCTCCCCAGTTTCTTGTTAAACTTTTTAAGGAACTCTACCTCATCTGATGGATACGCTTTCTTTTTTCTACCTCTGATCAATACCATAGCATGAGATAATGGCAATGGTGGAAGCTGAATTGTGTCATAGTTCATCACTTTTGACAACCTACTGGTAATAATCACATGAGTAGCTCCTGTGTTTCTGGGAATCAAGTCGTGCATATTCTTTCCTTCCCACCAGTCCTCTTCAGATTCAAGATTATCAATTATAAGTAAATAAGGCATGTCACTGAATACTTCCCTCTTGATTCTCTTGAATGCTTCAATTTCTTGCTCTTCAAAGCTACGGATTCGACCCCTTTCAACCTCAGAATCAGCACCAACATCTACACCTAAATGAAGAGACAAATTCAATATGCTCTGCCTGAGATACCGAGCCTCTCCACCAACCCACAACACCATTTTGTATCTCTGGTAGTATCTGTAAGCAAATTCCAGTGCCAGCTCTGATTTTCCAATCCCAAAAGCCCCATTGATGCAAATCACAGTGCTACTCAAGCTCTTATAGTTACCACTTCTTGACTTCTTATGTTTTATCCTCTTGAAAGAATTTTTTCCCTTGACTGGTTCAACATCAACCCAAGACTCTAACGTTGAATCTTTGCTCTTGTCCATCTCTAGACTGATAAATCTCCCTCCCCTACTATTCACGTGGTCGCTTTCTTCGTCAGCAAGCCCCTCAGATTGCCCACTGGCCTCTCCTTTGATGATTGCTGTAGAATGATCCTGCTCTACTGGAAAATTTCCATTCCCAAAGAAGAGGCTTTCAATCTCCATAATCTCCTTCTCTCTTCCAACGAAGAATGTGTTTCTGGGAAAAGGTAAACTCTCAAATCCTTGTTTGTTCTCAAACCCTTCTCTCTTCCGTCCAAGTCTTGCTCTGAGGATCCCAACAGCTTTCATTATGCAATTTCTCCAATTACCATCAATGGCCTCCAGCTTCAGTTCATGAGATTTCATAACTCCATCCATTGCCTCTGTACACTCTTTGTTAATTGAATTGCAGTCTGCAAGAGGCATAATCTCAGAAGGTGAAGTTTCAAAGAAGAGTGGGATGAGGTTCTTCTTTTGAACGAAGAACCTAATCTCCTCCATGCTGAAATGGTTGAGAAAACTTGAAGGCGTGACAACGACTAAACCGAATGCCACTGAGCAAATGACTCTATCGGCTATCTCGTGGCTCTGACTATCTGAATATTTTGCTCTATCCGCAGCAAAACAGTCAATCCCCTGAAGCTCAAGCTCCGATTTAAGCCACTTACAGAAGCGCATCAAATTAGGATTGTGGCCATGGAAACCAATGTAAACGTCACAACTGGTAAGCTTGACATTAGAAGCCGCCGAGAAAGAGCTTTTCGCAAAGGAAATTCGAGGGACGGGAAATGAGAACGAAATGCGTGGAGGAACCGGGTCAGCGACTGGAACGCATGTCACAAATTTGAGCTTCGTATCGGAAGTGTCGTCGGAGAACTCATAGGGATCCGACGGCGGAGTGTAGGAACTGCTAGGGATGTCTTCAGACTGAGAACCTCTGTACGAGAACGGCGGCGAAGGATGGGAAACGGCGGTGGTGGTTGTGGCAGTGTTGTTAGCGGTGGTTGTTGTGGTGAGATTTTTTGAACGGGGGCTCTCGCCAGAGTTTGGGGGATTCAAAATTTCGCCGATGGCCCTCGGAGATATATACGGAGACTGTAATGCTGAAACAAACGCCGATGAAGATGGAGATACTAGACATGGCGAATCATAAGGCGTTGATTCCATCGAGTTCTTGAGATTTGGAGAAGGTAAATGCGAATCAGAATCACAAGTGCTTTTGCTTGATGAAATCTTAACCGTGAGTATACTGGCACTACACATTTCTTCAGGGTCGCCTTCTCCTTCCTTGTCCATGAATGGAAGCTGAAGTAGAAGTACAACAAATGGAGGTAACCTTATTGTGAGTGAATTGAATCTATCTCTTTAGCAACTTCCCTTCTTCACCTGAAAAACATTTCTGGGTCGTTATCACTGTAGCCGCATTAAAGTTTCCAGAAAGAAAGAACAGTAATGAATGAATAAATCAGAAGAAGAGAGCACCCTTTTTTTTCACCTTGGCTGTCACGAGAAAGCAGTAAACTCCACTGTGGAGCCAACGCTTCTGAGGGACGATGGACGCAGAATTGACATAAATCTCTCATTTTAGATTTTTAGGTTGAAGCCTGGAAAGGAAAATACTTTGGGGCAAATTACACTAGAAAGACGAATTAGTATTACAGGGTACCTTAAAATGTCAAAATTACTATCAGACCCCAAGAGACATGGGCAAAACATAATGCAATTGTGAAACTATCAAATTACCCTCATTGATTAGTTGTTACCATTTACTTGTTAATACATATCGTGAAAATGATTACTAATATGGTTAGTTTAGTTGTTAATAATAAGCACACCATAGATGTTGACTTTAGTATCTAATAAATGTCATGACATTTAGTAAATAATAAGTGTATTGTGTATGTTCACAATTCTATTTGCACAACAACAACAACAACAAAATCTGGAATTAAAGTTGTCAAATTCATAAATTTAAGTAAACTTCTAATAGTTATATAAGCTCAAATCATATATTCGTAGGAATTTACTTCTTTTAATAAAAAGCTATTAAAAATTAAAACGAAAAATCACAACTATTTGATTTTAATATATTTTAAATTTAAATAAAAACTTATTTATTTAATTTGCGATCATTTTTGTGTGTTAAATTTGAGCACAATAAAAAAAAATTAATTAATTGGCAATGCATTTTATCTCAATAAGATACATGTATACCTTCAGCATTTGAACTAAATTGCTTTAATACTTCGCTAGTTGCCTTTTTCACACCTTTAGGGTGTGTTTGGTTGGGGGGAGGGGAGGGGAGGGAAGGGGGAGGAAAATGGAGAGAGAGAAAGGTTAGGAAGTTTTCTCCCTTTTAATAACCCTTAGGAGGGAAGGGGGAGGAAAATGGAGAGAAAATATTAAAAGGGGAGAAAATTTTATGGGCCCCAACACAAAATAACTTTTATCTCTCTCCATTTTCCCTTCCCTCCCCTTCCCCCAACCAAACATACCATTAGTTCAAACTTTATATAACTACTCTTTTTTATTGGAAAAAATTAGTATATCAATGAAATGACAATGGTCAGGCAGTACATAGTAGGCAGAGGTGCCCAGCTAGGATAGTAGATCAAAAGGAGACCAAACATTTTATTATTATTTTGGAGAATAGCTTTTACAATTTATAAAGTAAATATATTATAGGAGTTTTATTTCAGCTTGTAAAAAAAGCTTTTGAAACCGTGATTTGAATGTTACCCAAACACTAACTTAAACCCACAAGAATTTTTTGCCTTTATGTGGAAAGGGATCGATATTTTTTGCCTTTGATTTGTGGGTTTACCTCTACTGGTTTGATTCCACGATGTTGCAGACCGGAGATTGAAGAAGAAGGTATTTTATTTAAAAAAATATTTACTAAGCTTTTTTTGACATTTTTAAAAAGGGTAATTTGGTCTTCCCCTCATATTTATTGACAATCAAGGAGTTGAATGTTTCAGATCTCATTCCCCAATTAACTTCTCAAATGGGGATTTTTCCCCGACTTCCCCTATTATTTTGTGTTTTTATCTTTTTTAAATGAGGTTTAAGTTTTACTACTTAGAACTCAAACTCATTCAACTCTGTTTTGGAACGGCAAATTACCCAAATTTGATCAAGTTAGGATCGAGCTTACACCTACAACTAGTTAACTGGATTTGCTTGACTAAAAATGTAAACTCAATAAATTTGATAAGTTAACTTGCAAATTTGACAATAATAGCCACGATAGTTACGTTGTTAATTAAGGCACCTTCATTGGTCAATCAAGGCACATCAATTTGTCATTGTTCTTCCTTGTCTATTATTAAGGACAAAGGGGTAATTTCACAATTATTTTATATAACCTCAAGTTTTTTTGGGACCCTTTAGTAATTTTGAGATTTTAAGGGATTTTTGTAGTATTAATTTGCCTTACATGAGTGTCATTTTCCCAAATACTTTTGGGTGTAGAGGGAAGGCTTTTTTTTTTCAAATTACCCCTTATTAAATAACTAATTACCAAAATGTCCATGTTTCCAAACTATTTTTAATCGCTTATTGCTTGTTTAGTCGATTAACCCCAAGTTTAGTCAACTAAACGCTGGGCGTTGAATTTTTTAATTTTCCCCACGATTTAGGTGACTAAGCACTATGACTTAGTCGACTAAATTGCGTTTTTTTAAACTCTTATCACATTAAAACACCATGATTTCCACTTTTATTGTACCATATTAATTAAAATATTAACAATATTATAGGAGAGATTATAGGATATTATAAATTATCAAATAAATTAGTATCTCCATTGATAAATTCCCCTTTCATTCTAATTAATTAAATTAGAGTTTTTTCAAATATAGAGTCCTAAATTGTAGGATTTTATATATTTGAAAAACTCTAATTTAATTAATTAGAATGAAAGGGGAATTTATCAATGGAGATACTAATTTATTTGATAATTTATAATCTCCTATAATCTCTTCTATAATATTGTTAATATTTTAATTAATATTGAATAAAAGTGAAAATCATGGTGTTTAACGTGATAAGAGTTTAAAAAAACTCATATGTTGCGATTTAGTCGATTAAGCCACGTCTTTAGTCGATTAAATCCCTAAAAAAAGTCAAAAAATTCAACGCCCCGCGTTTTAGTCGACCAAATTTGGGGTTAGTCGACTAAAAATGCGACAGATTGAGAAATAGTTTGGAAACAAGGACATTTCAAGCAATTAGTTATTTAATAAGGGATAATTTGAAGAAAAAAAAAAAGCCTAGAGGGAATCTTTTCAGGTTTTAGGGGTTCGAACTCAACACATAAGATTAATTCTTTTTGGAGGAAACTTTAAACATATAAGTATCGTGCTTGATGATTAATCAAATAATAAGTGGTGATTAAGAAAACTTAAAAGAAAGTATCGTGCTCGATGATGCAGTAGTAGTTTTTTTTTTTATGTACATCGATGCATTCCCCAAGACCCCAAGGCCTTTCTTTTGTCTTATGCGCTCTGCTTAGCTTTGTGGTGCGGCTCAGTTGTGATCTGTAAAATCTTACATGTGGGTGCACAGAGGCCAATGATAAGTCCGAATGGGTAAGAATTTATATGTGCGTGTGGGGTTGTGTATTTTAGGGAGACAAAATCTCTATTTTTTTATTTTATTTTTAATTAAGTTTTTATTTTTTTATTTTTATTTTTTTTGTGTTTCAGACTTTCAGGTAGTTTTTCATTTATAAGTATTTGTCACTATACTCATAATTTATTAATTTTTAAAATAAAGGACTTTGGTAGTTGATGGTGGCTCTTGTCTAATTTATACTTGCTGATCGTATTTTATTTTTGTAGGGTAGAGAGAAGAAAGTTTTGGTGATATTTATAAATCAAATTATTAAATTTTTCATATAAATATATAATTTTACTCTTTATTTATTATTATGTTGAATTTATTCTCATGGATATATTATATTTTAAATAGAGACAAAATTAAAAATTTGTTGAACTTCTAGGCAGAGACAATAAGTTTTGTTAACTTATAATTAAATTTGGCCTGTTGATCTTAATAAAACTGAAATCAATCGGGTCCCATATTCTACATAGATATAAAGAGACTGTTTGAAGAATAATAAGTTAATAAGAGATAAATTTTATTTTCTCTATATTGATGATATTCTCCTATTCTCAGCATCTGAAGCAGATCACAAGTTACTCCTGGCCCTTTTTATTAAAAAAAAAAAAAAAAAAAAGTTACTCCTGGCCCAATTCTACTAGATCATAGCCCAATATGACATCATGCTCTCCACCAAGAAAAGTGATATTGAAATTACAAAAGTTGATTTTCTTGGAATGTATTTTAAAGATGGGAAATACAGTCTTGGTCCACAAATTGCACAGGATTTACTCAAGTTCCCTAATGATAATCTCTCTCGTAAACAAATACAACAATTCTTGGTAATTGTTAATTTTCTCAGAAATTTTATCTCTCAGTTGTCTCATCATACTAGCCACCCGTCCAAGATGCTCAAACTTATTTAGTATGAGGCCTGGATCCTACAGTGTCCTAGAGACGCTCGGACTATCCACTACATTCACATTATTCCTACTTATCATATTATGAGTGCAAAGATTAAGAGATAAATGTTTTATTTGCCTTGAAAGTTTTGGTTGAGGAGTACTGGGTGGATGGAAGTTTTTTTTGGAGTAAAATTGTCATAAAAGTTAACAAAACGTAGCAATTTTGCCCTCCTATTAATTTTGACCGTTAAGTTTAACTGAGTGCACACGTGGCATGCCACACATCAATCAAATAAGAGTTAAGTATCATTTTTACCCTGAAAGTTTTCACTGAGGAGCAATTTTGCCCCGAAGTTTACAAGACATAGCAATTTTGCCCTTCTGTCATTCAATATTAAATTTGACTATTAAATCAGTCAAAGAACACATGTCATACCTTGAAAAATTCAAACTTGAAGTCAAAGAGGGAGATCTTTGAGACGTTGAGCTCAAGGCGGTCGGAATTTGTGAAGTCGAATTTGTCAAAAAGACCGAAAGATCTGTCACAAAACCTAAAAGAAGCATCACTTATTATTTAAGAAAATGAAACGCAAAATAAGAAATGAATTGTCTGAAAAATTGGTTCATTAAGACAAATCAACCCGGTCTAAGCATTTACCTTTGTATAGATTGATCTAGGCCACCTACCTTATCCCACAAGATAAATCTCCAGTGATTTTAAGTGATGCCTACTGAACCAATTTTTGTTCGGTCTAAGCATCAACCCGGTCCTTTTTTTTTTTAGAATTTCATATTAATGTTTGAAATTTTTACTTTCTCACCACTTTGGTCCCATAGTTTAACTCCGATCTGATTTATTAATTCTCTGACCCCAGTACCTCAGGGAATACAATGGTGGTTTAATAACCTTGGTGCTGTGTACGATTTCAGGTAATAAAAAAAATACTGTATATATTATTGATTATTGAGTACTGAGACTTTTGACCCCAAAAAAAAAAAAAAAAAAAAAGTACTGAGAGGGAAGCCATACTCTCACAGCTTGGTTAGTGGGGCCCCCACGGGGACGGGCTATTCGATTCAGAGACCAGAGATCAGAGTTCAGATATAATGGATGTACCAATGAACACAGTCATCAAAAGAAATTGAAAATTGTAATAAAATAAAATAAAAACACCTTTTTGATAGAATGGCCTCTGAGTGCTTTCGTCTACATAAATAGTCTGACAGGGTTTGAAGTTATTCGCATTGGAAATGTGACCGAAGACCAGTCCACCCGCTCCGAGCAGGTTTTGTAATTAATTTTTATTCCTAAGGTGCAAAAACACTCTCATTTAAGTTTGGGTTAAGATGCACAAATACATATGTATTTTTTTAAAGAGTATGCAATAGTAAATTTTTTTTTAGGTGTAAAAGTGACTATATGGTTATAAATTAGGTGCAAAAATATCGTTTGATCGTTAAATTTGACTTTTTTTGCTGAATGGACGATGACGTGGCATTTCAAAGGTGCAAAAATACACATGTGATTTTTCAACAAGAGCGTCGAACACCAAATTATTATTTTAATTTAATAATTTTATTTGAACTACTACCGAAAAGTACCAAAAAGATATTCGGATATCGACATGCATCAAAAAATTACTTCATAATTTTGAAAAATTATTTTAAAATCTGAAAAAAATATTTCGCAGACCGACTTGGTACTAAAAAAGATACTTTGAGAATATTGCTTGGTGCAGAAAAAATGTTTCATGATCTTGAAAAATTATTTTTGAATCTTAAAAAATATCTTGAATTATATTTTTAGTACCAAGTAAGTACCGAAATATTTTTTCATGATCTTAATATAATTTTTCAAAATCATGAAGTATTTTACGATACCATTCAAGATCTTTTAGTACCAGTCAAAAGCGTGAAATATTTTTCCAAGATCCTAAAATAATTTTTCAAGATTATGAAGTATTTTTTCTATGCCAGTCAGTATCCTGAAAGTACTTTTTAGTACTAGTCAGTACCCTGAAATATTTTTTTTTAGTATCTATCAGTGTCCTTTTAGTACCGATCAATACCTGAAATATTTTTTCAAGATCTTAAAATAATTTTTCAAGATTATGAAGTATTTTTTCTATACTAATCAGTATCCTGAAAGTACTTTTTAGTAACAAATAAGACCCTAAAATATTTTTTTCAATATCGTCAAGATCCTTTTAGTAGGCCAATACCCGAAATATTTTTTCAAGATCCTAAAATAATTTTTCAAGATTATGAAGTATTTTTTTTCAACCAGTCAATATCTTGAAAGTACTTTTTTTTTTTAGTACCTTAAAATATTTTTTTCAGTACCCTAAAATATTTTTTTCCAGTATCAATCAATATCCTTTTAATACCGGTCAATACCTGAAATATTTTTTCAAGATCTTAAAATAATTTTAATTGAAGTAAAATTATTAAATTAAAAAAATAATAATTTGGTGTTGGGCGCTCTTCTTAATAAAGCACATGTATTGCACCTTTGAAATGCCACGTCATCATCCGGTCAAGCAAAAAAAGTCAAACTTAACGGTCAAACGGTATTTTTGCACCTAATTTGTAACCACGTGTGCATTTTTGCACCTAAAAAAGCATTTGCTACGGGCGCATTTCCTTGAGAAAAGCACATGTGTATTTTTGCACCTTAACCCTTTAAGTTTAACTCTTATTAAATATTTAAAATTAGAGCAAAAATAACATATCTGTTGACACCATAAACTCTTATTGGATGTTTATCATGTTTATCTCTAAATATTGAATATGTCTATCTCTAAATATTGAATACGTTGTATGTTTATAATTGACTAACATTCAATGTATGCATTTTATGTGAGTGATTAACTGTTATTATTGGGATTCTTTTGGATCTCATCATTTTTCAAATAGCCAAATTTATAGCATGGTCAAGAAGCTTAAAGACTGAGAAGGTGATCACGAACGAGTAGATCAAGACAGAAAAAGAATGTGCTTATTCTATATATCTGTTTTTGTAAGAATATGTGTATTTAAATCAGTTTCAATTGTAAGAATATGTGTATTTAAATCAGTTTCAAAGGGTGCGTTTGGTTTGAGAGAAGGAGATGAAGGGCGAGGGGAGGGGTCTATTACCTTGTTTGATTTATTAGAGGGAAAGGGAGAAGGAAAAGATCATTTATTTAGTTTAAGAGGGGAGGATTTTAAAATTTTAGCTCCTCTCCTCTCCAAAATTTTAAACCAAATGGGGAGAGGAGATCAGTTTCCCTTCCCTCTCATCCCCTCCCCTCCCCTCAAACCAAGTACTTCATAAACGAACTACTATTCCGTATACCTAATAAAAGGGGTATATAAGAAGGGTGTTACAAGGGGTACATCAGACACTAGATGGAAATATGCGAAAATTCATAATGGTACCACAAACTGAGTGAGCTGTTTAAAGTACTAATTTTATTTAACAGTGAAATTTTGTAAAATAGAACCAAAGATCCCTTAAGCATAGAACAATATGCTTGCCGCAGTAAACATGAGACGTAGTCCTACAAAAGTGGATGCAAAACATCCCGAATGTTTTTTTTAAAAAAAAGAAAGAACTAAAATATAAATGAAGAAAACTTAACCAAGGGCACAACTTATTGATGATAATCCTTCACATTGCAAATGGGGATATTTTGGAAAATGGAAGGAGAAAAGGATGAAAGGAAGGCACTGAACCACACAACATATTCATGCACTCCAGAAATTTTTCCCTTAAAAGCTAGGCACGTATCATTATCAATGATAGGTTAAGTGCTCATTGTCAAAATTCACGTTATGGAATATTCCCAGATAAATCAACTCAGCAACAACGTATTGTTTCTACAAATCCTTTAGCCAATGGTTAAGCTTAATTATTATTTGAGAATGGTGAAAGGGGGGCAGGAATGAGTCTCTAAAAGAGCCCACCAATTATTAAAATTAAGAACATTAAAACAGCATTTCCATGACCGAGTTAACATTGAAAACGAATAACTGGGCGAATATGCCTGATATAACAATCAAGAAACTTACTGAAAATTAAAGTGTACGCTAAAAACAAATTGAACTAATCAACTACGTTAAGAGATGACTAGCCCGCCACAACACAAATTGATTTATATGAAAACAAAAGGCAAATATTCTGCTGAACGTGCACATTTCTCAAACTAAACAAGATTGGACCAGACCAAATCAAACTAACAGATGTATAGGTAGAAAGAACCAAATATTTATGCAAACATAAGACATGAGAAACGTACAAATCAGGAAAGCAAATAAGAATCTGCAAATCTAACCGAATGAAAGAAGGAGGGGGAAAAACAGAAACAAAAAGTCTCAAACCTCTTTGAACCTTAGAGGCTGGGAATGAGGTATTTAATAAATTTGTGTCTGGGGTCTGAGGAGGCCGTAACAAGTGATTTGTTCTGAGTAGAGTCGTAGGTGGTTTAGAGATGGAGATAGGAGGGGGAGGGGCGACAAAGAGCTTCAAACAAAATGTCAGAAAAAAATAGTCATTTAAAGTACTTTTAATGATTGTTACCGTCATTGAAAGTTGAAACTCACAACTATTCTTTTTTTTTTTTTTTTAATTTTAGCTTAACTTTCAACGACTATAACAAAGTCATTGAAAGTAACTTTTAACGATTGTTTTTAAAAATAATCATTGAAAGTTTAACTTTCAACAACTGTTTATCTAAAAACAAGAGGAGGATCCGTAAAATTTATAAAAGGGTGGGCACCGGTGGAGGAAGGATTCGGGAGTTCGGGGGGCAGCACCCCTGAATTTTTTTTTTTAAGGAAAGTTTTAAATATATTAAAAACAAAAGAATATAAACAAGAAAAGAAAAGAATATCAAAAAAATATTCATAAAATCAAGTGAATACTTGATGATGTAATAAGAGAGGCAGTTATTTTACAAAACCTATCATTTAAAAAAGTAAGGCTAAATCGTTAGAAATGCAAACTACATAAATTACAATGAAGGGTCGACACTTAATAAGTTCAAGTACATATATTTTAATAACAAAAGTATATTACAATAAAAATAATTACAATAGTGTCATCCTTCTAGGCCTTATTTTTTGGAATTCTATCATAATTGTTTTATTATCAATGCTATCAAATACATCTTTTTCAATATAAAACACTAAACAATCATTCAATCATTCATCCCCATCCGATTACGACGGTCGGTCTTGATGTATTCGGGGGGTGGACAATCATTCAAATATGTATTAATTATTATTATTTTTTATTATTATTATTATATATATATTTTTTAAAAAAAAAAATAAAGCCCTAATTCAAGGGTGGGCACTTGCCCCCTAATCTAACACCTGGGTCCGCCTATGTCTGGAAACCGTCGTTGAAAGTTAAGCCAAAATTTTAAAAATGTCACCGCCTCCTTTTTAATTTTTTTTTTCTCTAAACACAGACATTAATTAATGTTATTAAATTTACTTTTTGTAGTAGTGTATGTAACATCCCAATTTTCGTAAGCGTTTTTAAATATTTGATCGAGTAGAGCATTGGAAGTAAATAGTATTTAGAAGAGATCGATAAACATCCACCGTAGTGTAAGAGTTGGTGTTAACAGCGGTACAAAATATTTCAAATGTTATCATTGTTCGCAGTACAAATCAAAAAGGCTTCCTCGCCGTCTCCCCGCACGGCCGCTTACCCCGTCCTCGCCCCGTTCACTCCGAACCGAAGCTATGGTGAGAGCCGAGGTTCAATACCCATTGAACCTCGTGTAACGGTTAACCTCATGTTCATGTACGTTATGTATGACAGTTATCTCATGAAATCACAGCTATATTCACATATAAAAAGCAATAACAACACAGCCACCGCATATGAATGTTATTACGCCCGCACTATTCACGGTGCCACGATGGCCTATCGTGTCCTCGCTAGGAAAACTCAACGGCGTTATCATGACTATAACTCGTATAAAGCTGTACATGTATGAACAATTCTTTTAAAAACAGAGTCACAGTTTATGAACATATCTATCACATATAGGTATACAAGAAATATCGAGTTAGTGTTAAGACGCGTCCGTACCTTCTCCGGTGTTGTCGGTACGTTGACGGTCGGACGGTGATCACGTGTACCCTATAATGGTAATATCGTATTTATTAATTTACAAATAATATCCTAAGAGATATTTTGGCCACTAATGACTATTTTGCCCTTGCAACATTTATTTTTCACTTTATTCCTTCAAAATTCGTAGAACAACGCTGGTACAAATCTGGGCAGCATTTCGTCTAACTTTGAAAAATCATAATTAATTCTAGAAAAATCGAAACGAGGATCCGTAAAATTCATTGGAATCCTTAGGATGTCTATTTTCAAGTAAAAATAATCCCCTTTGCCCAGATTGTACGAATCACTCCCAGGTTTTAAGTTTTGAACCTCTGCCCAGCATTTCTCCAGAAATTCGTAGCCTAACTTTGAGGATTTTTATCTCTGTACAGAAATCATTTTGACATGTTCTTGACATATTTAAAAATCCCTTTATGTCTATTTTAACCATGAATTTTATCAGAATTTTCTGACCATATTTTCAATATGAAATTCTGGCGTTTTCCTCACTGCCTCCAGAGATTCCGAAACCGATGAAATTTCGCCGTAACTTCGTTACTTTGATGATTTTCTTCCAGAAATTTTGCTATATGACCTCCCTCATCATTTTTTTGAAATAAATCTAATTTTGACTATAAAAACATGTAAATAAAATTATCCTAGCATTTTTAAGATCTAAGCTACTTCTATCTAAGAATTTAAGAACTAGAACTTAAAGAACTTAAAGCTAGAGCTAGAGAACTTACCAAGAACTTTGCTACTCCTTCAAGAAGCTCCTCACTCTTACTCTCAACTCTCTATTTCAGATTTCTTTGCTTGCTTTGGTGTGGAGAATATGAAGACTCAAGCCCCCTATTTATAGCAAAAGGCCATGGCAACTTTGGTAATTAATTTACCTACACATCTTTCATTCTTGGCCATAGCTTAAATCTGATTTCCTCTTTTTCCCAAGGCAAAAAACGTGGCCTCCTCCCTTCCCACTCTTCATCCATTGATTTTTCACCAAAGCCTCTTGCCTTGGTGTCAAAATTGTCCCCATGTGTAAAGCTTTTGGCCCCAAGAGTGCCTTGGTGGCTCTTTCTCCTTCATGCACTCTCCAAGCTTGCATTGGTGGCCTCTCCACCTTCATGCATTTCCCAACTTGGTGTTCTAATTTCCTAGTTACTCTAAGTATATTTGTAACTAGATGACTTTGGTGATTGGTTAGCAATTAAGCAAAATGCTCTTAGGGTTTAGTCTTTAATTAGCTTAATCTTTGGTCATAAATCCTAAAATGGTGTTTTAGGTGTTATTAAATTTATTTGATTGGTTACTAATTTAATCATGATCATTAGTAATCATCTTTATGCTAATCCTAACCCCTTATTGGTCCTTGACCTTTAATTATCCTAATACATCTTTAATTGGTGATTATTTAACATTAATTGTAAAGAATTACCTAAATATTCCATTAGTGAAATTTTAATTGCTCTTTAATTGTTGGTAATTGCCCCTTAATTGTTTCAAGTGTTTTGATAATTCTTCATGGTCTTTTATGATTTAAATATGAGTTAAGTATTAAATATAGGGTATTAGAAAATTTAGTCTCTTAATAAATTATAATAATTGGTGTTTAAGGTCCCTTGATTAATTATGAAGCCTTGTAAAATTTATTTTACTTTCATGAAGACTTAGTTGATTTAATTATCATTGATTTCACTAAATTTATTTAGGTATTTTTATAATACTTTCTTGCTCTTTTAAATTCCACATGAACCATAGCTCAATATGATATTTATTTGTATTTTATGGCATTTTATGATGCTTGTTAAATCATTGGGTATCCTAATCCTAAGGAAAAATTACCTAGAAAATAGAATAAACACATCTCAAAATTTGAGACCACAAATTCACCTATTTTAAATAGGGTTTAACTATCAAAATATTGTATTCAAGATAAATGAGAATTTTGGGTAGTGTATCCTCAACATCCCAATTTCCTTAACAATCCTTAACCTCAATGGTCCAA
Source organism: Acacia acuminata (assembly GCA_019022655.1). Classification (NCBI taxonomy): domain Eukaryota; kingdom Viridiplantae; phylum Streptophyta; class Magnoliopsida; order Fabales; family Fabaceae; genus Acacia; species Acacia acuminata. Next base: position 62,752 of record JAFJYI010000208.1, read on the forward strand.
ACTCATAGATCACTTTTCACGAATCCAAATTACTCATTAAAATCCTTAGATAACCTCTACACCATACACTTATCTCAATCACTCAATTTCATAAGTTAAAGTTTCACCTCAACAAAACCCATAGTCATAAGACCATCAATATCAACATCCTAGACCCATTAAATCTCTTTTTTTAGTTTATATGAGCATAACTCAATCATTAAACAACTCTTCAAATTCTATACAATTAGAATCATATCAAATTCTAACTCAAATATCAAATCCTAACCCATAATTAACAAAAATGAACCGATTAAACCCTCAATAATACCTCCAATAACGCAATAAATTATTCAAACCAAATTTAATTGGCAAAAAGTTCTATAGAAAATAATTTAGGATCTGTTTATATAAAAAAATTAATTATAGAATCATTAAACAATCAAATAATAAGTTCAAACCAATTAAAATTAGCTATTAGCCTTCCTCTACCTATCCATACCCATAGTCATCTATTGTCAAAACTCAAAACTCTCCTAAAATCTTAATTCTAAAATTTCTACCAATCAACATAATATTACCCTCATTGGTAAGAGAAAAATACGTAGAACAATTTTATGAAGAAAGTTTGATAAGAAGAAGTAAAGCACCAAAATTATCTACAAAACTTTGGGACGCGGCTTTCCACCTATTTCCTTATCATCTGCTACCCTCTTTTCTTCCAAACAGTGCCATTTTGGTACAAAATAATACTGTTCAATTTTTTTCCATTATGAAGTATTGTTTTAGTACCAATCAATACATTAAAATAGTTTTTCAAGATCCTAAAGTTATTTTAGAATCTTGAAAAAGTATTTCAGGGTACTAACTACTACTAAAAAAATACTTTGTGATGATATTAAAAAGATATTTCAGGATACTAACTTCTAAAAAAAAAAATACTTCATGATCTTGAAAATGATTTTAGGATCTTGGAAAAAAATTTAGGGTACTGATTGGAACTAAGAAAAATATTTCAGGACACTGACTGATACTGAAAAAAATACTTTATGATCTTGAAAAAATATTTCAGGATATTGACTGGTACAAAATACATACTTTAGGATATTGACTGGTACGAAAAAAATACTTCAGGACACTAACTTGTACTAAAAAGATACTTCAGGATAATGACTGGTACTAAAAAAAACTTCATGATCTTGAAAAAACATTTCGGGGTAATTGCTATTTTTTTTAAGAAAAAAAATTAAGAAATTTTATTTTGCACCAAAACGGTGTCATTTAAAAAAAAAAAGGAGGGCAGTGGATGGTAAGGTATAGGAGGAAAGTTGTGTCCAAAACTTTGAGGGTTCACTTGAGATGGTGTACTATTGAAGACGAGGAAAGAAGTCGCACTTGCACCTCTGTGACTGTTCATGATGAACAATAAAATAAATGTGGTGGGATATTAACAAGGGAGAATGACTTTTAAGTCCTAACTAAGGGATATAATATCGAAAAGTTTACGTTGACAAGTGAATATATATTAGTTATCATTAACAACTTGTCGGACTTGTCAATGTATTATTTCCTTTGGTTGAGACCTAAATGTCATTCTCCCTATTATTTCCCTTAAATGTTATATATATATATATATATATATGGTTTATCGTTTGTCATGTCATTTGACATAAGGTTTTGTCAAGTCATCCAAAAATTATGTCGTTTTGTGAGTTAGGGGAATTAATGAAGGGTGTTTTGGTATTTTTTGTTTTGTATTTATTATATGAATTTTATCAAAACACCCTTCATTAATTCCATTAACTCCCAAAAACGAGTTTTGGGGTTAGAGGAATTAATGAAGGCTATTTTGGTGTTTTTGTATTTATTATATCAATTTTACCAAAACACCCTTCATTAATCTTCATAATTCCTAAAACAATATAGTTTTGGGGTGACTTGAAAAACGATACACCCATCCATATATATATATAATCATACCTACTCATTTTTATTTCTTTTCCCTTTTATTTTTTTAATATCATTTTATTATTATTATTATATTTTTTTTATTTTTATATTTTTTATTATTTAAAAAAGAAGATAATAATATTAACAATAATAATAAAAAATAACTTATTATTAGTACTATCTCTACTTTTTTATTCCACTTTTTTCTTTTATTATCATGAATTATACTTTACTTAAACACTTTTTATTCCACTAATTACACGATAAACCCATTTATAATAAATTATTCTTTTTAAAATTATAGTAAAATTCTAAAAAAGAAAAATTAGGATGTTATACTTACCATTGATCTGAATAAATTTGAGAGAAAGAGGGGTTGATTAAATATTACTCCCTCCTATTCTAATTATAGGATAAAATTTGTAGTAAACACTTTTTATTGCAAATTACACGATAAACAAACTTTATCATATAATTAGGACGAATAAATTTGAGAGAAAGAGTGGGTAGTATATAATACTTTAAACTATTAGATACATCCACATTCATCTATTCTACTCCTCATTATATCTTCTAGACATAGTACAACATATGAATGCTAGTATACCCGACAAAAGGTTAGTTAATCACTTCAAAATACTACCCCCTCCTATGCCACCACCGTAACATCCTAATTTTTATATTAGGATTTAATTATAAATAAGAAAAATGAACAAATCATGATACATAAATTTATTATGTAATTATCAAAATAAAGATTTGTATATAAAATATTTTTATTGTGGTAAAAGAAATTAGTGAAATAAGGTGTGAAAATAATAATTAGTTGGAAAAAAAAAGAAGGCGGTGGCAGCATTAGATGCCACCTAAACACGTGGGAGGGGAGGGGATTGATTAAATCAATCCACCGCCTCTCCCCTCCTACTTAATGGGTGAGTGTGTGTGTTTTTGAAAATTGAGTGTGTGAGTGTGAGTCCGGAAGAAGAAACAGGAAGAGAAGCAGCGTGAGAGTGAGAGGAAGAAGAGAAAAGAAGAGAGAAGGAAGGAAAATGAAGGGTTTAGAGATATTTTAAAGTACGTTATTTATTTTATAAGATCATTTAGGTAGTTGAATTAATTTCTTTTCAATGAGACTTTCTTCATGAAAGTTATCTACGTAATTTTCTCTTTCTAATAAGAATAATATAATGCTGATCAGTGAAAATTTTGGGATTAGAATTATGATAAAGTTTTGAATTTGAATAATAGAAGACCGTATATATGAAGAGCACAATAAATAAATAACTTTAATCGGTTTAGATTTTGTTAGTTAGTTGTTGTGAAATTTAATAGAATTTAGGATTTGTGTCATATAGGATATTTTTATTGATAAAATGAGAATCTAAGCATTTATTTGGAGTACTAGAAGTATTATTTAAGGTTTAATCGGTTATTTTTGCTAAATCTTGAACTATATGAAATTATGAATTGGGATTTGAGATTTTAAATTAGAGATTGATATGATTTTGAGTATATGGGGGTTTGGAGATTGTTTAATAAATTTGGGTTATACTTATAAAAGTTAGTATTAGGTTAAAAATTGAGGAATAGATAAATTATCATTTTTCTAGGAAAATTTAAAGCAAGATAATAGTTTAGTTAATTATTTACTATTGTATTAGTGGTTATTTTGTTAATTCTATTAATGTATAATTATATGTATTTTTTTAGAGTGAGCTTGGTCTCTTTCAAGTTTAGTTCTTGTGTCAAGAATTTGAGGTAACCACTTTCTACTCATTGTACTTGCTTATATGATGTTTTGTGAGTGACTTTTAATTTATGAAAGTGTGTTTTTTTTTTTTTTTTTATTTTAATGAAGTTGCCTTGTGGGATTTATTTTGGAATGATTAGTGATATAACATATTATGGATAATGTGTTTTCATGGTTTCTTGAACTGAAATAATATCATTACCTTGATGATTATTGAGACAATGTATTATTTTATAAATCATGTTTGGAATGCATGCCAAGATTATGATGATGTGGAGTGGTGATGATTGTGGAGTGATGATGGGAGTTATTGTGTATATAATACCACGTGGTATACCACCATTCGGTGCACGAGTGGATGACTTTGATATTTTCGGGGCCCTTGGTATCACCCTTTTCTTTGGCGGGTTAAGGGTCGGCTCTTGGGATGTGACACCTTTCCATATTCGAAGGAAAGGGAACCCATGGTCCGATATGAGTTATTTAGTCTTTGGCCGGGCTAAACCTCATCATTGGAGAGCTTGGTGCAGTCTTGTCACAAAGACTAAACCTATCATATTACGACCCATGGGTTACGTCGGTTATAAGGGTGGGGGGTGATAAGGATTGTCAGGGTATCGATCTATTGCTTGGCATGTTATATATGTGATTCGTGATATGAAATTTGATTTAGAATTTGTGATACAGAAATTGCGATCTGATAATTTTGTGCATTTGATATATAGTAATTTGTTATTTAAAATGTTCCAATTGGCACCTCACGAGCACGTATTAGCATTTACAATGAGCTGGATTGATGATTACAAACATTTTTTAGGTGATAGTTTTCGTGTGGGTCAATCAGGGAAAAGGCTTCGGAAGCTTAAGTTACTTTTGCTAACGGTAGTGCTTCCACCTTTTTGGTGCATGTTGAATTATTGTATATTGCCACTTTAGGGTCCTCTTGGCATACTCTGGCATATTTTGAATATTTTAGCAAATTTTAAAGCAAAATTTAGTTTAGAAATATGAGCTTAGTAAAATCAAAAGCTTAACTGTATGCATAAAATATTCTAATAAAAGGTTTAATCAAGTTAGTAATTAATAATTTCCTCTAAAATAGAGGATGTTACACCACCGATATACCATAACAAGGAGGTATCCATCTAAAACACTCAACTCAAAATTTGGGCCTAGAATGAGAGAGCCAATGGACACAATTTTACCATATCAATATAGTTTTCTAAGACATTTACAAGATTATAACGCTTTATACAATATTCCATTCCAAACATCATAGCTATCACAACAACAACAATCTTAATAATAATCTCCACTAACATATATAAGTTGGGAAATACACTACTTTACTAAACTAAGTTCATATTCAAACATATAAATAATTTTTTCAAAACAGATACAAGTAGTATAGATAAAAAGTAATGCTTAAAAGACACCTTATAGGCCAAAACAGGCATATAAAATAAATTAACTCCAGTTACCTCAACTCTAAGTTTAACCTTAACTTGAGGAGCAAAACACAAGTGATCACCGGTTACAAGAAAACTCTATATAATCAATATAGATACCGATCAACAATAAAATAAATAAGTTAAACAATTGAACTCCCATAAACACAATTTCCTCTATAGCCATTATCCTGGACATCCCAATTTCCTCAACAATCCTTAATCTCAATAATCCAAAGTCATAGATAACTTCTCATGAACTCAAATTACTTATTAAAATCCTTAGATAACCTCTACGCCATCCTCTTACTTCAATCACTCAACTTCATAAGTTAAAGTTTGACCTCCAAAAAACTCATAGTCAGAACACCATCAATATCAACATTCTAGACCCATTAAATCTTTTTTAGCTTATATGAGCATAATTAAATCATTAAACAACTCTTCAAACTCCCCATAATCAAAATCACATATCAAACTCTAACTCAAATATCAAATCCTAACTTATAATTTCATATAACTCAAAATCTAACAAAACTAAACCGATTACACCTCAATAATACCTCAAATAACCCAAATAAATTATTTAAATCAAATTTAATTGGAAAAAAGTCCTATAGAAAATAATTTAGGAAATGTTTATAAAAGAAATTAATTATAAGATAAAAAAACCAAATAGTAAATCTAAACCAATTAAAATTAGTTATTATCCTTCATCTACCTATATATAGTTATTTGTTGTCAAAACTCAAAATTCTAATTCCAAAATTTTTACTTGTCAGTATAATATTTTCCTCAATAATAAGAGAAAAATATGTGGAAAAACTTTATGAAAAAGTTTTATAAAGAAGAAGTAATCTTGAGCACCAAAATTATATGCAAAACTTTGAGGAATCACCTGAAATGGCGCATTGTTGGGGATAAGGAAAGAAGTCGCACTAGCCACTCCTATACTGTTCACTAGGAATAGTAAAATAAACGTGGTGGGGTGTTAATAAACCCCACCCACGTGACACCTTAAGGGTCACGTGCCCTTGAAATGTATATATATATATATATATGTTTAGAGTTTGTTTGACTAACGGTAGTAGAAGTGATTTTTTTTTTTTTTTTTTTAATTTGACTTTTATAAGTTTAAGATAAGATAAAAGTCAGATTATAAATGTGATTTATGTTTGGATTTGCAGTGGTAAAAACCTATATGCTTTGTGAAAAACAAGTCTTATTTTACTTAAGAGTAATTTTTGGTATAAAAGCCTATTTAAAAAATTACTAACCCAAACACCTTATTTTACTTATATTTGTTTTCCCCTTTCCACCGTGCTTTTTCAATCCCCATTGCCTTCCTTTAATTTCATTTATTTATTGTTTATTATTATATTTTTATATTTTTATTTCTGATTTTTTTTTAAGAAAAGAAGATAATAATATTGACAATAAAAAAAATAACTTGTTATTATTACTATCTCTACATTTTTTTATTCCACTTGTTTCTTTTATTATCATAAATTATATTTTAGTTAAACACTTTTTATTCCACTAATTATATGAGAAACTCATTTATCATAAATATTATTTTTAGTTGTAGTGAAATTTTAAAAATAAGAATTAGAATGTTAGATGAAAGGCAACAGGTTCATCAGAAAGAATGTTTAGACAGAGTGGTAGTATTTTGATAGAGGTTCATGTTGGTTATTGGAGGCAATTGGTTTTGACAACACTCTGATCATGCTGTTATTTGAGGCAAGGGAGGGTATTACTACAAAGCCCTTTCGATTTGATGAACGCTGGCTGCTTCATCCTCAATTAGAGGAGATTGTAAGATCAAATTGGTGTGGTAGTACGGATGCAAGTGCTCTGGAGGATTTTGTTTATAATTTGCAAACGCTGGGGGAAAATTAAGAGATTGGAGCAAGAAAGAATTTGGTAACAGCTACCAACTCATTGGGAGATTAATGGAGAAGCTGAATGTTTGTATGCAGATGCCGTGGAATGATGATAGAGCAATAGAAGTGACTGAAATTAAGAGAGATTGATAATGCCTGGAAGCAAGAAGAAATTTATTGGGTTCAGAAATCTCGAATTCAATGGCTGAAATGGGGAGATAAAAGTACAAAACTTTTTCCATATGACGACTATTAGGAGAAGAAATAGAAACAGAATTTCAAGGCTCAAAACGAGAGAAAATGAGTAGATTGAAGATGAAGAGGATATTGGTTGGGCTTTTAACAGTTTTTATCCGGAGCTGTTTGCCACCATGTGACAAAGAGATTGTGATGAAATTTTGCAATATATTGAGGAAGATATTACTGCTGAAGATAATGCTGTGTTGATGGGAAGAATTTCAAAGGAGGAGGTTAAAGAAGCAGTTTTCAGTCTTGGGGCCACCAAAGCACCGGATCCTTATGGTTTCACCGGCAGCTTTTACCAAAAGCACTGGCATATTATAGGAGACCAGGTGTGTCAGCTTGTTAATAAATTCTTTCAAACTGGTTTTTTGCTGAATGATGTTAATGCCACTGACCTTGTGTTAATTCCTAAAGTAGATAGACCTGAAACTGTAAACGATTTTAGGCCAATTAGTCTATGTAATTTTTCTTATAAAACTTTTTCCAAGGTCATGGCAAATAGGCTTAAGCCGGAAAATTGGTGTTTGAAAATCAAAGAGCATTCGTGCCAGGTAGATTGATTCAGGATAACATAATCATTGTGCATGAAGCTTTTCACCACTTGAAAAGGAAGAATTGCTTTCCAAAATTAGCCATTAAGCTTGATATGAACAAGGTGTACGACCATGGGACTTCTCGATAGCACTCCTTTTGAAAATGGGATTTTCTAAAGAGTGGGTAGATCGGGTCTTTTGGTGCATTTCCTCAGTTAATTTTCTGTCATGATGTACGGGAAGCGTTTGTCACAACTTACTCCTATGAGAGGCCTGCGGCAAGGAGACTTAATGTCTCCTTATCTTTTCATTCTGGTGAGTAATGTACTTTCTAAAGTCATCAAACACTGGCAGAGGGTGGGTTTGATTGAGGGACTGAAAATAGCTAGGGGCTGTCCAATGTTAACACATTGTTTATTTGCTGATGACTCTGTTTTCTTCCTCAAAGATGATGTGAATAACTACAGAAATTTACAGCATATTCTGGATATGTATTGTCAGGCTTCCAGACAGATGGTTAATGTTCGAAAATCGTGGCTATATCAGAAATGCGGAAGCGTATCGTACCACGCAATGTAGGAAAAGATGAAACCTTTCATCGTTTTGTTTACCTGGATATTGAAGAGTTATCGAAAGATTCTCCACGAACAATCCTTGTCTACGAACGGTCCTCGTATACGAGCGGTCCTCGTGCTATCTATGATTGATCTTCCGGACTATCTCTCGAGGGGGATGAGATGGTTGTGTGGGCAACCGTTCGAGATGATGAACGTACGCCTCTAGGTTTTTGTTTCGATGAGAGCCTCCTAACTATTTGTGCGGCCGTGTCTTTTCAAGCGGACCGAAAGTTAGTTTATATGCTACTACACCCAAGACATAACCCTAATCCACATGGGCCTTAGAGTTCTTGGGCTGTAGTCTCAATTAAGCCTTATTGGGCTTAAGTGACCAAAGAGCACATTAACCCAACAATCTCCCACTTGCTCTTTAAGATACTAACTTGAGTTCGTAAACCCAAGACCATGTAGCCCATAAGCCATCATCATCGATAATATACCCCATCCCTTGTCTCAAGCTAGCCTGGGGACTTACCATTTGTCATTCATCAAGGCTCATGATAATCTGAGAAGATTATCTAGTTCGGTGCTACTCCACTAAAAGCCCGAACGTGATCTCCAAGAACAATGACACTTATAACAAGAATATGCACTTTGCCCCTTTATAGAATGTCTATAATTTGATTGACTAGTTTTCTCGTAACCCAATCAATTATTTATTCCCTTGACTTTGATAGTTTCTCTAATGGATTACATGCACGCCAGTGTCTTCAATATCCAGGTATCGAAACATATCAAGGGGACATTTCCTATAAATTCTATGTTGTTTATCTCATAAACCCCGATAACCAAATAGTCTCAATCCCAAAATACCGAGTTGTTGGCCGTCATATAGATCAAACCTCACCCGTTGGTAAATCAAAGAATGAAAACTATTCGACTATCTGTTTAAAATAAACTCAGGATTAAGAGCAACTACATAACTATAGTTATCTGGAGATTTGATTCCTTATGACGAAAGAACAACCTTAATCAAATCTCTCCTTGATCCATTCAATGTGAGCATTAACTCACACCAATGTTTTATAATGATTCGGACAAAATCATTTCATAAAATATTGCAGCCTAAATAAAGTGCCCAACTTAATTTAATAGTCTGTGAACCATTTCATCAATTGTGAGAACCTATGACCATGTCCTCTATGAACGTATTCATATGATCATATACTCCACAATTGATCCGGACCTTAGAGTTTGTAAATAGTGTGCGAAATAAATGAAATAAATGAAAAAAATACTCCATTTATTAACATTCGTAAAAGAAATGCAATGTCATAATGTCATGCTCAAAAGCACAAAATAACAACGCCTAAAGCTACAAAGCAAACGGAATCCTCCTAAGACCCATAGATGAAACATGCCTCTCGAACACACGCTCGTGCAAACTCTTAGTAAAAGGGTCAGCGAGATTCTCGTTTGATGCTATCTTTGCTACCACTGTATCTCCTCTTTTAATTATTTCTCGGATCAAGTGGTATTTCCTCTCTATGTGCTTCGTCTCTTATGACACCTTGGTTCCTTGGGCGCGCCGCCCCACTGTTGTCACGGTAGAGTGTGATAGGACAATTTACACACTGGTATCACACGAAGATCCGTTAGGAACTTCTTTAACCATGCAGCTTCCTTTGCGGCCTCGTAAGCGACTACATACTCGGCCTACGCCAAGCGGAGTCGACACACATGTTTGTTTTACACTTCTCCAACAAATGGCACCGCCATTAAGGGTGTACACATATCCACAGGTGGATTTTCTTGAGTCAATATCTCCTTGGAAATCCGAGTCCGTATAACCAATGGTTTTAAGACTCCCACTTGAGTAGACCAACATATAATCTCTCGTTCTCCGTAGGTACTTGAGTATATGTATAACCGCTACCCAGTGTTGCTCTCCGGTCCGATTGGTACCGGCTTACTACTCCAAAGGTATAGAGATATTTGATGGTACATAGCATAGCATACATGAGACTACCTACTTGAAGCATAAGGTATCCTACTCATGCGTTCTCTCCGCTCGGGAGTTTGAGGAGATTGCTTCTCGAGAGAGATGAATCCCATGCCGAAGGGTATAATTCCCCTCTTTGAATTCTCCATGCTAAACTTGGCAAGTATTTTGTCAATGTATTGAGCCGGGATAATGTCAAAACCCTGTTCTTCCGGTCTCGCAAGAGTTTAATACCAAGAACATAATTGGCTTCCCCCAGGTCCTTCATATCAAAATATTTGCTCAGCCAGGTTTTTATGCCCAACAATACCTCTGTATCATTTCCGATAAGGAGTATATCATCCACATAAAGTACCAGAAAAGATACCGCATCACCTTGGATCCTTTTATACACACATGGCTCATCAGGGCTTTTCTCAAAGCCATAAGACTCAATGGCTTGATCAAATCGATGTTCCATGATCACGGATGCTTGCTTAAGTCCATAAATGGACCTCTCGCAACTTGCATACCATTTCTTCTTGCCCTTTGGCTATAAACCCTTTTGGTTGCTGCATATAGATTTCCTCTTCCAAATTTCCATTTAGAAAAGCGTTTTGACATCCATCGCCAAATCTCATAATCAAGATTGGTCGCACCTTGCCTAAGAGAATCCGGATAGACTTGAGCATGGCAACAGCGAAAAGGTTTCATCATAATCCACTCCTTCTCTTTCGGGAGTACCCTTTCGCCACCAATCTAGCTTTGAAGGTTTCAACCTTCCCGTCCGATCCTCTCTTTCTCTTGTAAATCCACTTACTCCCAATGGGTCTTACCCCTTTAGGTGCATCTACAAGAGACCAAACCGAGTTGGAATACATAGAATTCATTTCACGATTCATAGCCTCGAGCCATTCCCGAGCATCAACATCTCCTAGTGCTTCGTCATAACTCGTGGGATCACCATCTTCTGCGATGATGTCATCCGATTTGACTCACCCAACAAGAGATATCTTGCAGGTTTACGAATCAATCTCCCACTACGACTTTGTCGCACTTGATGTCGTGCATCTATAGGGGGTCCACATTTTGTGGGTTGACAATTTCTAGATGAGGACCCTCATTAAGTGGATCAACCAATTCATGATTTTGTTCTTCATTTAGTTCAACATCATGCTGAACTTCTGGTTCTGTCTCTGGTTCCTGTGTATGTTCGATACATTTTCCCCTCTTTGAACAACCACAGGAACAAAAGCCGGAACCCCTTCAGGTTGTGGTGAAACTTGATCCGAGACTAGCTCATCAAGAATAACCTTACTTCTTGGCTTATAGTTTGTCATATAGTCCTCCTCTAAGAAAGTCGCGTGAGTGCTCACTATGACCTTCTTTTCTCTTGGACTATAAAACAACCAACCTCGGTTCCTTTAGGATAGCCTACAAACATGCATACTTGATGCACGCGAGTCCATCTTGTCCGGTTTTGTTTCAAGACATGTGCGGAGCACCCCAAATCCGAATATGATTCATGGTGGGCTTACACCCTTTCCACAATTCAATTGGTGTCGTTGAAATCGACTTGGACGGAGCTAAGTTCAATAGATACATAGCTGTTTCTAAGGCATATCCCCGAATGAATCGAGAAAGTGATGAATAAGCGAGCATAGATCTTGTCATTTCTAAAAGGGTTCTATTTCTCCTTTCGGCAACTCCATTCTGTCAGGGGTGTCCCTGGAGAAGATAATTGTGAAACTATCCCCTCTTTGGTCGTAAGACCCGAACTCTCCAGATAGGTATTCACCCCCTCGATCGGATCGAAGAGTCTTAATTTGAACACCTAGATGCTTTTTCGCCTCGGCCTTGAACTCTTGGAATTTTCCAAAAGCTTCGGACTTGTGACGCATCGGTACACATGTCCAAATCTAGAGTAATCATCGGTAAATGTGATGAAATACGATACCCGCCTCGGCTTGGACATTTATTGGTCCACATACATCGGTATGTACCAATTCCGGTGAAGTGTGGCACGTTTTCCCTTGGCCTTGAAAGATCTCTTGGTCATTTTACCCTCTAAACAGGATTCACACACTTGGTATCGGTTCAAAGTTCGGGATTTTAAAATCCCACTTTTGACCAAACCTTGGATCCTATTAGAGTTAATATGACCCAATCTCAAATGCCAAAGATAAGTTTCATTGGAAACTTTTCTTTTCTTTGACGAATTAATATGCTCAACATTTTTAAATTCAACATGATTAACTTCACAGGAATAGGACTAAGGAAATAAAGACCATTAAACTTTACGCCGAACAAATAAAAGAAGATGAACTTCTTATTGAAGCGAGGAATCAAACCTGAACTTGTCAAACCATGTTTATCTAAACAACTAACAGAAATTAAATTCCTCTTAAAACTGGAATAAATAAACAGTCTTCTAAAACCAAAGTTCTATAATTATTAAAAGATAAAACAACTTGTCCCACTGCTAGTGCGACACAAGCTGCCCCGTTCCAAGCTTCAAATCCGTTGTCCTTTACTCATTGCGGCAAGCTATGTTTGAACCATTTGCAAAGAGTAACAAACATGGTTAGTGGCTCTGAATCAACGATCCATTTGTCATCGTGATTCTCCACTAAACAAGCCTCAATCACATTTAAATTACCCATACCTGGTTTATTCATTTGTGGGCAATCTTTCTTCCAATACCCCTTTTGTCCGTACTTGAAGCACTTGCCTTTTGGTCGCTTCATTGCAAGCTATTTTGGCAACTGGAGTACCGATTTCTTATTTTTCTTGTTCTTGTTCTTTCCCTTGGGTTTCCCCTTAGGTTTCACAGAACTTTCACTAACAAACAATGCACTTCCTTGCTTGACTAGAGTCTGCTTAGCACTCTCAAGCTCGTGCATTAGTTGAGTGAGGTCAAGATTCATTTTATTCATATTATAATTCATCTTGAATTGGTTGAAGTATTCAGGTAGTGATTGTAAGAGAAGGTCAACTTTTACTTCTTGTTCAAACTTGATACCATGGTCATCGACCTTCTTGAAGTTTGCTATCATTGTTAGACAATGATCCCGCACACTTCCTCCGCATGACATATTTGTCTTGGTGACCGAACTCGGCGCATTTTGCCTAGCGTAAGCGCTAGGTGTAGCAAACATGAGCATTGTTGCTCCACTCGAATTATGTTCATTTGCTCCTAAAGGTGACCGGCGAGACCGGCCAAAACGTAGCAGCAAAATAACCGACACATTCTCCTTCTCCCATCTATCCTTCTCCCGCTGAAAACGAGTCCGAATTGCATCGACGCATCTGCGCAGCAGTGCCGGCATAGGGGTAGTGAGAACAAAGTTGAGCTTTTCATATTGAAGAACAATATCTAAATTGGTTCTCCATTGTTTGTAATTTGTACCATCCATAGGTTTTTGGCTCAAGATTGTAGCTAAAGGATTGAATGAAGATATTTTTCTGAAAATAAGGAAAAACACACTAATTTCAAACTTTAAAATTAACAACAAACAGAAATATCGCTAGTAGATTCTAATAACTACTATTCGTTCATTGTTTAACAATCCATTAGTTATTTTACAAGACTTACGATGGGCAAGATTCTTATAAAACTAATATTGTTAATTTGGGCCTTCGGTTCCATTGCGAGCCTCGATGGGAGGGTTAACAATTTTACCAAAGTTGAATGTATTTAACCATTGTTTACTTTCAAAATTATCTTTAGTATCCAAGTGTTGCCGACGATGGGCCGTACAAAACTTTACTAAAATTTTGAAAATATTAGGGTTTAATCTAGCGAAATCCGATCATCCTTATCCGATAGGGCTTGGCGACAACCATTTCACTAATAAACCCACAATGGGGCCCGTAGGTTTTAAAATTAAAAGCTTAATTTAAAACCTTCACCCATTCAATATTTTAAGTTTAGAATTTTAATTTCCAAGAATTTGTTCATTTTAGAGTATTCTCGTGAGATCAACATCTTAATTGAAATCATTAGGTACTTTAAAATCCGGTCATGATTGGCAGAATGAGCTTCACATGATCATTTTAAATAACCCACAAGATATTCTCAAAAATACAATTCTCTTGGGAAATTTGTTAGATTATTTATCTGGATAACCCAAATAATCTCTCATAATAACTATCACACTAGTCGATTGAAAAACATAATAGTTATCATGCATTTATGACATGTGATTATACAACAATATGGCATCTTCCTATTCTATATGGCATGTTATTTCAAACATCACGTTAATCGTACATATAATTCATACAATCCAATAAAAGCATTAAATTAATTAAGCAAATAACTTTAATCCATGGTTTTCCTAAAAAAATTTAAAAAATTTTACAACTTTGGAATTTCTCTTTTGTCCCGCCCATAGGATTTATCTGAAGCCCCTTCAGGGTATCTATGAGCCCAAAAGCCCAAAAACCCAATCCTTGGCTAGAAGCCCTAGGACACAAAAGAGGAACCCTAGCCTTCGCCGCCTCGCAAGCGGCCGAAGTCATCTCAGCACGAAACTCCAGGGGAAGCACCGGCACGGGGAGACGATCAAACGGCCGCCGGAACCACCCCAAAAGGGTGTCCCACGCTCCCTCACGCGCCGGCCGTTTGCCGGGGCGTGACGGCCACGCGCAGCCACTTGTGGCGGCGCGTGGATTGTCTTTTGGCGGTGTTCCGACCGCCACGTTGTTTGTCTTTCCGTCCTCTTTCCATCCATATATGGTTTGTCCAAATCCGAGATCCGAAGTCCACGAAAAGTGTCGTGTGTTGTTTGCTCATATTCTTCGCGTTTCTTGATCTCCAACTTTTACAGAATTCGAAAAATACATAGAAATTCGAAAAGAAATCATAAAACAGCAAGGAGGAAACCTAATCATATGGGATTAGCCTCCTTGTTACAAATCAAGAATTACATGAGAGAATCTAACCATGGATTAAAGTATTCATATGATTTATAAACGATAACTACTATGAAACAAATAACAAATATAGAAAAGATGCCATCTTTTCAAAAATAATTTTTGAAAATAATCACATGAAATTTCAAAACTCGGTTCTTTTCCTCATCGGTATTGGCTCTGATACCAATTGTAGGAAACTTATCAGAAACGCGGAAGCGTATCGTACCACGCAATGTAGGAAAAGATGAAACCTTTCATCGTTTTGCTTACCCGGATATTGAAGAGTTATCCGAAAGATTCTCCATGAACAATCCTTGTCTACGAACGGTCTCGTATACGAACAGTCCTCGTGCTATCTATGATTGATCTTCCAGACTATCTCTCGAGGGGGATGAGATGGTTGTATGGGCAACCGTTCAGATGATGAACGTCTGCCTCTAGGTTTTTGTTTCTGATGAGAGCCTCCTAACTATTTGTGCGGCCGTGTCTTTTCAAGCAACTGAAAGTTAGTTTATATGCTACTACACCCAAGACCTAACCCTAATCCACATGGGCCTTAGAGTTCTTGGGCTGTAGTCTCAATTAAGCCTTATTGGGCTTAAGTGATCAAAGAGCACATTAACCCAACAGTTTGATTGAGGGACTGAAAATAGCTAGGGGCTGTCCAATGTTAACACATTGTTTATTTGCTGATGACTCTGTTTTCTTCCTCAAAGATGATGTGAATAACTACAGAAATTTACAGCATATTCTGGATATGTATTGTCAGGCTTCCGGACAGATGGTTAATGTTCGAAAATCGTGGCTATATTTTTCTGGAGTGTTCCACAACTGATTATGGAAGAAATTGGTCATGTTTTTCAGATTGCAGGGCTGACCTTTCTGGAAGTTATTTCGTATTGCCAGTAATTTGGGGCGGATCTAAAACTCAGGTGCTGAACTTGGTTATTGATAAAGTCAAAAGAAGAATGCTGGGTTGGTTAAAGAAGTTTTTATCTGAGGCTGGACGAGAGGTATTAATTAAAGCTATAGTTAATTCTATTTCAGTTTACCCTATGTCCTGTTTTCTTTTCCCCAAATTAATCTTGCAGTGATTAGATGGTTATTTCAAATTTTTGGTGGAAAGGAACAGATCAGAAAAGAAGGATTTATTGGGTTTTCCAAGAAACCTTGAAACAATCTAAATCAGAAGGGAGCTTGGGTTTTAAAGATTTTGAAAATCTTAATTTAGCTTTTGGCTAAACTGGGATAGAGAATATTGCAGGATCCTCAGCAATTATGGGTCAGAATTCTGAAATGCAAGTATTAAGAATACTTTTCTACAGGCAAAATCGAGATCCACTGATTCATGGCTATGGAAGAGTATCATTGCAGGAAGAACCCTGTTGGAGTCCATTGTTGGTGTCAGTATGGGAAATGGTTTGCAGACGAATGTATGGGAGGATCCTTGATACAAAAGCTGCCACGTAACAAGTTGATTTCTGTTTGTCCCTTTCCTTCTATGAAAAACTTGAAGGTGTCTGATTTGGGAGGAGGACCCTCATGGAATATATGTTTGATAAGGGATTATATATCTAATGATGAGGCTCAAGCTATTTTGAATTCCCCGACTGTGCTATCAAACAGAGATGATAAATGGTGTGGTTGGGGGGAAGAACAAATATTTACTCAGGTGGGAAATGATGAGGTCGGGGTTGCTGCATCCTCTTCATCTCGACCACCTATGGTATGGAATATGACTTGGAAATTAAAGATCCATATAAGATCAAATGTTTTATGTGAAAATGTGAAGGTTTCTTTCAAATGCAATTCCTTCGTTAGCTGGTTTGAAAAGAAGAAACTGTGTACAAAACGACCAATGTCAAATTTGCAAGAGAGTCGGAGTCGATTCATCATATATATTTTCTGTGGGAATAATTTTTCCTTTACATTTCATGACCAGAGGAATGGGGATTTGAAAGCATGGATCACACTTATGTTTTGGATGACTATAATAAAGCTTTAATCTCGGTCATTCTGTGGCAGATTTGGAAAGGAAGATGTTCATTCATGTTTCAACATAGTAATCCTAACCCAGTCTTTACTTTAAATCAAGCAGGGAAGATTCTCCATGGATTCTAGGAGGCAAATGGATGGAATCAAGCTAGTGAGAATAATAATGGAGATCACAGCGACAGAAGGACAATGTCAAGTGCTTTTTAGTATGCTTATGAAAATGAGTTGGATGATGTTATAATTGAGAATGATCATCAATTGTTTTTTTTGATATTAAAGAAATAGGCAAATGCCTAAATTACAAGAAACAAAATTACACAAGAGGGAAATTAATCCCAAACACTCTTGGTTAACCCAAGATCTCAAAAAAATAGGGCACTCTCCAAGAATACAAGACTTAGAAATCCCTACTTTGGCTAATGCATCCGCCACTCTGTTAACATCACGTGGCACAAATCTCCACTTGACATGCCAATCCATATTGGCCAATTCTCTAATCTTCACTATAATAAGACTCACCGAATGACAATTGGGGTCCTGTATCAGCTTAAGAACTCCTTCAGCATCAGATTCCACCAAAACGTGCTTGAGCCCAAAATCATAGGCTAACCAAAGGTCTTCCCATATTGCCCATTCTTCAGTAACCTGAGAGTGACAATCCCCAATGGTTTTTGTGGATCCAGAAAACCATTTTCCAGTCTCATCACGCACAAGTCCACCACACCCCGCCTTTGCAGACGATAACACCATGGCCCCATCTACATTTAGCTTCCACCACCCCGAAGGTGGCCTTTCTCACTGATCAGGCCGCGGAGACTGATGGTTCCCCATAGATCCCACAAAGTCATGATAAATAGTATATCTATCCCAAGTTCTCAGAATCAAAGCAGCAGGATTAATGGGCTTAACAAAAGAGGGATAAAAAATAAAAGAATTCATCCATTCCCAAATTTTCCAAACTGCTACACCAAAAATTAAATTCCATGGCTCCCTATGACTCTTACCCAGCGGCTTTTTGAGGTTAAAAAACAGCCAGTCACGAAGGGGAAGGGAAAAGAAATCAGCTACATACCTGCTATGGACAAGATCCAGCCACATATTTTTTACAAAGTGACAGTCCCTTAAAATATGAATAACATCTTCCACACCAGAATTACAAGCACCACAAGACGCCAAAACTTGGGACCACGAACTCCTCCAAAGATTCGTAGGACTCTCCACATGAATACTTTTAATCTCTTAGCACCCTCCACTTCCAAATAACTTTAAAAAGACTATCATTCTGAAAATTATCATTGGGCTCAATTAAACAATAAGCGCTTTTCAAAGAAAATTGCCTATCAATCGAAGCACCCCAGGCCATAATATCAGAGCCTACATTTGCTCTAGGTGGAAGAACCGAACACACTCGACGAATACTAGCTGGGCTTATAACATCTGAGAGCGTCGTCAACATCCAAGCGCCATCCCTCACCCAATCCACCACAAATGATTTACCCTCCTCCTCAATCAAGGGTCTGATACAAAAATCAGCAACTTTTAAGCTCTCTCCAAGCCAACGGTCATGGAAGAAATTAACTTCAGAACCATTCCTAATCAGCCATCTAGTGCCTTGCTCCAAAAACTCTGTCTGCGAGCAAATAAACTTCCAGATCCTTGAATCACCCGGCCTATAATTCAAGAGACTCTCCTCCTCTCTCCACATATAACTTCGTGAAAGGATATCAGCCCAAAGTCCTTTTGAACCCTTAATGAGGTTCCATGCTAGCTTCACCCCACAAGCTTGGTTCCCGGAAGACAATTTCCTAAAGCCTAGTCCACCATATTCCCTTGGTCTCGTGATCCGATCTCAAGCAATAGGATGATAACACCTAGAAGCTTCATTATGTCCCCAAATAAAACTTCGCTGCAATCTTTCAATCTCAAGACATACATTAACTGGCAATCTGGCCACTTGCATGGGGTACAAGGGAATAGTGCTGATCACCGACTTTGCGAGCGTGATTCTCCCAGCAATAGAGAGGTTATTGGCCTTCCAAACGCTAAGCTTAGCTCTAACACAATCAATAACATATTGAAAATCTTCTTTCCTTCGTCTATTCCAAGTTAGCGGGACTCCTAGATATCTCCCAATCTCATTGGAAACCTGCATCTGAGAAATAGACTTTATCCGAGATCTGATATGCGAAGGAACCTTGGGGGAAAAGAAAATAGAGGATTTATTCTTATATACACTACCCCCAGAGGCCATCATAAAATCCTATAAACATTTCATCATACACCTAGCTTCCGTAGTAACCCCAAATAGGAGAAGATCATCCGCAAACATAAGATGAGACACATTTGGTCCTACCGTAGACACAGAGATTGGTTTCCAACTACCATTAGCCACTGCATCACAAATAAGATGTGAAAGCTTATCCATGCAAAACACAAATAACAGGGGAGAGATAGGATCACCTTGTCTAAGGCCCTTATTAGGCAAGAAATACTCGGTTTGAGAGCCATTCCACAACACATTGTAAGTCATTGATGAAACACATGATATGATAAGATCCACAAAAAAGCACCATCTAAACCAACCTCGATGAAACTCCAGCTAATTCTATCATACGCTTTTTCCAGATCAATTTTCATAGCCATTAGACCTTGCCTACTTCTTCTAGTCTTACTCATGATATGAAGCAATTCCTGGCCAACAATGATATTGTCTTGGATATGCCTACCTTTAATAAAGCTAACTTGATAAGGAGAAATCAAATCATCCATAACCCCACGCAAGCGTAAAGCAATAATCTTAGAAACACACTTATAATGGACCGTACATAAAGAGATTGGCCTAAAATGACTAACCAATTCAGTACAATCAGATTTAGGAATCAGAGTAATAAGAGTCCTATTAGCATCCGCAAGAGACAACTTACCTTGGAAAACTTGTTTAACAAAGTCACACAAAGCCGGTTCCACAATGCTCCAATGGGTCTTGTAGAAGACAGGAGGGAAACCATCAGCTCCTAGAGCCTTGAAACTTCCCATAGCAAATAAAGCAAACCTGACCTCAGCATCAGATGGAGTACTAGCCAAACTAGCAATGACTGCCTGGGCAATCAGGGGAAACTTGGAAATAGTATCCAGCTCCAAAGGACTCAGATTAGGTGAGCAGTAAAGGCTTTTAAAGTGGTTAACTACCATCTCTTTAAGCTGGTCAACCTCATCCACCCAAACACCTCTCTCGTCTTTTAACATAGTGACCTTATTTCTTCATCTTCGGATTTTGGCTTTCAAGAGGTAATATCTCGTATTATGATCCCCCATCGAAATCCAATCGGCCTTGGACTTTTGAAACCATTTGATTTCCTCAATTTCCAAGAGTCTCTCCAATTCATCATGAAGCTCAACCTCCAGTGAACACAGCAATTGAGACCGAGGGTACGCATAAGAGCGTTGAATACCTTCTAGTCTTTTCATAATAATATGCTTTTTGTGTTCTAGAAGACCAAAAACATTCTTATTCCAATCACCCAAAGAATGTCTCAACTTATCCAGTGAATCGTTGATATCACCCTCCGCCACCCACGCACATTCCAGGAAATCCTTATAATGAGCATGCTTGAGCCACATTGCCTCAAAATGAAAAGGCCAGTTCTTGTTTCGACTAGCTTCAGATTCCCAATTTAGACAAATTGGGTTATGGTTAGAAAATTTTGTTCTAGGGAGAACCTTAAGAACACAATTCATACACGAGGACAGGAAAGGATCATTAACAAGAGCACGATCTAATCTCTCGAAAATCCTTCGACCCCCCCAAAAAGGACCCCTCCAAGTAAATTTAGAGCCACAAAAACCAAGATCATTCAGCTTATAGCGCCTGATTCGATCAATGAAGCAACGAAATCTAGAATCATTATTGACATACCCACCCGCTTTTTTCGATGCCGACGTGATGTCATTAAAATCTCCAAAAATTACCCAGGGGATTGAAATAGAAGAAGACAAACCTTCTAATGCATTCCACAACATTAGCTTTTGAGGAGCACAAGGAATCGAGTAGACCGAGGTAAGAAAGAAAGGAGGCTTTCCATTACAGCAACATTTAAAATGCAAAAATTGTCGATCAATAATGCACACCTCAACATCGATCAGATCCCCGCCACCATGCCACCAGAACGCCCAACACTTGACACAAATGCTTGACTACCGAAGCCCAACGATTGAAGACACTTAAACCGAGAAACATCATAACTCTTCGTTTCAGACATCACAATCATACGGGAAGATCACGACAACAAGCCAATCTCAGATTCTGGACTAGTTTATTCCCACCAGCCCCACGCACATTCTAGTAAACTATCTTAATCATTAATAAAATAATGACAAAAAGAAGCCCCAGACGTAGACCGTTAATGACTCTGGGCTTTAGGCCCATTACCCTCCTCATAAACCTCTAGCGGTGTCTCCTCCACAACATCTCCATCCAGATCCAACAAATCGTCACGGGCCCAGAACTTTCCTTGAGGTCCAATAACTAGACCCAAGGAATCCATTTCTTGCGAAACATCCATAAAAATTTCCTGACCCCCTTTCTCATCCTCAAAGCAACACCGCTGACCATCGCAGGGGCTGTCACAATCTCCATCTTGTCCTCTTCTTTATTTGATTTCTCAAACATTGGACTTTGAACCTCCTTTTCTGTCTCCTTTTTTTGCACAGTATCCTCCTTTTTTCGCACAATATCTCTTGGTCGCTTGATTGTTTTTTGCTCTTGCCTGGATGACATCTCTGATGATTTTTCACTAGAAGAGCTCTTGTTTTTATGTTGTTTTCGCTATGCAAATCCCTTTTTCTCCTTCCTACTTCGTACCACAACTGCTAGCGCCTGACCCTCCATCACACCTGCAGCCTTTCTGAGACCCCTGTTCCTTTAGGTACCGCCTCCTTTGCCGCCAAAATGCCTCCCTTTTCTCCCTCTTCCTCAACAGCCAAGACACCGAATCGCGAGCCCCCTTTTTGCATCTGGTTAGAATCAGAATGCTTTCCTTTTTTTAGGACACTTCTTCCAACTAGGCTTTTGAACAACCTTCCAAAAGCGACTCTCAGACTTTGACGATGGTTCTCGGACAATACCACTTGTTGCTACTTGAACATGAGAAACCTCGGCCGTAACCTCTGTTTTCCGCTTATCCTTCCTAACTTTATAGGTCACTGATGTATGCCCATAGATCCCACAGCAAGTGCACAGAGAGTGCAAACCCTCATATTCTAAATAATAATCCTCACCATCAAGAGAAAACCCAAACATAAGCTGTTTATTGAGATCAACCAACACACATATACGTGCGTAATGACCCCTGAGTTGGTTTGAAGTATTGATATCTATCTTTATAGTTTCTCCAATCTTGTCTCCTATCTAAGTCAAAGCCTCCTTTTCATAGTACTCAAGAAAGACACTAGGAAGACGCACCCAGACTGCAACCTTATCTATAGTCGCACGTTGTGGTTGAAACAGGGGCTCCATGGACGCACAATTAGATAGTGATCGAACAACATCCACGAGCCACCAGTAAGCGCGTTAAAATAGTCTTCCTTATTTGTTAGCTTGACAACAAAGAAACCATTACCAATATTAATCAAACTAATAGCACCACGCTTAGCCCACAGGGATTGGAGGATAGAAAGTAGCATCTTATATCCAATGTTGTGCCCAAGGAGCTTCACAATAACTGCACAGTTCCAAGCTTTGTAAAGCCTTTTTTTCATCTTCTCAAAGAAAGAAAAGGTTGGAAAATTGCGTTTTGGGTCTTCCACAATGTTACATAGTGGAATGCTATCTTCTTTATCAGACTCACTATCCGAAATAGGATCATCTGACAACATATGATCATTCTCAGCAGGAGCATTGAATTTCACCTTGCTATCAATGCCTTTTAGCTTTTCCACAAATGACGTACCAGCATTCCATTGATTATTTCCTTGAGAAGGAAGACTAGGCCATTCCTCCATACCACTAGAGCTTTCACCATTTTTTATCTTCTTTGAGCTCCTATTTAGCAGATCATCATCTTCAAGGGATGAGGGGACCACAGATGAGTTTTTACCTAGCAATGACGAGAGCCATCGCAAGACCTTTTATATAAGCACAATTTGATCATCAATTGTTGATTAGATGTTTGAATGGACAAATTGAATCTCCGGATTAGGATAGTATTGTTATTTTGGAAAATATCCCCTTTTTTTAAGGAACTTATGTAGAGTCCAATGTTGCATATGGATCTAAGAGAAGACAATAGGGTTGCTCATGGTTGTTTGAACGGCTTGGGCCCAAATAACTGGATCTCGAGAGGCCCATTATTGTTACAGGATTTTTTTTTTTGGCTAAAAAGAAGATGGCTAGAAGCCCAAAGTACAAACACAAAGAGGAAATAAATCCCAATCTCTCTTGGATAACCCAAGATTTCAAACCATAGGGGCAATCATACAAAATAGAGGAAGTAGAAATACTCATCTTTGCTAAAGCATCAGCTATCTTATTAGACTCACGGTGGATTATCCTCAACTTAACTTGATGGAGCTCAAGAATTTGATGAGGACAATGCTGGTTGATGTTGCTGCTTTGTTTCTTTTGTTGTTTTCATTCTGTTTTTCCTTTCAGACTTTAGTTTATTTTGAGCAACGTGTATGGACTGTATTTTGACCTTTCGATTATATGAAATGAAATGCATTTTCTGGCCCCCCAAAAATAAGAAACAGAGCATGTTTTGAGCTACTACCTTGAGTTCCACAAAGTGCGGTCATGCGAGCAGAAAACGAAACTTCCCAGTGGATACAAATAGTGAACAATAAATAAAAAGATGATAATTTTGGATTTTTATGGAGATTTCTCTTTGGAGTTCCGGAGTAGTGGAGAGTTGACGAGTTCGCCATGCGGTGGCTTTGGGTAAATTGCTTTTGATTGGTGATGAAGTGTGGGGTTGGGGAGAGGAAGAAAAAGTTGTGAGAACGCCAGCAAAGTTGAGAAGAAGAAGGCAAGAAGCTTCGTCAAAGAGGGTTTATGATTTAGAAGGAATTCAATTTCTTACCAAGGGCCCACCACCTTTTGTTGCTGCAGAAGCTGTAACGTTTCCCACGAAAGTGCTACGAAGGTGGATTTTTTTTTTTTTTTTTTTTTAATAATTCATTTTTGTAGCGCTTTGAGAACAAATATTTTTTTTAAAACAAAATTATAAAATAGAAGTTTCAGAAAATGCTACAAAATGTACGCTACTTTTTACTTATTTTGTAGTAGTGTTTACAATTTCTTGATACAGGGTAATAAAGTTATTCTGCATTTGAACTGCACCTCTAAGATGCAATTTGGTACGAGGGATTTGAGGAGGAGGGAGGAGTAAAAAAATTTTATGAGTTATATTTAAAATATATACATGTCATTTTTTTAAAAGTATGTCCAGCTTTAAATGTTTTTGGGTTTTGGAAAAGTAACTGTTTGATTATAAAAATGGAGCATAAGTCACATATTTAGTTACTTTATGTTGGCGGGGTCCACTGTCACTTTAATGGAATATGTGATTTTTTGTTTTACTTTTGTAACCACATACTCCTCCTGGTCCTTATTATAAGCATCAACTAACAATTCTCACAAACCAATAAAAACAGTTAAAGTCAATAAAGTTAGCCTACAATTTAAGTAACTTCTAATATTATCTCTACTAATTGCACTAAACTCTAATATCATATTAATTATTACTTTCACAACTACCCTTATTTATTAGGGGTATATATGGAAAAGAATAATTAATACTCTTTGAGAACAAACAACTACCTTATAAAAAGAACCAAATACACTTGTAATTTTTTTTGATATAATACACTTGTAAATTGGTGTCTTATAATAAGGATAAGGGGGAGTAATTACTTTTGAGCCCAAAAAAGTACTTTGTGTTAGGCTCACTTTTAAAAAAACCATATTTGTATTTTTGCACCTTAACCCTTTTTTAAAGAAAAATCTTTATTGATTACGTCATTAGAGGATACCTAAAGTAGAAGTTATGGTAATGGCGGGATATATTCTGTGTGGAAGAATTACCACAAATTATTAGGAGATACAATATTAAGTGACTTTTTTTTATAAATACAAAATTAAATGCTTCAGAAAAATAACAATAGATACGTCCAGTACAGAACTTTATAGAACAATAAATCCAGAAGGAATATATCTATACATCCATTCAATTCAAACTAATCCATCGCATCGAAATACTCATTAATGAACAACAAGTACTAGATTCTTGCATGCCTGCACGCACGGTGAAAAATACATGAACCTCTTTATAATAAAAACCATAATTCAATGAAACCATAATGTAATAAATAGAATATATTCCAAAATTTAATCTAATTACTTGATCAGTAAAGAAAAAAAAAAAATAAACAACTATTATGATTTCCCTCTATATTGTTAATTTGTTTAAAAAGGCTAAACTATACTTTTAGTCTTTTACGTTTTACATTAGGTACATTTTTAGTCTCTTAAGTTTATGAAATAACTTTTGATCTTATATTTCTAATACCATTAATCTTGTTAATGGAAAATGTTGACGCGACAAACTCAAATAATGATGCAAGAACCGATAAAACATACATAAGTTTAAATTTTTTGATATAATATATTTATATTATTAAACTAAAATAAATCAATATAAACGAAATTGAAGTTTTGATATTTAGACTATTAAACTAATATTTTTTAATACAATCAATGTTTTGCTATAGATAGTTTTTATGAGGTCTTTTAGATATTTTTCAATTTACACATATTTTAAATTTAAGATTTATAGCACTTCATTATACA
This sequence comes from Acacia acuminata, assembly GCA_019022655.1. Taxonomy (NCBI): domain Eukaryota; kingdom Viridiplantae; phylum Streptophyta; class Magnoliopsida; order Fabales; family Fabaceae; genus Acacia; species Acacia acuminata. The sequence continues at coordinate 88,839 of JAFJYI010000208.1, forward strand.
GTTATTGAAGAGAGAATATCACCTAGAGGGGGTAAATAGGGGATTTCGAAATTCTTTTTTGGATTGAAAAGATGAGCAATAAGAACAGAGACAGAGACAAGGAGAAAGACACAGAGAATTTATACTGGTTCGGTCAAACTCCTCGACCTACGTCCAGTCCTCAGACACTCTGGGTATTTCACTAATCCACAAACACAGATACAATTACACACTTTGTACTTGAGATGATCCTATCACACTATGATTCACTCCCCTTTACAAGTTGTAATTGTACACCCACACTTAAGGTTCCTGAACCTTAATATTTAAAATAGAAAATCAAATAAGTGTTTAACAACTTTTCCTCACTGAGTAGATATGAGATAATCACTGAAGTACAGAAAATATCCAATAATATTAAATGAAGCGAATGAAACCGTAAGTTGAGATAATGTCGAATTGATTGTGCAAAGTTTCGGTAGTTGGCGGAATTGAATGTGATGAGCTTTTATACCGTCTTCCATTAATGCCGTTAAGAAGAGCTTTGAATATAACCATTGTGACACTCCAAACTTCCGTTAGGCACAGATGTATTCCATTGGTACGTCAAACGTTGCTTCATTAATGCGTTCGCCGTCGACGTACTTGTGTACAGAAGTTGACCCAGAGTATTTGCCAAAATAAGTATACCTTGAAGGAATAATTTCGTCTGCTTTGTGAGGTTTCATTCGTTTGTTGGCTCACGTTTTTCTGCGAGCATTAAATGCTTTTGACACATAATTGCTTTATTGCAATTTGGTGTTAATCCATATCAAAATCATTTGAAACTCATTAACAAACTGATTAAACATAGTTAGGAATAATAATGAGAGATGATATGAAGTAGATAAATCATATTAAGAGATTTAAGAAGTTCGAAGATGATGATTTACAAATATATGAACTCAAGTTAAATGCTATTGTCTTAAGTCAAGAATAAGTTATAAAAGATAAATCAAGTCTCTAAAGTACATTGCCTCGAGTCACTAAAGCTTAGCTCGAGGCCGAGCTACACTCGAGTCATATATCCCGGACTCGAGTTCTTCTTATTTGAAAAAATTAACTTTGAAGAACATAGAAGAAGTTTCAGTGAAACTTTAACTTGAGTCGTAGGAGCTTGGCTTGAGTTTAGGTATAAACTTGAGTCATATAAGACTGGCTCGAGTCAAGAACCATTTTCACAAAAGGTTATCGAGAGGTTTTTCGAAAATGGTTTGAAAACTTCTTCTAACTCGAGTCATTAAGTGTTTGCTCGAGTTATCAAAATACATTTGAATATAACAGTCAAATCTAAGGCTTGAGTCACTGATTACTAACTCGAGTAATTTAACTTTGAATTTAGAAAAGACTTTAAGTTCGCAAGGATTGACTGGAGCCACTAAGCATTGGCTTGAGTTCATATCATAACTCGAGTCAGATATGTGTAACTCGAGTCTAGAAAACATTCAGGCTCAAGTCACACAAGGCTTGGCTCGAGTTTGACATCTTAAACTCGAGTCAATCGACAGCAAGTATGACAAACTAATATGATTCAAGTTTGAATAAGTTAAAATCATTTTGACTTGAATCATAAATCTCATTTTGTTTACAATGGTCAATTATTATCAAAACACATAGAGAACTAATAGTTATCACTTTACACAATCACACATAAGTTTGCTACATAAGCGTTTTACGTGAGTACTATTAATAATGTTAGAATTATAGGACCAAAAATATACTTTATAAAGTTAAGGGAACAAAAATATACATCATATAAAATTAAAAGACTAAAAGTATACTTTAACTTTAAAAAAATTCCTATTCAAAGATAATTATTGTTCATACCCACCAAAAAAAAAGTAATGATAATATTTAATTTCAACAAACCAATTAATAACATGGTAATCAAATCACCTTACTATCAATTATTTATATCAGTATCCTCAATGATCGACTAAATCTCAACAGTTATAACAATCTTATCTATGCATTTATTGATAAAAGAGAGATCATTGTAAATAATATCAAGAAACTCAACAATTTAAATAATATTATCTCTCCATTCATTGATAAAGAGAGAATTATACATAAATAGTCTAAAAATTTACTAAAATAATATGTATAAACCTATAAAAAATATTTTGGCATATATTTTACTAAATTAAACTATTCTTTCATAATTCACCGTACCATTTTATATATGTTTCTTTTATAATATTAATTTAAATAGATTTTATAAATTTTGTTTGTAAAACTTGATTTAAAAAACTACACCGCAAGTCATAGGAGGAAGGAAGGGTTTAATACAAGTCATATTGAACTTCATTGTGATGAAGTATGAGGTTCAGCTTCTTGTTTGGATTTGTTTAAAATCAGAGGTATCACACTCTCTGTTGTGTTATTTGATAATGAGTATTACAACATACTTATAAGGGAAGCAAGGGAGAACATAGGAGATAAATTAGAAAATACAATAAAGGCTAATTAAGACTAATAATGAGTCATTAGGGTCCTCTAATCAGATCATCAATCAAAGGATCTTGATTTATTTCCTATTCTAACACTTCCCCTCAAGCTGGAGAGTATATGTCGAGCAATCCCAGCTTGCCACAAAATCCTTCAAACTTTGTTCGATCGAGTGGTTTAGTTAGGATATCTACAATTTGTTCTTCAGATCGCATGTGAGACAGGGTCATAATGCCTACTTCAATCTTTTCTTTAATGAAATGTCTACCTATATCAACATGCTTGGTTCGATCATGATATACTAGGATCTTGACCATTTCAATACTGGCCTTATTATCACACCGAGTTGCATTGGTCCTTCATGTTGAATCCCCAACTCCTTGATGTCGATGATCCACATTCCTTCACAAACTCCTTTGTAACGGCTCTCGGTCGCCTTCGCGCTACTTGTTGACACCACCTTTGTCTATTTCTTGCTTCTCCATGTAACTTGATTTCCCCACACGTATGTACGGTACCACGAGGTTGACCTCCTGGTCTCTCTATCCCTTGCATGGTCTGCATCAATGTAGATTTCAATGTTTCTGGTAGTACCTTTCTTAAAGAATATTCCTCTTCCAGGATTAAGCTTCAGGTAGCTCAAGATTCTATATATAGCCTCCATGTGCTCTTCTTGTGGTTGATGCATAAATTGACTTACTATTCCAATTGCATAACTAATATCAGGACGAGTGTGGGTTAAGTATATCAACTTCCCCACAAGTCTTATGTATTTTTTTGAATTAGTTGGAACACCTTTTGGTTTGATCTGTAAGTGACATCCTTCTTCCATTGGTGTCCCTTCTGGTTGAGTGCCCAACATACCTGTCTCATGTAATAGGTCTAGTGTATACTTGTGCTGAGATACATTGATGCCCTTCTTAGTTCTTGCTACTTCTATGCCTAAGAAGTACCCCATTTGGCCAAGGTCTTTAACACGGAATTCGATCGACAAGTCACTTTTTAGTTGAGCAATGGATTCTTCATCATTTCCTGTAATGATTATGTCATCAACATAAATAATCAATATAGTGATTTTGTCATTAACACGTTTGGTAAACAACGTGTCATCTGCTCGTCCCGAGTATACCTAAGCCCTTTATTTTGCTTTGGTGAATCTAGAACCATGCCCTTGGAGATTGTTTCAGGCCATACAATGACTTGCTTAGCTTATACACAGTGTTATTAGGAGCTAAAACTCCATATGGAATCTCCATGTATACTTCTTCCTCTAGGTTGCCATTCAGGAATGCATTTTTCATGTCCAGTTGGTATAGAGACCAATCCAAGTTCACTGCAAGTGATAATGTACTTGGATGGTATTGAACTTCACCACTGGGGCAAATGTCTCCTAATAGTCGATTCCATACGTTTGAGTGTATCCTTTTGCAACAAGTCTCGCCTTGTATTTGTTGATACTACCATCGGGATTGAATTTCGGAGTGAAGATCCACTTGTATCCTACTAGTTTCTTTCCTTTAGGAAGAGTCGTGATCTCCCAAGTTTTATTTTCTTTCAGTGCCCTCAATTCCTCTTCTGCAGCTTGCTTCCAATTTGGATCAGCCATAGCTTGTTGAAATGTGTTTGGAATTGTTATCTGTGCATTATTTACAATAAAACTTTGCATATTTGCAGACAGATTACCATATGAGACAAATCTTTGAATTGGATGATGAGTACACGATCTTACCCCTTTTCTCAAGGCAATGGATTAGGTTGGTTTGTGGGAGCAAGTGAGTCAAGAGAGGCTATAAGGTTAGGTGGCATAGATGATGTGTTAGGTGAGTTTGAGGTGTTGGAACTAGAGGCTTCCAAGATTAGCCATTCAATATCAGAATACTCCCCTAAATGGGTAATTTGGGATAATAAGCCTCGTCTTCCGAGAACACTGTATCTCGGGAGATAATAAGTTTCTTGGAAGACGGACAGTAGCATCTGTACCCTTTTTGAGTAGAGGAGTAGCCAAGGAAGATACACTTGTCAGCTCGAGCACTGAATTTGTTGCCCTCCTTTTTGTGAACAAAGACAACACAACCAAACACCTTGGGAGGTAATGAATTCATGAGGGGGCAATTTGGGAAGAGTTCCAGAAGTTTTTGAATTGGAGTGGCATATTTGAGAACTTTAGAAGGCATGAGATTAATTAGATAGGCCATTGTGAGGTTGGCATCACCCAGAATATGGTGGGAACATTTCGTTCCATTAGCAAGGCACGAGTTACTTCCAACAGGTGACGGTTTTTCCGTTCAGCTACCCCATTTTGTTGAGAGGTGTAAGGACAAGAAGTTTGGTGATGAATTCCTTGGTGATCAAGAAACTCTTTGAAGGCTGTGCTCATATATTCTTTGGTATTATCACTTCGAAGGACCTTAATAGACGTGTTGAATTGGGTTCGGACAAAGGTATAGAAGTTCTGAAAGACTTTGGCGACATCGGATTTGTCTTTCATTAAGTAAACCCATGTGGTTCGCGTGTGATCATCAATAAAAGTAACAAATCACCTAGTATAAGTGAGGGTAGTTATTCGGGCAAAGCCTCAAATATCGCTGTGAATTAATGTGAATGGTGAGGAGGGAGTATAAGGCTGTTTGTGATATGAAGATCGTGTTTGTTTTGCAAATTGGCAAGTTTCACAATGAAAAGGAACATAACTTTTATTGAATAAACTGGGAAACACATGTTTCATATAATCAAAACTAGGGTGACCTGATTCACAGTGCCACAACAATACATCATTATTCTGTGAATTCGAGCTAACCAGCGCCTGTCTTGCCTTCCACGTATCTTCATTCTTCGAATTTGATCCTTCAAGGTAGAACAATCCATCCCATCCTCTAGAAGTCCCAATCGTCCTCCTCGTTCTTAAATCCTAAAACAAACATAGACCATCTTCAAAAATCACTTGACATATTTGACCTCTAGTTAACTTGCTTACAGATATCAGATTACAAGTAAGTTCCGGTACAAACAGAATATTATGTATTGCCAAGTGATTAGATAACGGAATAGTGCCAATGCCCTCAACTCGTGTGAATCCCCCATTAGCTACCTTTACTTTGAGGTTTTCATGACATAATTTAAGGTTGTGGAATAGAGTTTTATTACCGATCATATGATCCGTAGCTCCTGAGTCAACTATCCAGGATCGCCATTAGTCATCACAGCGTTGAGAGCGATAATAAAATTACCTGATTGTACAAGGTTTACACTGGGAACAAAATTAGACTTATTCTGTTTATCGAGCATTCTGCGAAACATTTGTAATTCCTCCGAACTTAGACAATAATCATTCTCCACCTTTGGTTCAGCTGTGGTCAGGTGACTTTGGAAGTTTGATTTTCCCCCAGAAGGTTTGCCATGGAGTTTCCAACATTCTTCCTTATTATGACCCTTCTTCTTACAATAGTTGCACCACTTACTAGCTTTTGTTCCCCGTGTGGTCCCTGAACAGCAAGTGAGGAGCTTTCAATGTGACTTGGCCCACTTCGGTTCAAGAGCTTCCTACTTTCTTCGAATTGCACAAAGTTAACCACATCAAAGAGCTGTGGGAGTGGCTTCAGCCCCATGATTCTGCCCCTTATCTCTTCGAAAGCGTCATTTAGGCCTAATAGAAAGTCAGGTATCCTTCCTTCTTCCATAATTCGTTTGTACAATTGTGCATCTTTGAGACTTTTCCAAGGATGGACCTCAAACAAGTCTTGTTGCTGCCACAATTTTAGCAATGCATTATAATATTCAGTGACTGACATATTACCTTGTCGTAAATCCCAAAGTTGTCTCTTGAGATGAATCAAAGCATGGTGTTTTCAAGGGAGGAGTAGGTCCTTCTAGCGGTATCCCATATTTCCTTTGTAGTGTGTGCAAGCAGATATCCCTCACTGATCTCCAAGGTCATTGAATTACACAGCCACGTCATGACTTGGTTGTTTTCAGCAAACCATGTGTCAAAATTAGGGTCATCGGGGGCTGGTTGAGGGGCTGCCCCATTAATCTATTTTTCCTTTCTTTTACCTCGAATATACCTCAGTACACTTTGTGACCATTGGAGATAGTTCCTACCATTAAACTTATGGCTAATAGCCATAACGTGATGGTGCGAAAATTCGAAGCCATCTCGAGGTTGTTTGGTACTTGGGTTCTTTGGTTAGACAAGAAGAAGAAGAGGAATTTTGAGTTTGAGAATTGGTACCGGACATAAAAACCATGGGAGATGTTCCGGTTGATATTCCGGGAATTGATCCGAACACAGGAGGGGACTGAGAGGAATCCATGTTTTTGGAAGAAACAAAAATAGTCGCTTGAATATGGAAAGCTTCACTGGAGAGTCGTCGGAAAAATCCAAAAATTCACTGGAGGATGCAATGAGCACTGGGGGTTGGCCGGAAATTAGAGGAGGAGGCCTATCCAGGAATTCGCCATCGAAAAACCCTCCACACGTGCCGTCACGCGCCGCCACCGTTCGCTGTCTGTCGAGCGCGTGAAGCCCACGCGCCGCTGTGGAGACGTTGGATGGTCACCAGCTTCTGGTTGTTTGCCGATCGGAGCCTCCTGATTCTTTTGGGCTAGGCGGTGTCGTGTAACTCGCCGCCTACAGTGAACCCTAGACTCGTCGGAACCTCCACTTCACTGTTTCTCTCTGCCTCACAGTCACTCACTGTTTCTCTCGCCTTCCCTGGCCTCGGACAGATGTCCTTGGCTCTGATACCATATTTAAAATCAGAGGTATCACACTCTCTGTTGTGTTATTTGATAATGAGTATTACAACATACTTATAAGGGAAGCAAGGGAGAACATAGGAGATAAATTAGGAAATACGATAAAGCCTAATTAAGACTAATAATGAGTAATTAGGGTCCTATAATCAGATCATCAATCAAGGGATCCTGATTTATTTCCTATTCTAACAAGATTATTAGCGTTCGTGAAACGCCTTGTGTTGCGGTCAAGGCTTGCCAACAACTGAATTAGAGCCTCCATTTCAGGAGGAGGCGAGGAGGTGGTGGTGGTGGAGGAGGAGGAGGGGGTGGCGGTGGCGGAGGAGCTCTTGGGGATGTAGACATGATGAAGGAGAGAAGGAAGAGTCTAATAGAAGAAAGTATAGTAAGAATCACAAGGAATATATGAGTTTAAATAGAGATCTAACGGATATTATGAAAGGTTATGAAAGTGTATTGTTAAAAAAAAAAAGGTTATGAAAGTGTTAAATAACGGTTGTTTCTTAAGACTTTAACATTTTGCCTTCGTTGATATTTTAGGTAGAAGACGAATGGTTTGTAAGTGATAAATGACGGTTATGCTTTAAAAACTTTCATTTTTGTAACTAAAAAAATGACAGTTATTTACAAGCATTATTTTTGTGTTTTTGCGAATTTCGTCTTGCAATACATGAAAGGACACATGAATAACCGTTACTTTTAAGTCTTATATATTAAATCATTTATTTGATATATACTGTTATTTATTCTTATATACGTTCAAATATGTAATAGTGAAAGTAGAAACTATATAACAAACATAAACATCGTTGTTTGTAATTCTAACATTTTTAAATTTGTAATTTATTTTTTAATTAATGACGCATCAAAGTATAAATTCTAATTGAACCTATTATTTTACATTTTTTACAACCTCGATCTTAAATATAAGACTCAATTGACTTTTTAAAAGATTAAATATATTAACTAAATTACTTTAAAGTATTTATATTTATTATTTTTTCTCAAAACTAATTTGTTTGACTTATAAACTAATATATAATTTAATTATACATAATATATAATATAGTTAAACAACTTATTTAGTTTAATTAACCTATCAAAAAGAAGTTGACTAGACCCGAGGTAGTACCTAAAGAGACCGAAAATCATATAAAAAAAGAGACAAAAAAAAAAAAGTAAATTTGTGTAATTAATATTAAAGCAATATTTTTTAGTAAAAATAAATTAGTTTATATTATTTTAAATAATGCAATAAAAGTTTTAGAATAAAATAGACACAAAACTTAGAGATATGATATTATCAATATAAATTTTAGTCACTACCAATGTCACTACCACTTTTTCACCGTCAGATGAGATTCTAATGTAACGATGGAAAAGTGGTAGTGACATTAATAGTGATCAAAATTGGTAGTGATAATATCCTATCTCAATTTTTTATATGCTTCTATATTTCGATTTCGTTCATAAATAAAATGAAGAGTAAATATCCTATTTGGTCCCTGGAAAAAAATACGGACCCCATTTTGGTTCATCGAACAAAGAAAACCCCTTTTTAGTCATTGAAAAGGACGAATAAGGGTTGATTGGTGAAACATTTTGATCCTCGTAAATTTCCAAAAACCCATTTTTAGTCATAAAAATGTCATATTTTAGTCTCTAGGGACAAAAAAGGGGACCCGGTTTTTTTTTTTTTTTTTTTCAGGGACCAAATAGGTATTTACTCTAAAAATGAAATAAATTAAAATTTCGATATCTGTAGAGAATATTATGCCATGTCTTCTTGGGCGAACGTGTGAAGCATCGAGAGGTTAACAATGTCCGATTCTATTCTACAAGTTCGTTGAAACCGATGGAGAGTTTAGGGTTTCCGTGTCCTTTGATTCGAGTGCTTCCTTCATTTATGAGGAAGGTAATTAAGCAAATTGTAGTATGTGCTGGTATCATAGATTCGTTACCCTTTTCTTCACCCATTCCGGCTTAATTTCCATCGCATCTTGTGCATTTTTTCATAGTTAATCAATCTAAGTATTCATAATTGATGCATCGCTTGCTGAAACTATGATTCGTTTAATGTACTCCCAGATTATTCATCTGGATTGTTCATCCACGTGAAATTTCTCGATTGATCTAACAATTTTGGCGGAGGGCATTGGATATTGCTATGGATTTGGAAAGTGAATGCTCAGTCTCTGTGGAGGAAAATGAATTCAGGCAGAACGAATCGCCTCATGATGGTGAAAATGGGGCTAAGAGTAATAATGGTGGGTCACCAGATCAAAAGGGAAAATTTGACGCATTAGATACTGAAGAGCCTCAGCGTCTGAGCGGAACAAATTCTCCCGGGAGTTCACCTCCGACTACTAAAGGCTATGGTTTGAAGAAATGGAGGAGAATCAAGAGGGATGTTGTTAAGGATCAAAATACTCATCTAGATTCTGCCAAATTGTTGAAGCGAGGTTTGTCTAGCGGTGCCAATACGTCTAAAGCCCAGCCTTTCCCGCATGATATTCAACAGAATAGTGAGGGCTCTATTGGATCCTCAAATATGTTAAAAAATGTTGTGTTTACTGATGGCTTTGCGGTTGGAACTGATTCTGAAAACAGTGAAGATCGTAGTAGCAAATCATCAACGGCAGCTAGTGCGCCACAATCGAGGCATGACCTATTGGCGTTTGTGAAGGAAAATAGCCAGAGTAAGAACATCAATTCAAATGATTCTGCAAATTCAACTCAAAAAGTTCAACATGGAAAGGGACAGATTGAAGGCGGTAAAAAACTTAGAGGCGAAAGAGTAAAAACGAGGAAGAAAAATTCTCATTCCAGTATGGATTCTGATTCAAGTTCTAACAATAATCGAGGTGCCTTTACAGTGACTAGTAATGGAAAGCACAGTGGAGGGCCAAATCTTTTTTACGAAGGTAACAGTGGTGATGGTCACGCTAATGAACATTTTCCTGACAAAACTCAAGCTGGGTATTGCAAAGAAAACGTGGTAGAGGATGAAGACGTTTTTCAGGGGAATATGGCCACAAAATTTTCTTGGGATTTGAAGGAAGAAAAAGGTGATAATAAACTGTCTTCGACAGTTGAGGATCCTTTAGCTGAATCTATTCGTAGTCTCCAGTCTGTACAGGAGGCACTCGCAGAAGGTTTGTCCTTCCTCATTTCTCTGATGCTTCAGCCTGTCGATTTTCACTAGATAGGTGTCTGTAATATAAATTCTTATTGCTTAATGGGTTAAGCTGCTATTCTTCAAGGGTTTCCTTTATTTTCAAAACTCTTGAACTAATTTCTGCAACTTATTTTGTACCCAAAAAATGTGGTTCCCCGAAATTGTTTTACAGTTACATTTATTAATTTGGATTCACAGTTGAAGCAATTGAGTTCATGGAATCTTTTATTCCAAAATCTAACTGGTACACAAGATGTTGCAATGATGATTAAGGATTTGTGCAATGGCAATTTACTCTTGATGTTATATGTAAGGTGCTTAAATCAAAGGGATTATTACTAATGATCTGTAAATATATTGTTATTTTTTAAATATTAGATTAATGATATTTAAGTTGTTTGGTATGGTTAATTACGAAGGGGAAGAATCTGGTATGGCTATAAAGAATGATCTCTTCATCACAACAACACTAATGGATACCTAAGTGGGTTGGGAAACCCTCCCAAAGTTAGAAATTGAAGCAGGAGAATCATCCTATTTATGTACTCCATAGAGAGTACTTCATACAACCCAATGTAGGACTTAGGCTACTCATATTACTCTAATCTCTATCAATCGGCTCCACCTTAAAGAGACAATGTCTTGGACTCTTGGTGACTACGCTCTATGACAGGAAAAGAGTGTCTCCACTAACCCCTCTCTCCACTTAATTTATCTACCATTGGATTGACTTTTAGGGGTAAGTTTGGTTTGAGGGAAGGGGGAGGGGAGGGGGGGAGGAGAAAATTGTGGGCCCCACTAGACTGATTTTTTTTTTTTTTTTTTTTTTTTTTTACAATTTTCTCTCCCCCTCATTTTTTTTTTCTCTCCCTTCCCCTCCCCTCCCCTCCCCTTCCCTCAAACCAAACTGACCCTTAATGGTTGAGATTTTATATTATATTAAAATTATTATTGTTAAATTAAATATTAAATGATAATAATATTTATGGAGAATAAATCTCAACCATTAAAAATGGTGGATAACTTAAATTAAGAGGAAGTGGAGAGAGGGTTAGTGGAGACACTCCTTTCCTCTCTATGACACTTCACTCAGTGACACTTTCCTTAGTTGTCTAACCAGTTAGAATCATTCACTAGTTAAAGCCTTCCATAGGCAGCCCTTTCCAAAACCGTTGCCCATGGGACCCCAACTTTGATAACATTTGAAGGGGTTCCTAGGTGGGTTGAGGAATTCTTCGCCAAAGGCTAGCTATTAATTGGGGAACAGACTCACTTAAAGAGCATACCATATTATTTAATGTGGGATATAGTTGTCCCACGCTAGTGCTCAATCCTCATCAAATCAAGAGCAATCACCATTCTGAATCAAGAAGTGTAAATAATTATTGAAATGAATTTGCTGTTGATATGTGAAATGTTCAGATAGAAAGATGGCATTTTTGAAGGATTTTAGGCTGGGGAACGGGTGTTGATGGGGAACATTTTAATGGAGGCACTATGCTTACAGCCAGTAGATTTTACAATTAATAGGGTCTTGGTTCTGATATTTCTACATTTTGACAATCATTTATCTAGCTCATCAAAGAAAACTGACATTTTATTATCTGGAGTTTCCTCCATTCTTTCAAGTATTGAGAAAAAATATTGATAATTTGAGCCTTTAATATTTGATTAGGAGGCATTTAATTTCTTGGTGCCAGATTTTAGGTCTGTAAAATCTGATGGTCTAGTCTGGTCAATTTGGGAAATCTTTTATTAATCCAGCCATAACAAATTAGAAACTGTTACCCATGCACTGCTGTGCAGGGTGGATGTTAATAGCATATATGGAGAAGCAGCCGTCAAAGAAAAGTATTTTCAGATATTCTGTCTCTGGTCTAATCCGTAAATGGTGTGACACTGTAGTCCACATGTTTGCCATTATTTGCATTTTCTAGAAGGTAGGCTGTTTGCCTGTTAAGGATACTATAAAGTTATTTTGGAGCCATTTGTATTGGTTAGTGAAGATCCAATAAATCTTGGACTAGATGAATAAATTGTTCCAAATATATGCATGTTATCTTGTATTCTTGATGACTTTAATCCAAATTCATTGTAAGAAATCAAACGACTTATATGGTGAGCTTGTTTATAAAACTGTTTTGAATTTACTGGTCTGTTGTTTCTCAAAGCAATTGCTCTGCATATTTGCGAAGAACTAGAGTAAAATGTCTGATCTTTTATTCTTAAGTTAATATTTTCTGTAAAATTTGTTTAGCAATAGCAACCAATCTGTTCATGCTTGCAGAAGTCCAGAAGTTTAGGGAGATTGGACATGATAAACATCTCTCACCAGATGACGACTCAATTAAGTGTGTCGCTTCGGCTGCTGATATTGGTTCAGTTGATCCCAAATTCCATGATTCATCGTTATCTGTTCAGTCTGAAGAAGAAGGAACTAAACAAACTGCTCCAAGTTTCTTGGAACGTCAGGTGATGAGCCTGACCAAAAATATAAATAATTTAGAACTCAAGTTGGAGGAAACACAGAGAACACTTGCTGTGAAGAATTCCCGGATCGCTGAACTTGAAACATCCCTGAGAAATGACAAGTTTCCTAGTGTAGAATCTAGTACCCTCGTGCATTTATCAGAAGAATTGGGAGAGGAGTTTGATCTTGATGACATTTTTAGGCAAAAGATTGAATATGAGATTGAATGCCTGTTGATGACAAAGATGATGCATGATTTGAACCTTAAACAAATGGAAGAACAAGAAGCACTGTCAGGGAAACTAGCCCAGCTTCTGCCCAAGCTTAGTGAGGCAGAGAATAAGGCTTCAGTGCTGAAGAACCAATCAGCAGAATGGGAAAGTCTTCGTGATGGAAGTTTAGAAGTTGGGGAGTCTTTTAAGATGCCAAAACGAGTATTTAAGGTGACATTTTGCTTTTGGACACAGTTTATGTTGTTAATCTTGGCCTTTTGGATATTTATGTCACAGTTGGCTCCCAATGCGAGGGTGGTTGTACCCACATAAATCTGCAAAACCGTGTTCCATTTTCTGTATTCTCAAAATTTTCTTTGCTTATGAATGTAACTAAAATTTTATCTATCTTACAGAACTCATCCTTATTTTCCTCTCTGGGTAGGAGGGAATATCTGCTGTCTTGCTTTGAAATCAATTTTGTTCACATCTGTAACTCTCTCGTTGAAATTTTGGCTTTTTATGCAGTTGTTTATTTTCATTTTGTTCACAGCTTGTCTTTAGTAAAGGGAATATTCATGAAATTCAACCCATTCGCTCTGTTATATTTGTGTGGTTTTAATTTTAGCAATCTTACCTTCTTCATATTGTTTGGTGAATCATGTTTGAAACACGGAATATCAAATATGGATGGGGAAAAATCAGAAAAGATCAGAATTTTCTTACTCTCAAACTTCCATCTAATTCACATTTTTGGTCCTTGTGTTTTAATTGATATTATAATAGTCCATAAAGTTTAAGATATTTCATATTTAATCCTTTTATTTCTTTTCAGCACTAAGATGCTATTTTCATCTAAAATTGCTGGTGTAACTTTCAAGATAAAATGGATTCTAAATCAAAGAGTGTGGCATAACGTGTGTTCTTTCTTTCTTCGCAGACTACGCCACCGACGATAGGAAAGACAAAAAAACCCAAGAATGAAAAAAAAAAAGGTTTTGGTTCTTTCTTTCTTGCTTTTGTTAAATTAAAATTCGAATGACATCTTAGGATTATCAAATTTGAACATTTGAATTATCTCGTCTACATTTTGGGTCAAATAAAATATCAATATTTCTGACATTCACGATTAGCATTTATTATGAATTGAAGATTAATTTTTGCACTGTTTTATACTGTTGATGTGTGAAACTTTATTTTAGTGTTGTACTCTATGGATGTTATTGTGCTTAATCCATTTAAACGACATGTGGGATCCACAGTCCTTAACAAACGTATGGCCCCTACTCCAGATTGGGAATTTTCACGCCATTTTAGGATGGGTTAAACTTCTTTTTGTTCCTTATAGTTTACTATGATTTAGGTTTTGGTCTCTAGAGCTTTAAACCGGTGGTTATAGTTTGTTAATTTTATTTTGTCGATAGCCATTAGTCCTAGTTTTAAAAGGACTTACACTTAAAGTTAACACCGTGCATTTTGTTGATGTGTCATTGACTCTATTAACTTTAACGTGATGACCGGATAAGATATAAAAATAATGCATCAACGTAAGCTAACGAGCGGGATAAATGATTTAATTTTTTTTAAGTTAGATCTTAATCCTATAAGCTAATTTCAAATCTGATGGCAAAAAAAAGTCCCAAATCATCTCCCTCCTATGCAATCTCTAGCGACCTCCTCTCCCTCCTTGTGCGATCTTCGGCGGGCTCCTCTCCCTCCCCTCTGTGATCTCCAGCCTCCTTTTCTCCCACCCTCCACTAGAGGGGCTAAAAGCTGTAGATGAAGTAAACTTGAGAGACCAAAACTATCAATTTAAAACTTAAGGGACCAAAACCCCAATCGTAGCAAACTATAAAGACTAAAAGTAGGTTTAACCCTTTTAGGATCGATAGATAGAAGGGTTAAGGGACAATGATGTTTTGGAAATTGTTATTGAGGGGCAATTTTATCTCAGAAGTGTTTAAAAAAAAAGAAGCAATTTTGCCATGGCCATTATCCCAATTAATTTTGATCGTTAATTGACCAAATATGATGGATTGACAATCCACATGTCATCCATGTCATTTTTATTAAGATGCAAATTTGTCCCGGGACAAAATTACCCCCATAACCCCGGATAAAATTGCCCCATACTTGAATTCAGTATATCATCTCTACAAAATATTTTACCAGTCTTTTTGCACTTTAACCCTGAATAAAGATTATGATCAAAATGCATATGATTAATTAAGCAATGAATTTTAAAATTTTTGACAGAACTAAATTATTGAATTCATAAACATCATAAAACCAAATTATTACCCAAAGATTAAAATATTTATAAAATTTAAGTTATATGCGCATTATGATAGCAAAACAAACTTGGCGTTGATTGACATTTCCACAAGATTCCTTTTTGTCTGCAAAGTTCTTTGACTGGTTCAGACTTGGCACAGAAGTATCCAATATCACCAATTGTGTTTCCATAGCTTGCATCTAGAAAGGCATTGAAAAACATTGTGACCTAATCACACAAAATCTATGAATAAAGTAGGTCAAGAGACAATTAGCCATCCAACCACTTCAAAAGATGGGGGAGGACCTTGAATGACATAATCAAGCAAAAAATAGGTGGTTTATTGGTTGTCTCAAAATTATGAGACTGAGATTTAATCATATTATAAGAATGCCTTTCTCAATTAGATAATTACTGCGTAAAAGAGATAAAGTTGTATGGTCACTCTCCCAGTGAATACATAACATTTTGTTTTCTTTTACTCTCTCCATTTGTTTTTATAAGATATTAATAACCGAATTACATAGATAAAAAAGTTAGTTAATTTAAAATTCGTTAAAGACAATAAATATGTAAAAAATGCTACTCATTTTCCAAAAATATCCTTATTTATAAGGAAGGCGGGTGAGAGAGAGAATTAGTGAAAAAAGTATGAGTGAGAATTAGTGGGAAAAAGTGAGGAGAAAGATATATAATTAATTGAGGATAAACATGGAAAATATGTACTAAATGTTTAGACATCTTCAAATAGTATCTTCTAAAAAGGGATATATCCATTCAAACAATAGTATCTTATAAAAAAGGAACGGAGAGAGTAATAATATAAAAAGGCAAGTTCGGAACTTTATTAGAAAACAGAGACAAAGTAAAAACAAATAAACGGTTCCAGTACTAATATCCGCTTTCAAATGAGCATAGCAACTAGGGTAAGGATTTTTGCATAACAATCATGTCTTCACCAAGGTGATGACCTTCGTTAGCTATAGAAACTGCACATTGAATGACTTCTCATGGTGCATATCTGACGTTAATACTAGTCTTATGAAGGAGACGAATGGCTTTGTAAAAATACCTGGTTCACAACTGCACATTGCAGGGGCAATTTGATTGGAAGACTAAATGGAATCTTAATTTTACAGTATCTAATCACAGTATTTCTATGGAGGATTTTCAAAAATGCTTTCCCACTGAAGGAAACATTACCTCAACATATTATGAGAGTGGGTATTGAATGCGAGCTACGTAACTATTCTGTGGAAACCAAGGAGCATTTATGTTTTTCAAATGCCCATTTGCTAGAGGCATAAGGTTTGGATCAAGTCTGGAATTGAAAAATCCAAAATTGTTATCAAGATTTTTCTGCTAAAGGAGAGTATGGTAAGCGAATCTCTAAATCTTTTAAGCACCAGCCTCAGTGTTATAATATGGAACTTCAGAAATTGCAACTTCTTTCAAAACAAAGAGGCAACTCCAATAGATGCATTAACAAAGGTAGAAAAGAAAGAAGCACAGTCATGCATCCCACTTTTCCATATTAATAAATTAATAAAATAAATATATGGTTCACTCAAAAGGAGGGTGAGAAAACGTAAAAGTTGAAAGAATGAAAAGAACGTAAATACCAGTGACAGCACAATGAGAACTTCATCAATAATCCCTCATCTTCATCATCCTCCTTCATAGCTGGACCCCTACCATTCTAAAGCTGCCCTTCAACCCATCAAAATCCTTAAAGATGGCATGATAGGAACATCACTTAAAGGCTACTTTGGAGGAAAGTCCATAGTCTCAGTCCCTTCAAATGAGCAATCTTCAACGAAGCTACATGAGGTAAAAAGAAGCTTCAGCTTGATAAACATCTCTGGGTTAAGGCCAAAGTAAATAACAAAATATCAAGAATATTAGCATCAAGAAAAATATCAAGAACATTAGCCCGACAAGCTAGTCAAGAGCTGCCTTACCATGATACCCTCACTCCTTGACTATATTGAAACTTACAATCAATGTTATAGAAGTTGCAGTCCATAAGCATGACCTTGTTAGCACTCTCCTAAGCAAAAAAGAAATGGTCATAAGCAACTAAATCAAGTGCGAGAATGAATCAATTGATCTCTAATTCATGCTCACACTGCAATCAACATTTAAAAGGGCAGTGTTTGATATACAAATAAGTAACTAAACAAAACAAATGATGGTTGGTCTCCTATCAACTAAAACAACAAAACCCAAAATCTATCTCACTACTAAAGAAAGAAGTCGACTCTGGTTGAACCAAGTAATTGATGACACAACAAATAATCTTGAGTATAATCTCACCAGAAAAGAAAAAGGAAAATGAAAGAAAGAAAGAAGAAGAAAAGAAATAGAGAGAAGTGCAAAATCATCCTTACATTATTGAATCCAGCAGTGTTCTTGTTCTCTGCGAAGAACTCAACCAGATATTGTATGAAAGAGAAAAGCAGAAGAAAAAAACAAAAGAAATGTAGATTTTATGAATGTAGAGATAACAACAGTGACAGAAAGAGAGACTAACTCTGCTTCATTAGGCATTCCTTTGGTTTCCAAGGGGTCTTGAGCTTGGTTTTCTTTGCTTCACCTGAGCTTTTACTCTCTGTTGAAATGCTCAAGTAATACAGCACAAATGAAAATTTTCTACAATGCTCCTCCTCAAAATATCATTTATGTCCTCCCATAACGTAATACTTATCTTATCTTTTACAAGTTTTTCCTCAGTTTTGCTGTCACCGATTTTGGTTCTCCTTGAATTACTACATTGAATATTCATTTCTAATAAATAATTCTTCTTCAACCACCAATCTCACCTTTCTTCCCACTGTGTTGATGGTCTATCTATACTATCAAATCTTCAAATTTATATCATTTTCTCACCAACTCAATATGAATAGGAGCTCAACCATCTTCCAATTTTTGCTCTACTAAGTGAATTAGTGGAACTAATATGCACAGGAAACACGAACTCACACAGCTAGCACTGTTTGCATCTACCAATAATCATTACAAGAACAGATTCCATCTCTGAAGTGATGATACCTGGTCCTGTCTCTAACTATAATTACTCGGTCATAAACCATGGAGATGAACTTTGTTGCTTGATGGCAGTCCCAACAAACTCTTAAATTCTTAACTATGCGAAGGGGTGTTCCACGTTCTGTGTTCATCAACCCAAAAGCTATAGCCAACTTCTCACTGTGTATGGACAGAGCTGTCTCTTTATCTTCCTCATCATCAATATCAAGCAAAAGTTCACCAAATTCTGGAACATACCCAGCATTCCTCAACTTGGAAGTCATCTCATGCAAAAATGAATATATCTCTTTAGTTTGAGGGTGGGATCTATCTCCAACGAGAAATTGATAGAATACGCCCTTCAGCTCAATTGAGCTGCATCCAGGAGTTTTTTTCCTTCCCCATTTGACTCCATCATTCTCTCTCAGCATTTTTGCTTCAGTCCACCTTCCATATTTAGAATAGATATTGGCCAGCAGAATGTTACAACCAATATTGTTAGGGTCCAATTCCTTGATTCTTTGTCCTATCCTGTGTCCCCGCATCACATCTTTATGAATTCTACAAGCATTGAGTAGTGCACCCCAAGTTGCAACATCTGCAGCCATGGGCATACTTAAAATCATATCTTCAGCCTCCTTCAATAGGCCAGTCCTACCCAATAGATCTACCATACAACAATAATGCTCTATTTCTGGGTTTATCCCATAATCGCACTTCATCAATCTGAAATAGATATTTCCCTCCTCAACCATGTAGCCATGGCTGCAAGCATTTAACAAAGAAACAAATGTGACTTTGTTAGGGGTGACTTTTTCAGTCTTCATTTGTTCAAAAATTTTGATAGCCTCATTCGGCTTTCCATGCATTGCAAGCCCACCAATGATTGCATTCCATGGCCAAACTTTTTGCTTAACTTTGTGTTCATAGAAAACTTTTAATGCAAATTCTATCTCTCCGCATTTTGCATACATGTCAATAAGGCCAGCATGTAGTCTTTCATTCATCTTAATCTTATCTTTGTCAATATAAACATGGATCCACTTTCCCTGATCCAAGGCTACTAAATTTGAGCAGGCTGCAAGAGCACTTACCAAAGTGAATTGATTTGGTTTGGCACCTGCTTGCAACATCTTGTGGAAGAAATCCAACCCCTCCATGAATAAACCAGCCTATAAAATTTAAGAAAGTTTAAAGTTTAAACCATTTTAATAGTCACAGTGGTTATGTGAAGCAAAAAAGGAAAGGAGCAAGCTCAAGTATGGTCTTATAAGCATCTAATATTAGATTCTCAAATCAAAATATGACACATGAAGTTCTCTTACAGCTGAATAATGCAGGACTGGTCTCCTATAAAAATCATATTATATTTTTATTGAGGAGTCTGATAATCTGATAGCAGTAAAGGCTAAAATCTGATGAGTCTTATTCAATAGGATAATCCTCCAACCACAAACTTCCACACTACCAAAAGAACACCAGAAAAAAGGGCAAAAACAAACAGAACATAAGAGGTCAAATTGCATGTGTTTAATCTACATTAATTAATACCTGCACGTAACCAGCCATGATAGTACTCCATGATACAACATCTCGCTCTGGCATTTTGCTGAATAATTCTTGGGCTTCATCCATTTTCCCTGATCCAGTGTACACAGCCATCATGGTGTTCCAGGAATACATATCCCTAATCACAGCCCAATCAAAAACCTTTCTTCCTTCCTCTACAAGACCCCACTTTCCATACATCCCAATCATGGCATTAGTAACAAATAAATTGTTCTCAAAACCAAGTTTTATACCATGAACTCGGACTTGCTTTCCCTGAAGGATCCCCAACCCGTTTCCACACGCATTGAAAACAAACACAAAAGTATACTGATTGGGCAAAAGACTTGAATTCCGGGTCATTAACTGGAATAGCAAGAAAGAATTATAAGACAAAGTGGGTGAGAGAGCATGAGCTTTTATCATGGTGTTGTAGATGAACAAGTCTGGATGGGGAATTTGTTCAAATACTTGGTGTGCGTAATGCAAAGAACCGAAGCTAGAAAAAGCGAGAAGTTTGAGGAGCTTATGGGCTGGAACAGGATGAAAAATTAGGCCTGTAGTGATAAGTTGAGCATGTGCTTGCTTGATTTGATGGACTGAACTCCAAGAATCTAACATGGCAAGAAGGCCATGATCTGCATTGAAAGGTTTTCTGAAAGTGGCGCGGCAACGAATCATTCTTAACCCTCAAGCATTAGTTCAGGCAACGACAGAATTGGAATTGGACAAACATGAGGTTGCACTACTGAGTTGCTTTCCGTCCCATGCTTCGGCGGAAACAATGATGATATAATACATAGATGTATGATATATTCAGTCTGCAGCAGAGACCCGGCGAGGCTGGTGTCCGGGGGCATGTCGATCAAAAGGGAGAATTACTGAAAAAATACCATTTTAATTTTAAAATCCTATTCACAACATTAATAATGATATTGTTAAAAGAGTAAAGCAATTGACCATTCATTTTGTTGTGAAATCATCTATTTTAAATTTTAAACGGTTTTTTATTCAGATTCTCCCAAATATAATTTGGTTAAGAATTAAAATTAATATACCCATTACTTTTTATCTTTTTCAATTAAGGTGAAGCCAATAAGATCCCTATTTTTAGGGTGCAGCTTTTTCCTAATGTATTTAAATTGGAGAAAAAATTTATATGAATCTGGTTTGTCATGTCATTTATAGTTTAACTAATTAAAATATAAATTCATGAGCTGATTCGATACCTCCTGAATATTAACTAGCATATTAATAAAATTAAAAGATTTCATATTTACATTTTTATTACTAGTGAAATCTTAATTAGGAGATTTATTTCTTTTAAGAAAAATAAAAATATGAATTACATGAACAAACAAATAGAATTAATATTAGTTGAGGTGTTTCATTTTAACTGATTAAATCTCAAATTCATTCAAAAATTTCTCTTTAGATTGGTGCAATTATAATCCAACAGACAAAGCACGAGAGGGACGTTTAGGCCACCGCCAGATAAGCATATTGATGTTTTTTTGTTAATGAAAGACATGTAATTACCAAAATTTCCATCCGTGTATCAGAAGAAAACCACCTTCATCTGAAATTCTGGGTTAAATGAAGCTCTCTTAGGGTTTAAGTTTAGAAATCTTACCATGTGCGAAGACGCTGAGTTGACAAGGGAGATAAGAACCTTTCACTCAAAGGCAGGGAGATTGAGTAGAGGTTCGAAGAGGTGGAAAAAGCATCAGAATGTGTGTGCTGAGATTTTTCTTTATAGGTTTCTTGCTCCCAGTTCAGTTATATGAAATCTCCATCAGCAGCCTTTGTGGCTTGTCAATTTCTTGCAAAGCAGGAGCAAACTCCTTTCTTTTTGTATGCGCGCAAGCGCACTTGTGAAAGGAACAAACTCCTTTAGGCTATGATTGGTTTGAGGGAAGGTTAGGGGAGGGAGGGAGGGAGGGAGGAAGGGGAGGGGAGGAATTTTTTTGATTAAATTACCTCTGAAAAATTACATAACTTTTTTGTATCGTTTTTCGTGCATTAACTTTAAAATCATGTCACATCGGGGCATATTTGACTTTTTATAGTAAGGAGGGGCACCTCCCCTCCCTCCTAAACCTCCAACCAATCACAGCCTTACTATCAATCTATTCTCTTAGATCGCTAGTTGTGGTGGTACTGCTCCATTATTGTATTCCTCTCTTGTGCCTTTTACTGGCTCATATTTGCACATGGGTTTTCTTGTCTGACACGTGGATTTCAATCTCACAAAACCTTATGTTCGATTAATTTAGATCAGATAAGGTGTGTTTCATTTTGGGAAAATGTTATTGAGCTCCTAAAGAAGAGAAAATACTACTTAAAGTTCTTTGAAATCTCTATTTTATTGGCAAGTCTTGTGGGACCCTAAGGAAATTAAATCGAATTGTAAAAAGACCCAATTATCCTTGATGAAACAGAACAAAAGTGGACAAATTCAAACTCTCTCTGTTCTTTTTCGCCTCTCTCCTCACTTGGGCCCTACTTCATCACCTCTTTTGTTACACCCTTACCGACCTTGTTCTTTCGGGTGAGGGGTTAGAGGGATTCTTTTTTATTTATTATCTTTCCTCTGTTAATTGAACCTTTTTAACATAAATCAGAGCGTGCGCGACAAAGTATTTAATCGGTTTGGACAACCACAATATATTGGTAAAGGTACGATATTCAAAGTAAAGTCCCCGTAGGATTAAGGGTACAGTCATCATTAGTAAGTACTGAGCAGAAAGTAAATCATATAGTCATTCCAAAAACATAAAGTACAAAAAAGTGATAGGGCATTTCCTATTTCTTCATCCTCAACTTCAAGCCTACCTCAAGTCTGCAGATCTGCTCAACCAAAAACACCTGTATCTTTGAAACAGTCTGGAGTTCAAAATTGAACCCCAGAGTAATTGTTAAAATCATATACTATATTAGAGCCGTCAAACGGGCCGGGCCGTCGGGGTCAGGCCCATTTAACCCCGGCCCGTTACGGGAGACGGGCCTCAAAATTGAAGAGAGAGGTGACTTCGAGGCCTGCGGGGCCCACCCAGGCCACGGGCTTTACTGCAGGCGGC
The DNA here is from genome assembly GCA_019022655.1 of Acacia acuminata. Classification (NCBI taxonomy): domain Eukaryota; kingdom Viridiplantae; phylum Streptophyta; class Magnoliopsida; order Fabales; family Fabaceae; genus Acacia; species Acacia acuminata. The sequence goes on from JAFJYI010000208.1 coordinate 111,850, forward strand.
CCTGCGGGCTACGGGCCGGCCCGTTTAGCCCGTCATATATATATTTTTTTTCTTTTAATGTTGAATTTTGAATGCATTCTCTAAAAATCATGAGGATAGTAATCCATAAGAATTAAGAACAAAATTTGTTTTTGATAACATAATTTGTTTTGGATAGTAAATTACAACAATTAAGAACTTAGATGCTTTTTATATTTTATGTAAGTTATTTGAGAACATAATTTGTTTTTTATTATGAATTCGTGACTACTTATTTGTTGGATAATTGTGTTTTTTGGATATAAATGTTGACAACATTTATTTGATAAATTAGAGTTTTAATTGTTGTAATTTACTAATTATATTTCTTTGAGAAAAAAAGGAGGAAAAATAGTTAAAATTTGAAATAATAATTTAGGGCCCGCGGCCGGCCCGGCCTGGTGCTCTCGGGGCGGGCTTTGAAAAAGCAGTGTTTTTCTTACTCCGGCCCTGGAGGGCCGGCCCGATGGGCCCAGGCCCATTACGGGGCGCACCACGGCGGCGGGCCCCGATTGACGGCTCTATACTATATGTATGCAATGCATGTTATGCAAACCACAATTAGGAAAATAAACAAGGCAATATCATACCACATCTCCACAGGACTACCTATCAAGACAAGCCCCTAGAAATTCATAGCGCTAGGAAACCTCAGTAGCCAGGGCGTCAAACCCTAACCACCTACCTCAGGCTTCAGTAGCAACATAAGGACACACAGTCCACTAGGCCTTACAACCCTACATACCTCAGGCTTCAGTAGCAACTTAAGGACACATAGTCCACTAGGCCCTACAGCCCTACATACCTCAATCATGGCAGAAAAAACATGTAAGAGTAACATAGAATATGCGAGTTAACAGTTACTACTTGGTGCTTTACCAAAGATAGTAAATTTTCCCCCAAGTGCTTGGAAAGTCACTCTTGACGCGTGCTAATCCCTAGGTACAGAAAATATACCTTGTTTAAACACTCATATAAACTTCCCTTTCTAAATATGAAATTTGCCCCTTTTTCCAAAAATTCTAGAAATGATGTTCCAACTTCAAAAATTTGTAACTAATTCGAGAAAACTCCGATCAATGCGATTCCAGCAGCCACTGAACCCTTATTATGTCTAGTTTATAATAAAAATAGTTTCCAAAGTCATCTGAGTTCATATCCTTTCCTTATACTCAAACCCTAGCCGCTGGTCAGAGAAGAAGTTCAGGTTTCTGGGTTGTTTTGAACAATTTATTTCTTCCAGTAGAAATTCGAAAAGTTACAAAATATTATATCAAAATAAAGCTCAAGATGTGTAATTTAAGCATGCAAAATTTCATAGCCATTTGACTTTGTTTACTATTTCAAAACCATCTTGTATATGTGTCCGCCGAGATCACCGTAGTTGGCAGATTTGCTTTTGTTCTTGAGACTTAGGGTTTTTCGAGTTCGTAAATGATGACTTTAACTCATTCCTACATAGAATTTCGTTTTGAACTCAATGGAGACCTTAGAAATATCAAAAAACACACCATAACACCATGCATAACACCACTGGACAGAAACCCAAGAGTTACAACCACTAAGTCACAAGTTTAGCACTTACCTTGAATCTTCGAGCTCGTATGCTTCCTTCTTCCACTTGAATCAAGAACTTGTTGGTTCTCAGAGTTTTGATGATAACAATACTTATTTAATTAAAGCTTTTTGTTGAAAATAAATTGTGTTTTTGAATCAATTATGTTGGTAACTTAATTACTCGAGTAAGTCATTTTGATTACTCAAGTAATTCTGATTCAGTCACTCATTTTCTAAGAAAGATTCGATATTACTTTCGAGCGTTACTCAAGTAATGGGTATTTTCTCTGAAAGTAATTTAGCTTACTCTATGTTACTTTCAGATGTTACTCAAGTAACGAGTAATTGCTTTGCAAGTAATTTGGTTACTTTCAGATGTTACTCAAGTAACAGGTATTTACTCTGCAAGTAACTTAGTTACTTTTAGACGTTACTCAAGTAATGTTCTTTCAAATAGTCGATTCTTTCAAAGTTAATCGATATTACCTTCGAAGGTTACTCGAGTAATGTTTTTTTAGCTCCGCAAGTAATTAGTCCATTCGATATTACTTTCCAGGGTTACTTGAGTAATGCACTTTTGCTTCGCAAGTAATGTCGTTTTTACTCGTTTTCAAAGAATCATTTCAATATTACTTTCGAAGCTTACTCAAGTAACAAATATATCTACACAAGTAATGATATTACTTTCGAACATTACGCAACTAACACATACATGCTACGCAAGTAATATTGTTGCAGAAGTATGTTTTAAACCAATTCGACATTACTTTTGGAGATTACTCAAGTAACATATTCTGGCTTCACAAGTAATTTCGTTTTACACCATTGAGACTTCTACCTCTTGGTTATTTTCGATATTACTCAAGTAACATGAGATGTTACTCAAGTAATTTGGAATTAATCATTCTCTTTCAAGAAACCATCCGAAATTACTCTCATCCTTTACTCAAGTAATTTTTTCCTACCCCGCAAGTAATTTCGTAAACTCTCGGGAACTTCAATATCTTCGATATTACTCAAGTAACAATTCTTGTTACTCAAGTAATATCTTTCCAGTAAGTTCTTATTTTGAAAATAAGCGATATTACTCAAGTAATTTATTAAATTACCCGAGTAAATTTCCTTCGGAATCCAGAAACCATCGGTATGTCCTTAATTTTTGTTCTAATCATTATGGGTCATTATCTAACCTCTCTTAATCACTCTTAAACTTATTTCAATTACTTGTAATCATTTTTTTAGTGGATTTCATTTGATTAACCTTGTTTAAATTGAGATTTGCCGAAAAGCTATCCGACGTGTCAGAAGCATTAAATGCATCCGAAAAGAACCAACAATCGGAACTTAATCTCGTAGCGAGATGAAATTATTCCTTTAAGGCATACTTATTCGGCTATTATTCTAAGTCAACCTTTGCACAAGTACAATCGATGGCGAACGCATTTAATGAAGCAACGGTCAATTTCACTCAATGAAATTCATCTGTGCCTAACGGAATTACGAAGAGACACAACGACTACATTCAAAGCTTCACAATGGCATTAATGGCAGATTGGTATAAAAGCTCATCACATTCAATTTTGTCAACCACCAAAACTTTGCACATTCAATTCTGTATTATTGCGATCAACTGTTTCATTAGCTTCGTTTAATATCTTTGGATATTGTATGTACTTCAGTGTTTATTAATTATCTACTCAGTGATGAGTTAAACACTTATTTAATTTTTTGTTTAAATCTTAAGGTTGAGGAACCTTTAGTGTGGGTGTACGATTACAACTTGTAAGGGAGAGTGAGTCCTAGTGTGATAGGATCATCTCGAGTACATAGAGTGTAATTGTATTTGTGTTTGAAAGATAGTGGAAATCCCAGAGTTTCTGGGGACTAGACGTAGGTCAAAGAGTTGGACCGAACTAGTATAATCTCTTGTGTTCATTATTATTCTCTTTGTCTCTGTTTTATGTTCTTGAGCTTTAGCCAAAGATTTTTTATAATCACCTATTCACCCCTCTCTAGGTGATATTCCACCTTCAAAACTCAGTTGCTCACTCTTTACAACTCCTTGAACACATCCAGGCAGGAAGGAAAATGATCAGGTTGGTCCTTTCAATAAACCCCAAGGTTTATGTGAAATATCCAGTATACGCTATTATCCACTGGTTAAAAGAGTGCACTAGGTTTTTGCATGTTTTCCCTTGCTTTTTCCCCAAGAAATTTTGGATTCTTCTTGGCCTGAGTAGGTAGGATGAAAATCTGATCCATGGAGGCAGATTTTCATTTAATTTATAAGTCCTCCATCAATCCTTTGGTTATAAGAGTTATCCATGTAACCCCTTTTCGTCCAACGGTCCATTGTGTGCATTAGGGTCAATACCTCCTTGCTTTCTCTCCAAGCAAACTAATTCTCCCTTGGTTGATCTGGTGTGGCGTCATTTGCACCACAAAAGCAGCATAATTAGTTGTCAAATCAAATTCAAATATGATCCAAATGTGTGGTGTAGATTAATTCTACTTTTTGACTTTTAATTACCCTTCTTATTGCTTGATTTGACCCTAGCTTTCCCTTCAAGTCACTTCCTTCCCTCCTTGGTCCTAATATGACGCCATTTTTGTGCTACAAGGGGTCTGGATTTTGCTTTAATTTGCCTCATAAAGAAACCCCTAACTGGTCCCGGTCGGTTCCCTTTCATCGGTTAATGTTTCCCCAAGTCTTGGACCTCTTATTTGGGCCTTCATGTGTGTTTAAGTCAGTTTGTCTCTCCCTCTTACATGGCTGCACGTTTTTTTTTTTTTTTCCCATTCTTGGGAAGCAAGTATTTGAATTTTCCATGCTCATGATTACCTTGTATTAATTGCACCAAAAGTCAACCATTAATCCCCAAGTCGCCACATGTCCTCCTAGCATCATCACTGTTGACTTTTTGTTCCGACATGTCATTTTTGCATGGTCTCTTCCCCTTCCTCCAAAAATGCAAGAATCCCCTATTAGTTCAGGAAATATCACGTGCATATTTATTTTAGCACATTTTTGCTCAGCTAATTGTCTCATACCTTAGGACATAGCTAAATGGCATTCTTACTAACCGATTGACACCGTATAAGTGTTTTGTGCCCTTTTTCACTGACACTTTAATTTCTATGGCTCCTGAGCTCTTGGTCAAAATACTCATGCAAAAGAGAGTGCAAAACATCTTAAAATATGTCAAGGAGGCACTTAAAAATTTCCCAAATCAAATGACCAAAGTGCCCTTACAAAATATCCTCTTAACTTGGCTTCTTCAACAAGCTCTTTGACTTGTCAGCTCTTCATCCAAGTATGGCATGTGACAATTGTGCATTAAATGTTTGTCAAATCTATTTGACTTCCTTAACAAGCTTGACATACTTGGAGAGCCAGCTGGACACATGTCACCTTTCAATTCGGCCAACACAAAAGTATATCTTGATTAAAAGACGTGTGTCACATTCTTATTAAACCAACACAAAAGAAGTGTCATCATGAATCATCATGACTTACTTCATTAAAGGCATGAATACCGAGACCTAACAAACGATGTCATACATTGATGTTTCCTCAAAAACGCAGGGCATACCTGACTGCCTTGAAAATATCGTATACTTACTTATACTGGCATATTTTCGCTCAACTAATTGTCCTATATCCTAGGACATAGTTAGGTAACATCTTTTCCAACCAGATTTATATCGTATATGTCTTCTGTGCCCCTTTTCCATCTTATACATACTAGGTCCACTGACCCATATAGTCGAGTTACTTAGTCCTTGAGAGGCTTCCTATCTCTCGACATTCTTGGGACTCTTCCCGAACTAGGCTTAGTCGTGCATCTACTTTAAGCTTATTCTCAATTATTGTGGTCCAAAATTCCAAATGTTACATCTTCAATCTCATCTCCTCGTCGTCACGTGACTATGTCTGTCACCGTCAACGAAATATCACATTCACTTTAGTGCCTATTTGGCTAAAGTAAAAAAAGTGTTTTTTTAGGTAAAACCTTGGTTTTAATAAAAATGAGAAAGGGCCAAAAGTGCATTTTTGGACAAACACATGGTTTTGGAAAAGCTAATATTTTCCACTTTTTCTCTCTCTCCTCTCTCCTGACACTGCTCTTCTCTTTCTCTCTCTCTTTTTCTCATCTTCTCTCTTTCTTTGGCTACCTCAAGGGAACAACCTCGCCTGAGATTTGTAGCCTTGACAGCCTTATCGTCATTGCGAATGGAACAGAAACTCCGGCGAGATTCCATCTTGCATCACCTCCCTTTCCTCCCTTCCCATCCTCGACCTTATCGACAACAACCTTGTAAATCCTGAAATTTATTTAGAATAATGATAGGATAAATTGATGGTAATTAATTTACCAAGAAAATTTAGTATAGGAGTCAAATTTCTAATGTAATAATATAATAATTTTTATTATAATATATTATAGTAATATTCATATTATAATATATATGCATACATATTGGAAACGTGGTCGGCTTAAAAGGGGGAGGGGTAATAAATTTTACCCCCATTTTCACCCCATATTCACCCCCCAATTTCACTCATTTACCGCTCTCCTCAACCACTATAAATACGCACCTTCAGTGCATATTCAGCAGAGCAATCCGAGTGTTAGAAAAATAAAGAGAGGAGAGAAAGAAAGGGAGAGGGAAAGTGTCGAGATAATTATTTAGGGAGACTGGTAGTAGCTTTTTGGTGATTACTTGGGAATTAACGAGTGATATGTAATTTTGAATATTCTTCCATATACTTGTGAATTGTGTATGATTATGAATTATTTTGTTTTATGGACTGAATTATATGTATATGTATTATAATATTATTATAACAAAATTTGAAAATTATAGTTTGTGCCCAAGGAAAATTATAGTTTGAGCCCAACTAAAATTACAGTTTTGTGCCTATGAAGATTACAGTTTTGACCCCGAATTTCGGAAACTATAGTTTAGTCCTGAATTTTAAAATGACAATTTAGTCCTTTGAATTTCAAGAATGACATATTGGTCCGTTAAGGTTTTATGAGATGTTTGGTTTACCTTGTGATGATATTTTATATTAATGGAACCTTATTTTAATATACTTTATTTTCTCATGGCTGCTGTATTTGTGATCGGTTGGAGTAAGGAGGAATTTGAAAGATAAGATTTCTTTATGCCAACAATCGGTGCACAGTGGATGGTACTTGTCAGGGCCCTATCTTCCATGTTTTCCTCTAACCGGGATTACATTGGAGTTGTGGGACACGTGACACCTCCTTAGTTGTTATTTTTAAGGAGGGGAACCATAGTCTATACTTAAGCTCCTATACCTTTGGCTGGGTGTATCTTAGGTTTTGGTGAGCTTGTAACCATCCAATCAAATGAATGAGTTTCTATTAGACTATATGTTAGCCTATGGCTCCAGTCAGCAATACAAGGGTGGATGGTGATATAAGGGAGGCTGCATATTGCATATTGTATAATTGTATAGTTCACAATTTGACATAATGATGATTACTTTTGAAAAAGAATTTTGTATGAGAAATTGATATATATATATATGTAATCAACTCCTACTTTTTGTCATATATAATTTGCTTGTGTATGGTAGAAACTTTCATAGTTACTGAGATGTGAAATCTCATCCTATATTAACATTTTTCAGGTGAACATTCTAGTAGGGAGCAAGGGAAGGCACCTATGGAGTGAGCTTTGAAGGCTCTTTTGTACTCCTGTAGCTTGTTATGTTATTTTTATTTGCCATGACCTTAAGACTTCCGCTTTGTAATTTTATTATGAAATATTTTGGGAATTTATGTTGACTTTAAAATGGATCTTGGTTTGATTTAGTTATGAAATTGAATGATAAAGATGTCGATTATCCTTGTTGGAAATATTTCAAATATTTTGGCCGAGTTTTTGGGTGTTAGATTTGGGGTGTTACAAACCTCACTAGTGAGATTATGTCGGACATCAGAAAGTTGGAGAGACTCGCCATTTTGAACTTTGCTTACAACGCTATCTCCGGCAAGATCCTGACGTCGATTGTCTCCCCATCGGCCTCGAGGCACCTTGACCTCTCGCAACAACCAACTCACCGTGTGAACTCCCCTTCGATTTTAGCAACCTCCGCTTGCCGAGGCATGCAATACTAAGCCAAAACCAGCTCACCGCTCCAATTCTAACTTCCATTTGCAATAGCTTTCGTTATCATCATCCAAGTTCGTCGGCCACTTAAATCTCAGTAACAATCACCTCACCATTCCAATCGGGTCTCCATTTGATCACCTTGATGCGCCATTCTTTAGCAACAATAATCACCTCTATTTTTAATTTTAATGTTAAAAATATTTAAAATAAAACCTTATGCTTTATACGTAATTATCACAAAAGCTAATGTCATTTTTAGTAATTTGAGCGTAAAAAGCTATTCGATAATGATATTCAAATACTATCATTTTATTAAAATCACTTTTTTCACCGAATCTATTCGAAAAGACACTTTTATCACTTTTTTTTCCGAAGCTATTCTCCAAAAGTTAATCCAAATGCTTTCTAAATGTAGTCGTGAAAGCAAATGCGGCCTCCCTTCCCACCTAATTGCTCTTCTTCCGCAAATTTTGTTTGCTCCATACAAAACCTAGTCTGTTATCTACCCTGATATGATCCCCGAAAGAAAAGGATGATTGGATCAACTAGGAAAGGAATTTCGCACCGAGAAATTTAACCTCCGTAGCGTCTGAAAGAACGAGAATGTATCTAACGCTACAGACCTCAAATTCAAGCGCTTCCAAAACGAGGTGAAAGATGGCTTTCTGAAACACGATTTTCACTCAAGAAACACCGAAAAAGGATAAGGGAATCCGGAGATACGAAACCAAGAAATTTCGAACGAAAACTGAAGTTTTCGGATTATAGGTAGGCGCCACAATTCCAAAGAATTGATAAGCCCAAGAACGCCACAAGGATTGATGCCCTTGATAAGTTCAGAGATTCTCAAAAGAACCCTAGAGAAGCTTGTCTCTCACCAAAAGGGTTAACTCTGAATTCTAATCTCCTTCTCAAAATCTATGGTGTTCCCTTATATAGTGGACAACATCCATATTAAGTTTAACCTAAATATGCTTACACACAAAGCCCAATAAGCCTTATTACAAAAGTTTAACTAAATGTAAGAAAGATAAAACTAAATGCAGAATTTGGGCCAAGTAAATTGAAGCCTTCATGCATATCCATTGAGGCTTATTCTTCAAGGTCTTCAATCGAATTAAGTGTATCATTTTGGCCTCTTCTTCCTTTAGACTTGGGCTTGTCTCAAGTAAGGTGGTCACCGGGAGATTTAGGGCCTCTTTAGCCTTTTTAGCTTTTGCTCTTGTCATTGGGCCTCCAAGACCTTGTATGTCCTCCAAGTTTGTTGCCTTGGTCATGCCGCCTCCTATGTCCTCATCATTCCGCTCTGATCCCAGGAGGCTGAATTTCTGGTGTGAAATTCCATTCCTAGTTGATCAATCATCCTTTCCTTTCGGGGATCATATCATACCCTCTTTTATGTAGTGAAAGCAGACACAACCTTTATTCTCACTTAGCTATGTCTCTAAACAAGCAAAAGCCACGACTCCTCAATGTTGAACTAGCGTCCGACCTCATTATCCTACGACCATGCTACAAAAATCGCATTACAACTCCTTTTTTGTTTGATCTACTTTTCATGCTCACACTGTCCTTTTCGGAAATATTGATGAAGAATTTGATTGAAACTGCTTAAAAAGACTTTTGATGCCATGAGAAGGTGGGAATATAATGTAGGATTGAACTACTCAATTTATGCACACAGTTTATTCAAGGGAAGCTTCACCGTTAATTGCTTGGATTCCACCATTGTTTCTACTATTGTCTTCATCTCCATCCTTGCCTTTCACCATCTAGAAAATCGAATGTGAGCTCCTCTTCTTTTGACGACATTGTAGTGCAGATCTGACCTTTACAACTCTGTCATTGATTGCTAACTAAAGGTTAGAGGATTCAATGGTCCTAGGAGATATTGAATTGTCATGACTCTCATCGAGTCTCTCTTCCTATCCCACAGCTATTGCAGATCAATGAAGGCCTAGCCATATCTTTGAAGTTGTGAACATCAAGCATGGATTTGCATGCTCATGTGCTATCATTTGGGCACCATCATCCTCATGATGCTAGTCATTTTCTTTGTGAGTCTGCAAATGTTTTATTTGTCGATATTGCTAAGGTCCAAGTTATTCAAGAAATCTTTACTAGAATAAGTATTCCAATTATCTTTGATCTTGGTTCTAACTTCCTTGTTTATTTCTCTTCCCTCAATTCTTAATTTCATAAATTTTCACCTCTTGTGCCCAAAAAAGTATATGGATTAATTTTTTGTTTTTATATATGGCCCTTGTCTACCCGGTCCTCTACACCAAACATACAAGCACACATTTTAAATTAATTTTATGAGCATTCACATACTAAATTATTTTTCAATAATAGCTAGTATCTTAAAGTAATTTATTGTCATCTAGTACTTTGAAATATTTTTTCATTAGCACCCATTATCTTAAATATAGGGTCCTTGTTACAACTAGAAAAACATTCTAGAACGCGGGATGCACTAAAAATTAGTTTAGGATATTGGGTGTCACTGAAAAAATACTTCAAGGTGCAACTTGTTAGATCGGGTTCTCTTGGAAAAATATTTTATATTACAAAGTGCACAAAAAATTATTTTTGGATGTTGAGTACTACTAAAAAATATTTCAAGTTGCCGGATACTATTTTGAAGGGGCAAAAAGTAGATCACCCTCACATTTTATAGGCAAAACAGTGAAACTGTTTTTGGGTAATGGAGAGGCAAAGGATCAAAATGTCAAGGTAGAGAAGTTGGATATCCCACATTTTAGTTGTCAATTCATATGTGTTGAACCTTCCTATTGTAGGAACTTTAGCAGTATAGTTGGATATCACAGTGTAACTGAGCTTCTTCATCTTGGCTCCCTTTCTCCAAATATCCCTACAATCGAGCCCTTTCACCCACTTGTCCGTAGGAACTTTAGTAGTATAGCGGTGTTTCTGTTTTATGCGCATTTTGAATGAATGTAATGCCTTGCATTGTATAAGTGGAAATGGAATTGCCTACTTGCTTACTGCTTCTGTTGCTCATCTCTGACATGTTTGTGCTTACTCAAGTTGTGTCATTTGCAAACTTGTATTTCAAAATGCCCAAGTTTCTCAAAATGCAATTTTTAAAAACATTGTCAACTGCAAAGTTTGATTAAAGATGCAAACTCTCTCAAATTCTCAAAGCTATTTGTTTACAAGTGTTGTCATCATCAAAAAGCAGGAGAATGTTAGTTCTCTAAGGGTTTTCATGATCACTAACAATTGCAAACAAAGTATGAAGTTTTTCTTTGATAAGTTGAAAAACTTGTCAAAGGAAAACTCGAGTTTTGGATACAAAACTCGAGTTTTCTGACGACAGAGAAGAACTCAATTTTCTCGAACTAAGCAAAGCTGGTTTTCGGAGAAAACTCAAGTTTTCATCACACGAGAGATTTCTCAACGTTTTTTACGAAAAATGCAAAACTCGAGGTTTAAGTTGAAAACTCGAGTTTTGGCATTATAGAGAGTCTCCTAATTTTGAACTTTTAAAAACCTCTGTTTTGCCTAAAACCTCCAGTTTTCGGTTTAACTTTAAACTTTCCAAGTTTTCACAAAATTTGTGAAAACTCGAGTTTTGATGTGGCGAGAGAGCATTCATGTTTTAGCCGGTTTTCAAAAGCTGCCGGTCTTTGTGGAAAACTCCAGTTTTGAGTTTGGCCGGTTTTCTCAAAGTTTTCATTATAAAATGAAAACTCGAGTTTTGATTACAAAACTCGAGTTTTGATCGAGCGAAGAGCCTTCGTGCTTTCTCAGATTTTGAAAACTACCGAGATGCAAACAAGGCCATCATGGGATTCAGGATTCCAGATTTAAACAAGCTAAACTCGGCTATCACTCAACCGACCCTCAATGCTGGACACTTTGAAATTAAAGGTGTTGGGAAATTTGGAGGACTTCCTTCCGAAGATCCGCACCTTCATCTCAAAACCTTCATAAAGGTATGTGATTCCATTGTAATCCCTGGTATACCTCCTGACGCCGTCCGGATTAAGTTGTTTCCTTTTCTGCGGGACGGGGCATGGACGTGGGTAAACAACCTACCGCTAATTCCATCACCACATGGAATGATCTAAGAAGTAAGTTCTTGCTCAAATTCTTTCCACCTACCAAGAACGCTCAACTCGGAGGGGACATCACCGGCTTCCAGCGAAACACGGAGAATCTACTTACGAAGCTCCGGGACGATTCAAGGACCTCTTGAGACGATGCCCCAAAGACGGATTGTGTGAATGGGTCCGAGATAGAAACATTCTACAGGGGTCTCAATGGACAAACACGATCAATCCTAGATGCCTCATCTGGAGGATCCATCCTAATGAAGTCTTATGAGGAGGCCCACAATTTACTGGAACGCATGTCCATGAATAGTCATCAGTGGCCAGCTGACAGAGCGACATCCTCCCGAATTATTGCAGGGATACATGAATTAGATGCCATGGCGCTCTCACTTTGTGCAAGTTTCATCTCGACCAACATAGTGAAAGGATCGACCCTTCCATCAAGCAACACGTCGCTGCAACCATCTCAGATAGCATGTGTATGCTGTGGCGGAGAGCATTCTTACTCCCAATGCTCCGCTAACCCTGAGTTAGTGAACTATATCAACAACTTCAACAGGGGCAGCAACACCAATAACCCGTACTCCAACACGTACAATCCTGGATGGAGGCAGCATCCTAACTTCTCATGGAGCTCTCAAGGTTCGCAAGCAGCAGGGCAATCATCAGGCCCACAGTACTCAAACTGAACATCAAACCCACTAGGGTTTACCCAGCAAGCAAGGCAGTAGGGCGGTGATTCAGACCCACAGAACTCCATGCTTTCCCTTCTGAAGGACTATATGATGAAAAACAATGCAATCATCCAGAATCAGCAAGTGACCTTCAGGAACCTTGAAACTCAAATGGGACAACTTGCAACCGCTCTTAACAACAAACCCTCAGGATCCTTGCCCAGTGACACTGAAGTCCCCAGGATCCAAGGAAGAGAGGAAGTCAAGCTGATTGAGCTCTGAAGTGGTAAAAGCCTAGAACCCATGAGAGCAACCAAGCACCCTATGGTTGTCACTGATCCAAGACCTAAGAAATCTAAGGATGGGCAAGAAATCATTGAAGAACCCCTTGAAGACGAGCAGAGGCAACCAAGACAGGCACAACCAGAACATGATCTAAGCACCACAGCATTGCCTCCACTGGATGACCATGTGAAATACCCAACAAGGAATGCTACCGCCCCATCAACAAGGCTTAATCCTGACCTCGGACCTCCAGTAATGCCAAGGCCACCCCGCCTTTCCCACAAAGGCTAAAGAAGCAAGGCCAGGAGAAACAATTCAAGCAGTTCGTTGATATGCTACGGCAACTGCACATTATCATCCCTCTCGTGGAAGCTCTGCAACAAATGCCCAGCTACGTGAAGTTCATGAAGGAAATTTTGTCTAAGAAGAGGCGATTTGGAAGAGTTCGAGACAGTAGCATTAACCCAGGACTGCAGTTCCATGTTAACCAATCGGCTACTGCCGAAATTAAAAGATCCTGGTAGCTTCACAATTCCTTGTGCAATCGGACCCAACTACTTTGGTAAAGCTCTGTGCGACCTAGGTGCTAGCATAAATCTCATGCCTATGTCAATTTTCAGGCAATTGGTAGTAGGAGAAGCCAGGTCCACAATAGTCACATTGCAACTCGCTGATCGCTCATAGTGCTACCTGAAGGAAAGATTGAAGACAATCTGGTCAAAGTGGATAAATTCATCTTCCCTGTGGATTTCATCATCCTGGATTTCGAAGCATATCACGGTGCCCCAATTTTATTGGGAAGACCTTTCATGGCCACTGGTCGTACACTAATTGATGTGGAAAAAAGGGAACTCACTATGCGTGCAAATGATGATAAGGTCACCTTCTCAATACTTAAAACCGCAAGATTCAAAGATCCAACTGAGAAGTCCTGACTTTTTCAGATGACAGTAAAGGCACTAAAGAAGTAGGGGATCTTCTTGCACTACCATAGCACAGCTTTGCTATGGCAAGGTCTGGCTGAAGACTTTAAACCAAGCGCTACTAGGAGGCAGCCCAGCGTCATGCTTTAAATTAGTATTTTAGAATAGAAGCTATGCCACTGGACAACCAAGGCTGTGGGATTGCCGTAGCAATTCAACTGCGCTAGTTGCACTCAAAGACACACGTATGGATGGGCCACAGAAGACTGGGCCCAACAGACTCAAAACTTGAATTGCAACCAGAGTGGAAACCGCCATTAACCACACCAAGCGTCAGCCGCACGGTTTCCTCCTAAATTGTCGGACGGATTGCACGCAACCCACCCGAATCAGTGTGCAATTAATCACTCCAAGAGAGCCCTAGTTGAATCAGAACGCAATCTTTGACACAATCCCTCACGCTCAGTCACTCACTGCAAGACTCCTACATTCCCTCTTCTAGTACACTCCAGACTCCTCCAATGGCACGCACCAAGGGTTCCGGCCAAAAGGCACTCGCTGAAGCTCTAGACACTATGCCATTCGCCTCTCGGGAAGCCGAATCCCGCTTCAACTCTTTGAAGGCAGACAAAACCCTAGCACCAGAACGGGGATTTGTTGGAGATGCATTCGAACAAGGTGCTTACCCCGAATGCATTACAGGGATCATACGCGGCCTTAGATGGGAGAAATTCTGCCTCCACCCCCGCCGAGGTGGTAACCCCCTTGTTTTTGAATTTGGTCCAAACTATCCGGGGGATCCGTATTTCATAACCGTCCGGGGGAAAAATGTACCATGCAGCGCCAGCGCCATGGAACCCACGGATGATGAGTACAACGAACTTCTCAGCAGGCGAAAAACCCTGAAACTCTTGCTAACGTGGTCACGCGGCTCTGTTTTCCAAACACTAAATGGCAAGTTTCCAAGGAAGGGTCGTACTACTTAAAATGTAGCCGCTTGATGTAGAAGCACATATCCGGTTCCATTTCCTTCGCCACCGACTAATTCCCACAATGCACACCTGGACTATCTCGCGAGAACGCGCATTCCCGCTCTATTGTATCCTAGAGGGCAAACTGATTGATGTTGACACCCTCATCTACCGGGAGCTGTTCGAGTCCCTGAAGTCCACTACAGGTAACCTTTGGTTTCCCGCACTCATCACTGAGCTCTGTCGAAATGCAGGGGTGATTTTTGATGCCAATGAAGAAAGAGCATTGCTCCCACAACCCCTCACCATGGCAGCGACACAACACATTCTGCAAAAATGCCAACCACGGGCTGCACGGACCAATGTGGCCAGCTCGTCTGTCAAACCACTGGCCGACAATACACTGGTTTTAGCAGCAGCGTTCCACACTTTGGTGGCTCAGGTCACCATATTGCAACGTTCAGTCAGCACTCTGCTTCTTCAGCAGCAGATGTGGTGGCAACATGTGGCTGAAAGAGACCGTAGCCTGGCAGCAAATCTCATGGCAAATGTTCCAAAGTACACCCCATTACCGGCCTTCCCTGAGACGAGCTTCGACATGTACAATTCATCCAACGGCCCGCCACAGCAAGAACGGGCATGGTTGCGAAAGCGTCACAGGAGCAGGAGCTCGCAGGAAGGTGAGCCCACTAGTACACACTCGGCTGACACCGATGACGAAGAGGTGTCAAACTCTCGAGGACCCGCCTTTGGACCTTAAGCGGGGAAAGGTTAAGATCGGTAGAGTTGTATCTTCTTTGTTGACTTCTGGTACTAGACTCTTTTTCAACTTTTTTTTTACATTTTATTTTGACTGTGCTTTTCTTTTTTTAAAAAAAAATTTAGGGGGTGCCTGCGGGGTAGTGTTTATTCCTAACAATAGTCGCATTTCTCTTGCCCTTCCCTCCACGACCGTTTGCAATGGGGGCATTGCATCATTTAATGTGGGGGGATAGATACCAATTTGCGATATAATCTGCCAAAAATGTCTCTGTGATTGCGTGTTTGTGCTTTGATTCATCCTACATTTAGTTTTTTGTGCACCTACTGAAAATTTTTGAAAAACTCCATGATAAAGCATGAATAGGGCATTGTAGCAATGGAATGATTGCTTGTGTAACTGAACAGGGCACAATTGCTTAGGGGAACTGAACCTTTAGGCTTGGAAAATTGACAGTGCTAGCCAATCTGATACGAGGTAAAGTGGCAATGAGGAAGTTTAAAGGGAAGAACCCCAATGGAAGGATTAAATTGAGCCTACCGCCTACTTGTTCTATTTCGAGTGCATGTCGCTTTAGCCTATGTTTGATCCTTGATTTGTCTGAGTTCTTCGATATACTATCTAGCATCTAAGTTTGAAGTTCGTAGGAAAAAAAGGCATTCATGTCGTACCCATTATCCCCATATGCAACCCATTGATCATCTTTCTATGTCGTCATCCCCTTTGAGCCACACAAGTATGCTATAGCAGAAAGCGAGGTGGGATAAGAGAATTGAATAAAACCGAAAACGGTGCTACTGACGAGAGTGCTCCATGAAAAGCTGCGAAAGAATTGAAGAGTCTGTTGTTTTGGTTTACGTAAAAAAAAAAAAAGAGAGCGAGAAAAGGAAAAGAAAAAGAAAGAAGGAAGAACCTAAGAAAAGGCTTGAAATAGAGAACAACATGAAGTACAAGATTCAAGGAGAAGCACTCTACCGACGACTTGACGAAGGACTTATCTCGCAAGTTGCCATAGCATCCACCATCTTTTCCATCTCACAATATTTGGCCATCCACACATTACAAACCAAGAAGTCCTTTGGATGAACGAATACTCAGAATGCTAGGAAGAAATTTTAGAACTTTGACAAGGCTATGGATCTTCTGGGCTTGTTTGACAAGAGAGAAATGAAAATCCCTGGGTGAACGAGTGTAAACACTGAAACTTGAGAGCCCCTTGAGATTTCTTCATCTAAACGATACCACGCTTCATGAGCGGTTGGCACGGGCGTTGGGATTGCCGAATAGGGGATGGAAACGAAAGCAAGCATGCAAGCAAGGTTATACGAGAAGGAGTACCACGACTATGAGCTTTTGTTCGCTTCATCTGATTTTGCCTAGGAGTGCAAAAAGCTAAGTGTGGGGGTATTTGATGAGCACAAATAATACCATGTTTTCCCTATACTAATAGGTTGAATTAAATGTTAAATCCAAGATTAACCATAGATAATCTAAGCAAAAAGGCATACATTCATGATATAGGGACTAAGGAGTAGAAATCATTTGCATGTGCTGAGAATGGAACAATTTACTGTGTTTTTAAGGGAAATCATATAGCAAGGCTGATACGATGCTATAGCATTCTGACAGCGATTCAAAGTGCAATACAAGGCATCTTGATTGCTATAGCAAAGTAGAGGAAGCAATGCTATGCGGTATGTTTTCTGACCTTTTTACCCAGATGATTTCAGGAATAAAATAAAGGGCGATATTGACAGATAGGTTGGCAACATAACGGAATAGAAGATGTGGAGGATCAGAACCGAAAGATTTGGAGAATCCCACAGAATCAATAGAAGCAATCTACTCGGATGCAAAGATATGATAGATTCCAACAGATTAGGAAAGGCCCAGCTCGCCGTGACTTAAGCCGCAAGAAAAGACTGATTATAAAAGGAAACAGGAGAGCCAACCCTAACAGAGTCGGAGAGCCCTAGAACGAGATTCTGACTTTCGGCAGACTCAAGAGAAGAGTA
The DNA here is from genome assembly GCA_019022655.1 of Acacia acuminata. Lineage (NCBI taxonomy): Eukaryota > Viridiplantae > Streptophyta > Magnoliopsida > Fabales > Fabaceae > Acacia > Acacia acuminata. The sequence continues at coordinate 129,285 of JAFJYI010000208.1, forward strand.
AGAGATTTCACAAGAGCACGATACTTCCAGGACCGCCCAGCATCCTTCCCTGCAGTGCGACGGAACGAAGAAGACGTGGAGTGGTGACATGACAGGACCTCAACCACCCCGTCGGAAATTCCATCAAGCTTTCTGTTTTCAGTTCTTTTTATCTTTGTTTTATTGATCATGGGTCATTCTGTTAGTTTCTGCTTTGTGTGTCCCTCATCAGTCATGAACTAAACTTTATATGGCTAGATGAGGATGAGTCTTTAAGTGTTGAATGAACCCAGTTGCAGTTTCTTAATTCAATAAATTTGGTTTGCGTATTGGTGTGCTTATTACTAGTCGGTTAACAGAAGTTAAGGGCTAGATTTGTGGCCCCAGCTTACTGGCAAGGAGTTGGGGTTAGACCTTTGAAAAACAGTGTTTGCTAGGCCGCCCGTACATGGCGTGACCTATTATTGTAGGCTTCAGGAATGGGTCTACCTCTCATAACTATTTCACCCCGAGCGTAATGCAGGTCTGACTAGAAAGTTGCCATAGGAATATGGAAGGAGTATAGTTAGTATCAAATGTATCGGACGTGGAAGCTTCGGTAGATTATAGTGGTGGGTTAACCAAATAGCTTTGCGATCGGTGTCTATCTCAGTAGCAATTGCGGAAGCATGACAGATGTAGATGCTATAGCATTGGGGTAGAGCAACGGGGATTGAACCACTTAAGGATGATTCGAGTCCAGCCTGACTTCTCACTGATATCTTCTCTCATTCATAGATCTTTTGTTTACATTTGCTAGTAGCATAGTTATGAAACCCCTCAACCAATTATATCTATTTTCTATTTTCACAACTGTCATAGCATCGGTGCGTCATTCCTTGGTATCTCAGTCTCTGTGGGACGATACTCTACTTACATTTTGTTACTTGTTCGACCGGGTTCACTTGCCATCAAGGAAATCGACCAACACCAGTTTCCAGGAAAACCTCCAGTTTTGACTTGGCGCAAAATCTTCAAGTTTTCATATTTAAATGAAAACTGAAGTTTTGATATCAAAACTCGAGTTTTGGCCAACCCGAGAGCATTGCAGTTTTTAATGTTTTGAAAACCTCCAGTTTTGGAAGAGAACCTCCAGTTTTGATGTTTTGGACTTAAATCGATTTTACATACCAAAGTCCAAAACTCAAGTTTTGAGAAACAAAACTCGAGTTTTCATTGCTGGGTTTGAAATTCGAATTTGACGAATTTTTGAAACCTTCTTGTTTGAACTTAATACTTCCCGTTATCATTCTCTAATATTCCTAGCTATGTTTAACCACTTTGTTAGTGAGTTTCAGATGTTTTAGATAATGTTTATTGAAGGTTTAAAGCAAAAGCAAAAAGTGACGCTAGCACATTAAATGCAAAACCCAGAAAGTTGCATACTTTTGGGTAATCCTTCTACACACGTCTACAAAGAATTAAAGAATGTTTTCCACATCCAGACGCACGCTACTCCAATGGATTAATTTGCGGGAAGTCAACTCTGAACTTCTGAATAGCTGGATTAAGTGAAGATTAGTGAGAGAAGAAGACCAAAGCTTAACCAAAACTTTTTCTAATGAAGGCAACGGTTATATTGAAGATTACAACGGTCATTTAATGCCCTCTTGGTATAAATGGAGCTACATTCAATTCTTCTCACCAACACATCTGCTGAAAACGAATTGCATTCAAAGTTCTTCAACTACTCTCAGTTTTCACTTGTAAAGTATCTTCTGATACATTAAGCTTCAGTTTTTATCATTATCCATTCTTAGAGAGAGTCTTTTATTGTAAATCATTTATTGTAAAGAATCACAAGTCAGGGGACTTGGTGATTGGGTTTATTGATTGCAACTTGTAAGGGGGAGTAAGTTCTTGTGAGATAATTACTCTTGAGTATAGAGTTGTAATCAATTGAGATAGTGGAAATCCCAGAGAGTCTGGGGACTGGACGTAGGTCAAGGAGTTGGACCGAACCAGTATAAATTGCTGTGTCTTTCTCTTCTTTTATTCACTCTCGGTTCACCTCTGTTTTATTGTCAAAAACCAGAGCCATCTGGAAAAGTTTTTGAAATCCCCAATTCACCCCCTCTTGGTGATTTAGCTCCACCTTTAAAGGTTGTGTTCTTTGACTGTGCACCCTTGACACCCAACCATTCCTGCAACTTCTTCTCATTTACTTCCACATTTTGACCCCTCATACGTGTGGATACTACGCCATTTCTGGACATTTTGAGGTTGGAGTAGAAAACTTTAACAAATGACTACGAATATGGCGGAGACACTTCAAGCAACCCTCTAAAAGGTCTCAGTATTTGATGTAGGCCGAAGGGAAATTCATCCTCAAATGTATCCATGTTAATTGTACTCATCTTACACTCATTTTACAGAGACGACAGCCTACTAACCTTATATCGTAATCCTCAAGTTTAGTCCGGTTGAAGTCGATTTGCTTCCTCGGCACCACATTTTCCCTCTGTTTGTGCTTCGTTTCTTGTACAATTTGGCCTTGGTCTTATCTACTCCTACATTGTCCTCATCGTCAATGTTTGTATCCAACGATGCATTGCCTGAGTCCATTGGCTTCTAGCCCTTGTTGTCTTCGCTAGAACTATCGTTGGTGACAATCTTTTGCTTGCCCTGTTTAATTTCCTCGCATACGCCTCTTCTTTTTTCGGGCCGATCTGATCGCCGACGATAGAGGGCCTTTCTCTTTTGAGTCACATTTTCTTCTTCATTCTTCTTCGCAGCACGTTGTTGCTTCTTGGCCTCCTTTGCCTCAATGTCACGCTTCCACTTGGCTGCGGCTTCGTAATCATCGTAGGAATTTGGGTCTTTGCTCTTATACTTCGACCCCACATCCCTCCCACACCTTCTGAGCTTAGCCCTTTACCGCCTATAATTTTGGACATCCTCCATTATTATCCCCATCTGCTTCAATCGGTCGTCGGTCATTTTAACCTTGGCCATTCGCAGATGTTACTACACCGAGTATGAAAATGGTAGGGATGTTTGAGAGGGGAATGGCTTAGTTTGGGGAGTTAATAAAATGGATAGGTGTTTGATCGTTTGATTATGACAAAATCGGGGGAAATGGCGTGAATTTGCTACTGAGAAAAGAACAATGTTACGTTCCTAGGTCAAAATGGAGAAGAAACATAGGTACTCGCGACGTCAGTTTTGAGGGGCGAAGTTTGAACAGACCAACCAAATGTGCCCACACAGATAACTGATTTGATGTTTTAAAAAAATACAATTTACCCGCGAATGGTTGGCCTTCCCTTTAATGTAGAAAAAAAGGAAAAGCAAAAAACCCCAAAACGCACGTTTCGTAAGGGACATACCGGAGAAGACGTTACGTTCGAACTTTCAATTGTGGCATTGGAACAAACCAAGACCAAACAAATGTGAGTTGACGTTCGAACATATTGCTCATGTTTGAACGTAAAACAGAACAATTTAATGCAGTTCAAATAGATTACATGATAGCAAAACATAAACCTGTGACAGCACTCCATCCTCATCTGTATCAGAAGCAGGAATGAATTGAAATAAAGTGCAAGTTCACCATGGTAACAAAAGTTTGAAGTATATAAATTCATTTACATTGATACAAACCAAACATCAACATTCTTCTAGATTTCACAGATGCCCAAGCATAAGTACAAAATGGTGCTATGACATTTCAGCAACTACAATAAATACACCCACACTGGACCTTTTATCACAAGGCTATATACAGATGGGAGGGACACATTCATAGTTCCTACAATTACAAGTTCATGTACATAGGGGATACAAACTTTGTTCCATGTTCAATGTAGCATGTTTCATCAGTTGAACATGGTGCAAAGTTTGATGTCTACACAAAAAGCATAGTTGCTTACAAAATATGATCTGACAACAAAAAATCACCCTTCCCATACCAAAAAAAGACAGTTAACATTAGTAACCCAAGAGCTACTGCTGCAGCAAGCTTCGAATCCACGTTGGTTTAAACGCAACAGGAATAGTTGTAAAGGCCTTCAATAGCTTCTCACACCCTAGGATCTTTATATGAGCAGCGGTCCTCTCATTCAATGTCAGATCTTCTACCTCGAGTAGCTCCATGAAAGATTATAACCCTTTGCATCATGATTAGCTTGCCTTTGCTGAGTGGACATCCGATTGCAAAGTTTGTCAAACACACCGACTATTGTCTTGTCCAAAGAGCCAACTGTGTCCCTGAATGCATCAGCCATTGTTTCAGAGTGATTCAAACGTCTCTTCTTCCTTCGACTGATAGATGGATCAGCTCCATTCAATGCAGTTGGTTCAATTCCATTCATTCATTGTGTGAATTCAGATTCAGCAGTAACAAGCGGAGGTGTTTCAGGAAGATCGTCGTCCTCTAGATTAACTTGCTCCTCCATTCCGACAAGGGAGCTAACCTCCTCACCCACAGCCCTGTCCTTACCCCAAACCATGGTGAGGGACTCAAAGAATGGGAAGGACTTTGTGCGAAATTGTGCCGCCCTTGAATGAGCCTGTGAAGTTATCATATATGTGAGATCAAGGTGGACAAGTTAAATGACATTTAAAAGTGAAGTGGCTAATGTAGGAGTGAGGAATGCAACAACATACCTTGATATACTCATCCCACACCTCTTTGTCAACTATGACACATTTTGTGTCAGGATCCCAACCAAAGCCTGAAGTGTTAGTGTCGTATACCATGTTGTAAGCGATTTGCCACAATTTCTTCAGTGTCTTAATTCTGGATGTTATATGCGAACATGCCTTGATCCCACATCCGGGAAGCTTTTCTTCCATTATCGACTACAAAGCATTTGCAAATCTCGACTTGAAACCATTATCAGCCATGAACAGATGGTCAACCTTCATACTGACAAGGCAGTCGACTAGAACCTTGTCCTCCTCAGGCGACCGCATTTTCTGTTTCCCCTTTGCTGTTTGGTCAGTCTGCTCCATCTAAAAAACTCACATTTTAAACACAAGCAGAAAGAGTATTAATTTGCAATAGGTGCAACATAAATATATAGTAATTACAACAAAAATAATTGCACTAACGGTAACACAAATTGTTTCATTTAAGTTACACCCTAAATTGGTGTTCAAACTAATATAGGACAACCAAACGAAAGAGAATATAGTCTAATGCTTAACATTATTGTACAACATCATCAATTATCAGTAGGTGTCACCAATGTAGCAAACATGTCATTTGCAACATTCTCCCTAAAATTATTCCACAAGTCACTCGTTTCCATTGGAATCATGGGGGTGTTATCCATAGTGGGTGCTCTAACGTCAAATGACTCAAGCTGCTCATCAAGAGGATCTTGAACTGATTCACGATGAATCAGATTATGGATAAGACAACATGCGAGGATGTATCTATTTTGGATCTTCACAGGGTAATAGGATGCACTCCGAAGGATTGCCCAACGTAACTTGATTATGCCAAAGCACCTTTCTATGACATTACGGGCAGCGGAATGTCGCATATTGAAGCACTCGTGTGGAGTTTGCGGTTGCCTTCCTTGTCTCCACTCATTAAGGTGGTATCTTTAGCCTCTATAAGGAGCCAAAAAACCCTAGCAATTTGTGTACCCCGCATCAACCAAGTAGTAGTTCCCTGTGGAAACAAATGACACCACGTGATAAATACCATTTCTGGTCCTTGAAAAATAACACGGATCCCATTTTAGTCCCTAGGGACTAAAATAGGACATTTTTATGGACTAAAAAGGGGTTTTTAGAAATTTACGAGGGATCAAAATGTTCACCAATCAACCCTTATTCATCCTTTTCATGGACTAAAAAGGGGTTTTCTTTGTGTGAGGGACCAAAATGGGGTCCATGTTTTTTTCAGGGACCAGAAAGGGTATTTACTCTTTCTTTTATAGCCGAACAGGGAAATATACATACATTTTTATTGCACCAACTATAACATGTATACCTTGTGGTACTCATAGACCATGTTGTCTTCTAATAGCATCTCACAACACCCTCCCATCTGCAGCTGATCGTTCCCACCCAGGCAAGACGTATATGAATTGACCATCCGGTGAGCATACACCTAAAACATTGGTAGTTACCTCCCCTTCCTATTTTTGTACCTCCCCTTTTTCTCTGCAGGGACTTGTACGCATATGTGCGTGCCATCCAATGCACCATGGCACCCCTGCAAACATAAGCAATTATTAAAGCCTTACTCAAACAATAATTTGTTGAATGATCGTGAATCTAAACATGTCACACAAATACACATGGTACATACCTTGAACCACTTCCATCGATTATCATTTGACTCCTCCGGAATAGGCTCCGGTTTTTTCAGCACCAATGATTGCAGTCTTATGGTAGCATTCAACACAAGTTAAAGTATCTACTAATTGTTTCGCCCGACCTTCTAAACTCAAATTGGATTACTCTATTCTTGACATGATGGCCTAGGATGTGAAGAAACATTGCCACTTGCTCATCAACTAGCATATGCGTAGTGTTGGTTATGATTAGTTTTGATGATGTCTTATATAGATGCCATTAAGAGCAAAAATATTGTATATCATACTTATCTTGTATATTGACTAACTACAATATATTTGATGTAGATTAGTCCAAGATGAATTATGGAGATTAATCAAGATGAGAGATTGAAGAAGGAAGAGCTTGCTCTATAGAATGAGAAAATCATCATACAAGTTCCTAGATTGATTCTAGAAGTCCCCACGATGATATGGAAGTTGGAACGGCTCAAATCGGAGTGAAAATAAGCAATTTCAATGAGCTAACTCGAGCCGGGCAATTTACCTCGAGTTAGAACATCTAGCTACGATGTTTTGGGCATCTAGGATGTTTACCTCGAGTCACACAACTCACCACCTCGAGTCAGGGTGATTTTTGAGTGATTTTCGCATCTGGAACAACTTAACTCGAGGCAACCAACTTACGCCTCGAGTCGGGGCCTACCTCGAGTCAGAATTTCTTACGCCTCGAGTTAAAGTGCATTTTCAGCAACTCCGGTGCACTCTGTTCCACGTTTAGCTCGGGCAACCTTTGGTAATTTGATGATATCTCTCAAACCAGGTATCGGATTGATACGAAACCAGTGGCATATGAAGCTAGACATCCAACACGTCATTGTGATATATAATATAAGTCAAAATGATCTCAGATAAGAGAGATATGAGTTTTACAAGTTGACACAAACATCACCGTCACAGTCAGAACCAAGCTTCAATGTTTTGAGTGTATCTCACAAAATACAAATCCAATTGAGCTAAAATCGGTGCCATTTGAAAGCTGACACACAGAGATTTCCATCAAGAGTTGAATCAACCAAAAAGGATCTCATACCAGGGAGATATGGTCCTCGAAAGTTGACATACGTGATTCTAGAGTCAATTCAGCATAGCCTCGGGTTTCTTCTATATCTCACTTTAGAGAGCACTTTTTACCTCGAGTTAAAGAGTCTACCTCGAGTTTTAGAGCAGACAGAAAGATTGAACAATGGAGAAAGGTTTTTACCTCGAGTCAGAAGCTCCACCTCGAGTCAAATGGCCTTCCCGAGAGTTTGAACAATGGAGAGCAGTTTTTAACTCGAGTCAGAAGTGTTGCCTCAAGTCAGATAATGTAGAAATCAATTTCAACAATGGATTAACTCGAGTCAAGTTTCCCCAACCTCGAGTCTCAATCACTTACAACCAACTCCAAATGGATTCTCGTTACAAAGCAACCGGAGTTAATATTTTTGCCTCGAGTGTCTAGTTTAACTCAAGTCTCCATATTGTCACCTCGAGTCATGATCCCTGCAGCCTCGAGTCTGGGTCTTCTGATTTCATCACCAAATACTTTTTCACCTCGAGTCATCCATATTGTAGCCTCGAGTCACGATCACCTCGAGTCTCAAGTCTCTGCACCTCGAGTCTATGCTTTCAAATTTCAAATCAAATACTCTTTCTCCACCTCAAGTCTCTCGGTCTCCGCCTCAAGTCACGAGACAAACCTCGAGTCATCACTCCTTCCACCTCGAGTCTCGAGTCATTTCGAAATACATTTTCATTACGTAAACTCGAGTCAAGTCGGTCTGCCTCCGTCAAAAAGCCTACCTCGAGTTTCCATAAGTTCACCTCGAGTTAATAAGCCTCCTCGTTTGTGCATTTTGGATATTAAAGATTCATTAACCTCGAGTCTGTTAGTATGCTACCTCGAGTTATCTCTTCCTCTGTTTTAAAGAATTCATATTTGCAATTATGATTCTCTTGAAGAATATCCAAATGAATCCCAAAAGATCTTATACTACTTCTAAACATCATTCAACATTTATTGTGATATCGTTAATCATAATGTTGAGTGATTTTCAGATGATTTAGCAACGGTCAGCAATAGTTCCGTAAAACAAGAGATGACCAGAGACAACGGATTGAATCCAATTAAGGCGAGATTGGTGCGAATGGTTAATTGCTAACAACGGTCATATTCAAACAAACAAATTCAGATCCTACAAACGGCTCTTTCTCTCCAACTACTATAAATACACGAAGGACTGAATTCATCGTACGATAATCGGCGCATACACAAAGAAAAGTGCTCAAAGCGATCAATCTCTAGTACGATCATATCTTCGAATACCTCCGAGCTTCGTATTCATTATTTTACTCTATAAGAGAGGTTCATCATTTGTATTTACATTTGTTCAAATCTCAAGGTAGTGGTATCTTGAGTGTGGGTATACGATTACAACTTGTAGGGGGAGTGAGTCCTAGTGAGAAAGGATCATTCTAAGTTGCGAGTGTGTAATTGTATTTGTGAGATAGTGAAAATCCCAGTGTCCGGGTGCGGACGTAGGTCAAGATTTCAACCGAACCGATTATAATTCCTCGTGTCATTTCTCTTTTCCTTCTTCTTGCTTTCATCGTTTATCCATCATACGTCAAAAGAATTTTTGAGATCACCTATTCACCCCCCTCTAGGTGATATTCCACCTTCACGTAGTTGGTTTCAATCCACCAATTATGTATGACATGTGACACAACTTATCAAACGTTCCCTGATACATCCTAATTTGGTTGAAGCAGGTGGTATCACTATTGTATATCATTGCCCTCAAATTCGCTCTCTTGCCATAAAAGTCTAATCTATATGACCTATCCGGTAAGTGCCTTGGTCTACTTGCTCCCACTGCAACTATGATAGTGACAATCAACCTCCTCACCACTAGAAGTAAAGCTAAGCACCTAGCCAACATTGCAACCATTTCCTCGACCTCTGGATCCATACCTTCACAATTTTTTTCACACCAATTTGCTTTTCAATGTCATCTATTACTCCTCTTTACATACTATTATGTCTACTTCTTACATTTAAACATATGTTATTTTTTTTCCTCACTCAAAACAAGTCACATTTCCAAATTTTACTCCTTACTCCAGTGGTTTCCCTACCTGGTTTAAATGTAAGCTATACACCATTATAACCCAAATGTCATATAAATTAACCATACCACCAGCCAACATATATAAACACTAACCTATATCATCACATTCATTGTTCACATCAACACAACACAATCTACATGAAAAGGAAACAGATAATCACACATCTTCATACATGTTTAATAATAGGCATCCAAATTTAGCCAATATAAACTAAACAGAGCATTTAAAGCAAACATTCATGTGGATTTAAACAACTATACCTCCTACATAGACGAAGAAGAAGAAGAATTTTTTGTCACTGTACACCCATGGCTTCATCATTTCATTCCTCACCAATACGCAACCTACACACCGCCTACTAGGCATGAATGCCAAGAAGAAAGTACTCAAATTTGTTCCCCCCTCATATTTGTATTTGCATACCCAAATGGCACAACCAGGAAGCCGCCAATTTTTTCCACCCTATGGCGCACAATGAAACAAGAAAAGCCATTCTTACCTCCAATCGATCTTCGTTGCCTTCTCGTTCGATTGAAGCTTGCTGTCCTCTGAACCTTCTTTCGTCTACTCCTTCTACTTGTTCTTGCAGATCGAAGCTCGATTCTGGTTTTTTAATTACGCAGGGGCTTTTCAGTCAAGGAGGCCAGAATTTGTGAAGCCGAACTGGTCAAAGGGACTGAAAGGTCGACTATCACAAAACCCAAAGGAAGCATCACTTATGATCTAAGCAAATGATCAGTTTATACAAACGTAAATATTATCACTATTGATTTGTTTTACTGAACCAATTTTTGGAACAATTCAGTTCTCGTTTTGCGTTTTGTGACAGACCTTTCAGTCCCTTTGACCAGTTCGGCTTCACAAATTCTGGCCGCCTTGATTTCAACATCGAAGGATCTCTTCTCGACTCCAAGTTCGACCTTTTCAAGGCATGACATGTGTGGTCTTTGACGATTTAATAGTCAAATTTAATATTTGGACAAAAGGGAAAAATTGCTACGTTTTGTAAACTCGAGGCAAAATTGCTCCTTAGTGTAAACTTAGGGGCAAAATTGCTCCTCGAGAAAAATTCCGGGGCAAAACTGCTCACGTGAAATCTTCCGTGACAAAAATGATACTTCCGGGGCAAAATTGCTACGTCTTGTGAACTTATGTGGCATTTTTTGTCCAAAAAAAACTTTCGTCTTACCAGTGCTCCTGAGTGAAAACTTCCATGGCATTTAAGACCTTTTTCCAATAAATAATTGCACAACTAAGGGTTAGTGTTGTCTTTTGGAAACATTTCTTTATCCCAAATTCCTCCCGTGGTTTGAGTTGGGATTTCACATATTGGACATCCTTATCTGTCTTTTGTCTATTTTACGGGGTTTTTTTGGAACTTTCCCATCCTTTTTATAACTGGTAAAGATACAACTGGAAAAAAGTTTATTATATGTATTTTTTAAAGAAATTGTTCTATCTCTTCCATACACCATATTATGAAAAAAAAACCATACTAATAATTCATTATAAGTGGTTCAAAGACGGATAGAACATTCTTAATTTCCATACTATTAGTTTTTCTGCAACAGGGGTTTATGTTAGGGAAAAATAAACAATTTTTTCCTAAAAAAAGCTTTCTACAAATCAAAATTTTTAGTTGAAATGATGACTTTGAAGATAGATGAATTTTAAGATGCAATTAATGGGTATCTAATTAATGATTGATTCAAACATGAGAGATACTTAGCTCCAATGGTGGAACCACTTGCTGGCTATACTCCAACTAACCTTTTAAAATTTGTTAGTATATGTATGTATTTATTATATGATATTTTATTTTGGCCAATAATTTGGGCTCAGCTAACTCTTATTTTCTCTATAAAGATAATATTTGGTTCATTACTTATTGAGCTGTGAGAGTAAAATAAAATTCTTGTTTGAGATACCTATTGATGAAAAAGGTTAGTATTATTTTATATCTTATTTTGATTTATAATTGTCAGTTATTATTTATTTATATTTTCAATGTTACGTGATATTATTTAGTAAATAGTTCAATATATTTATTTTTTGACTCAAACTAAAAATATTTTCTGGTTACACCACTTAGTTAGCTCGAATGATCATTACCCAACATTACTTGCACCTTTAAAATATCCTTGAAAAACGAATATCTTGTGATGATGAGCGGTTTAGGGACTGATATGTAGATCACCCTTAGTGGCAAGTAGCAGCAAACAATTCAATTGACGAAGTCCCTAAACATACATCAAGCTTATTAGTGTCAACTGTACTTGATGCTATTGTTTTTATAATAAAAAACAAATTAAAGCCAAAATAATAACACAATATAATCTATATCTATCTATGAGTCTATATGCATAGTTACCCAAAAGTTAATATGTGAGCATACGGGGAAATTTACCAAAATAAGGGGGAAAATTACCAGATTACAGCACTTTAGAAAATATTTCTAAAAATAAAGCAATCAAACCTGTCAGGGGACTGACGCCACTAGACTAGTGGCGTCTTTCTTATAACGCCACTCCAATTCAATATATATTGAATTGGATGCCAGGTGGCCTCCATTTAATATATATATATATATAATATTTAAATAATAATAATTCTAATTAATTATAAATAATAAAAAGAATAAATAATAATTTTAATTAATAATTAAGGGAATTAAAATATTTAACATTTATTATAAACCTTAGGATACAAGACTATGGGATATGATATTGTTACTACCATTTTTTGTTTTTGTTACTACCACTTTTCCATCGTTAGATCAAAATCACATCTACATTTATAATTTCTCCTCCTATTAAGATTCGATCTAACGGTGAAAAAATGGTAGTTGGTTACTACCATTTATAAATTTACTAATTAGTCTTGGGGATAGGATATTGTCACTACTATTTTTGGTTACTACCTCCTATTAAGATTCTCGATCTAACACGGTGGTAAAGTGGTAGTAACTTTGGTAGTAACAAAAAATGGTAGTAACAATATCCTATCCCGATATATATATATATATATATATTTTAAATGGACGCCACCAAGGCGTCCAATTCAATATATATTGAATTGGAGTGGCGTTATAAGAAAGACGCCACTAGTCTAGTGGCGTCAGTCACTGGCGATAGGGGTGGAAACAGGCCAAGCCTCATCCTTAACAGGTCAGGCCTGTTATGCAAGGAAGTGGACTGAGCCTGGCATGTGGCCTGTTACAGGCTAAAATTTTGGCCTGAGCCTGGCTTGTGGCCTGTTAAGAGGCCTGTATTTTTTACATGCCTAACGTAAACAAGCCGGAAACAAGCCTACAGTATACAGGCCCAACAACATGCCTAACGAAAACAGGCCGAAAACAGGCCTAACGTAAACAGGCCAAAAACATGCTTGAGTGAGGGAAATTGATTTAGGGACTTAGGGTTCTTGATTTGAAAGGGAAAACATGAGGCTTTGAGTGAGGGAGAGGTGGAGGGATATTAATTAATATTTTTTTAAAAAAAACAACTAATTATTCTTAACAAGCCGGCCTGTCAGGCCTAACAGGCCTATTTGGAGGCCTAGGTTTGGCCTATTAAGACAAACAGGCCTTGTCCTGGCCTTTTAGCCTGACAGGCCAGACCTGACCAGGCTTTTAACAGGCCAGGCCACAGGCCTCTGGCCTATTTCCACCCCTAACTGCCCAGTGGCGTCAGCCCCCAGATAGGTTTGACTGCCTTATTTTGGGAAATATTTTCCAAAGTGATGTAATCTAGTACTTTTTTCCCCCTATTTTGGTAAATTTCCGAGCATAAAGACCACATATTGAAGAATGGTACGCTCTGATTTTCCATGTTCAATACATAGCTAGACAAAGTAACAAACCACGGAGAAAGAAATCACACATCAATATATATACTTAGATATGTAATTATATACACAAACACAAACACACACACACATCACTTATCATTATGTGTGTGTGTAAGAACGCAGAGAACAGAGGTAGAAATGAAGGAGATAGCGTAAATGATTGAAAAATGAAAATATACCTTGAAAGCGCAGAAGAAGGAGAAATGAGAGAGAGGGGAGGGAGGGAGGGGGAGAGAGAGAATGGAAGAGATGAACATGATGACACCAAATCGAGGAAGAAAGAAAGAAGGAAAAGTTGTTGCATTCAAATGGCCATTGGATTTCAGAGATGCAAAAGCAAAGCTTGAAGACCTTAGAAGCCCTTCTATGTTCTAATTTTGGTATTTTGAAGAATAAAATATGGCTCTCCGTCTCGTCGTTTGGGAAAAGAATTAACATGATAGAAGGAAGGATTTTATAGTCGTTTTTAATTACTTTCTGCATGGGATTTAGTGTACAAGACACTTACTAGTTACTTCACAAGTTATTAGATTAGCCACCGGTGTAGCAAGTTATTAATTTTAAACAAATTAAATAATTTAAGTAAATATCTACACCAGTTTATTTTTAACTGAACAAATAAAACTACCTAACAATACAATAAATGACATTTGTTTATGTGGAATCTCCCGAAATATGCATCTATATTATAATTTATTAAGCATTTGTCAATGGAAAATTATTGGCAAAGAGAGTAAGATTATGTGGTTCTTGGGTTCCCCTTAGCAATGTAAACAATAAGCCTTATCTCATTAAGTGAGATTGATATGGATCACACAACAATTTTGTATTCTATCAATAACTTTTTTTTTTTTTTGTTATAGAAGAGTTTAAGTAAGTAAGATCCCGAGGAATTTACTATTATCCCTAGTACCGAAAAGGCTCTTTAGACTGGATATAAAATGCTTTTTAGATCAATTCTGGAACTGGTCTTGATACAGACAATCTAAAAATTCGGTTACTTTTAAGACCAAATGCACTACCGGTTTTAAAAAATACTTTTTAGACCGAACTTTTAAAATATGAGGTCTTAACAGTAAGATAAGACCTCATTTTTAAAAGTCCGGTCTAAAAAGTAAGTTGCAAAACAAAAACAAAAAATTCTATGGTTGCTGCTGCCGTCACACAATTCTACGGTTAGGGTTTAATGAGAAAGAGATCATACTAGCAACATTACAAGGCTTGCAATTTCTACAGATTTAATGTCATTGTTGCACTAGTAACAAGGAATTGAGTTATTTGAAGATGAAATTGAAGACCCGAGATCTGATGAAGCTTGTGATTTCTACATAGGTCTGATTAAGCTTGCAATTTCTACAGATCCGATAAAGTTTTTTCGTAGCCATTTTCAGTAGTTGCAGAAGGAGCTTCATATCGAAGAGGATGATTTGGAGACATAGTCGAAGAGGATGAGTCGGAGTCAAAGGTGATGTTGGGAGGAAGACGGAGCTATGTGAAGAGGATAAGTCAAAGAGGAAGATGGAGATATGTGAAGAGGATAAGTCGAAGAGGAGGTCGAAGATATGTGAAGTAGATAAGTAGGAGTCGCCGTCACTACCGTCTTCATTATTGCCTTACCACCGACCAATTGAGTAAGGCGTTAGGGTATGGAATTCAAGTGAGCCATTGAAGAAGATGAACTCTGGTCCAAAGTGGGAGAGGCGTGAAATGGTTGGAAATTCAAGAAGAAAATTCAATTTTTAGCACAAATAAAAGAGGATATTCATCTTTTAGACTAATTATAATAAAAATGAGGTCTTAAAAGTCAATTTTTTAGACTAGTTATTTGTAACAACATGTCTTAAAAAGTTCTTTATATTTATGAAATTGTCACCGAACATATTTTTCAGACCTAGTCCTCTATAAATCCAGTCTTAAAAAGTTCTTTATATTTATGAAACAACCACCATTAATACTTTTTAGCCCTAATCATCTATAATTCGGTCTAAAAAGTTCTTTATATTTACAAAAATACTACAATCATACTTTTTAGACCTAATATTCTATAAATCCGGTCTTAAAAAGTTCTTTATATTTATAAAACTGCTACCGATCATACTTTTTAGAGCTAATCCTCTTAATCCAGTCTAAAAAGTTCTTTATATTTATGAAATCTAGCAGGTTTAACTTTTTAGATTTAATCATCTATAATCCGGTCTAAAAAGTTCTTTATATTTACAAAACTACTACCAGTCATACTTTTTAAACCTAATCCTCTATAATTCGATCTAAATAGTTCTTTTTATATTTATGAAATTGCCACCATTCATATTTTTTAAATCTGATCCTCTATAATTTGGTCTAATTGTAGCGGTTGAAAAACACCTTTTTGTGGTAGTGTATATTTTTAGATATAATATTAATTTAATAACTTTACTAAGTGTTTTCATCTACCTTTTTTTTTTTTGAAAGATTTCACCACATTGATCGATTTTTTATCATTTTATTTTCAATAGACAACACATTAATTCTTTTTTGCATATGTTCATTATAAATATTATCTTTTATGGTATAACCACATATTCATCTTAACATTCTCATCTTTGTTGTCTCCTTAAATTCTAACATGTTTTTTTGATACACAGTGAAGCCAAAAGAAAACTAGTTCTTATCCTTAGCGAGAAGACTCGCTAGTTCTAGATCAGCAGCAGATAGAACGTGGACTCCTGGCATAGCTGAAAGACTAGATTTTGCCAGGTAATCAGCAGCCGAGTTTGCCCCGCGTCTAACTTGGCTTACTTCAATACACCAATCCCTTCCAATCAGACGATGGACTTCTGTAATTAGATCCCGGTTTGCATGTGCTTCGTTTAGCTCATTTTTTATCAGCTCTACTGCATCAGTAGAGTCAATTTCTAAGATAGCCTTCCGGACTCCCAGCTCCCACGCCAACTTCAATCCATGGATGCATCCCCATAACTCAACCGACAGGCAGTCCCCTTCCGCTCCCTTAAACATGAACCCTTTGATGAGGTTACTATGTTCATCTCAGAGAACCCCTTCGCTGGCAACTCCAAAGTCAACATGCGAGAAGGCCCCATCTGTATTAATTTTTACCCAACCAGTTGGCGGTGGCTTCCATTGATTCCCTTCCTCCTCTAGAGGACATGTCACACCTTTCCTCTTGTTGAAACGGGAGTGTGCATCCTGCAGACTTCCCATGGTGGCTCTAACGCTGGCTTGAAGGGCAATATTCGAGATCTTCTTGCCTTTAAATACAAAGGAATTCCACCTCTTCCATGCCACCAACAGATCCAAATGAAGTTTTGCTGCCATTCTTCTGATATAAAATTCCTGCCTCCCGAAGTAGCGTTCCAACGGAACCAATGCTCTAGGGACGTGAATTTTGGCGAAAGTCACGGTGGGACAAGTTGACTCCAGAGATTGAGGGTGTGGGGACAATCTCTTAAGACATGAAGAACAATCTCATACTCTGCCATACACACAGGGCACCGCGCGTCAGTACTAAGACCTTGTTTATGCCTTGAGGCGTTAGTGAGTAGACGTTTATGCAAGACGAGCCAGGAGAAAAATTTACATCATTCAGGCACTTTGGATTTCCAGATTCTACCCCAAATAGGATCAGGGTACACATCATCATCTTTTAGTGAGTCGTATTCTGATTTGACAGTAAACTCACCATTCTTGGTCCATTTGCAGTGAGGTAGCCCAGATGCCAAGACCTCAATACCATCCTTCACTTGGTTCGATGTTCTTTTTATTCCACTCCATAAATTCGAGCCCGGTTTGTGCATATCAACCCTAGGGAGCAAATCCATGCCACAATTATACTTATTTCGGATTACTTGTACCCACAAATCATTTCTTCTAGTAGCAAGGTTCCAGCCAAGTTTCATGAGGAAAGCATGGTTATGTAACTTTGCATGCCGAAGCCCCAAGCCGCCACGCGTCTTAGGTGTACATATCGCATCCCAGGCCACTAAAGGTATTTTATGTTGTTCTTCGGTGGTACCCCATAAGAATTTTCGATTACATCTATCCAATGTCTCGCAAGTGCTCAAAGGGAGGGCTGAAGTCTGCATTACATACCCTGGTATGGCTGTAGTTACTGAAGAGATGAGAGTAGATCGGCCGGCGGAGGATAAAGACTTTGCTTTCCACATTGATAATCTAGTTCTCACCTTATCCACCACGTAATGGTAAGATTCTTTAGTGACCCGTTTGTGATGGAGAGGAACACCCAAGTATTTCCCCAAGTCACTTGTGATGGAAAACCCCAGGGAAGCACATAACTTACTTTTACGGATATGGTTGACATTACTAGAGAAGAAGACCCTTGTTTTCTGATGATTAACCTTCAACCCAGAACTAGCACAGAAGGTCTCAAGACACCTGTTAATTGTAAGCGCCTGATCCATTGAAGCTTCCGCAAACAGGATAATGTCATTCGCAAAAAACAGGTGTGAAATGGGGGGGCCCGCTTGGTGAGTCGGATTGGCTCCCAACTTCCTTCCTTAATTTCAGCTTGGATAAGGTGAGCCAACTTCTCCATACAAATGACGAACAAATAGGGTGATAAAGGATCTCCTTGGCGCACGCCCCTGGATGGCTGAAACTCCTCTGTTTTATCACCATTCCAAAGAAGCTGTATACTGGGAGTAGAGACACACTGGGCAATAACCTTTAGAATATGGGTAGGAATATGGAGCTCTTGAAGACAACTTGACAAAAATTTCCAATTGACTCGATCATAAGCTTTCTCCAGATCAATTTTAATTGCCATGAAACCCTTCTTCTTTTTCATGTTACGCATGGTGTGAATTACCTCCTGAGCCACAATTATATTATCGCTGCTTTGTCTCCCCAGAACAAAGCTGCACTGATTTGGGGCTATCACCTGAGGGAGAATAGGCTTTAGCCGGCAAACAATAATCTTCGTGACTGCTTTATAGATGACGTTGCATAAACTGATCGGTCTCAAATCCCCCATGACTTCTGGATGATCCTTCTTTGGGATGAGGACCATTAAGGTGCCATTTATTTCCCGGATACCCTGTGGATTAGTAAATAGAGATTTCACATAATTTACAACCGACGTACATACCGTACTCCATTGGTTTTGATAAAAGAGGGCGTTTAAACCATCCGGGCCCGGGGATTTTAAGGCTCCCATGCTGAATATTGCCTCTTTAATTTCATTTTCTGAAACATCTGGACCACAGCAGCGAAGTAGGTGTTGGAATCCGTACAATGCAGCGGATTAAAAAACTTACGAATCCCTTCCCGAGGATCACTCAGGTGCGTTTAAACCTTGGCTAGTGAATCCGAAATTACCTTAGGAGAATTCGTTTGCGGCTTGTTCTTCGTTGAACAGGTGGGCTACCTCCTCGATCAGCAGAAGACAACTCGTAGGATCGTCTTCCTCCACCGGTATCCACACGAACAACTCCCGAACACGGCTACGGCAGCGTGCTAGCGCCTTTTGTGCGTCTCTCTTAATTTTCCACTCTAGGGTTTTCTCATGACTTTCGAATGCGCTCGACAAAATGTCCGTGAGTTTTCTAAACCCGTTAGCGCATTATATAAAATTAATCCTCATTAATTTTGAAATTCAAATTTCAAATATGGATTAAAATACATTAATTACATCAATCAAATCTGATGTAACGTATTTAATCCTCATTAAAGCCGATTTGAAATTCGAATTTGGAATTTGAATTAAAATAAATGTATTAATTAAATCCATCTAATAGATCTAATCAAATCCATTTATTTAATCCAAATTAAAAGCCTTCGATTTAATTTATCTCTATAAATTAAATCCGAGAAATAATATCTATCTATTCAATTTAAATTTGAGATACCATATCTCAATTTAATATTAAACAGATATACGATATCTTTATTTGAAAATTAAATGAGATACAATATCTCAATTTGTTTTAGATATTTAATTTATCAAATAAATTAAATACAAAACAAATATATTAATATTATAATCTCTATTAATAATATTAACATATATTAATTTCGAATTTAATATATATATACACACACACACACACACACATATATATATATATATATCCTAGATTAAATTAAAGTATTCATTAAATCTTAGCGTATCTAAGATTCAATGAATCTGGACACATTCGCTTCGTGTTGAGTTATTCTTGTGTGCGACCTTGCAGGCCCATATGAGATTGGCAGTGGGCCAACACTTTGTCAGCCCACAAGTCGCAAGCGGCCTCTAGCAAGACATTGCGACTACCCAATTCACATGGGGATCGATGACACGATACAACCTATCGTACAACCATGTCACGTCCCTTTGTCACGCGATAATTTGGTCAAGGATGAGGCATGGATAATGTCAAATTCCTTTTTCTTGACCATCACTTTCTCGATTCTCGAGTAGTCTAATAAGTGAAATGGAAACCCCTTTCCATCACAGTATGACCATACATTTCTTAGACTCACTCATCGAGGGGCCCAGTATTATCTCTCTACAAATGTGAGGGACAAATTCCATCTTGACCATTCACATTCCTCCACATGAAAATCACTGATCCCGATCCCAGCCTTTATCATCACCTAGTCAAAGGTGACTTTTGACTAGGTCAAAGACCAGTGACTCATCATGTAGGAATCCATGATGATCTCAGGTCATAGGGCGTCGTGACGCGGTTATACATGAGATAAGCTTATGACTAGATCCATGCGGCTTTCTCATAGTGGGTCGGTCCAAAGACCTTGTACTCTTACAAGTGCCCATGACTTTGATTCGTATCTCCATACCTCATCAAAGTCATGCGGTCTTAACTCATCTTCGCTCTGCGTAGATGACCGACCGAGGACATTTAGGATAATCTATAAGATGTATCCAGGGATGCGATTATCAATACGAATATGCAAATGAAAATGATAACAAAAGAGAATACTTTAAATAACTTAAATATCCAAAGTACAATGAATTGCCCCTAGGGCATAATTTCCAATAGTAGGTCCTCATCAATGCGAGGAAAAGTCATCGGGCATTCAAACACTGGCCGAAGGCTATTTTCTTCTGTTAGCAAATGGGAGAAGAACGAGGTAGCCATACCTTTTATTTGAGAGGTATCATAGATCCAAGTGCCCTCATCATCCTTAATAGTCTCTATTCTTTTGATTTTTTTCCGGCGGTTGGCACGTGCATGGAAGAACCGAGTATTCCGATCACCATAGACTAACCACTCCGCTCTAGCTTTTTGGGCCCAGAGAAGAGACTCTTGTAGCAAAACATCCTCGAGTTCTTTCCAGATCGAAAGTTGGAGCTCGGCATATCTAGGCAGCATCCCCCATCGTGCCACTACCCGATTGACTCCATCAAGCCGTCGAAGAAGACGTTTATTCCTTACCTCTGTGTATTTAAACACTTCTTTGTTCTAGGTAGAACACGCATCTGTGAATTGAGAAATGTTTTGTGTCCAAGAGGTGTTTTGTTGCCAGGAGTGACGAACGAATTCATCAAAATTTTCATGGAGAACCCAAGCCGCAATAAATCTGAATGGTCGATTGGGCTTACTTGGTTCTGTCACAGGATTAAGGCGAACCAATAGCGGCCTATGATCAGATTTGAAAAATGGCAAATGTGCAACCGAGGCATTCGGGAACAGCGAGGCCCACTCCTCATTAGCACGCATGCGATCGAGACGTGCCTCTGAGCTGCCACATTTCCAGGTAAATTCTGGTCCCATAAAGCCTATATCCATAATGTCATGAGATTCCACCCACCGGAGCATATCACGATCATAGGAACTACGAGTGGTAGCATTAGAACGCCTTTCACTGTGGAGTAACGTTCCATTAAGGTCTCCCCCCATCAATCATGGCCCCTGTGTAGTGAGTTTTAATCGGTGTAAATTTTCCCATAAGGCCCGGCGAGAGGCGTATGTAGGGATCCGTACAACGCAGCGGATTAAAAATTTCTACGAATCCGTCCCGAGGATCACTCAGGTGTGTTTAAACCAAGGCTAAGGAATCCGGATATTACCTTTTAAGAACTCGTTCGTGGTTTCTTCTTCGTTGAACAGGTGGGCTACCTCCTCGATCGCGAGAAGACGACTCTTAGAATCCTCTTCCCTCTACCGGTATCCACACGAACAATCCTCGTACACGGCTACCACGTAGCGTGCTAGCGCCTCTTGTGCGTCTCTCTCAATTTTCACTCTAGGGTTTCTCGCGGCTTTTTAGAATACGCTCGACTGAAAGTCCCGTAGGTTTTCTAAAACCTGTTCAGCGTATTTAATGCAAAATTAATCGTATTAATTTTTCAATTCAAACTTTAGATCTGGATTAAATATATATTAATTAAATCTATCCGATAGATCTAATATAATAATATTTATTTAATCGAATTAAAAGCCGATCTGAAATTTTGAATTCGAATCTAGATTAAAAAATAATTAATTAAATCTATCGATAGATTTAATCCAACCTATTTATTTAATCCAAATTTAAAAGCCTCCCGATTTAATTTATCTCAATAAATTAAATCCGAGAAATGATATCTATCTATTTATTTAATCTCGAGATACTAATATCTCAATTTAAATTAAATAGACAATAATATCTTTATTCGAAAATTAAATGAGATACAATATCTCTGTTTGTTTTAGATATTTAATTTATCAAATAAATTAAACATAAAACAAATAATATAATAATAATATTTTAATCTCAATTAAATAATATCATTATATTATTTTCGAATTTAAATATATATATATATATATATATATATTTACCCCATTAAATTCAAGCATTCATTAATCTCGATTAATCGAGATTCAATGAACCTGGACAATTTTACCCGTGTTGGATTATTCTTGTGTGCGACCTGCAGCCCATGTGAGATTGGCGTTGGGCCAACACGTGTCGACCCACAAATCGCAAGCGGCCTCTAGCAAGACATTGCGACTACCCAACTCACATGGGGATCGATGACACGATACACCTATCGTACAACCATGTCACGTCCCTTTTGTCACGCGATAATTTGGTCAAGGATGAGGCATGGATAATGTCAACTTCCTTTTCTTGACCATTACTTTCTCGATTCTCGAGTAGTCTAATAAGTGAAATGGAAACTCCTTTCCATCACAAGATGGCCATACATTTCTTAGACTCACTCATCGAGGGGCCCAAAGATATCTCTCTACGAATGTGAGGGACAAATTCCATCTTGACCATTCACGTCCCTCCGCATGAAAACCACCGATCCCGATCCGGCCTTTATCATCACCCGGTCAAAGGTGACTTTTGACTAGGTCAAAGACGATGATTCATCATGTAGGAATCCATGATGATCTCAGTCATGTGGCGTTGTGACGCGGTTATACATGAGATAAGCTTATGACTTAATCCATGCGGCTTTCTCATAGTGGGTGGTCCAAAGACCTTGTACTCTTACAAGTGCCCATGACTTTGATTGTATCTCCATACCTCATCAAAGTCATATCGGGTCTTAATTCATCTTCGCTCGCGTAGATGACCGACCGTGGACATTTAGGATAATCTTTAAGATGTATCCGGGGATGCGCTTATCAATACGAACATGCAGACGAAAATGATAACTAAAGAAAATACTTTAAATAACTCAAATATCCAAAGTACAATGAATTGCCCCTAGGGCATAATTTCCAACAGCATACTGAGGACTAGCATAAATCATTGTGAGGTGCCAGGTAGTACCTACAGTGTTAGTAATTTTAAAATGCAAGAACTGATGATTTTTTTCCAACAAGGAGACTGCTACAGTCATCCCACAAACACCAAATTCCTCCACTATATCCCACACAATCTACAATTTCCATATTCAAAAACCCCATTTGTCGGGCTCTTGTGAAAGTCTTTTGCTGCGTACAACGAGTTTCCAAAAGAGCAATGAGATTCAATTGGTAGTGAGTTTTTAGGTCACGTATTAGGGCAGGGAAGCTTGGTGTTCCAGTGCCACATGAATTCCATATCATGTAATTCATAAGGAAACAATAGGTTTTTTGTGGGGTGCGGCAACCTCCCCCTCGGTTTTATCCTGTTCAAGCATGAGCTCATCCATATTAACCTTTTGCATGGGGCTATCGGATTGATCCTATGCAGGTGTCCCCAATCCAGCCATACCCAAAACCGTGGGCCCACTGGAGTCCGAATGACAAGTTTCCACTGAATTCATGTGAGTCACCGTGACATGAGTAGCCTCCATGTCATTTGGCCCCACAACATCAGGGCATTTAATAAGGTCCACATGGAGGAGAGCATTAAAAGAATTATCTTGTGAGATATTCTCGGTCAAAACCGCGTGTGAGGAACCCATGGCAGCGTCACGTGT
The DNA here is from genome assembly GCA_019022655.1 of Acacia acuminata. NCBI lineage: Eukaryota > Viridiplantae > Streptophyta > Magnoliopsida > Fabales > Fabaceae > Acacia > Acacia acuminata. The sequence goes on from JAFJYI010000208.1 coordinate 152,946, forward strand.
CGGCATCTTGACCTCCTTAGTTTCAATTTGCCTTTTCCCACACTTTTCCTTTTAGCTCCCACTTGAACCCATTCTGACTTGTGTGGGCCCTTCGCCTTCTCCTTCTTTATCACCCCATTAATGACAATATTCTGTTGCTTTGTTTCCTTTTGCGTACCCAATTTCTGAGATTCACAATTATCCCCTGACTTGCGCTGGTCCACTGTCGACTTTAATGCTGACTTTACACCTTGCTTCAATCCCGCCATTCATGAGGAGCCACTAAAATCCCGCCGTAACACCTTAAGTTTCCCAAACGGACACGATCCAGAGATCCCGTCACCGGTGATGATGGTGGCGCCGCTGGACTCAGCACTCATCTTCATGTTGCCACCATTGTTGGCTTCAGCGTCTACTTTCTCGGTACCTTGAGGATCAACCTACTGTACTTCCTCCGTCCTCTGAACCGACGGGCATGACTCTTTTTTATGGCCATATTTTCCACAGGTGAAGCAGACTTGATGTAATCCTTCATAAATAATTGGTCTCTCCTCCCCAAATACTTTGTAAGTAGGTAGGAGCGGTTGTTTTAAGTCGAGCTCCACACAAATGCGTGCGAACCCACATTTATCATATATCAAAGTTGATTTATCCACCTTAATCATTCTACCAACCATATTGCCAATCCTTCGCAATGATTCAACATTGTAAAACTCAAAAGGGATATCCGGTAGGCGAATCCATGCCGCAATATGGCATTGGAGGTCGGCTTTCCATGGGTTGAAGTTTGGGCGCCACCTCTGCACAATCACATAATGATCCTCTATCATCCAGGGTCCCTCCTGAAAAGCATAATCTCTATCTTCCTTGTTAGAGAAAGATACGATGTAATACCCATTACTCAGTGGGATGAGTTTCAAGGGGTCCTTCGGTCGCCACATGCGGTTTATACGATCTCGAATAAGATAGGTTGGAAAACTTGCCCCTAGAACTTTGATAATGATGGAGTTCATCCATGGGAGACACCAAGTTGTGTATTCATCCGCAGTAAACTTCAAAACTCCAGGATTTCCTTCCAAGCGACTCGTTTCTTGGTTATCATCCTCATCTGTTTCCTCCCTAGCGCCACTAGTATCCTTCTCGTTCATGCAATGAAAATACGTCTTCCACCCCTTCACAATATCGTCATCTTCAGTATGCTTAACGAGGAACCCAACACATCCAGGAGACAAGAGTTTGTCTCTATACGACAGTTGCGTTGCAGACGTCCTCAGATTAACATGTGGCCCTTTAGATGCTTCTTCGCCCACAACCTTCCTGCCAGTAGATGCTTCTTCACCCACAACATTATTGCCAGCCGCACTCCCGAAAACAAACCCCGCGCCGCCCTTCTCTTTGGCACTTCCCCCGTCTCCATCGCGTCACCTTCCACCGGCCTCTCCTTTCCCCCACTCACAGTCCGCCGCTTGCTCTCGCTCGCTCTCATCGCTTTTTTTCTTTGATTGTTTTTAGCCGCTAAATTCTAACATTTATTAACACATAACATTGTTGATCTTATATCAGTTTTTATAGTTAAAATTTTTTCTTAAGCGCATTAGGTCCTTTCACAAATAATACTAAAATGGATCAACCAATTAAAAACTAATATCTCCAAAAGGAAGGCGGAGTTAGTGGAAATCTGGTTGGTTTGGGCTTTTCTCAAGTTGGTGGCGGCTTTTGGTCACTACTCGTGGCCATAGTGGGTCAAACCAAATCAACAATTTGGGAGGTTTTCAACTTCATTAGACCAATAATTTCGGGATATTTTTTTTAATATAATTCATTGGGGTTTAATTGATGGATTAGGACTCTTGTGATAAGGCGAAGAAGATGTCACCCTCCAATCCCAAATTTGCGTTGAAATTTCTGAGCCCTGCGTGGGTCGGGGTCCAACTCCATTTGAAGAGTCATTATGCAATGGCAGGACATGAGCCACTAAGATGGGTCCCCCAATAATAACAATAATAATTAAAGTGAATTATTTGCTAATCCTTTTTAGTTTTATAAAAATTATCCAATTTTTTATTTTAAAATTAATAAAAACTTTCTAATTATTTCTTAAAATAATTAATTAAAATTTTTGCGATTCATAAAATCTTTCTGATTAACAACTATATTAGACAAATATTTGATAAATTTGGTTGAAATTATTTCAACTTCATTGTTTCATGATCATCAGTATCCTTAAGTAACAAACTACTATTTAATAAGGAGAACTGGGTGTTTTATTAACAAAGAATGAGGATAAGAAACCCGCCAGCCAAAATTTTATTATAAAAAGAGTCGAAATTAAATATAAAAAAAGAAAAAGAAAAAGATACATTCGTTACCTTAAAGTATTTTTTTTTTTTTTTTTTTACTGACACTTACTATCGTAAGTTTGGGATGTTTATTGTTGATATAAAATTACTTTTAAAAAAATTGTAACAAAAATTACTTTATGAGTGTTATTTGAAAAATTACTTTAATTACTTAAAGATACTAAGTACTACTGGAAAAAATATTTTAGCCACTAGATGGAACTTAAGCTATTAAAGAAAATTATGATAAAATGTTTGCATGAATTTTGGGGCAAAAAGGTTTGACATCCACATAATACTAAAGGAAAATTGAAAACTTGGAGGGTCATGGTTATTTCCAATATAATTCTCCCTCCGCCAACTGGAAACTCACACTCTCAACTATTTTTTTTGGGTTTTATTATAAGGCACCAATTAATAATTGTATTTGATTTTTTTATAAGCGCAGTTTGTTTGTTTCCAAAGCGCATTAATTAGTTTTTTCATATATGCCCATAATTAATAAAGATAGTAGGTGAGAATAATAATTAATATAATATTAAAATTTAATGCAATTAGTAGCAATAATATTAGAAGTTACTTAAAATTTGGGACAACTTTATTCACTTTAACCGTTTTTCTTGATTTGTAAAAATTATTAGTTACTATCTTATAATAAAGATCAGAGAATACTTTCTTAATGGATGCAAGTATAAACACCCGATTTCCCTTTGTTAAGGTAAAACATGAAAAGGTTGGGGGAAAAAGATAAAACATGGAAAGGAGATTCGTAGAGGCATTAGTTTTAGGGTAAAAATTGCATGGTTTTTTTAAAAACAAAATTTTTATTATTTTAAAAAAATTCTGAAATTTTTTTTTTTTTTTTTGGTTTTAAGAAAATTTTGTAAAATAAGCGTTTTGTTAATTATTGGGTATGAGTACGCCTTTGCTCCTCTAACTTTAATTTATATGAAGTTTTAGTTTTATTTATTAATTTCTTAAAGTATAATTTTGGTCTTCTAATCCGAAAACGTACATAAGGAAAATGACGCTTAATTCAAAATATGGAAATAAAATTTAATATGAAAATAAAGAATTAAAGAAGTAATTTTTAGGAAAAATAGTAGAAAAATACTATTTAAACTTTAAAATCCTATTGACGACAAAGTAATGACATTAACACGAACAATAAAGCAATTGATACTTTATTTTGTAGAGAAATAACCTATTTGAGATTTTGAAGTTTAAGTAGTATTTTTATAAGATTTGTTTTTTTTGTTTTTATTAAATTGATATTATTAGGAAGGGAAAAGCCAAAGTAGCAGCCACCTTAGGCCTACTTTTCCCTAACATTCAGTCTCATCCTCACACATATATTTGTCATGTTTCTTTTAAGTCTCATGAAGTGATATGTCACCCTATTCATGACAACCCCAAATCCTCATACGTTTCATATGTATAATTAAGTGTGCGATGTTGCCTAATTGACCCAATCAACATTATTCCTCATTGATATTTGTTTTTCTTTTGGGATCTTGACTTGTCTCCACAAGCACAATGATTCTGAATTTACAAGTGTTCAAGGTAGGTGATAGATAATCACTAAACTAATAATTAATCCCTTTCAAATTTAATAATACTATTGGATTTAATTATTAAAACTAAAACTAAGGTTGCTTGATTGAGAAAAAGCTGAGGTGAAGATTTAACCTCCTTTACAAAATAATGGAATTGCTATTACTCGATTCAGTAGAAAATTTGAGTTTTGTAACTTTCCTTATTTATAAAAGAATTAGCTTCCAGAATAAAATACAATTAAAAAATTAATTTCTTCAAATAAAAATATATTTATTTAAGGAAAATCATGACTTTTGGTCATAAATATTATTAGTCAACTTGGGTTATGGTTCATGTAACTTTTTTATTAAGAAATAATTCCTTTGAAATATAGTCAACTTTGATTAAGATTTTTAGAAAAAATATGTTGTTAATATGTCCACGAACGCTAATATGGGAATAATGTTTGGAATTTTGAGCCAAAAAAAAAAAAAAAAAAAAAAAAAAAAAAAAAAGAATAATGTTTGGAATTTAAACTTTAGTATATAAAACAAATTCCTCACTATTGATCAAAATTCTACAATTTACAAACCACTATACGATTTACCCGAAATTTATTAACAATAATTATTTTTCTCAATGTGAGTAGAAAGTAATTAAAAGTGATTTTATATTTTTTTATTTTTCTCAATGTGAGTAGAAAGTAATTAAAAGTGATTTTATATAATCTCACTCATTTTCCCCAATCAACATTTTTTTTTTTTAATTTCTGTTTTATTTTCACATGATCAAGATTAGATTGACTTATCTTTTTTATTTTTTTTGGCCAAGATTAATAGATTGACTTATGTTCACAGGCACAATGACATCAAATTCAAGTATTCATATGTGATGGCAAAAAAAATAAAAATGAAAATTCAAGCATTTGATCACAATTTCCATTTTTTAAAACCATATTTGCACCAACTTTTAAAAGCAAGCCCATGCAACAAATTAGAAAGGCTAACAATTTATGTTTTATATATAATAATGTATCTAAGAAATAAATATATAATAAGACTAGGTGTTAATATAATAACACCACAATAACATATGACCAGAAATAATCTGAAAAATATATTGCACTTATTGAAAGGATAATTATTTTTATAAATTTCTTTCATTTTTTTAAGATTTTTTGGCAGCCAATAAATCATGGCTTTCAGTCTAATTTTGGTCTGTAGCTCAATTACAGCTCGACTCTAATCAACCTGACACAATTAAAAAAAAAAAATACTACTATAGCTAAATTGAGTCTCTAGCTAGTCCAGTTAATGGTCTAACTGGTAAAACTTTGATTCAATTATGTCCATAAAATAAAAAAGAACCTTTGTGAAAATTTAAAATTAATATTACGGAATACAGGGGCAAAATTTGAGCAAAATGGAGAAAAATTTGGACAAAAAATATTATTTCAATTTTTAACGGTAAGAGTAGGACAAGAAGTGCCACTTTAGCTCGTGATTTTCCAGAAACAAGGGATAGATTTTTGTTCAAATTTTGTGAGATTTTTTTTTTTTTTTGACCAAAAAAAATATCTCACAAAATTTTAGGCCTTTTCAATTTAGTCTGGCCACGTCAAGAACTCGTCCACGTCAAAGTCTTCGAATTCTTCACTCTCCGACTTCTTGTGATCAAACCCCACCACCACGTTCATCTCCGTCACCGGTATCTCTATATCGAAACCCAACGCATCCACCTCGCCGAAGCAGAAACCCCTGAACGCCGCCGCTGCCGTTGAATAATCGCTGTCATAGGCCAGCACCGAAGTCGGAGAAGCCATCGAGGGGGCAAATCCCTCGGTGGTGCTCGGTTGGGTGTGCACTACTGTTACCGGCCTTGTTTCTCTCCCCGTCGAGACGGATTTAGGGAAGTTCGTGACGGCGTTATCACCCTTGAGCTTGATCGCAGCCTTGTCGTACTCGCTGGCTGCTTCCTCCGCCGTGTCATAGGTTCCCAGCCACAGTCGTTTCCGTCGGATCGGGTCTCGGATCTCAGCAGCCCACCGCCCCCACGGCCTACGGCGAACACCTCTGTATTTGTTATGGCAGCATCGAGACGGAGATTTCTTAGGTCTCTTCAAGATAGTACGGTCATGTTTCTTGAAAAACAAGCCAGAGAAGAAGATGAAGTTGATTGATGAGAAAAGGGAAGATTCATAGTGATCTCTGTGATATGCTTCTTAACTCTTCCTAGTCTCCGAGGTTTCTCTGCATCATCATCTTCATCGCTGGAAGTGTCGGAATCTGTAGCATCGTGGTCGGTGAAGATGATTCTGAGGAGCTTTTGATGGCTCCTTCTTCTTCGACTTGTTTTGCATAATATTAGATCAGACGCAGAGTTCATCTCAGGGGATTTTACAGACATGGCTGAATTGTTAGAGAGAAAAATATTGAAGGGGCTAGCTCAAGGTTTCTTCAACTTCGAGAAGAAACACTCACTGATGATTTATTTGCTCGATTCAAATTGATTTAATTTTGGGGAATTTTAATTTCAGTGCTATTTTTTAGACTACACATGAATAACAGAAGAAGAAGGTAAATGTTGCAAGGAGCAAAAAGGAAGACACATAGAGCTAAATTAATACTGAAGAAGATACGAATTTTATACACTTTTTTTTTTTTTTTTTTTTTTTTTTTTTTTTTGCAATTGATGACGAAACCAAGAAAGAAACCCCTTGATTTCTGTAGAGGTGTATATAAACCAAAACCTTTTGGATTCGTTAGGATCTCACACTTCAACTTTTGATACAAGAATATAATAAAACAGACACGGGGGAGATATGAGAGAGATCAGAGAAAAGAAATCTTGAAGATCTCGATTGCTTGTGATCACAAAACACTCATTAAAGTAAAATCACAGTAGATGAGGAAAAGAAAGCAATAGAGTTATGTGGGCTTTGAGAGATTAGTTAAAACTGATAGGGGTGAAGGATGAAAGAAAGACATAGATAGATATATATATATATACAGAGAGAGAGAGAGAGAGAGAGATGACGTGGCTGGGGAGAGTGGGGTTTTGGGTAAGAACTAAGAAGCAGTGTGTGAGACAGTGAGTGGGGAGTGTCAGTTTCAAGAGTAGAAAAACGGAGCTTCCAGGCTTCCCAGTGGCATCTCTCTCTCTCTCTCTCTCGTGATGACGTGTACCAATTTCCTTCTTCTTCATCTTCCTCTCAACAACAATCCCACTCCTTCAACAGTAACTACCCAATTCATGCCATGCGTGTTTATTATCTCGACGAAATGGACGGAATGGCTATTCTAATGTCAAAAATATTCATGCCATGCGTGTTCATTATAGATGGCTTCTTTTGTATTGCCAAGCATAAGTGGTTTTATGGTAGAATTGATATATATATATATTTTTTGAAATAATCATCAGTCAAGAATATAATGAAAAAAATGCTAATCACTTTTGTAAATATATAAGGAACGCCTGATAGTTGTATTCATTCATTTTTCTGTTCTGTCATCTTCCCACCCATTGACTTGATCTAAGAATGGAAAGAGAGGTCCCTATTCTATTCTATGGGTAATATATTAACATATAATAATGCACTGTACAATTGTGAGATTGAACTTGTCTCTTAATTGGTGTATTAAGTTAGACCATCAAATTCTTAACATGAGAAGATATATAGTGTAGTTTACTGTAACATAACGCTTTTTGCTAAAAAAACGAAGGTTAGCCTAATTGGTAGGATTAAATATTTTCTTACAAGAGTGTAAATTGAAATTCTAGTTTTAATATGTAAGCACTGACTCATTTACTTTGTGATTAAAAAAAAGTCTTTTTATACCAATTAAGAAAAAGTTTTCTACATCGATTATTGTCCAACCAGCACTTTTAGAAGAGGTTTTTTAGACCGGTAAAAATGAATTTTTTAGAACGGGTTTAAGTTAATTGAACTAGAAAATGGGTGTCTTGTTGAATTGATATTTTATTATTTACTCTCTATTCCCTTTTATTGCTAACAATGATATCAGAGCTAGTCCTCTGGCCGCCATCACAGTAGTCGAGGCCGTTGAAAATTCGTTCCTCCACACTCTCACTGCAATGAAATCCCTGTTGGAGCACTGTCAACTGAACCAGGTGTTGACAGTGAAGGAGGAAGCAAAGCAATTTGAAGCAGTCCTACTGTATGCACAAATCTTTGAGATCACTGCTATTAGCTACTTCATTCTATGGCCTTCAAACAGTGATTCGAGATAAGGTCCAATGCTTTCGTCCAAGCACCCTTTCCTTTTCAATTTACTATGCTGATCTTCAAGAATGATGGAAGCAACAGGAATCGAACGTGAAAGTTGAAGATGAAGGCAGAAACAATTTGCCCAAACATGACACCCAATACAATTACCACATATCTAGAAAATCATTCATACGAAAAAAAATAACGGCCGAAGAGAAACATGAAAGAAATGAGGAAGAAGCGGGTGAGATCTTGAAACCCGCCATTGTTGTTTCTGAGAAGGAGGAAATCAATTTATAAGAGTTTAATCAATTTATAAGAGTTTAACCTTAATTTAAGTACTTACAAGAAAGACCTAATTCAAGCTTGAATTAGAAAATCTAAATCATAATGAATTAAATTCACATCTTTATTGATTGATTGAATTTAAGATAATTAATCATATCCATATCTTGATTGAATCAATCATTTAAGATAATTGATCATATTTATCTCTTAATTGATTGATTGAGTCAACCATTTAAAGATGATTTATCACATTTATATCTTAATTAATTAATTGAATAATAATTTAAGATGATATATCACATTCATCTCTTAAATTAAAATTTAAAATTATTTTTAATTTAATCTTCATTTATTACTTCTCCTATCTTCATCCAATCATTATTGGATATATATTAGATAATTCATAATTATCTTTTATATCTTAACCTTTTAAATTCAAATTCAAATTAAAATCCAAAATTCGAATTCCAAATTCGACTTGGCCTAAGACCCTATTGGATCTTCTAGCACATTTGGGCCCTTTTATGGAGAAACTAATTTCTCACTAGAGACCATATATGTGACGCCATTTTCTTCCTAATTGGCCTTGGAGTCTTACTCCAACTCAATTACACCTCTACTCTTGATAAACCCCTATAACAATTATTGGCTCAAGTTTACTAATTTTAAGCAATCGGGAATAACCTTTGTGTGTGACCCATTAGGCTCAATTAGTCACTCACGTAAATAAACTTGAACCAATCAAAACTCCTTTAACGGGCCCAATTTATTTAATGACCTCATAAGACATTAACAATGCTCTGCGGCCCAAGAACTAATTGAGTTGATCAAGTGATCTATATTTCATATTTGGATACTGTGCATGCATCATCCCTCACATCGTCATTCATATTTAGTCGAGAGTAAAGATAAAGTATCATCTCTCTTAATTGACTAAATGTAGCTAATTCACATAACTAGGAATATTCTTATATTAACTCTATAACGGATCATGACTCTTCATGATCACTTACTGTGCGTACAGACTCTCGAGTTAATAAGAAGCTACCCAAGCTCTACTGGTCTTGTGAATGATTAATTCCTTCTAGGGGACTGTGAGTCCTCTCATCATGTCCATCAATACTCATATATTTAAGTTAGACCTAAAAGTACATTGTTCTCCCTTATTCAGGCGGATAGAGTTGTACAGTTAAAGTATAACCCTAGGACATAGTGTTGGATGACATCCTTAAGTCCAGGACCATCTGCACTACCAAACGATAAGAGACTTTACATCTCCAATAATACTCTCTACAATGAATCTTTGTGGAGTCTCTCAGTGGGTTAGTTTGGTGCTATTTGTTCTCTAACAGATCCACCCACGACATTAGCTAAGGCAACACCATGCATGTATTCCATGAGGTCCCTACCTTGTATCTCATACATGTAGATGATGTCGTATTAGTCTCATTGAGATCATCAATGCCCTTTCTTGATGATTTAGGACTAGGAACAAGTTTTAGGCAATAGATATTCAGTGCTATAGAGTTCTCATGATCATGATCTCTATCATTGATCCTCAAGAATAACACATGTTCAATTCCTTTTGCTTTTATCTTCAAACACATATTTACCTTAAAATAAAGGAGAGACATAAATACAATAAAGATAAAATGTGTTCATTTATTAATAATAAAATACTACAATGTAGAATTGGTTCTGATCTGTACTTATAGATTGTCTCTATGACACCTAAATACTAACAATCTTCCACTTGGCTTAGAGCTAATCAGGTCGATGTGTTATACCCAAAGACTCATAATGATTATCATGTTTTCTCTGAGAAATTCCCTTAGTCAGAGAAACAGCCAAGTTATCATCAGTGGGGATATAGTCCATCTTTATGTCTTGTCTTTCAACAATCTCTCGGATGAGGTGATATTAGCGGAGCACATTCTTGGATCTTTGATGAGACCTAGGTTCCTTGCCCTGAGTTATAGCTCAGGTGTTATCGCAATAATAGGTATTGGGTCAACAAAGCTAGGAACCACTCGAAGTTCATTGATAAATTTCTTGATCCATACTACCTCCTTAGCCGCTTCTAAAGTTGCTATGTATTCTGCCTTGGTAGCAGAGTCCACCATGGTCTCTTGCTTGGAACTCTTCTAAAAAATTGCTCCACTTTTAGGGTATAGGCGATGCCTGACTAGGATTTACAATCATCTTTATCATTCTGGAAACTGACACCAGGAAACCCTTTCACTTTTAGCTTATCATTACCACCGTAAACCAGAAACAGATCCTTAGTCCTTCTTAAGTACTTTAGGATTGTCTTTATGCCTGTCTAGTGAACCTTTCCAAGGTCAGCCGGGTATCGACTCGTAGTGCTTAAAGCATAAGAGATGTCCATCCTCTTACATAGCATGACATACATGATGGATCCAATTGTTGATGCATGTGGAATCCTTTCCATGCGTTCCCTATCAGCTGGTGTCTTCCATCCATGCTAATCCTCTTTAGCATTTTGTCTATGTACGTGGATTGGGATAAACTCAACAACCTTTTGGATTTATGTCTATAGATCATTAAGTATGTAGGCCGCTTCTCCCATGTCCTTCATGGTGAATTTTTTTGATAACCATATCTTTGTGGACTGCAACATGGGAATGTCATTTCCAATGAGCAAAATGTCATTTACATAAAGCACAAGGAAAACAACAACACTCCCATTGACATTCTTATAAACACATGGTTCATCTTTATTCTTGATAAAGTTGTTTCCTTTGACAACTTCATCAAAACGAAGATTCCAGCCCTTGATGTTTGCTTAAGACCATAGATTGATTTTTGAAGTTTGCATACCATATATTAGTTCTCTATGTGTTTTGATGATAACTGACAATTGTAAACATAGTATGGATTATGATTCAAGCCAAAATGTTTTTAACTTGATCAAAATTGAATCAAAACATACTGTCACATTTGCTATCAGATTGACTCAAGTTTGAGTTGTCAAACTCGAGCCACGCCTTGTGTGATTTGAATCAGAATGGTTTCTTGACTCGAGCCACACCTTAGTGACTCAGGTTATGATGTGCAATCGAGCCAATGCTTGGTGACTCCAGTCAAGCTTTGTAAAATTAAAGTTCTTTTCAAAATTCAAAGTTAAATGACTCGAGTTAGAGATTAGTGACTCGAGCTAGCAATACGTAACTCAAGTTTCTCCCTAAACTCGAGCTAAGCTTTTATGACTTGGGTTTGAGTTTCACTGAGATATCTTTTATACTCTTTCAAAGTTAACTTTTAAGAGAAGAAGAACTCAAGTCTGGGATAGATGACATGAGTGTAGCTCTGAACTTGAGCTAAGTTTCAGTGACTCGAGTCAATGTTTTTCAGAGACTTCATTTATCATTTACAATCTCATTATCAACTCGAGCCTATAAAAGTCTAACTCGAGTTCATTTGTCTGGAAATATTCATCTTCGAACTTCTTAAATCTCTAAGTATGATTTATCCTCTTCATATCATCACTCATTATTACTCCTAACTATATTTAATCAATTTGTTAATGAGTTTTAGATGATTTTGATATGGATTAACATTAAATTGCAATAAAGCAATTATGTGCTAGAGCATTTAATGTAAATCAGAGTAGAAGCACCAAATTAGCAAATAACTCTCTGAGCAAACATAAGCCTTGCGACCATTTCCATTCCACATTCATTGCTAAGTCTCAACAGACAAATGGAATAAGGAATGTCAAACAAAGCATGATAGCTAACATTTAGAGAATTCGAAGAGTCTGAGTAACGTTCTTCAACAGCTATATTCATTATTCACAACAGCTCTTTCAAGGACTTTAATGGTCATTAATGAAGACATCTATAAAAGCTAGAAGCATTCAATTCTCCAACTACTGAAACTCTACGCATTCAATTCGAAGCTTTAGCAATTACTGTTTCATACTCTTAAGCAATATCTTCGGATATTTATAATCTTCAGTGTTTATCTATTTGCTCTTTTAGAGAGTTTACTTATTCATTTTTGTAAGAACCTCAAGGTTGTGGAACCTTTAAGATTGAGTTATTTGATTACAACTTGTAAAGGGGAGTAAGTCCTAGTGAGAGGATTGCTATAAAGTTACAGAGTGTGTAATCAAACTTTGAGTTAGTGAAATCCTAGATTGTCTGGGGACTAGACGTAGGTCAAGGATTTGGACCAAACCAGTATAATCTCTTGTTGCAATCTTTCTCTCTACCTCTCTATTTAGCTCTATTTTAAGACTGTGTTTCAGGGTATTTCGCAAAGTTTTTAAATCAGCCAATTCACCCCCCTCTTAGGTGATATTTTGTCTTACATTTGGTATCAAAGCATCGGTTATCTATTTGAGGATTAACATCCTATATTAAAGATCTAATGGAAGGAATATTACCTGATGGAGCTTTGATCAACAGACCACCGGGTTTCAATTGTGAGCATTACTCCTTTTGGAAGGCTAAGTTCAAAATCTTCGTAATGGCCATCAAATATGGCCTATGGAGAGTATTTGAGAGAGGGGACTATGCTCCATCCACAATTAAAGATGGTGTTAGAACTCCAAAGCTAGAAGAGGAATATGATGAGAATGATAGAAGGCAAGTCACTATCAATAGCAAAGCAATCCTCATGCTTCAAAGTGCTCTAAGTCAAAAAGAGTATTTCCGTATCTGCATTTTATCATCCGCTAAAGCTACGTGGGATGCTCTGGAGATCACTCATGAAGGGACGGCTGGAATCAAGGAGAATCGTGCAAATATGCTGATGACTAAATACAATTTACTTCATTTGAAGTATGGGGAATCCATTGGCGAATTCTAGCTCAGATTCACTCATCTAATTAATTAACTTGCTGCTTTGGGTAAAGAATGTGATCAACCTGTTCAAGTGAGAAAAATCTTGAACATTCTTAGCAAGGAATGGGAAGTTAAAGTCACTGCAATCGAAGAGGCTCATGGAAAGTCAATGGGATCGGTGGTAGCTCTCTTTGGTAACTTGTCTGAATATGAAGGTAAACTCAAGTTCATAAAAGGACTTGATGAAATTGGTAGTAAGCATAAGGGAATTGCCCTTAAAATTGTCAAGGAAGACAAGGAATCAGATGATGATGATGAAGACGATGATGAAGAGGTCGGGATGATGGTCCGGAGATTCAAGAGATTCTACAAGAATGATCAAGGATTCTGGAAGTTTCACAAGGGTAGCACCAGCAATAAGTCGAAGAAGCCAATTATATTCTATGAATGTGAGAAGCCTGGCCACATCAATTCTGATTGTCCCCAACTAAAGAACAAAGAGAAAGAAAAGAAGAGATTCAATAATTCAAGAAGAAAGATTATGTCTCTGCTATATGGGGAGATAGCTCATATGATGAAGATGAAACTAATGAAGAAGAAAGACCAACATCTGTCTTTTGGCTCAAGAAGAAGAATCAAAGAATGAAGAGGTGAACGATTTTGATCCATCTTTTGATGGATTACTGTCTGAATATAATTCTCTCCATTCTGAATTTTGAAAATTGGCAAAAGAACTTATTTCTTCGAAAAGGAAAATAAAATATCTTGAAGAACAAGTTCAAAGTGTCTCTTCTCTAACTTCTTCTTGTGAAAATGCTTCTGAAAAGATTTGTGAAAAGTTTTCAGAAAATTTTTGTGACAATTGTTGTGTTTTAAAGAAAAAAAACATTTATCTTACTAAAACACTTTAGAAGTTTACTCAAGGGAGTGAAATGCTCAATGTTATTTTGAAACAACAAAGGTTTACAAATGACAAATCATGAATTGGTTATAAACTTGATTTTGATAAAAAGAAAGGAAAAATAAATCTGCAGAAAAGACATATATGAATTACTCTTGAAAAAAATTCATTCTTCTAATCCTTTTGCCAATTGCAATTATTGCAATTGTAAAGGCCATACTACTTCTTCCTACTTTCATAAAAAAGAAAGAAAAGGTAAGCCTATAGGTAATTATAAAGGAATGCCTAAAGGATCCTATAAGGCTCCTAAGACACAAACTAACCTAAAAGGACCCAAGAAAATATGGGTACCTAAGACTTGATCTTTTGTGCTTTGCATGTTTGTCTAAGAGCATCAAAATCCAACAAATGGTACATTGATAGTGGATGCTCTAGACACTTGACGGAAGATCAATCCAAGTTTGCAACAATCAAGCCTAAGGATGGTGGCAAGTTGACTTTTGGTGGAAACCAATCCGGAGGATTGCTAGTATTAGTGAAGTTGGAAGCAACGATGGATCACAAATCAAAGACGTCTATCTTGTGGAAGGCCTATGCCACAACCTCCTCAATGTGAGCTAAAGCACAGACAAAGGTAACCTAGTTATCTTCAATTCTGAGGAATGTTTGATTGTTAGCAAGGATGATCTACCCTTAGGTAACATTAAGTCCAAAGCCTTATTTAAGGCTCCTAGAGAAGGTAATTGTTATACCCTTAATCTTCCTAGCAATTGCTCTGTTTCTAAAAATTGTTTTATTGGTAACTTGGATGAAAGCTAGCTATGGCACAAGTGATTAGCTCATGTCAATATGTTCAAACTTGACAAGTTGCAGAAAAAGGATTTGGATATTGGTTTACCAAAACTTCGTTTTAAAAATTGTTAGTTCTCTATGTGTTTGATGATAACTAACAATTGTAAATTTGTATGAAGTTTTTTTGGTTAAGTTAAAAATGTTTGAAGCTTGTTCAAACTTAACTAGAAACTCACTATCAAAGACAAACTCGAGTCTAGAGTTGTCAAACTCGAGTTTACACTTGACAGAGAGTCAGTCAAGTTATTTGAACTTAACTTGACTCGAGCTTCTAAATGGAAAATTGAGTTTTATCCTTGGCCGAGAGTTCTCAAATTTTTTCTTTTTAAAGTATACTCGAGTCTGCATTAGTAAACTCAAGTTTGCATTAGACCAAGAGTTTTCAAGGGATTTTGGACTTAAAGTGACTCGAGCCTATTTCTTAAAACTCCAGTTTGAGTTTTGTGGACTTAATTTATTTTCAAGTTTAAAAAAAGTTCCAAACTCGAGTTAGTCACTTAATAACTCAAGTTTTCGCGATCTTAAAATGATTTCAAATGTTATCGCGATGCTCATTTCGAAAGAAGATCTAAACTCGACGAAATTAAACTTGAGTTAGACACTTGAGTAAAATATTCTAAACTCCAGTTTCAGTCTTACAAAGACATATTCATTTAAACTTCAAATCTTCTTTCAAAAAGATGTTCATAAGACTCAAGTTTGGAAAGCAAAACTCGAGTTATGAACTCCAGTTTGTTTGAATAAACTCGAGTCTAAAGCGTCTCTGTTTTGAAATCATCTTGTCCAAATTTGCAAAATCTTCATGTATAATCTATATACTTTATATCATATCTCATTATCATTCCTAACTATGTTTAATCAATTTGTTAGCGAGTTTCAGATGATCAAATGTGTATTAAACTGAAGTTTAAGCATAAAGCAAAAAGTGACGTCAGCACATTAAATGCTGGCCTAGTTAACTAAGCATGATTTTGGTTAATCATTCTCTGGACATTCCAAAGGTTTAAATGTTTTCTTTCCTCATCTGGATTAAATCAAAGCATAAGTGAGAATGGACCTAGTTGCAACCTAACATCTTCATTAATGTCTCCAACAGTCACACTAATGTTTCTAACTGACATTTAATGCTTCCATCATATATAAGCTGAAGCATTCAATTCTCAACAAGACCAAAATACATAAAACGAAAATCAATCAAAGTGTTCTTGCATTTTACTATTTACTACTCATCTATAAAGTATCTTCTGATATATTGAACTTCAATGTTTATTTATCAGCTCTTTTAAGAGAGTTTCTTATTGATTATCATTTATTGTAAAATCTCAAAGTTGTGGAACATTGAAATTGGGTTATCAGTTTACAACTAGTAAAGGGGAGTGTATCCTAGTGAGAGGATAACTTTCGAGTATAGAGTGTGTATCTGGTTTTTAGTGATAGTGAAAATCCCAGAGTGCTTGGGGATTGGACGTAGGTCAAGAGTTAAGACCGAACCAGTATAAATCTTTTTGTGCGATCTTTATCTCTATTTTACCCTATTCTTCGTCTGCTGATTAGGTGTTTCAAAAAAAAAAATTTAAAATCTCCAATTCACCCCCTCTTAGTGATTTCCTTCATTTACAAAAATGACATAATTTGTGATGCTTGTCAAAAAGGTAAACAAACCAAGTCATCTTTCAAATCAAAAAGTGAAATTTTAACTAATAGACCGCTTCAACTACTTCATATGGATCTAGTTGGACCAGCTAGAGTAAAAAGCCTTGGTGGCAATTTATATAGTTTGGTCATAGTTGATGATTTTTCTATATTTGCATGGACTATCTTTTTATCTTCAAAAGATGAAAAATTTGATCAGTTTGTTACTTTTGCTAAGAAGGTCCAAAAAGAGAAAGGATTTGTAATTGCAGGAATTCATATTGATCATGGTGGTGAGTTCAAGAATCATGCTTTTGGAGAGTTTTGTGATGACATGGGAATTGATCACAACTTCTCAACCCCAAGGAGTGCTCAACAAAATGGCGTTGTGGAGAGAAAGAATCGAGTTCTCACTGAGATGGCAAGGGAAATGTTGAACGAGAACAAAACCTCCCAAGTGTTTTGGGTTGATGCCATGAGCACCGCTTGCTACATCTCAAATCAGACATACCTCTAGAAGAAGCTTGATAAGACTCCCAATGAGCTGTACAAAGGAAGAAAGTCCAACCTTACATACTTGCACATTTTTGGCTGCAAATGCTTTGTGCACAACAATGGTAAGGAGAACTTAGGGAAGTTTGATCCTAAGTCTGATGAAGGTATATTTCTTGGCTAGTTGAATAAGAGTAAAGCATTTAGAGTATTTAATATTCATACTCATGTTGTAGAAGAGTCAATGCATGTTGTGTTTTGTGAAACCAAATCTAATGAATCTTTTGATGATGATATTCCTATTTTTCAAAATCAATATCTTCCTAAAACTTCTTTTGTTTTGGAAATTTCTGAAAAAATCCTCAGAAAAGGAACTTGAAGTTGAAAACCATTGTGAAAATGCTTGTGAAAACATTGTTCAATCTCAACCTAGATCTTAGTGATATAGTAGGAGTCATCCTTGGACCAAATGATAGGTGATGTAAATCAAAGAGTGAGAACCAGAAAAAGCACTTTGAATGAAGTCACTTTCACTGCTTTCATTTCAGAGATTGAACCCTCTAAGATTGACGAAGCTCTTTCAGACAATGATTGGATTATAGCAATGCAAGAGGAGTTACATCAATTTGATAGAAATTAAGTTTGGGATTTAGTCCCTAGGCCTAAGGACCATCCGGTCATTGGTACCACTGTTATTAAAATCGAGATTTAAATCGTGGGATCGCACGATTGTACGATATTTTGAGAACAAATGATCCAGCTTTGAACATAAATCGCAAATTGCTTTGGGAGGATAGGATCGACAGGTAACTCGTAGAATCTTTGGTATCGCACGATCTTGTTTCTCTTTTTTAATCAGAAAAAAACAATTTCAAAACCCTAATTTTGCAATTTACTGCCGCTTTTTCTGCCCTGCGACCTTTTCTGAGCCTTCTTCTTCGTTGTGCAGTTTCAGAACCCTAATTTTTGCTCTCCCGGGCCCACCTCCATCCATGACGAGCTGAAATTGTAAGAGGAAGCGGAGAGGGAGTGAGGATGTAAATGGAGGAAAAGATGGGGAAAGTATTAGACCTGTGAATGAGTGAGACTGCGGGAGAAGGAGAGAAGAGAGAGCGTAGGTTTAAACGAATGAATTGGACTGAATTGAATGATATAAATCAGATTTGATAAAAGGACATAGAGTCCGCCAACCAGATTGCATAACCCGTTTTTTCTCTTTTTGCTTGGAGAAGATAAATATAGGGTTAAGGACCATTTTTGCCAACGAACTATTGGGCGGTGCACACAACACAATATACTTTTTGTTGGACCTTAAATGCCAACAAACTTTTAAAAAGGAGCGTCCAGCACAACAAACTTTTAAAAAGGAGCGCCCAGCACAACGCCGTTAACAAAAAGTTAATGTCCGTTATCTAAGGTGCAGATTGGCCAACGAACTTTTACTTTAGGAGCGCCCAGCACAAAATTCTAAATTTTACTAAATTAAATAATTTTTTTCTCAATTATCATTATTCAAAACTACTTGTATAGATATCTATGGACAAAAAATTACTCATTCTTCAATTTTGTTAAAATTATAATTTGCTAAAATAAACAAAAATTGTAATTAAAAATATAATTATATGATTTAAATAAAACTCAAGGTGTTTTATAGTTTATTATATATGTTAAACAAAAAAAATTATATGATTTATTTTTATTTTAAAAAATTTTATGTGAGTTAAAAAATTCATTTAATGTTGATATCTCTCTTATGGAAACTGTTCGATGTTATATTTAATGTTTTTAAATATTTTCTGTAGTTTTTCCAGGGATTAATTTCCTGTGGTCATGGTTTTGTTATTCTCTCGCTCCCTTCCCTTGAAGATCCAGTTAACCATGAATGTCTTTGTTTCTCTCTTAAATTTATATATGCATATTGGTTTTATTTGCCCTCCAGTTATTCCTAATCTATTAGTTGTCATTTATTAAATGACGTTGCTCATGATTTCCTGGGGGAGCTTGTACGGGGGTGTCTAATATAAATATATTCTAGTTGTTTCTTGTCCTTGGCCATCTCGTCCCGATCGATTAAACCACGTTGACATTTATTAACATTAAATGAATTTTTTAACTCACATATATTTCTTCTAAAATAAAAACAAATCATTTTTTAACATATATAATAAACTATAAAACACCTTGAGTTTTATTTAAATCATATAATTATATTTTTAATTATAACTTTTTTTTTTATTTTAGTAAATTATAATTTTGACAAAATTGAAGAATGAGTAATTTTTGTCCATAGATATCTATACAAGTAGTTTTAAATAATGATAATTGAGGAAAAAAATTATTTAATTTAGTAAAATTTAGAATTTTGTCGGGCGCTCCTAGAGTAAAAGTTCGTTAACAATCGCACCTTAGATAACGGACATTAACTTTTTATTAATCTACAGCGTTGTCTTTGCCGGGCGCTCCTTTTTAAAAGTTTGTTGTCCGGACGCTCCTTTTTAAAAGTTTGTTGGCATTTAAGGTCCAACAAAAAGTATATTGTGTTGTGTGCACCGACCCAATAGTTCATTGGCAAAAATAGTCCTTAACCCATAAATATATATCACCACCAACTATCAATCGAGTGGCAATTACAAATTAGCCCCTTTTTTTGGCTGGGAAGATAAATATATATTACCACCAACTATCACATAGCCCATTTATCGATACAATATTTCAAATTTTTGCTCCCCTAGGCCCACCTCCGAATAGTCTGTTTATATTAAGTTTATTTTTTGGGTCAAAATTTATATTATGTTTGTGAGTTTTACATATGTTAGTTATTTTATATGGATATATATAATTGAATATAACTTATATCTTAGGTAATAGGATCTTACGATCCGTGTCGATCCTACGATTTACGATCTTCACACTCCCTTTCGATCTTGTATAGGATCTCGATTTTAACAACATTGATTGGTACTAAGTGGGTATTCAAGAACAAACATGATGAATCTGTAAGAACCGGCTGAACCCAAGAGGGGGGTGAATTGGGTGAAGTATAAAAATTTAGGAACTTTGAAAATCTTTTTGCAACTCAGTAAAACTAGTTTGTATGATAGTAAAGAGTTATAAAGCAATAGATAGTCATTCAAACATATATGCTGGAAACATAAGAGATAAGGGAAGAGAATATGCAAACTGAGATTTATCCTGGTTCGGTCCAATCCTTGACTTACGTCCAGTCCTCAAGCTCCACTTGAGATTTTCAATCCACTATCTTCTTTCAACTTGATTACACGTTCTGTACTTGGAGTAATCCTCTCACTAGGATTCACTCCCCCTTACAAACTATAATCAATACACCCACTTGATTACACACTCTGTACTCGAAGTAATTCTCTTACTAGAACTTACTCCCCTTACAAGCTGTAATCAATACAATGAGTTTCCTAGTCAAGATCACCCAATCTTGAGTAACTCTTAGAAGGATAGAATGATTACAATAAATATTCTCTCTAGAAGTAAATGAATAAACACTGAAGAGCAATACAAATCACTTCACTCTCTAAGCTATCTAAACATGAGAAACAGAGAGTAAATGATGTGAAAAACAGAGTATTAGCATTTGAAGATGTAAGCTTGTGTCTCTACGTTTTTCTGCTTGAATCTATCCTCTTTTATAGGTAGAGATCAATATATGACCGTTGTAATCTTCAATATAACCGTTGCCTTCATTAGACAAGGTTTTGGTTAAGCTTTGGTCCTCTTCTCTCTCTAATCTTCACTTAATCCAGCTGTGTAGAAGTTTAGAGTTGACTTCTTGAAAATAAATCCATTGGAATAGCAGCTGCTAGATGAGGAAATCATTCTTTAATCCTTTATAGGCATGTGCAGTTGGATTACCCAAAAGAATGCAACTTTCTGGGTTCTGCATTTATTGTTCTGACATCACTTTTGCTTTTAACCTTCAATAAACATTCTCTAATTCATCTGAAACTCACTTAAAAAGAGGTTAAACATATCTAGGAACATTAGAGAATAATCATGGGAAATATTAAGATCAAACAAGAAGGTTTCGAAATTCGCAAAATTTGAAATTTCGAAGACGCGAGAAACCTTGAGGTTTGTTCCTTAAACCTGGAGGTTTTTCAAGGTTGCGAAGGTGTTAGTCTCTCGCGACAAAACCTAGAGGTTTTCTTAGAAACCTCAAGGTTTCACTTTGAATGTGAAACCTTGCAAAATCGCGCCAAGAACAAACCCGGAGGTTTTCAAAATCGTGAAAAGTCGTTTGCTCTGGATCTGGATGCCGGAGGTTTTAAGAAACCGGGAGGTTTTCTCGGAAACCGGAGGTTTTCAAAATCGAGTGAAAAATCGTTTGCTCTCGGATGCTAGAAACTTGGAGGTTTTCACCAAAACCTGGAGGTTTTACTTTAATTTTGAAATTCTGAGTTTTGAGCCAAAACAGAAACCTGGAGGTTTAGGGAAAAACTGGAGGTTTTGAACACTTGGAAAAATATAGATCCTCTCTGTCTTGACAAACCTCAAGGTTTGTCCAGAAACCTTGAGGTTTCTCATCATTTTGAGAAACTTGAGAAAACACTATTTGAGCTCAAACCTGGAGGTTTCCCATAAACCCGGAGGTTTTGCTTTGTTCAGAAAACTTGGAAAATTCTTGGCCAATTTCAGACTTAAGTTTACATGTTCAAGCTCGAGGTGAGAATCCAATGCAAGAATAATCAGCTCCAAACTCATTGTATTATGCCCGTTATGATCCGATGAATGAAGGCTGTTCTTGACAGCATTTTTGCAACATCCTGAACTGACTGTCAATTTTCAAAGGCCATATCTCCTTGTTATGAACTTTGTTTTGGTCCATTCAAACATTGATGGAAAGCCTTTTGAGTCTATTTTCATATGCCACTAATTTCAGCTCAATCTGATTTATAGTTTGTGAGTTACACTTAAAACATTGAAGCTTGGTTTGCTATGTGGCGTGGATTTCACTGTCAACTTCCACAATTCTTATCTCCTTGATCTGAACTATTTTGGGCTTGAATTTTATATCAAAATGACGCATTGGGAGTCTTTTTTCATATGCAATTGGTTTCACCTCAATCCGATCTCTGGTTTGGGAGATATCATCGAATTACCAGACCTCGTCCGAGTTGAATGTAAAACAAAGTTGTTGAAGACCATTGAAACCTCGAGTTTTCACTTACAACCTCGAGTTTTCACTTGAAACCTCGAGGTTTGCTAGTCCAGAGACACCAGAGATGCTGAAGACACTCAAACCTCGAGGTTTGTACTCAAACCTCGAGGTTTGTACTCAAACCTCGAGTTTTCTCGTCCTAAACCTTATATTTGCTTGTTTTAACACGAGAATTGAGTCATTCCAACTTCCATATGATCTTGGAGACTTCTAGCATCAATATAAGAACTTGAATAATGATATCTTCATTCCATTCAGCAAGTTCTTCCTTCTTCCATCTCCCAACTTGATCATTCTTCATCATTTAACTTGAGCTCATCATTCTCTACTGACTTCTTCCTTCTTCAATATCCATAAAGTGATGAAACTTCATTCCAACTTCTGCTTATCATAGAGACTTCCAGTATTACAAGAATTTGAATGTTGATATTCCTATTATATTGTGCAAGTTCTTTTGATAACATCTTTCTCTAGTCTCTTCTCTTCTTCTTGGTTATCCTCCAAAATCCATTGATAGCATCTTGCTTTCTTGACAACCTCTGCGGATACTTCTTTCTTTCATCTCTTATCTCCTTCTTGATCATTCTCCTTCCTTTAACTTGGACTAATCTACATTAAACATAATAGTTAGTCAATGTAGGAGATAACTATATTATTCAATATATTACTCAATCTTTTTGCTTTTAATAATGACATCTATATAAGACATCATCAAAACTAATCATAACTAACAGAATCTAAAATCATTGTCCGTAATATGGCAAGATTAGTGGCCAAAGGCTATAATCAACAAGAAGGGATTGATTATGAAGAAACTTATGCTCCAGTGACAAGATTGGAATCTATAAGAGTTCTTATAGACTTTGCTTTCATTAAGGGATTCAAATTGTATCAAATGGATGTAAAATCTTCCTTTTAAAACGATTTCATTCAAGAGGAAGTTTATATTGAACAACCTCCTGATTTTGAAAGTGATCATCATCTAGATCATGTTTTTCGCCTTAAGAAGGCTCTATATGGTCTTAAACAAGCTCCTAGAGCTTGGTATGAGCATCTAAGCAAATTCCTTCTTGATCAAGGATTTGTCAGAGGCAAAGCAGACACAACTTTCTTTAATAAAGTCTAATAAGAAAAATGATATATTAGTTGCTCAGATTTATGCTGATGATATCATATTTGGTGCCACTAATGTTGCTTTGTGTGAGGAATTTTCTAAGACAATGTAGAGAGAATTTGAGATGTCCATGATGAGAGAACTCAATTATTTCCTTGGATTTCAAATCAAGCAACTCAAGAATGGCATCTTCATTTCTCAGACGAAATATCTAAGAGATTTGTTGAAGAAGTATGGTCTAAGTGAATGCAATGGAGCTGACACTCCAATGAGCTCAACTGCTACCTTAGATGCTGATGAGAAGGGAAAAGATTTCAACATCACAAGATATAGAGGAATGATAAGATCATTACTTTATCTGACTGCAAGTAGACCTGACATCTAGTTTAGTATGGGGATTTGTGCTCGATTCCAATCCGCTCCCAAAGAGACCCATGCTGAACATGTGAAGAGGATATTCAGATACCTTGCTGAAACAGAGGAATTGGGATTATGGTTTCCCAAAGGTCAACCTGAACATCTTGTGGCATATTCAGACTCAGATCATGCTAGATACCAAGGTTCTTAAGCTCGGACCAGTCAGTGAACCGGTGGGAGTACTGGGTTAAGGGTTAGTGGGTCAGACGGGAGTGAAACCGGAGTCAGACAGGTATTAATTAAAAATAATTTAATTAAAATGGATAAAAATCTTCATATTTTAATAATAAAATTTTTTTGATAGTTGAAAGGATGTGATGTGTATAGGAGTATATATAATATTATATTAATATATTTTTGAAAAAGAGATCATTCAAGATTTTCTCATTGAACCTGTTGTACGCCTATCCAGCCCATGCTTGCGGATGTGTCAGAATTAATTAAATCAATTAATGACATATGGGAGTATGCGCAGAAGCAGTAAGCGGTATGGTGAGTAAAATATGAATATTTGAGAAACCGTCAATGGATTTTTGTACCCTCCCTCATGTCTCGTTCGGGCGATTTCGTCTTCCATCTCTCGACCAAAGAAGCTCCAATAGTTCGACCTTCGACGGACCCATATTGCCATCTTTGTCTTCCATATTTCAACTAAGAAGCTCCGTTCTTCAACTCTCGATGAAGCTGGATCGAGATCTCCATCAGCCACCGTCGACACTCTCCCTTCCTTCTCGTTCGTTGATTTTTATTTATTTAAAAAAACTAATCTTTTTTACTCTGACTCGGCCAACTCGGCCGGTTTAGCCGAGTTGACTCGGGTCAACTCGGGACCCGGTTTTGCTCTTAACTCGGACCGATTTTCCGGCCGGTTCGACGGTTTCTGATCTAAATCGGCCGGTCCGGTGGGTTCTAGAACCTTGCTGGATACAAGACGGATAGAAAGAATACAAGTGGTCAATGTCAATTTCTTGGTGGTTCACTTGTCTCTTAGTTCAGCAAGAAGCAAACAATTGTCTTGTATCATCAACTAAAGTTAAGTATATTGCTGCATCAAGTTGCTGTGCTCAAGTGCTTTGGCTGAAATAGCAACTCCAAGATTTGGGAATTCATCTCAAGGAAATCCCAATCTTGTGTGACAACACTAGCACAATAAGCTTGGCAAAAAATCCAGTTCAACATGCTCAGACCAAGCATATTGATGTTAGATATCACTTCATAAGAGATCATGTTCAGAAGAAGGATGTCAAGGTGATGTTCATCCTTAATCATCTGCAACTTGCTGATATCTTTACCAAACCATTGGCTAAGGAGAAATTTGTGTTCATTAGAAGAGAATTGGGAATAGTAAATCCCAATGAGTTGTAAGTAACCTCTACTTAATGTTAGTTATGCCCAATGAGTTGAAAGTAACCTCTACTTAATGTTAGTTATGTTTTTTATGATCAATAGATACTAACTTAAGCTTCGGAATGGTTAGTGATTGTTTTTGCAAGACCTCTACTTTGCTCTGCTGATATCGCAAAAGTTATCTGATAAAAAGGATCAAACTTGAGCCAAGGCAAGTCAACACTCGAGCCTAGATAAGTCAGAGAGCAAAGGACTTTCAAGAAGGGCATTTGACTCGAGCCAGGGAGTAACAACCTCGAGTCAAGGAAAGGCCGAGAGTCAAGCAATTTGATAAGGGTATTTAACTCGAGCCATGTTGCGCCAACCTCGAATCAAGGAGAGGCCGAGATTAGACATTTTGAGAAGACTTTTTGATTCGAGTCAAGCCAAGCCAGAGCAACCTGATGAAGAGCAAA
Organism: Acacia acuminata; assembly: GCA_019022655.1. Taxonomy (NCBI): domain Eukaryota; kingdom Viridiplantae; phylum Streptophyta; class Magnoliopsida; order Fabales; family Fabaceae; genus Acacia; species Acacia acuminata. The sequence goes on from JAFJYI010000208.1 coordinate 178,528, forward strand.
ATTGACGAGCAAACTCGAGTCTACAAATGCAAACTCAAGTTTAAAGCCAAACTCGAGCCATCAAGTAGCAGCTCGAGTCTAAATGATTTCTTCATCTATTCCAGGTTAGTACAATCTTACCTAAACTCGAGCCAATTCTTCATAACTCAAGCAGGTAACTCGAGTCATTAAGCTGAAACTTGAGTTTAACCCTTTCTATATATATGTTTGTGTGACTTCTTCTCTTCACTTTTCATCTCCCTCAAGCCGTCTCTCCAGTTTCTCTAAAAACCCGAACCCTAACTTGAGCCCTAACCTCACCATACCTCCCAAATCCACTTCCAAAGTCTTTTCCAAGTCTAAGGGTTCCAATTCATACTATGAGGTGACTGAATCCTCGTCTCCTTCACCTTTGCAATGCCCAAAGCGATCCAAGATACCTCCCAAGAGGTATCAACCGAAGGTGAAATTTTAAGAAATTTTGCCCAAAAGGTCGAAGAAGGTGGTGGTCGAAGAACCACCTGAGGTTCCCAAGAAGAAACCAATTGAACCAGAGGCAGCTAAATGCAAAAACAAGGAAGAGGTTGCTGAAACACCGAAGGAATCTAAGAAAAAGTCTATTCCTTCATTTGAATTTCAAGCTACTTCTCATAGCAAACCCTCTACTCCTCAAGGCCAATCTTTTGCTTCTAAGGCTCCAAAGCAATCTAGCTCTAAAGTACCTTTCCAAATTCCAGCGATTCAAGCCATTTATCATGCACCTCTTTCCAATCCTCCTCTAGATTTTGCTTGTGGTCCCATCATGTTTTCTTTCGAAGAAGGCAAGAAATTTAGAGAGGACTATGCACTTAGGGACTTCTGCCCTATTATGTATCTAGATTTGGATAAACTAAGGCAAGATTGTAATCTTGATCTTTCGCTTTGGTTTAGGCCTTATGAATCTTTTCTATCTATTCATGCTTCTTTTAGTCTAACTCTTATTAGGACTTTTTATTTCGATATGACTGTCCATAATATTTTAGATAAGCATGATCAAATTGTTGATGTAAGAGGCAAAAGAATTGTTCTTACTGCCAATTACATCAATTCTTTACTGTTAATTTCAAATCCTCCTCCTCCTCCTGAATTTCACTATGACAATGGGAGATTTTTAAAATCCTCAGACCAGATGAACCTCTAAGTAGACCAGTAGGGACACTTAGTTTTCCTTCTGTTGTCATACCCCCAGTACATAGAGCCTTGTGGTATATCTACTCAAGGAACCTAGTACAAAAAAGGAAGAATTTCACTCATTTCACTTAAAGGGACTACTCCCTTTTTGCTTCCTTGTGGCTAAGATTCCTTATAACCTTGGTCTTTGGATCTTCAATGAAATAAAGAAATTATGTCTTCATTCAAAGAAAGACTCTACCATTCCTTTTCCAAGCTTCGTTTCTATCATTCTTTTTCCTGAAAAGGTTTGGTACCTTGAGAAGCATGAGCCTCCAGTGAAACCTCCGATATTTGGCAAACATCATTTGAATTTGATGAGGATTTCTATTGAAGAAGGATTTGGGCAATCAAGATCCCCATCTAGGTCAAGAGCTTCTAAATTTAGAGCTCAAGAGGCACATCTAAACCTATTGCTCAAGAATAGTCTTCACAGCCTCAACCATTTACTCTTGGAGCCACAATCAAGACTATAGTGGATAAGGCTGTTTCTGAATGTGTTGGTCCTCTGCAAGTTGCTATGATAGCTCCGTATCATGAGCTAACTGAGAAGTTAGAATCTGAGATTGGGAAGTTGGTGAATGAAGTCACCAAGGGTCATGAAGTTCAAGAGGAAATAAAAGAGGAAGTTGGTAATTTAAGTGGGCATATTGAAGATCACAGTGCAAGTCTCACCAACATCCACAACACCTCGTGGACCTTGAGCAACAAAGGGGATCAATTGTTGAAGTCTCAGTCCTCAAGTGCCCCTGGACTTGGTATTCCTCCTACTATTCCTAAAACCTCTCCTCCTCCTTCACCTACCTTTGGTTATACCACCACTCCCATCTTCACTACCCCAGCCACTACCATTATTCCTCCTTCAAACACTTTAACTGTGAGAGTCACATATTCTGGCTCTTCTACATCAGAACTGTTTGATGAGTTTAAGCCTGAGATAGACACTTCTATCTCTCAGCCTGAGCCATCCACCTCACTCACCCCCCTCTATCTCACTCCATATTCTCCTCTTCCTTTCCCTTACCTCACTCATCCTTTTTCCTCTTCGCTTTCAGCTTCCACCTCTGAACCTCCCTTTTTGATTGATGCCAAAGAGGGAGAAGAGAAGAAAGAAGTCAAGAAGAAGAGCATTAGTATTTCAGCATTTCATTGTTGTTACCTGTTTAATCTTATAGCAATTACCTGTTTTCTATGATTTTGATGTTTTTGAAAAGTTATTTAAGTCTAGTTTCAAATTCCACCAGTTTCAGCTCATTTGGGCATGTAGTTTGTGAGATACGCTCAATTTACCAAAGTTTTGTCTGCTGAGTGGCGTGATTTCATGTGAAAACTTCTGAAATTCATATCTCTTTCATTTGAACTTCTTTGGTCTTGTGGAAGTCTAGTTTCATATGAAATTGGTTTTACCTCAATCGGATCTCTGTTGTTTTGGGAGATATATCAAATAATCGAAGCTCGCTCAAGTGGAACACAGAACAAGGACGAACTGAGGCATGTTTTTCTTACTGTTCACTACTGTTTGCTCGAGTAAAAAGTGCCATGCTCGCATCTGGTGCTCGAGCATTGCTTTCGAGTGCGTTACCGTATCACGTTAAGTCACTGTAGCAACTCAATTACTATTCATCATGAAGCTTGGGCTTGCTTATTTTAACCCCGAATTGAGCCATTTCAACTTCCATTTGATCATAGAAACTTGAATATTGATATTCTCATTGTTTTAGGAAAGTTATTCTTTCTCCAATCTCCTTTCTTGATCATTTTTCATAATTCAACTTGGATTAATCTACATTAAATATAGTAGTGAGTCGGTGTAAGAGATAAATATATTATACAAGCTTTTTGCTCTTTGTATTGGGTAAGTATATTTGACATCATCAAAACTAATCATATCTAATATTAGTTAATTGAAACACCTTGACTGCCTCATATTTTTCTTTCATTAGGTAAACCCATGGGGTTTTTGTATGGTCGTCTATGAAAGTAATGAACCATATGGCATTAGTTAGGTTTTTTTTTTTTCCTTGTAAGACCCAAAATGTCATTCTGAATGGTGCAGAGAGTGTATAGGACTATTTGGGATATGAGAATCAAGTTTGTTTTGTGTGTTGGCTAGTTTCACAAGGAAAAGGAATATAATTTATTGAATAAACTTGAAAGTACATGTTTTCAATAATTCAAACTAGGGTTTCCTAAATGACAATGCCACAAAAATACGTCTTTGGCTTAAGAATCTGAGCTAACTAGTGTGATATAAACCTTGAGAGAAATTATGTCAATTTGCATTATATTAGTCGAGAACCTATTACTTGAAGATCAATCCAACTAGAGTCTATTTAAATCATCATTTTTCTATTTATTTTGTAATTTTCATTTTTTAACAAGGCCATGAGACAAGAGTCATTAATTTGTGTTATAGGTGTCATTTAGTCAAGCATCTTAGGATTTATTTATTATTATTAGGTTATTGATATTTTAATTTAAAAGCCTATTATATTATCTCCATGAATCAGATTGTCTTCCATGATCAAATTCTAGATTCCTATAATTAGATTGTCATTTATAATCTAATTATATATTCATATAATCAGATTGTCATTCATGATTTGATTTACCCTATTTTAAAATATCACCTTATCCATTCATTAATTAGATTATTTCCCCTTAGTTGTGTATTCTTGACAGAATACTGAATGGCGCAAGAGCTTGATCAACTCTTATGTATTATACTTTGAGTTCTTTGGTTGTGTTTCCTATGAGTGTCGAGTTTTGTATACTTAGTTTTTCTGGAATGGCTGTTCATAGGGTTCCTAGTTTCAAGATCATTATTTTTCTTTTGTTTATTATTTATCTGCTTCCACATATGCTTACCTATATGTAATTTCTGGGTTTTCTAGGATAGGTTCCTATTGGGTCCACATCACATTGCTTTCCGTGTATTCCAAGCATTTTTATTCTACAACCCTTCAAGGTTTAAAAGTTCATCCCATTCTTTAGAACTCCAATTGTCCTCCTCGAGTTTAAATCATGAAAAACACATAAGTCAACATCAAATGTTACTCAACATATTCTCCTTTTAGTCAATTTGCTTATAGATATTAGGTTAAAAGCAATTGTAGGTACAAGCATAACATTATGTATTTTCAAGTGATTAGATAGTGTAATTGTTCCAATTCCCTCAGCATTTTGTGAATATGCCATTGGCTATTTGACTCTAAGGTTTTCATAACATAACTTAAGAGTTTTAAACAAGGTTTTATTACTAGTCATGTCATTTGTCGCTCTAGAGCCAACAATCCATGTGTCTTCACTAGTCATTACATCATTGAGATCTATAATAGAATTACCTTATTGCACCAAATTGCCACTAGGCACAGAGTCCGACTCATTTTATTTTTCAAGTATCCTGCAAAGCACTTGTTGCTTAGATGATCATCATCTTCTACCTTTTGTTTAGTTATGGTAAGGTGACTTTTTTGGAATTTCTACTTCCTATCGATGGCTTTCCATGTAGGTTGCAACATTCTTCTCTGTTATGGCTCTTCTTATTGCAATGATTGCACCACTTATTAGACCTTCGTTCAACTTTTGCCACATCGAGGGTTGAACCCTCGATTTGACTTAGGTCACTTTGATTAAGGAGTTTTTTTCTTTTTTTGAATTATACAAAGTTAACAACATCAAATAAATGTGGCAAGGGTTTCAATCCCTTAATTCTACCCCTTATCTCCTCGAAAGAGTCATTTAGGCCAAAGAGAAAGTCAAGTATCCTTCATTCTCCCGCTATCTTCTTGTACGATTGAGCATTCTTGACATTTTTCCATGGATGAACCTCAAACAAGTCCAGTTGTTGCCATAATGTTAGCAAAACATTGTAATATTTAGTCATCAACATGTTACCTTGTCTTAAATTAGGAACTGTCACTTCATATGGATCAAGAAAGTGACGTTATCAAGAGAGGAGTAGGTTCTCCTGGATGCATCCCAGATTTCTCTTGTCGTATTCGCATGAAGATAGCCTTCATTGATATTCAAATTCATCAAGTTACACAAAACCAACTCATTACTTGGTTATTCTTAGCGAATCAGCTGTTGAAATTTGGATCATTGTTGGCTAGTTGAGCTTCTCCATTAATATACTTCTCCTTTCTCTTGCAATGTAAATATCTCAACACACTTTGGGGCCACTGGAGGTAGTTCTTCCCATGAAGTTTATTGTGAATAACCATAATTTGGTTTTTTGAGAATTCTAGTACCATCTTTGAGGTTTTAGAAGGTACTATAGTACTGATGGAAGCTGAAAAAGATGAAGAGGAAGAACTTTGAGTTTGAGGATTTGTACCCGACATGAGAGCTTGTGGAATGACTCCTATGTTGGTTGAATTTACACAAAAGAAGCCTAACATATGAGGAAATTCAAAGGGACTCATCATTCTAGGCAAAAAAGGGGTCGAAAATAACTACTATCAGCGGTGTAGGGGATTGACACGCTGGTGCTGTGGAGGTGCGTGAGACTGACGCGCTGCTTCATTTGCCGTCATACTCCAGGGAGGCGCCAATTAGTAGGTTCCGATCACGACTGTGGGGGTGGTGCATGGTTGCTTACCTCCTCTAGAAGCCCTAGGTGCGTTAATCCGTCCCTATTTTCTCTCTCTCTCTCTTCTTGTTTCTCTCTCGATCTCTTACCTCTCTATATTTCTTACTATTTCTCTCTCTCTCTCTCTCTTCGCCCCTCAAAGTCCATATTGAACTCCTAGCTCTGATACCATGTTTAAAATTAGAGAACTATTCACTCTTGAAAACTTGTTTTATTTGTAGAAAAGACACTACAATATATAGGTTTCAAGAGAACCAATAGGGGAGATATTTTAGGGATTACAATCTAGGAAATATGAGCATAAATGGATGCATAAAATTCAGGAATATTAAATGAGATTACAATCATAATCAATTAGAAAAATTGAAGGAATTTAATTCTATCATATCTAATAGATTCTGATAATATAGATTATGATAGATTCCAATAGATTCTAACAGAATTCATATATATATATATATATATATATAAATATCTAACGTATTACACAATTATTTCAATTAAATCCCTCTTTTATAAATTAGGTCAAGTTAATGAACTAGACTTTTAGACAAAATTAAAAGAAACAATGTAATAATTTTGACCATCTGGAATTTGAATCTCTTTTACAATTTTTTTTTTTTTTTTTTTTTTTGGTCGTCGTGGTCGTCGTCTCATTTATCATCTCAATGAATGCCGATCGATAGGTCCAAAATGCTTCACCTCATCATTGGCCATCTCGTGACTTTGTTCCAATCATTCACTCACTCTAATGCCGCAGCCCGCAGGTTCATGCATATCTATATGTTTGCAATCCATTTCTATAGACCCACCTTAGATTTTAAAATCTCATTGTATAATAAGGTACCCTACCCTACATCGTTTGACACACTCGGAAAAATCATATTTAATGGCATTTAGATATGTAAAAGTGAGGTACATATTGATGAATTAGAGATGATATGGCACACGCCCATATTGTGAGCTACAACATATTCACATAGTGGATCCTAACTTCCTATATACATATGGAACTAGTTTTGGTGCTCATAGCAGTAATGAGCACCAAGATCGAGCTTATCACTATAGTGAGATTTACACTGTTTAAATAGAATTTCAACGATCCAAATGTAAGATTTTTAAACTAATGATTTTTAAATAGTAAAAAAATTATTTTGTTAAAAAAATCAATTAGATAAGACATTATATTTATTTTAGATTCTATATGGCTCATTAAAATAATTTTTTTTGAAAAAAAAATAAAAGTAAAAAATTCATTCTGAATCGTCTAAATGATTTGTAACACTTGATAATGCAATGCTTATGGTTTTCTTAAAAAAGTCAGTGACCATTTTTTTCATGGGAAGACTAATTAAATAGATTGAAATTGATCATCTTTCTATCAAAGAAAAAAAAAAAAAATCTTATATCTCAAATATTTTTTATTAGCCACGGTAAACACTGTATTTTATCTGAACTTTCTGATAAAAATAGAAAAAAAAATATTTATTAGAAAATAAAAAATATTAATATCTATGAAATTGTTTTCTTTCAAATTAAATTTAAAATACAATATTAAAAGAAAAAAAAAAAAAAAACTATGACCTTTTATACTTACCCCACAACATAAAATAGTGGATACTATGTTCTCTCCCTCTCTAAGTGAGTCGTAGCTCTCTATCCCCACTACACCCCTACTACAAAAATAAAATATCATCTTTAAATTATTTTATCAGGTAAATTGTTTAATTATCCTTTTCAAAAGGTGTAATTGAGATAGTATTATACTCCCTTCGATCCTAAATATAATATTCAATTGACTTTTTTTTTTTAGAGATTAAGAAATCTAAATAAGTTACTTAATCATACCATATGTTGTGTATTATTATATTATATATCAGTTTATAAATTAGACAAATTAGTTTGGAGAAAAAACTGTAAATACTTTAAATAATTTAATTGGCTTTCTTAATCTTTCTAAAAAAAATTTGACTTAGTCTTATATTTGGAACTGGAGGTAATAGTAAAAACTGATATTGTTGATGCCTTTATCTGTTGGGTCGTGTTACCGCCAAAATAGTAAATACATCTAAAACAAAGTAGTAGGTGAAAGTGATCAATATAGAAGGCTCAAAAAGGATCAAATGAAATCTCCCAATAAAATAATTCAGGTGGCAAGAAGGGGACAAATCAGTCAAATTAATTTGGTAGACTCAGGTTGAGTCAACCACAAGGATAACTATTTTGCCTAAATTTAGAAGCTAAATAATTAGTTGGTCCAAAAAAGAAGTTAAGTAACTAATTTACTTAGATTAAATAAATTAGTTAAATTAGTTATTTGTAAAAAAAAAATTTTGTTTTCCTAAAATACCCATTTTAGTTATTTTAATTATTTTTATTGGAAATTACTCCCTTGATGAAAATCTCTTTAATATGTGCAATTAATAATACAAGTTTAAACAAAAATTATAAATTTAGTAGATAAAACTTATCGAAATATTATATTTGAGACAAAATAAATCTAATGCTTGCTCTTATGTTTAGTTGGTGGGAATATTTTATATATATATATATATATATATATATATTTGGTTTGAAATATTGAGATGGGACTTGAGAAGGAAGAGGGGAGATGAACAAGAAGTTGTTCCCTCTCATCCACACATTTTTCCGACCTTTGCAACCTAAGATTATGTTTCTGCAAGTCTATGAGCGCACTGCTAAATAATAATGTTATTTCCTGTGTTTCTTTGGGAATTCATTCTCACTTGCTGCCTGTTGGCCATTAGTATTATCTTAGCTAAACTTTTACTTATTAATTCACTTATGAGAAAATTTTTGTTAAATATATACTTTCAAAATCTAAGAACCCCAAATCAATTATCCAATCCTACTAAAACGGTTGGAAATGATTAGTTTTGATGATGTTCTATATAGATATCATTATTAATAGAAAAAAGTCTATAGAATATATTTATCTCCTATGTTGACTAATTCCTAAATTTAATGTAGACTCAAAAATTAGAAGATATGAGTTCAACTCTGGAGAATGATGAAGAAGAAGATCAATAAAGAAGTTATTGAATTAAATTGATTAAGAGGAAGAAGAAGAAAGAAATTAGTTGGGGCTTAAATTTCAAAAATTACAGTTGGTACCATGAATTTCATAAATGATAGTTTGGTACCACGAATTTCCAAAATGTCAATTTAGTCTATACTACAGTGATTTTGCTTCAGTTTTGCATCATACTCGAGTACAGAAATGCAATACTTGAGCATCCACTAATTTACTCGAGTATCCAGTGTGTTTCAGCCACTCTGTTCGACTCTGTTCTACATTCAACATGAGCAAGATCATAGAAAAGTTCATAAGAAGGAGATATGCTATTTCAAAATAGCCACTGCAATTCATGACACACAGCAGACACAACTTCAGTGATTTGAGTGTATCTCACAACTACACATCCAAATGAGTAGAAACTAGTGTTGGTTCTCTAAAAGATTTTGATGATTGCCAACAATTGTGAACAAAGAATGAGGATTTGCTCTCAGAAGTTGGAAAACCCAGAGTGAGAGGTTTTCCCAGAAACCTCGAGGTTTGGCCTTACAAAGGAAGCATCGAGGCTCTATGTTTAAACTTGCAAAACTTGGGTTTCACAAAAATATGTGAAACCTCGAGGTTTATTAAGAAACCTCGAGGTTTTGGACTTCAGAGAAAACTCGGTTTCACACCAAGTTGTGAAACCTCGAGGTTTACATCAAAACCTCGAGGTTATGCCTTGGCGCCAAGCTGAAAATTTGAAATTAAATGTAAAACCTCGAGTATTGAGAAACCTCCGGGTTTCGGCTTCCCGAAAAGAGCTAATGGTTTTCGTGTGTTTGAAAACCTCGAGGTTTCCATAGAAACCTCCAGGTTTGTGTTTTGGGTCAAAAACAAAGAACTTGGTCGTTTGGGTAAAACCTCGAGTATTGTTACAAACCTCGAGTTTTGTGGCTTCCCGAGAGCAAATGAACTTTCACTCATTCTAAAACCTCGAGGTTCCTTGAGAAACCTCCAGGTTTGCTTTCATCATGTCTCTGCTGGGTTTCACACACGATGTGAAACCTCGAGGTTTCTGAGAAAACCTCGAGGTTTGGAGTAAACCCGAGAAACCTTCGTGATTGCAACATGAGAAACCTCCAGGTTTAATGATAAACCTCCAGGTTTAACGTTTTGGTCTTACATCATTTTCAACCTTAAATGACCAAACCTTGAGGTTTAAGAACAAACCTCCAGGTTTCTGGACGTTGCCTTAAATTCGAATTTAACGATTTTGCTATGCCTTCGTGTTTGATCTCAATGCTTTCCATGATTAATCTCTATTGGTACTAGATATGTTTAACCATCTTTTTGGTGAGTTTCAGACAAATTAAGGAAGGTTTACTGAAGGTTTAAAACAAAAGCAAAAGTGATGTCGAACATTAAATGCTCAACCCGAAACTTGCATTCTTTTGGTTAATCCATCTGCACACGGTTGCAAAGCATTAAAGAATGATTTTTACATCTAGCAACATCTTCTCCAACGGATTAATTTGTAGAGAGTCAATTCTGACCATCCAGACAGTTGGATTAAGTGAGTTTTAGAGAGAGAAGAAGACCTAAGCTACTCACATCTTCCGAAGAACATCTTCAACGGTCTTATTATCAAATGCAACGGTCTATTAATGCTATCGGCTATAAATAGAGTTGCATTCAATTCTTCTCAACAACCACTACATCGAAAACAAACAAGCATTCAAGTTCTACAACTACCTTTGTTTTCACTTGTATTTTGTCTTTTGACATTATAAGCTTCGGTGTTTATTATTATCCACTCTTAGAGAGAGCTTTTATACGTAATTCATTTATTGAAAAGAATCACAAGTCAAGGGGACTTGGTGATTTGGGAGTTCATTGATTACAACTTGTAAGGGGAGTGAGTTCTAGAGAGAGAACTACTCTTTAAGTACGAGTGTGTAATCTTTGTGATAGTGAAAAACCCGAGTGTCCGGGGACTGAATGTAGGTCAAGTTGTTAAGACCGAACCAGTATAATTCTCTGTGTTTCAGCTATTCTTCCCTTTACTCTGTTCATCTCTGTTTTTGTTGTCTAAAAACAGAGTAGTTTTTCAAAAGTTTTTAAAATACCCAATTCACCCCCTCTTGGGTATATAGCTCCACTTTCAACTAGTGGCATATGAAACTAGACCCAAATATATTTTGAAAAACATCAAGATCTTAGAAAAAAATATCAACTGAGAGAGATATGATTTTTTGAATTTCACAATCAGATCATGACATTGCAAAAACACTAGTCAAGAACAACCTTTATAATCTGATCATAACGTTAGAATAAAATGAGTTTGGAGCTGATTCATTTTGCATTGGAAATAAGACTTAAAGAGATTTTTGCGCATAGGTCATTTGCTAAATTTGGAGATATATTGAAGACGTTATGCTTACTGGAGTTTGACCTTCGTGTTGCCAATGCTCTTGCATTTTAGAAGTCACAGGATTCTGGAAGTTGAGCCTTGTACCGGAGATCACTCACAAAAATGAAGCATGACACTTGCTATCTCTGGCCTCTATAACAGATAATTACTTGAGCATGCTTAACAATACTTGAGTATGAGGCTTGAGTAAGTTATTACTCGAGTATGTTCGTTCGATCACAAGGCACAAATTTACTTTATGATTATTACTCGAGTAAACAATAAGTTATACTCAAGTACTATACTTGAGTAAGGGATTTGGTACTGGGTATTGATGTTTCATTAACAAGCTTCTGGTGTGTTTTTGAGAAGGTTACTCGAGTATATCATGGTAGTACTCGAGTATGGAACTCGAGCACCTAAGGTTGGTACTTGAGTATGACTGCTTTGTTCACAAGCTGGTCTACTGACTAAGGTTAGTACTTGAGTATTAAGAAATAATACTTGAGTATGTTATTCTAGTAAGGAGTTCCTATACTCAAGTATGTTTGTTTGCTAAGCAGAATTTTGAGGAACTCTCACAAGGCATTCTGGAATGTATTTAAAAGATACTCCAGTATGGTACTTTAGTAGACTAAGTTGATACTCGAGTAATGATTCATCAGTTCTTGCAATACTTCGTCTTCATAAATTCAAAATCATTGGTTATCATTCTATAACTTTTGATTATTACTCATTATTATTCTTAATGCTTCTAAACATGTATGTTAGTGAGTTTCAGATGATTAGTTGAAGGATTACATGCAAATCTTCAAAAAGCAAGATTTATGTCGGAACATTAATTACAGTTGAAGAAAACTGAGCATACACATAACCTATTTTAGAGCAGGTCAAATGATCATCTTCTAAGATACCTATTCTGATGAAAGCAAAAGGGACCCAACCTAAGCAGTCCCAGAGCAGACCAAATGGATTTCGTGTTAAAGTGAAGCAAAAACAACTCTGATATATGTCTAACAGAAAGTTTCATCTATTTCTAATAGACAAATTGGAATATCAGAACAGTCATTTAAAGAAAGTTAAATGGTAATATATATATATATATATATATATAAGGAAAGCACATAAGCTTCAATGGCTACTTCCAACGATCATATTCTAAGATACTCAATTGAAGAATGTGCTTAACGATCATATAACCCGCATCAACTATAAATGGAAACTCATTCAAGATAGAACAACAAGGAATGCATCGATGAAGCCAATGACGATGGCTTACAACTTCATCATCAAAATGCAAACACTCTTATTCCTACCTCATACGCTCTCTATTTTGTCAATGTTTTATATAGCTTACGTGGAGAGTGAGATAATATGTAATGTACTTCAGTGTTCATTTATATACTTCTAAGAGAAAAGGTTGATTGTAATCTTTAATCATAATGGTTGTATCCTTATGGTGTGTCAAGTAGAGTATCTCGGGGAGAGATTTGTGAAAGGCTGCACAAGTACCCGACTAAACTTGTAGGATTGTAAAGGCTTCTCTTGTACCCAGATTAAACAAGAAGATAGTGGATTGAAAATCTTAGGAGGAACCTAGGGACTGAACGTAGGTCATCGTGGATTAGGCCGAACCAGGATAAATCACAGTTTGTATATTCTCTTCCCTAAACTCTTATATTTCTAGCATATATGTTTAAATGATTGACTATCGCTTTATAATTCATTACTCTCATACGAACAGCTTTTACTAAGATGCGAAAAGATTTTCAAACTTCCTAAGTTTTTATCATACACCAATTCACCCCTTCTTGGGTGTTAGCCAATGCTAACATTTGGTATCAGAGCGAGGCTGTTGTTTTAAGGACTTGATTGTCTCAAGAGTTACAATGGTTGAATTTGGATGTTGCTCATTTTCAGAAGGTTTCAATTATACCGTTCCACCATTTTTCAAAGATATAGATTTTTTGTCTTGGAAATCTAGAATGACATCATTTATAAAAGCCTTGATTTTGATATGCGGAATGTTTTTACAAATGTCTTTGATTCTAAACCGAGAAAGGATTGGACAGAGACCCAAATGAATATGTTTTTGTTGAATAGAGCAATGAAAATCCTATATAATGCTTTAACCCAAAATATTTTGAGAAAATAAAACTTTGCTCTAGTGCTAAAGATATATGAGATTCTCTTAATTCTATATATACTTCTAACAATTGTATTGAAGTTGAAACTGTTGATAGTTCATCTGATACTATAAGCTGCATATCCACGATTGATGAACAAATAGAAGTTGAGAATGATGAAGGAGAAATATTAGAACACTCTTTTAGACTCACTATTTTGTTTTCTATGACTAATCATAACCTCTTCAGTAGGTCCATATTACTCTTGACACGAGTTTACTCCTACCACCTCTACACCTCTCATCTTAGACACCATCATATGCCCTCTTCATCATCCACTAAAACTCCATCTCATCACTTTGACTCTGAGTCCCCTTTTGACTAAGAGATTGAGATTTATAAGCTTATCCAAATTCAATCTCCTACCCTTACTTCTAAGCCAGAGAATGACCTTCCTTCCTCTCCTACCTTCACACCACACTCCCCTCAATGCACTTTCTCTCATGTATATACCTCACTCCTATTGACCCTCTCACTACCATTATCCCATATACACCATCTTACTTCTCTTCTAAGGAGGAACTTGTTCCCCCTCCTCTACCCCTTCATGCTCCTCCACTTTTTCCTTCTAATATCACCTTCCCTACCCTTTCTATTGATGACAAAAAAGGGGAGAAGTAAAGGATGAAATATCACCAAAGGGGGTTGAATTAGGTGATTTAAAAACTTATTCGATTGACCCACAAAAATCACACTAAAAACATAGCAAGAGAAGAAGGATAAATAACACAAGAGATTTATGCTGGTTCGGTCTAAATCCACCTACATTCAATCCCCAGATGCTTTGGGTATTCCACTAACTCACTCAATTGATTACACACTCTATAACTCTCGAGTAATCCTCTCTCTAGGATTCACTCTTCCTTACAAGTTATAATCAATACACCCATTCTCAAGGTCCCTCTACCTTAAGTCTCTTTACAAAAATGAAGTTTAGACATTAATACAAAAATGAAGTTTAGAATTAACTCTCTTACATAGTGATTAATAATCACTTAAGATCAGATATCCGAAGATATTACACAAAAATGAATGAAACAATAAATGCAAGAAGTTCGTTTAAGCGTAAGTGTTTCCAATAGTTCAACTGTATTGAATGATTCTGCTTATATTTTGTGAAGGCAATTAATGATCGTTGAGAAGCTTCAATGAACCGTTATGAGTAATAAATATATTCGTTAGACGTTGAAGCTCCTCCATTACTCATAGCTTCAATTCTGCCGCTTGACATTCTTTCTATTTTACCTATTGAGTGTTGTGGCATTAAATAAAAGAAAGAGAACATGGAAGTCTTCTGGGTTTCTCAGAAAATGGTTACCAAATTCATGCTTGGTTTTCTGCGTCTACATTAAATGCCTCTGACAGATTAATGCTTTATGAGATTTATGTGTTAATCACCCTTATAATCATCTGAAACTCATTAATAAATTGATTAAACATAGTTACGAACAATAATGAGTTATGAAAAGAAGATATTAAATCACAATCAATGATTTTAACTTTATGGACATGGTGATTGAAAAGCTAACTCGAGTTAATTGCTAACTGACTAGAGTTGCTAACTCGAGTTGATCATTCCACACTCAAGTCACAGTTTCATATTCTATAAAAACTTGTTTCAAAAATAGAGGTTAAGAATAAGAAGATGTCTCTGTAAGAACTTAACTTCGAGTCTAAAATGTTCACTTCAAGTTAGTGACTCGAGTCACTCATTCTTCACTCGAGTCAAAATCATTTTCACAAAATATCTTCACTTTAAGTTTGGAAAAGATTTGAACACATAGCACACTCGAGTCATCAAGTGATGACTCTAACGGATGACTCGAGTCATCAATCACTTAACTCAAGTTGCCAAAATAAGTTTTGAAATAAGTTTTAAAATGACACTCGAATCACTTAAGTTTAACTCGAGGCAACAATTTGATTGTTAGAAAATGTTTGATCACGAGACTTAGGATTTTCAAAAGACAAGTTTAAGTCCACAAAGGTCAACTCGAGTCACATACTATTAACTCAAGTTGATGCTTTTCATAAAAGCATTTCACAAATTCTTTAGCTCGAGTCATAGAGAAGTAACTCGAGTCAATCAAAGTTAAATGAATCTTTATCAAGAAGACTTAAAGCTGTGTAAGACAACCTTAATAGGTTTTAATGAGCAACATACTCCTCCTAAGGGGTATATTAATCTCAAGATAATGCTAGGAACAAAGGAAGCATTCAAGTCAGAATGAGTAAGGTTCATTGTTACTGATTTTCTATCTCCATATAATATAATCTTAAGGAGGCCAACTATTCACAACTGAGATATGCTGATTTCCACCAAGCATCAGAAGTTGAAGATGATGAGTAACAAGAATAAAGTTGTTACTATTAATGGAGATCGAAGGAATCTTGACAAAGTTATTTTGAAACAGTCAAAGAAGGTGAAGGCGGACCTTCCTCTCCACCCCTGATTCGTGAAGGAGATAAGAGTGTGAGCAAGGGTAAAAAGAGTCAGTGAAGTAAACCAGTAAATGTGGTGGAGTTAAACATGCGAGGAGAAATCGAGATTCTGAGACTAGAGCCAGAAGGTGAGTTGGAGAATCTTGTGTTAGGAGATGAGCCCGAGCAAGTCACGAGAGTGGGCAAAATAATGAACCCAGAGGTCAAAACCAGGTTGAAAGATTTCTTGAAAAGGAATCAGGATGTTTTTTCTTGGAAGTCATTGGAGATACTTGGAATTGATCCTAAATTTTGCTGTCACAAATTGGAAATTTATCCGCGATCAGTTTCGGTGGCACAAAATAAAAGTAAACTTGGCCCAGAAAGGAGACAGGCTATGGAAGAGCACATGAAAGAATTGTTGGATGCTGGATTCATACGGGAAATACAGTATACCACTTGGTTATCCAACATGGTTATGGTAAAGAAACCAAATGGAAAGTGGAAAGTATGTACGATTATACATATTTGAATAAAGTGTGCCTAAGGATTTGTATCCAATGCCCAATATTGATCAGCTAGTGGACAACTCATCTGGTTTTCAATTGCTATCTTTCATGGATGTGTATTCTGGATATAACCAAATAGCAATGTACCTAGAGGATCAAGAGAAGACAACCATCATCACTGAGAAGGCTAACTATTGTTATAATGTGATACCATTTGGGTTGAAAAACGCAAGGGCTACGTATCAAAGTATGATAAACAGAGTGTTTGGATACCATCTTGGGAAGAATATAGAAGTCTATATCGATGATATGATTGTCAAGTCGGCTGACACCGCAAGTCATGTTCGAGATTTAAAGCAAACTTTTGACAAGATGAGAGCTTATCGAATCCAATTAAACTCGGCCAAATGAGCATTTGAAGTCCCAGCTGGAAAGTTCCTAGGATTTCTGTTAACAAATAGAGGGATTGAAGCTAACCCAAATAAATGCAAAGCTGTGTTGGATATGAAGGCCCCCAAAAACAAGAAAGAAGTTCAACAATTGACGGGAAGATTGGTTGCATTGACGAGATTTTTGTCAAAGTCGACAGAAAATGCTCTTCCCTTCTTCAAGTTACTAAAAAAGGAGGCTCAAGGAAGTTGGAACCTGGATTATGATGCCAAGTTTGAAAAAATAAAGAATTGTTTAGCTACCCCGCCGGTCTTGTCTAAACCGGATGCAGGAGAAATCCTTATCCTATATCTGTCTGTGGGAGAAGAAGCTGTAAGTGCGGTGTTGGTCAGGGAAACAGAAAATGGCCAAATGCCAGTTTATTTTGTAAGCAGGTTTCTACAATGTTCTGAGTTGAAGTATCAAAAGCTTGAAAAAATAGCATTTGCCTTACTCACCACAGCGAGAAGACTTTGTCCTTATTTTCGAGGACATCAAATTGTTGGTAGAACTAGTCAACCAATCCGACAAGTGCTCCATAAGCCGGATTTGGCTAGAAGGATGATCTGCTGGGACATAGAATTATCTGAATTTGATATCACATATGAAGCTCGGCACGCGATTAAGTCGCAAGCACTTGCCGATTTTGTGCTAGAGTTTACCCTATCAAATAAAGGGGAAAATGGAGATGCTGATATCTGGCAAGTTTATGTCGATGGCTCATCAAATGTTAAAGGAAGTGGAGCTCGGAATCATTATTGAAAGCCCAGAAGGAGTTTCAATTGAGCATTCTCTTCAACTGAACTTTCCAACATCAAATAATCAAGGAGAGTATGAAGCATTACTAGCCGGGTTAATGCAAGCAAAGGAACATGGAGCTAAAAAAGTTAGAGTTTCGACCGATTCTGAACTTGTTGTAGCACAAATAGAAGGGACATACCAAACCAAAGATCCTTTGCTGGTGAAATACCTAAATAAGGTGAAAGAAGTTATGTCCGATTTTGAAGAGGTAGCCGTTATTCACATTCCTAGAGGGGAAAATACCAGGGTTGATAGTTTGTCAAAATTGGCGAGTGTGAAGAGCCCAAGTAACCACAGGACTATGATTCAGCAAAGTTTATCAAAGCCGAGTTGTGTTATGGTTATCTTGGCAGCAGAAGAATGGAGGAGACCAATCATAGACTACTTGGAAAAAAGAGTCCTCCCAGATGATTCAGTTGAAGCAAAGAAATTGGTACGAGAAGCAACCACGCACACGCTTGCGGAAGATCAATTATATCGTAAGGGCTTGCACTCTCCAATGTTGAAGTGTTTGAACTCAGAAGAGGCCGAGTATGTTTTGGCCGAGTTCATGAAGGAATCAATAGCCACCACATGGGAGCTAAGGCTTTGGCTAGGAAGGCTCTACGAGCAAGTTACTATTGGCCAACAATGGAGGTGGATTCAAAGAACCATGTAAAAAATGTGGTAGTTGTCAAAAACATGCCAAAATAATTTGGTCTCCCCTAGCTGAGTTGAAATCTATCTCAGCTCCATGGCCCTTTTTCAATGGGGCATGGATTTACTGGGACCATTTAAAGCAGCTATAGGATAGTTACGGTGGCTTATCGTAACTGTTGATTACTTTATTAAATGGATAAAGGCTGAACCTATAACGACAATTATCTTAGCTCGCATACAAAGGTTTTTTGAAAGAAACATTATTTGGAATTTGGAATCCTGACTGAGTTGGTGACGAATAATGGAACCCAGTTTATCGATAAGGGGTTCCAAGAAATGATATTCAGGTTCCACATCAAGCATCATTTTGCTTCAGTGGAGCATCCTCAATCAAATGGGCAAGCGGAAGCAGCAAATAAAATTATTGTTGATGGATTAAGGAAGTGAATGGAGGAGGCAGAGTCCAGCTGGGTTGAGCAGCTGTACTTTGTCTTGTGGGATTACAAGACCAATGTTCAAACATTAACTAAGCAAACTCCATTCAGGTTAACATATGGATGTGAGGCTATGATCCCGGTTGAGATAGGTCAGCTATCGTGGAGAAGAATGAAGACTCTTCAGGGGAAAGATTAGGAGAATAGTGAAGCTTTGGGGGTCGAGTTGGACTTAATCAATGAGGTCAGAATCATGGCACATTGTCGTGATATGACCACCAAGCAACTCATCACAGCCAAATATAACAAAAAATTGAAGCCCAGGTCATTTGAAAAAGGTGATTTGGTGCTTCAAAGAGCAGACGTAGGAAATAAAAATTCCATAGATGGAAAGCTTGCTGCAAATTGGGAAGGCCCTTACCGGGTTAAAGAAAAGCTAGACAAAGGAGCTTATACGTTGGAGACTTTGGAGAAGAAATTAATTAAAAGAACATGGAACGCGGATAAACTGAAAGTGTATTACAGTTAAATCCGAGTTCCGTGTTAAGTTTGTTTTGTTTTAGACACAATTTTCCATTTTCATGATTGTTTAAAGTCGATTATATCAGAAAATTCATCTATTCAATTTCATTTTCAAAGCAAATAAATGAAGAAAATTTCAATTGAAAGTTATGCTTCAAATTGTTACAAATTGTGACAAGTATGAACGAATGAATGAAGCCTGGGTAGTTGAATCCAGTTTCAAATAAAGCGAAGGTATAACAATCAGCCTTCGTAGTTGTGATGCATCAAAACTTGATTCCGAGATAATGAGGTGAACTGTCATGCTGACCCTGATCAGGTTGAAATGTTTAAAATGTTAGTTAAAAACTGAGTTTGAACATGTGATAGATTGCCCTTACTCCGAATTAAATTCTGGTTGAGTAAACCAGAATGTTGTGAAGGTATAATTAAAAAATCTTTACAAATATGGTACCTGGTTTTTAATACCATATGAATATTCAAGCAAACTCTAAGTAATATAGTTTTGACTTTGGCCCAGTTATTGAATATAACTCCAAAATTATGTTTGAGTTCATATAATTAACTTATTATTGCGGTGAAGATAAAACTCAAAAATATATCCGGGTTGGTAAAGAAATGAAGAAATTTTCAAATTCATATATGAGTTATCTAAGTACAATCAAGTTAGATGCAGGAAAAAATAAATTGAGTTAGTAATCTAGCAAAAAATACTTACAAAGCAAAAGGGGGCTTAAGTACCCCAAACAGAAAGGTACAAGTAAAATCGGCATCCCAGCCCTTTAGTTGGAGGCACTTCAGCCTCCAGTTGAACCTCCGTCTAAACCTCTCCTCCAGTAGGGTTGGCGATGTTGACCTCTTTACCTCCCTCCTTACCTTTACTCCCATCCAACCGGGATACAAAATCACCACTGGGAGAGTAAGGGGTGGGATTAATTTGCCATCGTTAATGTAAGCCTTATAGTGCAGATCAGAGGTGTTCAATTCAATGCCGGGGTTCAAAACCCAGAATTGATCTAAGACATTGTTGAATGAACCCTTTATAGCGCCTCTTAATGAGGCTTCATAAGCAGAGATGTCGATATTAGCAATTTTGAGCTTGTCCACAGTTTCTTTCAATTTGATTTCAAGCCCTTTATGCATTGCCTGAATATTAGAGCCCTTTATCACAACTCTTGCTGTGTTACAAAATGGTATCGAGCCTAAGGTTCTACTTAGCTCCGCTTTTAATACTAACTCGGGGATCAAAGATCCCGAGGTTTTTAAAAAAAAATTAAAAAAAAATTAAATTTAAAATTAAATAAATGAATAAATAAATTTTACATGTGAGAGATGGGTAGTGAAGGGTTACTCTCCTATCTTTTAAATGATTTGTTTCCTTGAAATTCTGATAATTGTATGCTCAAAAATTACTTTGACTCATTATGTGATTTAGAATTTTATTGACTTGTGAATTTTATTTAGAAGGAGAAGTTGGAGAAGTAATTAGAATTCATTTTGTGAATTTTATTTTACTTTATTATTTTGTAATGACCCATGAAAAAAAAAAAACTTTTAAGTTTCGAGGACGAAACTTGTTTTAAGGAGGGTAGAATGTAATACCCGGATTTTTTTGAAATAATAATAATAATAATAGATTAATAATGATGATGATGATGATAATAATTGGTTAAAATAATAATAATAGTAATAATAATAACAATAATATATTAAATAAATATTTAGAATTTAATAATGTTTGTATTATTTTACAATTTATTAATTGACAATAATTATATTAATAATAGAAATACTAATGATAAGAATAGATTAAAATAATACTAATAAAGTAATAATGATTAATAATAGAAAATAATAATAATAAATTAATAATGTTGTATTG
The DNA here is from genome assembly GCA_019022655.1 of Acacia acuminata. Classification (NCBI taxonomy): domain Eukaryota; kingdom Viridiplantae; phylum Streptophyta; class Magnoliopsida; order Fabales; family Fabaceae; genus Acacia; species Acacia acuminata. The sequence continues at coordinate 199,562 of JAFJYI010000208.1, forward strand.
TTTCTATAGTAGTCATATTATTTTGTAAATAGTATTATTAGATTAGTCAAGGTTAGATCCAAGAATCTAGGAGTTAGTTAGATCAAATTATATTTTAAATTTTTGAATTCATCATCGGACTCAAAATATATCTAATAATAAAACTCTATAATTTATTTTAATTCATTTTATCGGGAATAAGTAAATAGCCCAACCCAATAGCTAAAACCCTAGTTTTAATTATAAAAGTTAGGTCTAGCCGCTTAAACCTAAGGAAACACTCGATATTTTATTTGCCGCTAAACTTTTCTCCGCTACTACACCCTCATTCCGTACTCTCGTCAATTGTTCTCCTAGGAGGTTAGCAACACGGAGACCAGGTAATTCTAATCCCCATGATTCTAATCCCCATGATTCTTAGGTTAGTGTTATATGAATCCTGATAGGTAATTCTAATCCCCATGTGTAATTCTAATCCCCATGAGTAATTCTAATCCCCGTGAGTAATTCTAATCTTCATGTGTAATTCTAATCCCCATGTGTAATTCTAATCCCCATGAGTAATCCTAATCCCCATGTGTAATCCTAATCCCCATGAACAATAGGTTTGTTTTGTATGGACTTCGATAGGGCTGTTATATATGAAATCCTAATCCCTAGAACAATATAACTTGTGATCAATTTGTGGAATTCCTTCTTTATCAATTGAATATAATTGCCTGCTTCGATTTGCGTGCGTCACAAATTGCCTATGCATTTTTTTAATCAATTGAAGACAATGGATTCAATTTGCTTCCTTGGCACTGCGTGCGTCACAATTTGCCTGTGCGTTTTTTTTTTTTCCCTTCAATTGAATGCGATTTTTCCTTCATGAATTGAATTGGTTACAATTGCTGCCTCGGCCTTCGTGCATGAGTTACCTACGAGATGAATACAATTGCTTGGATGAACTGGATGAAGTTTCCCTGTGCGTCATTTTTTAAAAAAAAAATATAATTGCTTCGTGGGTCCAGTCTCTTTTATTCATTTATTTATTCTTTGATTTTCTCTTTCTTTATATAATATCTCCTGCGCAATAAGATAAGATAAGAATAGATTTTAGTTCAAAATATCTTTATATCTATATTTAATTAAATTAATATAAAAATATACATAAGATAAGTAAATAATAGAGATAATTTAGGAGTTTATTTTGTGTGTGTTTTAAAACAATTTAACGGTGGGAGGATAGCTTTGGGATGGTACCTCCCAAGGTGATGAACACAACTTTTGGGCTTTATGCCACCGATGTGAAAAGATAAGATAGTATCCGTTCTTCCCAAAGTGGTGTCGCGGGTTTAGGGACACTAGTAGCAACTTTGGGAAGAGGTGTACACTAGGAAGAAATATTTGATGGCCAATTTGATTGATTGTGAGCGGGGTTTCCGGGTCGGGGGGTAGGTGGCGCGGGTTTCCGGGCCTACCATGGTTCTCTTCCCACTAAACTAAATAGGTAGCGGGTTTCGGTCTAAATAAAATTAAATGAAAAAGATAATGAATAATATTTGATTCGATGAGAATATATAGATATGATGAATATTGATATTGATATTTTAGATTATAAATATGTATATGGTATTTTCCTTTATCATCATGTAAATATTTTATTTATGGTTATTATTATTGTTCTTCTATATTATCTTTGTTTATTAGGATTACCAAGCAATTGCGATGTGTGTGTTCATGGGTGCGATGATCCTTCGGGGAGCGAATTTCGGTGAAACAGGTGCAAGAGTTGGGGCTAGCGGTGGGAAGTGAGGAAGAACCTTCAATGAACCTAGCTAGTTTTATTTTATTTTAGTTCTATTTTTATTTTCTTTCTTTTTGAATAAAACACATCTGTTTAAGTTCAGATTTTTTTTGTTAATGTAATAAGGTAGCCTTGCACTTGTCCCAAGACAAGTGCGGCGGTAACACTCCCCAAGGTTATTTATTTCAAATTTCAATAAAATTTTAGATTATTATAACTGTTAGAAATTGAGGTGTTACAAAATGGTATCATTTCAGTGAGCTCACATCATTGACATGAGTCTCTTGAAGAGAAAGAAAATCCGAGTTTGCCCGTCTAAGATCCTCTTTGGCCATTATAAGCTCTTCATAGATCATATCCTTCTTGGCTTTGGTCACTTGTAGCTACTCATGAGCTTTGTCCTTTTCCGCTCTGACTCATTCCAACTCTTCATAAGTTTTGCCGTATTTGTTTTTCAACAAAGCCACAGTCTGGCTTAATGCGGAGGCCTTCAAGGAGTTTAATTTGACCTCCTGAAGCTCTTGAATCTCAGCGTTAGACAAGCAAGTTGGCTTGTAGAAGCACTTTGGAAGATGAAGAGCGGTACTGAGCTCACTCGTTACACTGACTTCCCAAAGAAGTGCACGAGAAAGCCGGGTAGATGGAGGAGGAGGAGGAGTCTGAGTGACTTGAGGACCAGAGGTTTGAACATCAAAGGATAAGGCGACTTTCAATTTCTAGGCCTGGATCTTTGATTTCTTGGCCGGGGTTTCTTTGACACCCGTCCCGGCTATAGCCCTCCCGGATTCCGGAGCTTGTCGCTTCTTGGTCTTCTCCTTACTTGAAGGTGCCTTGTCGCGGTCTAACATGGAAAGGAAAAGATGCTGATGCAGGTTGGCTGGTTGATTCCCCATACTTGGAATTGCAGGTCAAGAAAACAAGTTACAAATTATGATTTGAGAAATCCAAGAAATACAAACACATAATTTAGAACTCGTACCCATTTCTGAATCCAACTCGGCTTGGGACTTCAAAATGAATTAAGCCATGCTAGCGTGGCCATGTTTTTTGATGTACGCAATTAAGGATGCTATCAAGTTGGCATCGGCGTCAGTTAACCTTGTTTATTGAAAACGGTAACTGGAAGGAGCAAAGTCATGATGGTCATGGGTCCAGTACAATGGGAACTTCCACTCAACATCTTTAGACTCTAGGGAGTTAAGGAACCAGGGTTGTTTTCTGATCTCGACGACACCTTTGAAATAGCCAGTTTTAAAGTTTTTAAAAGAGTTGGAATATACAGTAAAAAGTTTTCTATTAGGGTGACCTCGGATTGTGGACCAACCCTTTCGGTTTGGGGGCTCTCTACCAGTACAAACCGTCTGTATAGTAAAAAAGTAAAAGAGAAGAGGAATTGTACAAGGTACAGCTAAAAATCTACAAAATTGCTCAAACGCTATAACAAAACCCCAGCTGTTATGGTGAAGTTGGGTAGGAGCAAGGTGTAGGTGATTTAAAACACTAACTTGGAACTCGAAAAATGGCAATCGAATACCGAGCCAGGTAATCAAATCCTGATAGAAGAAGAAAAAAGATGGGTCATTCCCTTCCTTATGGGAGCAAACTAGTTCATCTCTATTGGGTGAATAAATGGTATAGTTTTCGGGATCACCGACAAAAAGCCCGACAACATCATCCACAGTCATCTTGGATAAAGTGCTTGGCACTTCATGTGTGACCTACAGGTACTTGGTCGTTAAAGCTTCTGGAGGACATGCGGAACCCAACTCCACAGAGTAAGGTTCCTTAACATGGTGTGAAGAAGGCAAATCCATATATACCTATAACAAAGAAATAAAAATCAGAAAGTGGAAGACATACCTGAAGCAAGTGAGCTAATACTTGAAGAAGAAAAGGCGAACAAACTAGGAGATTTTCCCAATACGAGATGACCCTCATTGCCAAAAGCTGGGATGGATTTGGAAACTAAGTTATGACGACATGAGGCTAACATAGACTTGGCCAAAGAGTCATGGCCGCTTTCAATGAGTTGGGAGCTTAGAAAGACACAATCATTACACGGATTGACAAATTTCTCCATGTGGGATCCCGGATCAGTTTGGTTTATACCCTATTGATGGGGAATGTGAGATGCCGAGATAGATTTTCTCTTACCCCGACTCTTAGGTGTTGGTGGTTGAGTGTGGGATCTCGGATTAGTGGTGCTCTTACCCCGACTCTTAGGTTGATGTGGTTGGGATCTCTGTTTACTCCCTCCACCACGGTATCCACGAAGCAAGGCCTCTTCTCCTCTTCGTTACAGGGAATACCCCATAACCAAAACCGAGCTCTAGGGGGAACTTTTTGACGTAACTCTTCTTCCTCCTTTAGAGTTATTTTATCTCGATTCGAATCCATGGTTAATAGAAATGACCACCAAAGATACGGAATGTATTTGGTAAAAAGGGGGGAAGGAGATATGGCAAAATGGTTCTCTAATGATTTAGGGTGTGACGCTACTAGAAATTAAATAACAAGAATTAAGGTACAAATGTGTTTGTACTCAGAGAAACACCAAGAAACCCAAAAATTGATTTCTTGGATGACATAAATTAAGAAACAAGAACAAAGTAACAACAAATCTAAGAACTTCAAAGAAAAATCAAAAGAAGTAAGGAGAAATGGTGAAAGTACCTAATTTTAGGAAGGTTTAAGAAACCCTAATTGTGCAAACCGGAAGATCGTGAGAAGAGAGTCTTTGAAGGAAATGAGAAGTTTCTTGGAAGAAAGAGTAAGCGACGAATGAGAAGTGATGAGAATTGGGGGGGGGGGGGGGATGTGCGTATATAAACGTAACCATTAAGGTTTCAAAACGCAAGCGGCAAGGGCAAAAGCGACAATTCACCCCAAAAGAAATGATGACATAATCGAAGCGATGTGTGCATTAAATGCGCAGAAAGGCCGAAGACAGCAAAAGGTGGTTGTTTTATGTTATGATAGTCCAAAGTGAATAGCTGTAAAGTTGTCATAATGATACAAGAAGCGTAAATAGTAGCCCTCTCAAGTTTATATGAATTCTCAAATACTATCCTGGTTCCTTGAGCATATGTTTATCAATAACCAAGAACAACGTAAACGAGATCAGAGAGCAAATGAAGGACAAGTAAATTGAGCCTGTTCCTTTTCATGATAATCTAGATTTGGGGGGGGGGGGGGAACTTGTTGCCAAAATGGATAAACCCCGAAACCCAGATATTCGATGCACAAGAGATCCGAACAATCATGAAAGGGAATAGGTAGTGTCAAAGTGAATTAACCCTTAAATGTCTAGAGGCAATTCACAATTAGAGGACAAATGAATCTGAAGTTCGGCGAAGTTCGGATAAAAGTTGAATGGAAATCAAGTAATCAAGTAAGTTGCAACGACTCGGATATGAGATCAGGATTAAATAATAAACGCACCCCGGCAACCCAGAGACCTTGACCACCGGGCTAGGAGGAAACTATTATGGACTCATATAGCCCATTCAATGTATGGCCCATACCACCACCTTTGGCTAATGCCAATTCGTGCACAGTGGTCTACTATATTCATGGGTATCTAATCCATAGATATCTAAGAGAGAGTTGTCTGATCCTTATTAACATACTAGTCCAACGAACTAGATATCTCTGTCAATCTAGACAGAACACATACGTACGTATGTACGTACATACATACGTACATACATACATACATACATACATACATACAACTAACATCTATCCAAAAAAATATTAGTTAAATATTTAGTACAATTATTCAATATTCTAGTAAAAAAATAAAAAATAAAAGATATATTATATGTATTAAACTAATAACAACATGATTTCAAGACGGGACAAAAAGCCAAGATGGAACAAAGCCCATCTTGTGTCCCGTTTTATAATAATTTTGTTTTGTTCCTCTTTTGTTCCGTCCTGAATTTTTTCAAGGTGAGATTGTCAATATGGGATGGCGAGGATGAGACATAAGTGAACACCCCTACATATCACAATGATAGGCATTAACAGCTAATCACCACTATAGCTGTCCAGATTTAATTAGGATGGATGAGATTGAATTTTTTTTTTTTTTTCCTTTTGTTCAAAAGAAATATTTTAATATATACAAAATCTATACAAAGACAATATCTTAACTATCGTTTTTTTTTCAAAACATAATTTTTTAATTCAAAAATAATAGTTTGAAAATTCTAAATCTAAGCCATTGAAATTTTATTTGATTTGTGTAGATCTTACCGCATTGATTAAGTCTTGGTGCTCATCATTCCAATGAGTACTGAAACTAGCTCCTCTTATAAATACAATTAAAAAATATAAATATTTAAAAATGCAAGTAATAATTTTTTTAGAAAGTGATGAATTTAAAAATAAAATAAAATAAATAATTTTAGTCATTTAAATAAAAATTGTAAAAGTAATTATGTTTTAATATAATAATTCGTTACATATTATTTTTGCTCTTCATGGACATAAATAAACACAACATATACTGAAATATTGTGGGACAAATTAAAGATTCGAGGAGTTATCTTTTCGTTGACAGACACCTATATATATATATATATATATATATGTATGTATGCATGCATGCATACGTATATATATATACGTATATATGAGTGTAAAAACAGTCGACACCTTTGACTTTCATGTTCATAATATTGAAATTGGCAATAAAGGTAGATGGATAAGGCCCCGTTTGCATCAAGGAAAATTGGGAATGGAAAGAGATTGAAATGAAAAGAATGGAATAGAATGAAAAATATTTTGCTTCGTTGTGTTTGGTTCGCACTAGAAAAGAAAATAGGTTGATAGGAAAATTTATGTTTGGTTGAAACAAAATAATGTAGGAAAATAAGGAAAATAAAAATTATTTTAAACAACGTTACGAGATAGAGACACTGTGCATGAGAGTCGTATTGAGTGTGCACAAGTGTGCACTCACGCACTCAAGTATGCATTGCGAGTGCACACTCTCTGCACTTCTCTTCCTCCTTCCTTCGGTCGTGATTTTCTTCCATTTTCGTCACCTTCGTCACTCTCTTCTCTCTCTTCCTCTCCCCGGCGTCACCCTCTTCTCTCTCTTCCTCTCTTGGATGTCACTCTCTTCTCTCTCTCTTCCTCTCGGTCTGACGTATTTGCAACGACAATGTGGCTTCTTCTTCCTCCTTCCATAATGTTTACCGGCGCCACTCTCTTCTCTTTCTTCCTCCAGTCTGACGGATTTGCAGCGACAACACGATTTCTTCTTCCTCCTTCCATAATGTTTACTGGCGTCACTCTCTTCTCTCTCTTCCTTTCCGCCCGTCGTCATTCTCTTCGCTCTCTGCCATGTGATGAGGGCAAATTGGACTTTAGTCCATTTTCAGAGGTGTTGGAAAATGGCTTCCCACCATTTTTTGTGGGAACCAATTTTCATTTAAACGTGGGAGAATGGAGTGCGCGAGAAAATATTTTCTAGGGAAAATTTGAACCAAACGGCCGCCGCCACTGGAAAATGCCAATTTTCCTTTTCCTTCCCCCGATTTTCTTTGATCCAAACAGGGCCTAAGGGTATATACTCTCTCTCTTATATATAGAATGTTTTAAAATTTTTCTATGGTCTGGAGGACAAAATTAACCTCGCTAATAAAATAAAAGAACAATAATGGAAATAGCAAAGGGTAATATATTTTGGGTTTGTTTGAGTTAGCGGTGAGAACGACTTATTTTATATCTGAATTTTTTAGAAGCCCGGTAGAAAAAAAAATCAGGTTGTAAATATATTTTGTGTTTGGATTAATGGTGATAGAAGTAGCCCACGTCAAAAAGCTGAGAGTTTTTTTGGAAAAAGCTACATAAAAGCTACCCCATGTAGCTTTTTCCTTAACTGACTTTTAGGAGCTTTTTTTTTTAAAAAAAAAAAAGTATAGTGAACTTAAAGTTTAACCCAAACACACCACTTCTGGCTTTTATCCTACTACTATTTTTTTTATAGCTTTAAGCTACTTAAAACTCTCTTCAAACAAACCTTTTGTTACCACATCCTAATAAAGCCCAATTATTACTTCTCCTAAATAAGGAAGGTAGTTAGAGAATTTACTTTAATTTAAAATGTGAGACCTTAATATACTTTTTTTTAAAAATTTTATAATTTTTCTCAAACTATTATACTATTGGTTGCACATATGAAGAGGACCATCATTAAGGATCAGATCTAATACAAATGATTAAAAGATATTTTAGGAAAATTGACACATTCTTTATCAATAATTAATTCAGTTAATTTTCTTAATATCTGTAAAATTATTTTTCCTTCTTATATTAAGCTTATGTTAATGGCACTGTTACTGATGTTTCAATATCCAATCTTTCTTTCGTCTTTGTTTCTTAATTCACAGTAGCATGCCAACATCCAAATATTTCACATAACAAAAATAAATAAATAAATAAAAGGGAAAATTCCATTAAAATATCTTTTGAATTTACAAAACCCTAGAAGTCTTCTGAATTTGTAAAAAGACTGAGAGGTACAAAGAACCTATGAGGGATATGCAAATTCGGGTGAAATTACCCTTTTATCCTTAGTTTTAAATAAATAAAAAAGATAAAATAAAATCCCCTCCACCCCCCCAACCGCCGGCATCCACCACCGCCGGCCCGGCCACCGCCCGCTGGGCGGTCACCGAAGCAAGGGGGCTGGCTGGCCGGCGATGGTGTTGGCCTGAGTGGGAGGGTGGAGGGGATTATTTATTTATTTATTTAAAACTAAGGACAAAAGAATAATTTCACCCGAATTTTCATATCCCTCATAGATCTTTTGTACCTCCCAATCTTTTTACAAATTCGGAAGACTTCTGGGGGTTTTGCAAATTCAAAAGGTATTTTAATGGAATTTTTCCTAAATAAAAACTCCATCAAGGATTTTGATCGTAGGATTATAAAATTGCGTTAGAAAAGTAGAAAAATTCACTCCCTCTTTCCATATAAATCACGAATCTATACTGTAACTAATAAAATATCTAAAGCATAGGGAAAGTTGAAGAAATAGTAGTAATGATAGAAGCAGTGGCGGATATTGGGATAAATGTTTGGGGGGCCAAATATATACTTATTAACTAATTAAGAAAAAAAATATTTGGGGAGGCCAAATATATAAATTTTATATAAAAAAAATCCATTTTATATTAAATAATTAGGACAATTTTTTTTTTTTGGTGGGCCATGGCCCCCTTTGGCCCTTGAGAAGCTCCACCACTGGATAGAAGTAACAGCTGCAAGCAGAACCAACTTAGGTGCCCACTTATTTAGATTCTATTCAGATCTGATTTGGATGGTTTATGGTGTCCATCAAAGTTACGGGCTCCCAAAATAGTTCTCCCAACTAGAGTCTTTGAAACACTTCAAACAAACTAGTTTAACTAAAGAAAAATATCAGCTTGGATTCCAAATCATGAACTCACTACAAAAATAATCTAAACCACTATACACAGCTAGTGAACATATATAATGGATTATAAAAGAGCGTGAGAGAGACAAACCTTCGCCACAGCCGAGCTTGACGCACTTGAATGGAGTGTGAGTACGCAAGAACTCAAGCAACTCAAGCACTGTGATTGAAGGGTCAACGCTTGAGAGCTCAATCCTCTGTCTATTCCCATCAAATACCAAACTCTCTCTAGAAAGACATAATTTTGTCTGCTTTGATCCTACCATTTCCAATTTTAAATTCCTCAATCACCTCTCTCCCTCTATGTATATGTATATATTATCCCTCTTTGCCATCATACACATACACATACACAAACATGTATTTTTTTATCTTCAAATTCAAACTTTTCTCTTGGCTCATGATTTGCTGGAGATGATCCTCTTTTTCTTTTTCGTTTTTTTTTTCAAAAAAATATTTTAATGTATACAAGATCTATACAAAGACAATATCTTCACTGTTGGTTTTTTTAAAAACATAATTTTTTAATTTAAAAATAATAATTTTAAAATTTTAAATCTAAGCTATTGAAATATTATTTGAACAGTGCAGATCTTAATGCATTGATTAAGTCTTCGTGTGCTCATCTTTCCGACGAGTACTGAAACCAGTTTCTCTTATAAATAAGACTAGAAAAATATAAATTTAAAAAATGCAAGTAATAACATTTAAAAAGTGATAAATTTAAAAATAAAATAAATGATTTTAGTCATTTAAATAAAAAATTTAAAAGTAATTATGTTTTAATATAATAATTCGTTAGATATTTTTTTTTCTTTTCATGTACATAAATAAACACAATATATACTGAAATATTGTGGAACAAATTAAAGATTTGAGGAGTTATCTTTTCGTTGACACACACATATATATGTAAAAGAGTATAATATGTGTGTGTAAAAATAGTTGACACCTTTGATTTTCATGTTCATAATATTGAAATTGGCAATAAATTAAGGTAGATGGATAAGGTTATATAGTCTCTCTTATATATAAAATGTTTTAAAATTTCTCTATGGTCTGAAGGGCAAAATTAACCCTGCTAGTAAAAGAAAAGAAAAATAATAGAAATTGCAAATTAAAGGATAGTATACTTTGTTCCCAGCTCCTAAACCCCAAGTATCATTTCTCCTAAATAAGGGAGATAGTTAGAGAATTTACTTTAATTTAAAATGTGAGACCTTAATATATTTTATTTCTGAAATTTATAATTTTCTCAAACTATTACACTAATGATTACACATATGAACCGATCTAATACAAATGATTAAAAGATATTTTTAGGAAAATTGACACAAATTCTTTACAAATTATTGATTACATTAATTTTCTTAATATCTGTAAAATAAGTATCTACTTCTTATATTAAGCTTATGTTGATGGCATTAGGGGCAGATCCAGAAAATTACAGAAGGGGTACAATTGGCGAGGATATTCGGGGTTTCGAAATTTTAATTTTTTTTAAGGAAATTTTTAAATGCACTAAAAAACAAAATAATATAAAGAAGAAAAAATATATATTAAAAAAATATTTATGAAATCAAGTGAATACAGATGATGTAATAAGAGAGGCAATTATTTTATAAACTTGTCATTTAGAAAAAACAAAGCTAAGTACTGTTAAAAATCAATACAACTACATAAATTACAATGAAGGATAGACACTCAATAAGTTCAAGTACATATATTTTAATAAAAAAAGTATACTACAATAAAAATAATTATAATGTCATCCTTTTAGGCATTATTTTTTGAAATTCCATCATAATTGTCTTATTATCAATGCTCTCAAATACATCCTTTTTCAATATAAAACATTAAACAATCATTCAACCATTCATCCACCATCTCATTACGAAGTCAACCTTGATGTATTAAAGGTGGACACTTAATTTAAGGGTGGACAATTAATCAAACATGTATTAATTATAAATAAAAAAATCTCAAATTCAAGGGGGCACTTACCCCCCAATGCAACACTTGGATCCGCCAATGGATGACATTATCACTGAAGTTTCAATATCCAACCTTTCTTTTGTATTTGCTCGCAGACATCCAAATATTTTACATAACAAAAAATAAAAATAAAAACTCCATCAAGAATTTCGATCGTAGGATTATTAAATTGCGTCAGAGAAGTAGAAAAATTCACTCCCTCTTTCCATATAAATCAAGAGTCTATACTGAATTAATGAAATATCTAAAGCATAGGGAAAGTTGAAGAAATAGTAGTGATGATAGAAGTAACAGCTACAAGCACAACCAGTTTAGGTGCTCACTTATCTGAACTCCATTCAGATTTCAGATTTGATTTTGGACGGCTTATGGTACCTATCAAAGTTATGGGCACAAAAAATGGTTCTCCCAGCAGCATAGAGTCTTTGAAACAATTCAAACAAACTAGTTTAACTAAAGAAAAATCTCAGCTTGGATTCCAAATCATGAACTCGCTACAAAAATAATCTAAACAACTATACACAGCTAGTGAACATGATGGATTATAAAAGAGTGTGAGAGAGACAAATCTTCGCCACAGACGAGCTTGATGATCTGGAATGGAGTGTGAGTACGCAAAAACTCAAGCACAGTAGTTAAAGGATCAACGCTTGAGATCTCAATCCTCTCTCCATTCACATCAAATACCAAACATCTCTCTAAAAAGACATTATTTATATTTTTAATCTACAAATGCACGTGAGATTATGAGAAGAACTAATGGTGAAAAGAAAAGGAGAGAACCCAATCATGCATGATTCGCATTGCTTTTGAGAGAACCTTGGAAGGCATGCTATAGTTTGCCGATTAATAGTGAAGAAGGACATGGTGGCATGCGGCGGCGTTGCTCAAGACCATGAAGGCAGGGTTGTTAGTGGTTTAATGCAGAATGGGATGTGGGAATAGTTTCCTAACTGAAGCTTGGGGAGTTTTAGGGGTTTGCATAGAGCATGAGATCTACAATAGCGGCGGGTTGTAATCTGAGACAGATTGTAGGGATGTGATGGGAGGAGGAGAACATAGCTGCAGATATTCTTAATGAAATCTGTGTCATGTTGGGAAGAGACTAGAGAGCATGCATAGAATGGTGTTGGCGTGAAAAAAATGTTGCCGAAGATACTTTAGCCAAGGAAGCCCTAAATGTGGGGGAGGTTATTGTGTTCGAGACCCCTCCTACATGTATTTTTAATGTTTTACTTTATGATGTAAGCACTTAGTGCAAGACACGTTGTATTAGTTGGGAAAAAAAACATACCTTAACAACTAATTAATATATATATATATATATATATATATATAATTTTGCAAGTAATAAATTTAAAACAAAGAAATCATTAATTATAAAGTAAACAAATAACATGCCTCATGAAAGATAGATTTGTGACATTTAAAATTTTGATTTTAATTATATAACAACTTCTTAAAAGAAAGATAGTTTCCGTATAATTCTAAAAAAGAAAAAATCAAAACAATTATTTATAAAAAATAAAAAATTGTAGCTAAATATGATAGACTACCAGTTATTTGAGGTCTATAGTTTTTTAGCATATGAAGTATGAAGTGCAGTTCTTTAAGGTTTGTTTGCTTTACGGGTTTGGGTTTGTTTGGTATGGGGGATGAGAGATTTTTATGCGTTGGATTTAATAAAATTGAAGAAATGTGATTGCAAAATTTTAATAGACAGAAGATTTAAGATAGAAGAATAAGAAAAATTAATTAAAAAATTTTATCCAAATTTCTCTATTTTTTTTTTTCCTTAAATCCAACTCAATTTTCCCCCTTTCTCTCGCTTTCCCTCCTCTGATCTCCCCTCATACCAAACAAGCCCTAAAGAAAATATATACTAGTAAAATCCAATTATGCAAATTTTAGGCTAAAAAGGTTTTATAAAACATGGCACTATAATTTTGATAGACAATGAAATGACCAAAAAAAAAAAAATTTGTTTTAATTTCTTTTTAAATAAAAGTGATAGTGTGTGATAATTTTCATTTAAATTTATAATTTTTTGGTTAAGAATTTTTTTTTTCTGAAAGAAAAATTGATATTCACTTTACCACTTAACAAAATTCATCATAACAAATTCACTCTCTAACAAAACAAAATAAGATTAGCTAAGAAGGGGATAGTCACTTTCTTTATATTTATTATGAAAAAATATTCGTTGGATTTTCCGGATATCAGCACAAGTCCATTTAGAATTGTTTCTAAACCATAATGATTTTTTTACCAGATCAAACTTAATGATGAATTCATTCAAATTTGTTGCATTCATTATTAAGAAAAATTATGTTACATCTCAATTTTGTAACCGTTGCCGAGAAGATGAACCATGAAAATGTAAAGGCCAGTGAAAAAACAAAATAAGGAAAGGACACTAGAAAAAGAACGATAGGAGTGGAGGAGATTTTGCCACGTCATTAGAGGAACAAAATGAACAATTCCACCCTCTTGAAGCCTGAAGCTTGTTGATGGCTCCCCGTCTATGCCCGTGGGTATATAGATAATACTCTTGCATGTTTTTTTTTTTTTTTTTTTTTTTTTTTTTTTTTGGGCCAAGTTTTTCTATGTTTTTTTTTTTTTTGGATACACATAGTAGGGGAGAGGCGGGGTTGAACCGGGACATGGGGGAGGGGAGCCAAGCTCCCATGCCACTGCGCTATTAAAGCATTGGCCTTTTTCTATTTGGTATTCTATGTTATTCTATTTGGTATATTTGTTGCTTTTGCCAAAGTACGAGGGAGATGGATCTTTTGACAGAGAATTGCCATGGTCTCCCAAAATAACCAGATTAGAAAAAGATTTGCAGTACAATGTAACCTGGGTCGTTTCCCAACAAATTCATAATCGGTTCAATTCGAATAGCAATAAAACAGAAACAATAGAAATGAGGGGTTTTGATTCAAAATAGATTAAAAACGAAAATATGCAGAAAAATATTAACAATGATCAATCCAACATTCAGATTCCAGAGACTTCCATCATTGAACGAAATATGAACGAACTCGCATTTGGTTCTAGATGAACCGAAATCTCTGCGTTCATCCAGAAAATCTCTCGACTAGACGATTGCCTTGAATATGTCCGAACAGTGGCGTCCCACTATGCAATCGCACAGCAAAACTTTAAACCTAGTTCGAACTCAGTCCTTGGGATGAACCAAATTGAATATTAAATCTAATATTCGAACTATTTTCATAAATCGAATCCGATAAGATGAAAACAGAAACTAGTAACGTTATCGATTAAGCACGAGCTCTCTAGACGAATCATGTAATCCTCATTGTTGGGTTAATCATAGAAATTTAGCCGAACATGACTGGGAAAATGAAGAATGACGAAGAACGCGAAGAACATTTGAGAGAATTTAAAAACTCCTATTTTGATACACCAAAATCTAAAAACGTGAATGACTGAATGTTTGTGGCTGCCATCTAACTTAAAGTTAACTTAAAATGGAAATGGGTTCTAATGGTTCAGCCCAAAACGAAAATAAAATAAAAGTGGGCTTCAGTTACAAAATTCGAGCCCAAATAAAATCCAGAAATATTCATATGACTTTGGTTCCAAAATCGACCACCCTCTTGTCCGAATTTACCCTTCATGTCTTCATAACAATTGTAGTTCTCTGAATCATCCGAAATATGAAACAAAAATGAGGCAAATCCAATGTCTGGTTCAAGAGTTATGGTAAAAATAGTGAAGCAATATAAAACTGGAATTTTATTATTAAAATGGCTAAAACATAATAAAAGGCCCAAAGCCAAAATAAGTATAAAAGTAATTATTTATTAGCTAAAGAGTCCTAAATTATTAATCAAGAGACAAAAAGTAGTGTATGAAATATTCAATTATCAAATTCCCCCACACTTATCTTTTTGCACTCGAAAGCAAAACTCAAAGAAAAAGACCTAAAGGAGAAACTTTTCTTTTCCAACAATTGTTAACAATGCAAAAATTGAACAAGGACACAAAGCTCCAAAAGATCAATCAATCAAGACCACAATCCCTTCATCTCAAATTACAATTCATGGTAATCTCAATCAATGATGCTAATCACAAAAGATGGTCTCTCAAATGATGCACTCAATAAATCAATCTCTCAAGTGTTTAAGGTAAATAAATGTATCGCTCAAATTCTACTCAAGAAAATTGTTCTACCATAAGCTTGCTCAATTTCTACGTCTCCCCTACTCATAACACATGCATGCACAAATCAAGAGAGCTTATTATGAAAGGTTGTAATAGGGTTAGGGTGAAGGTAGGTAATAGTATGGAATGAGAGGCTAAGCACCAAAGAAATTAAAAAGAGCACTAATTAACACAATCATTCTCTATGTAAGAATTTTTTTTTTAAACTTATATATCTCCTTTCTTTCTATGTATTTTCTTTTTTCTTTCTGCTTTTCTTTCTTTCTTTCTTTTCTTTTTCTTTTGTTCTTTTTTTTTTGAGAATGAAACTATACTATATACATAATCACAATGACAAAAGCAAACATCCCCCACACTTAAACTGTTGCACTCCTGAGCAACCCCCACACTTAAACACAAAACCAAGGTGAAACCAATGCTCAATAAATTTTCAAGGTGCGGAATAAAATGGTTTTACGCTTAGGCTTGTAATGTGACTTAGAAAAGAATGAGTCAAAAAGGCACAAAGGGCTAGCAAAGGGATCATAATGCAAGGGAAAGGCTATTTGGTTATGAAAATGGAGCTAAATACCCAAGAGGGGGTGAATTGGGTATTTCAAAAACTTTTAAAAACTGTTATGTTTTGTAACAACAAAATAGGGATGAACAGAGTGTAGAGAAGAAGTGCTAGACACAGAGATTTATACTGGTTCGGTCCAACCACTTGACCTACGTCTAGTCCCGGACTCTCGGGATTTTCACTATCACAATTGATTACACACTCTACACTCAAGAGTAGTTCTCTCACTAGAACTCACTCCCCCTTACAAGTTGTAATCAATGAACTCCCAAATCACCAAGTCCCCTGACTTGTGATTATTTAAAATAAATATTTTACAAATAGAAACTCTCTCTAAGAGTGGATAATGATAAACACTGAAGCTTATAATGTCAAAAGACACAATATTACTGAAAACTGAAAGGTAGTTGAAGAACTTTGAATGGTATGCGTTTTCAGTAGTTGTAGTTATTGAGAAGACTTGAATGCAACTCTATTTATACTCAGAGTGCATTAAATGACCGTTGAATTTATCAATATAACCGTTGCTTTGATTAACCAATGTTTTGGTTAAGCTTTGGTCTTCTTCTCTCTCTAAACTTCACTTAATCCAGCTGGGCAGAAGTTCAGAGTTGACTCTCTGCAAATTTGTCCGTTGGAATAGCAGCTACTAGATGTAGAAATCATTCTTTAATCCCTTGTAGGCGTGTGCAGATGGATTACCCAAAAGAATGCAACTTTCTGGGTTTGCATTTAATGTGCTGACATCACATTTACTTTTGCTTTAAACCTTCAATGTACATTCTCTAACCTGTCTCAAACTCAGCAATAAAGTGATTAAACATGTCTAGGAACATTAGAGATTAATCATAGGAAGTATTAAGATCAAACAAGAAGGTATAGCAAAATCGTTAGATTTGAATTTACGAAGAATCGAGAAACCGGAGGTTTCTCCGAAACCTCGAGGTTTTGGATTGAAGCAAGTGAAAGAGGTTTAAGTCCAAAACACCAAACTTGGAGGTTTCTCCAAAACCTAGAGGTTTTTTAATGAGCAGAAAAACGTTTTGTTTTTGTGACAAAACCTCGAGGTTTTCTCGAAACCTCGAGGTTTCACTTTGAAAGTGAAACTCTAAAAAAACGCGATAAAGGCAAACTGGAGGTTTCTTGGAAACCTGGAGGTTTTCAAAGACGATGAAAAAAATGTTTGCTCTCGGAAGCCGAAACCTCGAGGTTTCCAACAATACTCGAGGTTTCACCTTAATTTTCAAATTCTCGGTTTTTGCGCCAAAACGTAAAAACCCGGAGGTTTGTGAGAAACCCGGAGGTTTTGAAAAACTTGGAAAAATGCAGAACCCTCTGCGCAAGACAAACCTCGAGGTTTGTCCGAAACCTCGAGGTTTCTCAATTTTTGGGAAACTTGTAAAACAGCGATTGAGATCAAACTGGAGGTTTTGGCGGCATTAAAGCGAGTTTTCTCGGAAGGGAAAAACCTCGAGGTTTCTTGCTAAACATCGAGGTTTAACATAACTTTGGGAAACCAGGTATTTCAAGTTAAAAAACATAAAACCTTAAGGACTCCTCGTAAGGCCAAACCTCGAGGTTTCTTGGCAAACCTCAAGGTTTGCTCTTATAGTGAGTTTTTCATAAATTGAGAGCAAAACCTCATGCTTTATTTACAACCATTGGAAATCATCAAAACCTTTAGAGAACTAACATTCTCCCCTTTTTGATGATGACAACATTGTAAACAAAAAACTTTGAAAATTTGAGAGAGAGTTTTCAATTTGAAATCAACGTAGTAGGTGATAGTGTTTTGAAAACTTTCATTTTGCAAATTTGTGACTGACATAACTTATATTTCAGAGATGAGCAACAGAGAAGCATAATGAACAGAACTTGTATTTCATTTCAATAAAAGTAAAGCAGTACATGAGCAGAATGAAATAGCAAAATGAAATACAGGATATCAGAGAAGGAATGCTAAGTTCAAAATGCAGAATGCTCAGTTCTCCAAAACTCTCCAAAAACTCAAAGTTCAATCCTTGCCATTCTCTCCCCCTTTGTCATCTTCAAAATTGAGATTGACCAAAGGTGTGGAAGAAGGGGAAAGTTGGAGAATTTTAGTGGAAGGAGTGGCCATGGAGGGTGAGTGGAGAACCTCAGTTGCTGGTGGGGTTGGTGAGGGAAGAATTTCAGTGGCTGGTATGGGAGCTTCAACTGGAGAAGGGAAGATGGGAGTCGATGTATCAGGAGAGGTGGTGTAGACCTGAGGTGAGGTGAAGGTGAGTGAAGGAGAGGATGAACCAGAAGCAGGGCTAGAAGTGCTAGGACCAGCCGGTAGGACCCGGTAGGTGAAGAAGAACCAATGTGCAAATGCTTTACAATCTTGTCCATTTTGTCACCGAGATCCATATGAGATATAATCGAGTGGCTAGCTTGGAATCAATTTCTTGACCTTTTCCTTAATCTCAGCTGATTGACCAGAGACAGCTTCAAGATGCTCCTTCATGGCATCTTGAATTTCAATGAGGCCATTATGCCCATGAGTCATCTCAGCCCTCAATTTCCCTATTTCAAACTCCATTCGAATAGACATTTGGGCAAGAGCCGCATCCACAATTTCCTTTACTTGTGAAACAAAGTCAGATGGCAGGGAAGACCGTGGAGGTGCTGACTGAGCCTCTTGAGCTTGAGACCTTGTATGTGATCGTGAAGGAGCTTGAGATTGTACAGATCCTTCCTCCCCAAACTTGATCTTCATTAGATTCATCTATGTCCTTCCAAAGAATGGGGGATACTCCAGTGTATCAACAGATCCCACATACCAGATTTGGTGATAGAAGAGGATAACAGAGATTAATGAAGGGTATGGTATATGAGATAGTTTTCTTTTGGCAAATCGGAATTGAGTCATCCCCTGGAGAAGCCAGTGACCAAGGTTAAACGGAACCTTCTTCACAAAGGCTGTAAAGGGTCTGTAGTCATGCTGAGTGAAGTGGGTGTAATTTCCACCCTTGGGAATGAAATTCCTAGAGTAGATATACCATAAAACTCAATTTTCAGCAGGCATAGAACCAGGTGTAAATGAAAGCCTAAGTTGTTGGTCAGGAGGGAAAGGCTCACCGGGTCTAAGAGTCTCAAAGACTTCCTGATTACTGTAAGAAAACTCAGGAACAGGTGGAGGATTGGCAATTTTCAGTATTTTATTCAGAATGGAGGTAGTCAGGGTGAATTTGACATTTCTAACAATAGTGGTGACTCTCTCCTCAATCACCTCACCATAGTCCCCTAGTTCATTAGCATACTCCATATGGTAATAAAATAACTTAAACAATGTTTGGAGTATAAGGAGCGAGAAATGTAAATGAAGGATTCATCTTGCTTCAACCAAGGGACAAATCAAAATGACATTCTCTTTGAAATTGTTTCAAGTCAATGGCAACCATAGGACAGAAAAGTCGATGTAGATATGCTTCCCTGAATTTTTCATTTTCTTCCTTAGGAAGAGTAGCAGTGGTTGTGACAAAACCTTCAGGTGGCGAGGGATTCTTGTATATGTCTGAAATGGCATTCTCCATAACTAAAGGCACATCCCCTTGTTCATTTTGAGCAGAGGTTGTAGCTTGAGATGATTGCCCAGTCTGGAACATAGATGCTCTCTTTGTTCTTGCTGGTTTTGACGGTTTGGGAGTCTCAGAAGCCTTTGCCTTGCCTTTGCCCTTTGATTCTTTCTTCTTTTTCTTAGATGGTTCTTCAGGCGGCTGCTCCTTGTTGGAAATTATGCCCTAGGGCAAGTCATTGTTCTCCATTAAGTTATCACTTCATTCGCATGTTTACAGTGATAACTGATCCTTGGATATATCTTATAGATGATATCCTAAATGTCTCTGATCGGTCATCTACGCGGGAGCGAAGATGAGGTAAGACCAGTATGACTTTGATGACGTATGGAGATACGAATCAAAGTCATGGGCACTTGTAAGAGTACAAGGTGCTGGACCGACCCACTATGAGAAAGCTGCATGGATTTAGTCATAAGCTTATCTCATGTATAACGCGTCACAACGCCCTATGACTGAGACCATCATGGATTCCTACATGATGAGTCACGACCTTTGACCAAGTCAAAAGTCACCTTTGGCGTAGGAGTGATGATAAAGGCCGGGATCGGGATCGGTGGTTTTCATGCGGAGGAATGTGAATGGTCAAGATGGAATTTGTCCCTCACATTTGTAGAGAGATATCTTGGGCCCCTCGATGAGTGAGTCTAAGAAATGTACGGCCGTACTGTGATGGAAAGGAGTTTCCATTTTCACTTATTAGACTACTCGAGAATCGAGAAAGTAGTGGTCAAGAAAAGGAAGTTGACATTATCCATGCCTCATCCTTGACCAAATTATCGCTTGACAAAAGGGACGTGACATGGTTGTACGATAGGTTGTATCGTGTCATCGATCCCCATGTGAATTGGGTAGTCGCAATGTCTTGCTAGAGGCCGCTTGCGATTTGTGGGGCGACACGTGTGTTGGCCCTTGTCAATCTCATATAGGCCTGCAGGGTCGCACACAAGAATAACTCAACACGAGCGAATGTGTCCAGATTCATTGAATCTTAGATACGTCTAAGATTTAATGAATACTAAATTTAATCTAGGATATATATATATATGTGTGTATATATATATATATTAAATTCGAAATTAATATATGTTAATATTATTAATAGAGATTATAATATTAATATATTTGTTTTTTATTTAATTTATTTGATAAATTAAATATCTAAAACAAATTGAGATATTGTATCTCATTTAATTTTGAATAAAGATATCGTATATCTGTTTAATATTAAATTGAGATATGGTATCTCAAATTTAAATTAAATAGATAGATATTATTTCTCGGATTTAATTTATAGAGATAAATTAAATCAAGGCTTTTTAATTTGGATTAAATAAATGGATTTGATTAGATCTATTAGATGGATTTAATTAATACATTTATTTTAATTCAGATTCCAAATTCGAATTTCAAATCAGCTTTAATAAGGATTAAATACATTGCATCAGATTTGATTGATGTAATTAATGTATTTTAATGCATATTTGAAATTTGAATTTCAAAATTAATGAGGATTAATTTTATATAATGCGCTGAACGGGTTTACAAAACTCACGGGACATTTTGTCGAGCGCATTTAGAGAGCCGCGAGAAAAAAACCCTAGAGTGGAAAATTAAGAGAGACGCACAAGAGGCACTAGCACGCTGCCGTAGCCGTGTTCGGGAGTTGTTCGTGTGGATACCAGTGGAGGAAGACGATCCTACGAGTTGTCTTTCGCTGATCGAGGAGGTAGCCCAATTGTTCAACGAAGAACAAGGCGCAAACGAATTCTCCTAAGGTAATTTCGGATTCACTAGCCTAGGTTTAAATGCACCGAGTGATCCTCGGGACGGGATTCATAAGTTTTTTTTTTTTTTTTTTAATCCAGTGGTTGCGTTGTATCCCGAATCCCAACAGTGGTATCAGAGCCAACTCAACGTGCGTTTAAATCAGGCTTCTTTCATTTGATTATTATATATGGTTGATATATGAATATCAAATCGAATCCTGATCTTTTGTTTTTTAGTTTACGTTAGGGTTTGAATGTTCAGATTCGCGGCCACATCTGAATTGTTCAGATCGAACAACGGTCGGAATAAACAGTCACGTTCGCACGCATCGAAGACGTTCTGAATCATTCTGAATTTTCGATCATGCTCGGACATTGGTGACGCAGGGATCTTGGTCGCGTTTCTGAAAAGTTTGGAAACACGATTATGTAGGGGTCAATCATGTTCGAAGACGTCATTTGTGTCTGGTTGCGTTGATCACGTTCTGAATGGTTCGAACGCTGATTACGCGTGGGACATCGGTGACGGTCGGACGTTCATGACGGCGGATGAAACTATGACATTCACGGAGACGTTAGGGTTCATCCTTCAACTCGTTTTTCCTGAGCTGTCCAGATTCAATGATAGTCAAGTTAGACTTGATCACGTTCGGACGTTCTAATCAATGAGTTAAGATCGAATTTTTCTGTCCACGCGAAGGTCATGTTCAATAACGTTCTAATCAATGAGTTAGACTTGATCACGTTCGGACGTTCGGACGTAGCGGGACCGCCATAGGGACCGCCTGATTGTTCGTAGCATGATTAATTAAATCATGGCATATTATATATGTATTATATAATATAATATAAAATCAGAGAATTTTATCATGAATTAATATATATATTAATTTACCTTTCAAAGTGTTGTTTGGGTATGGTGAACAACATGGCTCTAGAAATTTTACAAGTGTTGTAATTTAAATATGGCCTGTGTGCCATGCCTCTCTCTCTCTAAATGATCTTGATGTACATTCTCTTCTCATCTCACTCCCCTCGAATGTTAAAAGAGGTTTCTCTATATGTATTTTCTTTTATTATTTAGAGAAGTCCCCTCATTGGCTTGAGTGGACTCTAGGTTAGATGAGCCATGTTGTGTCACGAAGTTTTTCTTAATTATGTTTGATGTGATCATATCATAATTAAATTAGACATTATATGATATACAATAAGGATTGCATTCATATAGGTAAAATTAATAAGATTAATTAGTTAATATCAATAAATACCCTCTAAATACAATCTTAAGTCACAATGTCGTCAATGAATGAATACTTGTCAAAACCTAGATCACCCATTTGTATGTTCCACCAAAGTGGATGCATTTGAGTTATCTTGGTGAGGCAAGAGAGAGTAATGGTGATACTCTATATTCATTGTTGTCTTGACTTAATTGAGATTATCAAAACGGTTTTGGATCTCAAGGCATTGGATGGGATTAAACATGCTAGGTCATATGATGATCAAATCCTATAAAGATCTAAGAGTTACATGTGATGTAATTGGCAAAGTAGTTGCCTACCTAAATAACTTGATTTTAAGCGTCCTGCCAAAGCGGACTTAAGATCAAGCCAAATATGCATCTTAGCCCACTAATTAAAATGAGGGTTGTTAATTCAGTGGGAGAATATTAACAAACTTTGCATATCTTTTAAATTGTAGAATCATGTCAAATAGTAACACTGTAACACCATCAATGCGATCGGTCCTTGAGAAGGACGAACTCGATGAGACAAAGTTTCTTGACATGTTTGGGGATTTAAGCGTTGATCCTAAACACGGAAGAAAGGAGTATCTCATCGATCAACCCATTCCTAATGAGCACGTAGCTAATGATCCAAGAGATCAAACCGATGCTTACATGAAGCATCAAAATGACTCTATGGATACAGATGCTCGATGCTTGCCACCATGATTCCAGATCTCGATGAAGATCTGGAACATATGGAGGACTCTGAGATGATTGATCATCCTTTGGAAATGTCCAGCAACAGGCAACGGAAGAGAGGTATGAGGCCATAAAGGCCTTACTCTCTTACAAGATGGCTGAAGGTGAATGAGTTAGTCCCCATTTGTTGAAAATGAAAGGCTGCATTGATCACCTTGAGAGGCTTAGATTCCCCATCTCCAAGGAGTTAGCTACAGATGTGATCTTGAGCTCACTCCCAGGAAGTTATGAACACGTTGTCATGAATTACGTCATGAACAACATGAGGGAATCAATTTCTGAACTGCATGAGATGCTCAAAACTGCTGAGCAAAGTCTTGAGAAGAGGCCCAGTTCTGTTTTGTCTGTTCAGAGAGGAAGGGGTATGAAACGGAAAGCCAAGAAGGCAAAACCTCCAAAGGATGGGGTCTCGCTTCTTCCGCAATGAAATCGGTCATTGGAAGAGGAACCGCAAGCTCTATCAAGAAGATCAGAAAATAACAAGAAGGATAGCGGGGCTATCGCTTCGTGTATCTATGTCATAGATATTCACTTTTCTACTTTCTCTACATGGGTATTAGATACTATATGTGGATCTCACATTTGTACAAATGTGCAGGGTCTCAAGGCCAGTAGAAAATTGAAGAAGGGTAAAGTTAACCTACGAGCTGGAAATCGAGCAAGATTCGATTTAGCCATAGGCACTTATGAAATAGTTCTCGCCCAAAGTGGGCTTTTGTTTAATTTTGAACAATTGCTTTTATGTTCCCGCTTTGAGCAAGAACAATACTTTATTACGTTCTTATTTAGGAATCGTAAATGTTCAAGTTTTCCATAATGACAATTTTATGCTCATGGTGATTTGCATTCTGGTCATTATGTGCTTAATTAAGAACATCCTAATAATGAACGAATCTATGACATAACTACTAAAAGGTTCAAGTCAAATGATTTGAATCCAACCTACCTATGGCATTGTCGTCTAGGCCATATAAATGAGAAACACATTTGAAACTCCATCACAGATGGATTTGAATTCATTTGATTTTGAATCATTTGATACATGTGAGTCTTATTTATTGGGAAAGATGACAAAGGCACCTCTTCTTCGGACACGGTGAGAGGGTCACCGATTTATTGGGCCTCATACATACGGATGTGTGTGGACCAATGAATACATTTGCCAGAGGAAGTCATTTGCACTTTATTACTTTTATAGACGATTTTAGTAGATATGGGTATATCTACCTAATCAAATATAAAAATTGAATCTTTTGAAATGTTCAAAATATTCCAAATGAAATGCAAAACCAACTTGGCAAAATAATTAAAGCACTTCGATCTAGTCGAGGTGGCGAATATTTGAGCCAAGAGTTATTTGACCATCTTAGGAGTTGTGGGATCTTCTCACAACTTACTCCTCCATAACACCTCAATGGAAAGGCATTTCTAAACGGAGGAATCGAACTTTATTTGATATGGTTTGACCTATGATGAGTCAAACAGATCTTCCACCTTCCTTTTGGGGTCATGCCCTAGAAATAGCTGCCTTCACACTAAATCGTGTTCCGTCAAAGGCAGTTGAAAAGACACCATATGAGATATGAACTAGGAAGAAACCCAGTATGTCATTTCTTAAGATTTGCAGATATGAGGTTTGTGTTAAACGACGAGCCTCTGATGAATAATCATCTAGATCCTCAAAATGCCCTTTTGTTGGGTATCCTAAGGAAACTATAGGATACTATGTCTACAATCTCACCGATCACAAAGTGTTTGTTATTCGGAATGGTATCTTTTAGGAAAAAGAGTTTATCTCTAAAAGAATCGGTGGGAGTAAGGTGAACCTCGAAGAAGTTCGAGAGTCACGGGACAATGTAGAACCACGAGATGGAAACCGGAGAAGACTCACAACAAGAAGTTGTTGAGCCCGCTCAAGTAACACAAGGCCCACGAAGGTCCGATAGATCACGCTATGCCTCGAGAGATATGGATTTCGACATCGGAAGTCGTGATGTTTTGCTTATTGAACGTAATGAGCCAACCACCTATCGAGAGGCCGTGGTGGGGCCAGACTTTGAAAAATGGCTTGATGCCATGAAGTCTGAAATACAATCCATGTACGACAATAAGGTTTGGACCTTAGTCGATCCACCTGAAGGTTTAAAACCAATGGGTGCAAGTGGGTTTTCGAAGAGAAAACCGACATGGATGGCAAAGTAAATGTCTTCAAGGCATTAACCGGTTGCAAAAGGATTCACTCATGGTGTGGACTATGATGAAACCTTTTCCCTAGTTGCAATGGCCAAATCAATCAGAATCCTTCTTGCCATTGCATCATAATATGACTATGAGATATGGCAGATGGACATCAAAACAGTCTTCCTTAACGGAAAGCTGCTTGAGGATGTGTACATGACACAACCTAAGGATTTTGTGCGTCCAGAGGACTCTGGTAAAGTATGTAAGCTTCAAAGATCCTTTTATGGATTGAAGCACGCATATCGGAGTAGGAATCATTGTTTTGATGAAGTAGTCAAAGAGTTTGAATTCATTCAAAACATCGATGCATCTTGTGTTTACAAGAAGGTTAGTGGGAGCACAGTTGTATTTCTAGTGCTTTACGTTGATAACATCCTATTCATTGGGAATCACATTCCTACCATGCGAGTGTCAAGTCTTGGTTAGGAAAGTCTTTCTCAATGAAAGATTTAGGAAAAGCCACTTATATCCTAGGGATAAGGATCTATAGAGATAGATCCAAGAGGCCGATAGGCCTAAGTCGAGCACATATATAGACAAGATCTTGCATAGGTTCGGTATGCGGGGAATCTAAAAGGGGTAACATACCCATGTCTCATGGCATCCATCTCAGTAAAGATCTGTGTCCTAGTACACAAGATCAAGGAAACCGCATGAGTAAGATTCCATATGCCTCCGCCATTGGATCTATCATACATGCCATGTTATGTACTCGACCGGATGTGTCATTTGCCTTGAATATGACCAGCAGATATCAACAAGATCCCGGTAAGGGTCATGGATCTGCTATCAAGAATATCCTTAAGTACTTGAGAAGGACTAAGGACTCATTCTTTGTATATGGTGGCTTGGAAGATGAGCTTTGTGTAACCGGTTACACAGATGCGAGTTTCCAAACCGACCAAGATGATCTAAGATCGCAATCGGGATATGTGTTTCGGTTGAATGGTGGTATGGTAAGCTAGAAGAGCTCTAAGCAGAGCAATGTATTTGATTTTACAATATAAAAGCTGAGTATAGAGCAGCATAGGATGCAGCTAAAGAGGTCTTTTGGATTAGAAAGTTCATTAATGAACTTGAGGTGGCTCCTACCATCTCATATCCAATACAATTGTTCTGTTACAAAAAATGACGCTATTGCACAGACCAAGAAGCCTAAGTCACATCAAAGGACCAGGCATGTACTCAGGCGATTTCATCTTATCAGAGAAATCAATGCAAAGTACCAGGAGAAGACAATTTAGTTGATCCTCTTACTAAGCCGCTTGCATAAGCAAAACATGAGCGTCATGTTAGGGCAATGGGAATTAAAGTAATTAATGATTACGCCTAGTGCAAGTGGGAGTCTGTTGGAAATTATGCCCTAGGGAAAGTCATTGTTCTCCATTAAGTTATCACTTCATTCGCATGTTTTCAGTGATAACTGATCCCTGGATATATCTCATAGATGATATCCTAAACGTCCCTGATCGGTCATACGCGGGAGCGAAGATGAGGTAAGACCGATATGACTTTGATGACGTATGGAGATACGAATCAAAGTCATGGGCACTTGTAAGAGTACAAGGTCTTGGACCGACCCACTATGAGAAAGCCGCATGGATTTAGTCATAAGCTTATCTCATGTATAACCGCGTCACAACGCCCCTATGACTCGAGACCATCATGGATTCCTACATGATGAGTCAACGACCTTTGATCTAGTCAAAAGTCACCTTTGACCGGGTGATGATAAAGGTGGGATCGGGATCGTGGTTTTCATGCGGAGGAATGTGAATGGTCAAGATGGAATTTGTCCCTCACATTTGTAGAGAGATAATACTGGGCCCCTCGATAAGTGAGTCTTAGAAATGTACAGCCGTATTGTGATGGAAATGAGTTTCCATTTTCACTTATTAGACTACTCGAGAATCGAGAAAGTAGTGGTCAAGAAAAGGAAGTTGATATTATCCATGCCTCATCCTTGACCAAATTATCGCTTAACAAAAGGGACGTGACATGGTTGTACGATAAGTTGTATCGTGTCATCGATCCCCATGTGAATTGGGTAGTCGCAATGTCTTGCTAGAGGCCGCTTTGCGATTTGTGGGTCGACACGGTGTTGGCCCACTGCCAATCTCATATGGGCCTGCAAGGTCACACACAAGAATAACTCAACATGAGCGAATGTGTCCAGATTCATTGAATCTTAGATACGTCTAAGATTTAATGAATACTAAATTTAATCTAGGATATATATATGTGTGTGTGTGTGTGTGTATCTATATATTAAATTCGAAATTAATATATGTTAATATTATTAATAGAGATTATAATATTAATATATTTGTTTTGTATTTAATTTATTTGATAAATTAAATATCTAAAACAAATTGAGATATTGTATCTCATTTAATTTTCGAATAAAGATATCGTATATCTGTTTAATATTAAATTGAGATATGGTATCTCAAATTTAAATTAAATAGATAGATATTATTTCTCGGATTTAATTTATAAAGATAAATTAAATCGAAGGCTTTTAATTTGGATTAAATAAATGGATTTGATTAGATCTATTAGATGGATTTAATTAATACATTTATTTTAATTCGATTCCAAATTCGAATTTCAAATCGGCTTTAATGAGGATTAAATACGTTGCATCAGATTTGATTGATGTAATTAATGTATTTTAATGCATATTTGAAATTTGAATTTCAAAATTAATGAGGATTAATTTTATATAATGCTACGAACGGGTTTAGAAAACTCACGGGACACATTTTGTCGAGCGCATTTAGAGAGAAAAGAAAAAAACCCTAGAGTGGAAACTTAAGAGAGACGCACAAGAGGCGCTAGCACGCTGCCGTAGCCGTGTTCGGGAGTTGCTCGTGTGGATACCGGTGGAGGAAGACGATCCTACGAGTTGCCTTCGCGATCGAGGAGGTAGCCCACCTGTTCAACGAAGAACAAGGTGCAAACGAATTCTCCTAAGGTAATTTCGGATTCACTAGCCTAGGTTTAAACGCACCTGAGTGATCCTCGGGACGGGATTCATAAGTTTTTTAATCCGCTGCGTTGTACGAATCCCAACACTCCTTTGCCTGGCTTTGAACCTCAGGTCCTTTTCTCTTCTTGGATGGAGACTTGGCAGGTTCCTTCTTCTTCTTAGCGAGTTCCTTAGCGAGTTCCTTGGCGAGTTCCTTGAAGGAAACCCCTTTGCTTTGAGCCTTTGGTTCCTTTCTTCCCTTCGAGGGTGACTACTCTTTAGAAATTTCACCTTGAACACCTTTAATCGATTTTCTATGCCATAACGAAGACAAGTAGATCGAGTCTTAATCCTTACTGGGCGTTCAGAAGAAGGAGGAGGTGTTTGCACAGGTTGATGAGGAGGAGGAGGAGGAGACCATGATTTTGTTCCTTCTTTCTGGAATCGAAGCGTAAACGGCTTGGGAGTGTGATTTCGAGGCCATTGGAGGGATTAAAAGGGGAATTTGGTCGGGAAATGAGAGATTCAGAGAGAAAAGAGAAAACGAGTCTGAAAACCTAGAGGTTTAGGTTGAGGTTGGAGAACATGAACAATGCACGCATATATATAGACTCTAGCAAACCTCGAGGTTTTATGCCAAACCTCGAGGTTTGGTGTAAAATCACCAACCTGGACTTCAAAGGTGTTCAATGAACCTTTGAACCATCAACGACCAAACCTAGAGATTTTCTCCAAAACCTCGAGGTTTTCCAACCTTCAGAATTTGGTTAGCTCTCTGTCTCTCGAAAACTCGAGGTTTTGGGTAAAACCTCGAGGTTTCTCCTTTCTTCAAAGCTCTGTCTCGATAGTTCATGACCAAACCTCGAGGTTTGCTTAAAAACCTCGAGGTTTTGCTCCTCGACAGCAAAACCCAGATTTTTAACATCCTGCATAAAATAAATCTAGATGCTCCGATGCTTAAGTTAGTAACTTTTAATCATCAAAACCATAATTTAACACAAAATTTGAGCAAGAATCGCTTACAACTCATTGGGATTTACCATTCCCAATTCTCTTCTTATGAAATTAAATTGCTCCTTAGCTAATGGTTTGGTGAAGATGTTAGCAAGTTGAAGATGAGTTGGGATGAACATGACTTTGAGATCTTTCTTTTGAACATGATCCCTTATGAAATGATGCCTCACATCAATATGCTTGGTCCGAGTATGTTGAATTGGATTCTTTGCCAAGCTTATTGTGCTTGTGTTGTCACACAATATTGGGATCTCCTTCAAGTTGATTCCCAAGTCGACGATTCTTTGCTTGAGCCACAAAACTTGAGCACAAAGCAACTTGAGGCAGCTACATATTCAGCTTCGTAGAAGACACAATGCCCCTTTGTTGTTTTGCTTCTTGCTGAACCATGACACAAGTGAGCCACCAAGAAACTCACATTGACCACTTGTGCTTTTTCTATCAGTCTTGTACCCAGCATGATCTGAGTCTGAATATGCCACCAAATGTTCAGGTTGGCCTTTGGAGAACCACAATCCAAGTGTCTTTGTGTCAGCAAGGTATCTGAAGATCCTCTTCACATTTTCAGCATGAGACTCCTTGGGAGCAGACTGGAACCTTGCACACATTCCTACACTAAATTGGATGTCTGGATGACTTGCAGTCAAATAGAGTAATGATCCAATCATTCCTCTATATCTTGTGATGTTGAAGTCCTTGCCTTCTTCATCAGCATCCAATGAAGCTTGAGCTTGAGCTCATTGGAGTGTCAGCTCCATTGCATTGATCCATCCCAAACTTTTTCAGCAAATCATTGGGATACTTGGTCTGGGATATGAAGATTCCATCCTTCTTTGGCTTGATTTGCAGACCAAGGAAATAGTTGAGCTCTCCCATCATGGACATCTCAAACTCTCCCTGCATATTCTTAGCAAACTCTTCACACAAAGCATCATTAGAAGCACCAAATATAATGTCATCAACATATATTTGCACAATTAGGATTTCACCTCTTTATGAAGAGAGTTGTATCTGCTTTTCCTCTAATAAAGCCTTGATCAAGAAGGAATTTGCTTAATCGCTCATACCAAGCTCTAGGAGCTTGCTTAAGTCCATAAAGAGCTTTCTTGAGACGATAAACATGATTTGGATGATGTTCATTTTGAAAACCAGGAGGTTGTTCAACATAAACTTCCTCTTGAATGAAGCCATTTAGAAAAGAACTTTTTACATCCATTTGATAGAGCTTGAATCCTTTGACACAAGCAAAGGCGAGAAGAACTCTTATCGCTTCCAATCTTGCCACTAGAGCATAAGTTTCTTCATAATCAATTCCTTCTTCTTGATTATAGCCTTTAGCAACCAATCTTGCCTTGTTAAGGACAATGATTCTTTGACTCATCTCATTTGTTCTTGAATACCCATTTAGTGCCAATGATCGGATGATCCTTAGGCCTGGGCACCAAATCCAAACTTGATTTCTATCAAATTGATGTAACTCATCTTGCATTGCTATCACCCAATCATTGTCTGAAAGGGCTTCATCAATCTTAGAGGGTTTAATATGAGAAATGAAAGTAGAAAATGTTACTTCATTTAAAGTACTGTTTATGGTTCTTACTTCTTGATTTACATCACCTATAACTTGATCCAAAGGGTGATTCCTTATGAACTTCCAAGCTCTAGGCTAAGACCGATCAGAATTTTCAAGATTGTTTTGGGGATCATCCTCAAATACATTTTTAGGATTTTCAATAGATGCAGGAGTAGTTTTCGAAAAGAATTGATTTTTGAAAACATTTTCTTCATCATCATCCAAATGTTTATCAGATTTAGATTCACAGAAAACAACATGCATAGACTCTTCAACAATACGAGTACGAGTATTAAAGACTCTATAAGCTTTACTTCTATTAGAATAACCCAAAAATATACATTCATCTACTTTGGGATCAAACTTTCCCAAGTTATCCTTACCATTGTTATGGATGAAACACTTACATCCAAACACATGCAGATGAGCTAGATTTGGTTTTCTTCCTTTGTACAGCTCATAGGGAGTCTTGTCCAACTTCTTCCGGAGGTATGCTCGATTTGAGATGTAGCAAGCGGTGCTCATTGCATCAGCCTAGAACACTTGAGAAGTGTTGTTCTCATTCAGCATAGCTCTTGCCATCTCAGTGAGGACTCGATTCTTTCTTTCCACAACACCATTTTGTTGAGGAGTCCTTTGGGGCTGAGAAGTTGTGGTCTATCCCCATCTTTGTCACAAAACTCAAAGCAAATGCATTATTTTCGAATTCTCCTCCATGATCGTTCGATTCCGAAATAGAGAAACCTTTCTCGTTTTGGACCTTCTTGGCAAAAACAACAAACTGATCAAATGTTTCATTTTTAGAGGATAAGAATATAGTCCATGCAAATCTTGAGAAATTATCAACTATGACCAAAGTATAAAGATGCCACCAAGACTCTTTACTCTAGCTGGTCCAACTAGGTCCATAAGAAGCAATTGAAGAGGTCTATTAGTTGAAATCTCATTTTTATATTTGAAAGATGATTTAGTTTGTTTCCTTTTTGACAAGCATCACAAAGCATGTCATTTTTAAAATGAAGTTTAGGAACACCAATCACCAGATCCTTTTTCGATGTCTGTCAAGTTGAATCATATTGACATGAGCTAATCGCTTGTGCCATAGCCAACTTTCATCCAAATTACTTACAAAACATTTTTCGAAACCGAACCATTACTAGAGAGGTTAAGTGTATAACAATTGCAATCTCTAGGTGTTCTAAATAAAGCTTTTGATTTTATGTTTTCTAAAGGGAGAATATCCTTACTCACAATCAAGCACTTCACAGAATCGAAGATAACTAAGTTACCTTTATCAGTGCTTTGACTTACACTGAGGAGATTGTGGCAAAGTCCTTCGACTAGGTAGACATCTTTGATTAGTGGTCTTCATTGTTGCCAATTTCACCAATTCCAACAATCTTTCCAGATTGATCTCCACCAAAGGTCACCTTGCCACCATCCTTGGGCTTGATTGAGGCAAATTTGGATTGGTCTCCGTCATGTGCCTAGAGCATCCTTTGTCAATATACCATTTGTTGGATTTTGATGCTCTTAGACAAACCCGCAAGACACAACATATCGGGCTTAGGTACCCATCTTTTCTTGGGTCCTTTAGGGTTAGTTGGTGTCTTAGGAATCTTGTAAGATCCCTCTGGCACCCATTGATAATTCCATATGGGTTTACTCTTTCTTTCCTTCTTATGAAAGCAGGAAGAAGTAGTACGACCCTTTCTATTGCAGTAGTTGCAATGTGCAAAAGGATTTGAAGAATAGACTGATTTTGTAAAATAGTTCATATAGGATTTTTCACTAGACTTCTTTTTTCCTTTCTTTTTATCAAAATTAGGTTTGTAACCAATTCCTGATTTGTCATTTATAAATTTTTGTTGTTTCAAAATGACATTGAGCATTTCACTTCCTCTAGTGAATTTCTCAAGTGCCTTTGTAAGATGTAAATTCTTTTTCTTCAGATCGGGACAATCTTCACAAACAAGATGTTCGGAGGAAGAAAATTTTTCAACTTGCAATTCAAGAGTAATATTCTGTTTTTCAACTTGAAATATTTTTCAGCAAGTTTTTCAAATTCGGATTGCACAACCATATACTCAGCAAATAACTCATCATAAGGTGGTTTGCAATCATATACCTCATCAATGTTAGTATGTTGCTCTTCTTCTTCAGCAACTAAGCAAATATTTTCTTTTTCTTCTTCATCCTCATCATCTTCATCAGATGAACTATCACCCCAAATACCAGAGACATATGCCTTCTTTTTGAATCTGTTGAACCTCTTCTTTTCTTTGTCTTTGTTCTTCAAATTGGGGCATTCTGATTTGATGTGACCAGGCTTCTCACACTCATAGCAGATGATTGGCTTTTTAGCCTCATAGCTGGAGCTACCCTTGTGGAACTTCTTGTAGCCTTGATCCTTCTTGTAGAATTTCTTGAATCTCCGGACCATCATCCCGATCTCTTCATCATCGTCTTCATCTTCATTATCACCAGATTCCTTAACCTCTTTGACAGCTTTGAGGGCAATTTCGTTATTCTTGCCATGGACTTCTTCAAGTCCCTTTTTGAATTTGAGCTTTGCCTCATATTCAGAGAGACTTCCAAAGAGGGTTGCTACAGATGCCATAGAATCTCCACAAGCTTCTTCAATGGCAGTGACTTTGGCTTCCCATTCCTTGTTGAGAATATTGAGAATTTTCCTCACTTGGACAGGTTGCTCATAGTCTTTGCCCAATGCAGCAAGCTGATTGATGAGATGGGTGAAACTCAGCTGGAAATCGCCAATGGATTCTCTAGGCTTCATACGAAGAAGATCATATTCTGTCATTAGAGTGTTGACTCTATTTTGCTTTACTCCAGCAGTTCCTTCATGAGCAATTTCTAGAGCATCCCACATAGCTTTAGGCGAGGTTAGGTTGCAAACACGAAAATACTCTTGTTTGTTGACTACCTTGTTGTTGAGTGTGACATTTCTTGTCATTTTCATCATAATCCTCTTCTTCCTTTGGAAGAGACCATTCTCCAAGACGGTTGGAGTGTAGTCTCCTCGTTCAAAAACTCTCTAGAGACCATACTCTGTAGCCATCACAAACACCTTGAACTTGACTTTCCAGAATGAGTAATGTTCTCCATTGAAACCTGGAGGTCTGTTGATTGAAGTTCCATTAGGTAGAATACCTTCCATTGTGATCCTTCTCGAGATGTTAAGCTCTTTAGAGAAGACCTTGCTTTGATACCAAATGAAAATGGAGCTAAATACCCAAGAGGGGGGTGAATTGGGTATTTCAAAAACTTATAAAAACTGTTCTGTTTTGTAACAGCAAAATAGGGATGAACTGAGTGTAGAGAAGAAGAGCTAGACACGAGAGATTTATACTTGGTTCCGGTCCAACCATTTGACCTACGTCCGGTCCCGGACTCTACGGGATTTTCACTATCACAATTGATTACACACTCGCACTCAAGAGTAGTTCTCTCACTAGAACTCACTCCTCCTTACAAGTTGTAATCAATGAACTCCCAAATCACCAAGTCCCCTGACTTGTGATTCTTTACAATAAATGTTTTACAAATAGAAACTCTCTCTAAGAGTGGATAATGATAAACACTGAAGCTTATAATGTCAAAAGACACAATATTACTGAAAACTGAAAGGTAGTTGAAGAACTTTGAATGCTATGCGTTTTCAATAGTTGTAGTTATTGAGAAGACTTGAATGCAACTCTATTTATACTCAGAGTGCATTAAATGACCGTTGAATTTATTAATATAACCGTTGCTTTGATTAACCAATGTTTTGGTTAAGCTTTGGTCTTCTTCTCTCTCTAAACTTCACTTAATCCCGGTGGCGCGAAGTTCGAGTTGACTCTCTCGCAAATTTGTCCATTGGAATAGCAGCTACTAGATGTAGAAATCATTCTTTAATCCCTTGTAGGCGTGTGCAGATGGATTACCCAAAAGAATGCAACTTTCTGGGTTTGCATTTAATGTGCTGACATCACATTTGCTTTTGCTTTAAACCTTCAATGTACATTCTCTAATCTGTCTGAAACTCAGCAATAAAGTGATTAAACATGTCTAGGAACATTAGAGATTAATCATAAGAAGTATTAAGATCAAACAAGAAGGTATAGCAAAATCGTCAGATTTGAATTTCTAAAGACGTTGAGAAACCTGGAGGTTTCTCTAGAAACCTCGAGGTTTTGGAGTGAAGCAAGTGAAAGAGGTTTAAGTCCAAAACACCAAACTTGGAGGTTTCTCTAAAACCCGGAGGTTTTTTAATGAGCGAGAAAAAATGTTTTGTTTTCGTGTGACAAAACCTCGAGGTTTTCTCGAAAACCTCGATGTTTCACTTTGAAAGTGAAACTCTCAAAAACGCGATAAAGGCAAACCCGGAGGTTTCTTGGAAACTGGAGGTTTTCAAAGATAGTGAAAAAAAGTTTGCTCTCGGAAGCCGAAACCTCGAGGTTTCCAACAATACTCGAGGTTTCACCTTAATTTTCAAATTCTTAGTTTTTGCGCAAAAAACGAAACACGGAGGTTTTGAAAAACTTGGAAAAATGCAGAACCTCGCCAAGACAAACCTCGAGGTTTGTCCGAAACCTCGAGGTTTCTCAATTTTTGAGAAACTTGTAAAACACGATTGAGATCAAACTGGAGGTTTTCCTCAAACTGGAGGTTTTGAAAAGCGGCGTTAAACCGAGTTTTTCTGCGGAAGGGCATAACCTCGAGGTTTCCTGCTAAACCTCGAGGTTTCACATAACTTTGTGAAACCAGGTATTTCAAGTTAAAAAACATAGAACCTTGAGGACTCCTCCGTAAGGCCAAACCTCGAGGTTTCTTGGCAAACCTCGAGGTTTACTCTTATATTGAGTTTTTCATCAATTGAGAGCAAAACCTCATGCTTTGTTTACAACCATGGAAATCATCAAAACCTTTAGAGAACTAACAGGCCAAAGTAGGGAAAATAAAAGAAAGAAAACAGGCTTCCATCATACTTATGCACGTAAGTGAAAAATGTAATTTCAAAAAGAAAAGGAGCAAGTTCTAGAGAACACAAATCATGAGTAGATGCACACATGAAAGAAAGAATGGCAAAAGATGAATTCCATTCATGGTGGCCCAAAACCTCACAAGGTTAATACCAACTTAGGAATCAACAACATCAAATCAACTACCAAGACATGTAATCGAAGAGTCAAGAATTGCAAACCAAACAGAATGATCCATTAAAACAAAATGTCCAAGTTCATAATATGTAGCAATCATAGAAAGAGAGACTTTATTTATTTCAAAAACCAAAGTAGAAAAAAGAAAACAAATAAAAGAGAAGGAGGGAGAAGAAAGAAGAATACTCCCCAAGGGTTTATGGAGGATAAGTGGCATCAATGAGGAGAATCTCTGCTTCCTCAAGCTGCTATTGGGATCCCTCATGAATTGCTTGAGGCGATGCCCATTGACCTTAAAGGTTCGTCCTGTGGGTGGATCACATAGCTCAACAGCACCAAATGGAAAAATGTTAGTGATCTCAAAAGGGCCATCCCATTTAGCTTACCAGGCATAAACTTCAAACGAGAGTTAAACAGAAGAACTTTCTGGCCCATAGAAAATTCTTTCCTCAGAATATGCTTATCATGGAATGACTTAGTCTTTTCCTTGTATAACCGCGAACTCTCATAGGCATCTAATCTAAGCTCATCCAACTCTTGCAATTGTAGCTTCCTCTCCATCCCAGACTTAGCCAAATCCATGTTACAATGCTTAATGGCCCAATAGGCTTGATGCTCCAACTCAATTGGAAGATGACATGTCTTACCAAAGACAAGCCGATAAGGAGACATCTCAATCGAGTCTTGTAGGTGGTGCGATATGCCCACAAAGCATCCTCTAATTGCTTACTCCAATCTTTCCGGGTAGAGTTAACGGTCTTCGAAGGATTTGCTTAATCTCTCTATTTGAGACTTGACTTGACCGTTGGTCCGAGGATGGTATCTTTGTGGAGACCTTGTGGAGCACTCCATACTTGTGTAACAAAGCACCCTTGCTTCGGTTGCAAAAATGGAATCCCTGGTCACTGATAATGGCTCTAGGAATACCAAACCTGCAGAAATGTTAGATCTAACAAATTCCACCACCACAGAAGAATCATTAGTCGGGGTGGCTTTTGCCTCAACCCATTTCAAGACATAATCAACAGCTAGCAGTATGTAAGTATAACCATATGAAGCGGAAATGGACCCATAAAATGGACCCAAAAATCAAAAATAAAACAATACATCTCTACGGAACATCCATTGAAAATTATCAAATGACTTACAAAAATATGAATCATGAAACAAGGAAGGCCAAAATAATCCATTGTCTAATACTTTCCTTAGTTCTTTGGGGTCCAAAGTGACCACCACAAAGCGAAGCATGAGCAAAATGCAATATAGAGTGAAACTTATGATCGGCACACATCTCCTAACTACTTGGTCACTACAAAATTTCCATGAGATAAGGGTCATCCCAAACATAATATTTAGACTCACTCTTTAATTTAAGGGTTTGGGCCCTAGTGGAATCTACAGGAAAAACACCAGCTACCAAGTAGTTAACCAGATCAGCATACCATGGAAGCTTACCTTGCAGCTGTAAAAGCTGCTCATCAGGGAAATCATCCCGAATAGAAGAGGGGTGAGAGGGAGAATGGGTGATGCGACTCAAGTGGTCAGCTACTAATGAGCACAAATAGTACCAGGATTTCCCTGTGTTTACTGACTGAATTGAATGTTAAAAACAAGCTTAACTACAGATAATCTAAGCAAAAAGGCATACATTCATGATATAGGGACTGAAGAGAAGAAATCATTTGCATGTGCTATGAATGGAACAATTTACTTTGTTTTTAAAGGAAATCATATAGCAGAGCTGATACGATGCTATAGCATTCTGAAAGCGATTCGAAGTGCAATATAAGGCATCCCGAATGTGATAGCAAAGTAGAGGACGCAATGTTATGCGGCATATCTTCTAACTTTTTACCAGATGATTTCAGGAATAAAATAAAGGTTGATATTGACAGATAGGTTGCTGATGTAATGAAATAGAAGATGTGGAGGATCGAAACTAAAAGATTTGGAGAATCCCGCAAAATCAACAGAAGCAATCTACTCGGATTAGAAGATATGATAGATCCCGATCGTTTAGGAAAGGCCCAGCTCGCTGTAACTTACGCCGCAAGAAAAGCCTGATTATAAAAGGAAACAGCAGCATCAACCCTAACAAAATTGGAGAGCCCAAGAATCATATTCTAACTTTTGGCAGACTCAAGAGAAGAGTGAGAGATTTCACAAGAGCATGAGACTTCCAGGACAACCCAGCATCCTTCCCTGCAGTACGATGGAACAAAGAAGATGTGGAGTGGTGACATGACAGGACCTCGACCACGCCGTCGGAAATTCCATCAAGCTTTCTGTTTTCCTTTCTTTTTAGCTTTGTTTTCTCGATCATGGGTCATTCTATCGGTGTTTTGATTACTAGTCGGTTAGTGTGAACTATTTTTGTGTGTCCCTCGTCGACTAAAAGGTCATGAACTAAACTTTATATGGCTGGACAAGGATGAGTCTTTAAGTGTTGAATGAACCTCAAGAGTTGCAAGTTCTTAATTCAATAAATTTGGTTTGCGTATCGATGTTTTAATTACTAGTCGGTTTAACTAAATGTAAGAAAGATAAAAATAAAGTTAAGGGCTAGATTTGTGGCCTCGGCTCTTCTTCTTGGGCTTGCAAGGAGTTGGGGTTTGACCTCTTGAAAAAATGTCCTCATCATTCCCTCCTTCTTCGTAAGAATTTGTCCTCAAATTATAATGTTTGCTAGGCAGCCCATGCACGGCTTGACCTATTATTGTAGACTTAGCACTTGGAAAGGAATGGGTCTACCTCTCATAACCATAACACCCCGCGTGTAATGTTCATCCTTACTCTTACCATCTTTATGCACTTCCTTGAAGAACAAATCAGCAATGTGGATTGCATCATCAACCTTTTTGCACGGATAAAATGTGCCATCTTAGAAAACACCGCCACCACAACAAAAATAGAATCTTTCTCGACTAGAAAGTTGCCATAGGAATATGGAAGGAGTATCCCAAAAGTTATGGTATAAACAAGTAATCATTATATGATTTGTGCAAAAGAATAGCCTTAATATGATCGTTCTTTATGTACAAAAGAGAACTTATTTGCAACCACGCAACCATCATGCATAACTTTCTTATCATATTGCCAATTTGATGTCTCCCAAGAAGCAAATGACAAGCTTTACTCCATTGGCTTTTTCAAATGCATTACTTTTTTCACATAAACAAGTTTGGTGCTTTTCTCTCTTTTTCTCTTTTTTTTTCTCTTGCTCTCTTCCACTCTCTTTTCTCTCTTGCTTTCTTTTTTATCATCATACTTTTCAAAGTGCAAGAATAGTCCGGAGTACAAAAAGTTCATCATGCATAACTTTCTTATCATATTGTTTGACAAGCCTCCATTGGTACTACGGTATCATCATACTTTCCTACGGAGAAGTTCACCTCCACATCTTCGGTCACTTCACCAAGCCATTGAAGCTTGTATGGCGGGTGAGGTTTGGTTTCCATGCCCAATTTAGACACCATTCTAGCACTTGCAACATTGGTACAACTTCCTCCATCAATAATTAAAGAACATACCTTTCCTTGGATAAGGCATCTAGTATGAAAGATGTTCTCTCTTTGACTATCATCCATGTCTTTTGCTTGGCTACCCAACATCCTTCTTACCATAAAAAAATCTCCTTCTGGAATTATTTCTTCAATATACTCATCTTCATCATCATGTGAGGAAGAATGAAGAAGACTCACTAGTAAGCTCTCCATCCTCTTTAAGTAACATAGTCTTCTTAGTTGGACATTCGAAGCTATGTGACCTCTCCCCAAACACTTGAAGCATTTTATTTCACTACTCCTTGTCTTTTTAGAGATCTCGTTGGATTTAGTTTGAGCCCTTTGAGGTGTAGTAGTGGGATTGCTTGATGAAGAACCTCCCTCCTTCTTATTTCTATCCTTCCAGCTTGAAGGATTAAAATTTGAAGGGTTTTTCCTCATAAAACCCTTTCTCTTGAGTTGTTGTTCTACCTTACTAGCTTGTTGCACTAAATCCTCCAACTCCACATAATTTTGCAACTCCACAACATCCCTTATATCACTATTCAGCCCATGCAAGAAACGTGTCATAGTAGCCTCCGTTCTTCACTAATATTTGCTCTAATCAAGGACACCTCCATCTCTTTATAATACTCATCTACACTCTTGTTACCTTGTGTGAGTCTTTGAAGTTTATTGTGAAGGTCTAGATGATAATGGGAAGGAACAAATCTTCTTCTCATTAGCCTTTTCATCTCCACCCAACTATCCACCAATGGTTCTTCATATCTCACCCTCTCCCTTTGCAACTGGTCCCACCAAATGAGAGCATAATCACTAAACTCCATGGCTGCCACCTTCATTTTCTTCTCTTCAGTATAATTGTGACATGCAAATAAGTGCTCAATCTTCAGTTCCTACTCTAAATAAGCCTCCGGATCACTTTTTCCCTTAAAAGATGGTATATTAAGCTTCACTCCCTTAATTCTATCCTCTCTAGCATCATTCTCATTATCTCTTCTTCTCCTTCTTTCATCCCTCCCTCTCTGTCTATCTTCATCATGATTCCCCACGATTTTCTATTCTCTCAATTCTCTCATATAACTCCTCTGTGTGTTCCCTCATCATCCTTTGCATTTGAGTTGTAATGGCTTCAATTAACAATCTGTTATCTCCTATAGGAGGAGCAACACCTTCACCACCTTTGTACTGCCATAATTCAAGGAAAAAGAACAAAAGTAATAGGACCTCACCACTCGCTCACGTGTTTACACTCTTAAAAATGTATCACTCGTGTTTGTTGCTCTCTATAAGGCTTTTGTATAGTGTGCTCTCTTGCCTTTTACCACTCAATAGCTCTCTTTAAGTTCTTAACAGAATCTCCAAGAACACTCAAGAGTACAATCCCAAACTCGAGAATTGGTGGTGACTCAATACAAATTGGAAGAGATGTCAAAGAAGACAAGACAAAGAAAACCCAAAACAATTTGGAGGAATTATTCAAGGAAGACACTTTGGACTTGATTCACAAGTAGTAGTGTGTGATTGAATAATAGCAAGGTGCTGTATAGTTTTTTTTCTTTTCTTTTTTTTGCTCCTTTTTTTGCTCTTTTTTTTGTTCCTTTTTTTTTTGCTCTTTTTTTTTATAACACCTGATTCTTCAACAAAAGGAATTTGTGATTGTGGAATCTAACTTTGAAATTGTACTAATTCAGAAATTTTTTAGATAGAATTCCCCACAAACTGAGCTATTACTTAACACACTAACAACACACTACTCAAGAAACATGAATTGAAAGGATTACAATTCAAGAACAATGATGAACAAGGGATGAACACCAAGAACCAAGTGCAGAAATATGTGAACTAAACAAGAAATTGAAAGAAAAACAACCGAGAAGATTGAAAGAACAAATTAGGAACAAACAACAACGGCTACAACGAGAATTGCACAATTCAAAAATCAAAGACACAAATTTTAGGGACTAGGGTTACCAAATGAGTGGTGATTGGATGTAAACAATTGAGAAAAGATAACCCAAATCCTAGAATCTTTGCTTTGATACCGAGATGATATGATTCACGAAAGGAAAGGATGATTGGATCAACTAGGAATGGAAATTCGCAGGAAATTCAGCCTCCGGTCGTCTGAAAGAATAGACCGTATCTAACGCTGAGACCTCGGAGCGCTTCCAAAACGAGGTGAAAGATGGCTTTACGAAACACAATTTTGACTCAAGAGACACTGAAAAAGGATGAACGGAGATACGAAACCAAGAAAGACGAAAACGTAGGCGCCACAATTCCAAGGAATTGATAAGCCAAGGCCACAAATTGATGCCCTTGATAAGTTCGAAACCAAGAAGATTCTCAAAAAGAACCCTAGAGAAGCTTGTCTCTCACCAAAAAGGTTAACTATGAATTCAAATCTGCCGTCTCAAAAGCTATGGTGTTCCCTTATATAGTGGACAACATCCATATTAAGTTTAACCTAAATATGCTTACACACAAAGCCCAATAAGCCAGCCCAATGGGCCTTATTCCAAAAGTTTAACTAAATGTAAGAAAGATAAAAATAAGTGCAGAATTTAGGCCAAGTAAATTGAAGCCTTCATGCATATCCATTGAGGCTTATTCATCAAGGTCTTCAATCGAATTAAGTGTATCAGACTTGGGCTTGTCTATAAGCGGGAGATTTAGGGCCTCTTTAGCCTTTTTAGCTTTTGCTCTTGTCATTGGGCCTCCAAGACCTTGAATGTCCTCCAAGTTTGTTGCCT
Organism: Acacia acuminata; assembly: GCA_019022655.1. Classification (NCBI taxonomy): domain Eukaryota; kingdom Viridiplantae; phylum Streptophyta; class Magnoliopsida; order Fabales; family Fabaceae; genus Acacia; species Acacia acuminata. Next base: position 242,103 of record JAFJYI010000208.1, read on the forward strand.
TGGTCATGCCGCCTCCTATGTCCTCATCGGTTAAGGAGTATAGATGCTATAGCATTGGGTAGAGCAACTGGGGGATTGATACACTTAGGGATGATTCTGAGTCCAGCCTAACCTCTTACAGATATCTTCTTTCGTTTAAAGTTATTTTGTTTACGTTTGCTAGTAGCATAATTGTAAAATCCCTCAACCAGATTATATTTACTTTCTGCTTTCACAACTGTTATAGCATTTGCGCGTCACTCCTCGATATCTCAGTCTCTGTGAGATGATACTCTACTTACACTTTATTACTTGTTCGACTGGTTCACTTGCCATCAAGGAAATCGACCAACAGTTACGCAGAGCCCCACCACTAGAAGCATCCACCAAACCTTTGTCTACTGGTAGCAGACCATCATAGAAATGGGTAATCAAGAGTTGCTTAGTGATCTGGTGGTGTGGACAGCTTGCTCATAACCTTTTGAACCTCTCCCAGTACTCATGCATAGTCTCCCCATTGGCCTGTTTAATGTTGCCAATTTCCTTCTTGATCGTAGTTGCTCTTGATGCAGGGTAATATTTCTCCATAAATAACCTCTGAACATCAGTCCAGCTCCCAATAGATGAGGGCTGAAGGTACAACAATCAGTCTTTGGCTCCACCTTCCAATGAGAAAGGAAAAGCTCTCGCTTGATATGATCTTCATCAATGGCACGGTTTCATTGTCTTGCGCACACTAGATGGAATTCCTTCAAATGTTTAATGGCACACTCACCTGAAAGACCATGAAACTTAGATAACAAGTGCATTAGACCAGATTTAAGCTCAAAGTTAGCAGCAAGGGTAGGATATTGGATGCACAAAGGTTGATAATTAACATCAGGTTCATTCAATTCCTTTAAAGTAGGACATTTTCTTGTTCTTCTGCCATAATTTCTGAGTTAGCAAAATTGCTACTAGAATCAGTGAAAACAACAAGACTATCAGAAGTACTATCAGAAACACAATCAGAAAGATCAACAGAATGGACACAATCAGAATGGCCAAAATCAGGCTCAATATTAATCCCAAGACTTAGCCTGACAACTCTTCTAGCAGTAAGAATTGTTCTTTCTATTTCATGATCAAATGGAAACAAGTCTTCTGGATTAGTAGCACTCCTAGTACTCATGCAACAAAAACTCAAGGCAGAATTTAGGAATACTCAGAATTACGAAAATGCCACTAGACAATCAGAATTACGAAAATGCCACTAAAAGTGGTAAAAAGTAGAAAAACACTAAGACAACACAAAAGCAAAAACCTATGGTAGAAATTGACCAAAACAAGTCTAGAAACACTATCAAATGATTTTGAAAATTTATGGGACTTGGACGGGGCAACTCCTAGACCATTGGGGAACCCAAAAATGGAATAAAAACACTTTAAAAATTGAAAAAGTGGTATAAACGATGGAATTTGGCTAAAATATGAAGACCACATGTGTCCCGTGAGTTAGGCCATTTTCTATCACTGTACCAATTTTCAACCAAATCAGAGATACTCCAAAAAAATTACCCTAGTAGAAAGCGAAAAAGTGGTCTAAACGTTGGAATTTGGGGAAAATAGGGTATACCTCACTCCCTACTTGGGAGTGACTCTTTCTTAGAATGCCCAATTCCTTGTGAATAAGACTGATTTGAGTGATGCGGGACAGAAAAATTTCGTCCGGCCCACCGAACCACCTAAACAACCGAAATGAAGCTATTTACACAACTGTTACTAATCAAACCGATGCAAATTCCCCGACAGCGGCGCCATATTTTGACATAGAATTGCCGTGGTCTCCCAAAATAACCAGATTAGAAAAGGATTTGCAGTATAATGTAACCTGGGTCGTTTTCCAATGAATTCACAATCGGTTCAATTTGAACAGCAATAAAACAGAAACAATAGAAATGGGGGTTTTTGATTCAGAGTAGATTAAAAATGAAAATATGCAGAAACAGAATAAAATATGTAGAAACAGATAAACAATGATCAACCCAATATTCAGATTCTAGAGACTTCCATCATTGAACGAAATATGAACGAACTTGCGTTTGGTTCTGGATGAACCGAAATCTCTGCATTCATCTAGAAAATCCCTCGACTAGACGATCCCCTAGAATATGTCCGAACAGTGGCGTCCCACTATGCAATCGCACTGACAAAACTTTAAACCTAGTTCGAACTCAGTCCTTGGGATGAACCAAACCGAATATTAAATCTAATATTCGAACTATTTTCATAAATTGAATCCGATAAGATGAAAACAGAAATGAGTTACGTTACCGATTAAGCACGAGCTCTCTGGACGAATCATGGAATCCTCATCGTTGGGTTAATCACAGAAATTTAGCCGAACATGACTGGGAAAAACGAAGAACGCGAAGAACATTTGAGAGAATTTAAAAACTCCTATTTTGATCCACCAAAATCTAAAAACGTGAATGACTGAATATTTGTGGCTTCCATCTAACTTAAAGTTAACCTAAAATAGAAATGGGTTCTAATGGTTTAGCCCAAAACGAAAATAAAATAAAAGTGGGCTTTAGTTACAAAATTCAAGCCCAAATAAAATCTAGAAATATTCATCTGACTTCGGCTCCAAAATCGGCCACCCTCTTGTCCGAATTTTCCCTTTATGTCTTCATAACAATTGTAGCTCTCTGAATCATCTGAAATATGAAACAAAAATGAGGCAAATCCGATGTTTGGTTCAAGAGTTATGGTAAAAATAGTAAAGGAATATAAAACTGGAATTTTATTATTAAAATGGCTAAAACATAATACAAGGCCCAAAGCCCAAATAAGTATAAAAGACATTATTTATTAGCTAAAGAGTCCTAAATTATTAATCAAGAGACAAAAAGTAGTATATGAAATATTCAATTATCAATGGATCATTCTGTTGCATCACATTTATTATAATTACTCACTCTAACCTCTATTGAGAGTGTGACTTGCTTGTTTGAAAAATCCCTACCCTTCAGTTCAATCTTTCCGCTGTAAACCCTAACCTTCAGCCCCATCTTTCGGCCGCTCACCTCACGAGTGTCCTCAAGCTCGACGCTCCTCTGTCCTAAATCAAAATCCTCTCATTCTCTGATTCTCAATCTCAACTCAGTTCCTGCCCTCAATCTCAATCACGCAAGCCGACGACAACTCATCCGAGATCTGATTGAGAAAGTCGAGTCCGTAAACTACCCTCTCCTATCACGCAAGCACTTCCATCTTCCAGCAATCATCGCTCCTTTGTCTCTGACGCCACACCAGGTAAAGGGTTACCCTCTCCTCCTCGTCCCAATCCCCCTCTCCTTCTCTGTCAGTCACACACTCATACAAACGCACACAGTCCCAGATTTGTTTGTTTTGATCCCTGCTTCACTCAAAGTTGACGGCTTTCCAATGTAACTCCACTCCCTTTCGATTTTAGGAAAAATGCTTTGCATTTCTCATTTCATAGTCGATTTTAGGAATAATACTTTTGAATTTTCACTGAGATGTGGAAACCTGTTCTTTTCAACTCTCGTGTTTCTGCATTTTAGTCAACTCTCGTGTTTATAATGTATGTAAAAGGCAGAGAAATATCTTATTCCTGGTTCTATTTTCTACATTGTTTATAATGCTATTGTCATGTTTCTATTCCTGGTTTTGGTGATTATATATTTCTTCCTTTCATGTTTCAAATGTATGTAAAAGGCAGAGAAATATCTTATTCCTGGTTTAGTGATCATATATTTATATATATGATATAGTTTTGGTTCCTTTCATATATATATATATATATATTTATATATTAGTTAGGCAGTGTCAACTCCTATTTAGTTAGGAATAATGCTTTATAGAAATCGTTTGTTGGTTATGTTTTAGTTAAACTAAAATTGGTTGTGATACGGTTCTAGTTGCTTTCATATATACTTAGGCTTATTTTGCGGTGACTTGTGCTTGTTAGCCTACTTACAAAATTTTAAAAATAGGCCACAGGCTAGGCTTACATTGAAAACTTGGCCCGAGCCTGGCCTGTTTCCACCCCCTACATGTGTTTATTATTTTGATGAGTTTTTAATATATAATTTTAAAATAATTGATTTCTTTTACAATATTAGAGATAGAATAACATTTTTATTTTAGATTATGTACCTATGAAAATTTTAAAAACTAATATTAATTATTTCATAATTTAAAGAGTCTCAATTATGATCAAACCATTGCTTTTTATTTTTTATTTTTTCGGCTAGTGTTAATTTTGACATGGTCTTTAACACCGCCTTCAGATGAATTGTTTGTGATTTTGCATTTTTACCTAATGCGTCTTGCTAATGCTCAAAGAATATTTGTGTATTATTGAATGTTTTGTAGAATAACTGGGCTCATCTTTGATTTGACTTAAATTGACTTTGGGTTGGGTTCTCCGGTGCGTCTTGGTAATGCTCAAAGAATATTTGTGTATTATTGAATGTTTTGTAGAATAATTGGGCTCATCTTTTTTACTTAAATTGACTTTGGATTGGGTTCTCTGATGGTAAAATAACATCTCGAAGAAGAAGTGGTTGGTTTTTGTCATGGTCATAAATCTTAATGAGTAACATCGTTGTTGTACTCAATTGCCACTCGGTAAGTGAAAATATAAACAGATGCAACACGTCAGTGGCTTAGAAAAAATAAAAAATAAAAAATAAACTCAAATAAAAATAGAGCTGTGTAGAGTTTTCTGGAATTGTTGATACTGTCGGTGGCTTTATTTTGTTGTTGTAACTGTGACTAGATTGGAATTTGGCTCTTGGCTCTAGCTTTTCACCTATAATCTCTTGTGATAACTCTATTAACTGTTACAATTCAATTGTTCTGTGGATAAAGTGTTTGGTTGCTGATTTTACTTGCAGTGTTAATAATTGCATTTGCCATGGCTGTTAGGAACTCTGTTACTGTAAAAGGGTGCTATTCTAATTTAATTGAAGCTTACTTTTGTTGCTGTGCCTTGTGTTCTATGGTAGCCACTGTTTCTCTGCTAGTTGGTGAGTGTTAGTTGCATTTTCGTAAGGATATTTCTTGTTGCTGTTGAGGTTGTTACTTGGTAAACTTTAAGTTTGTTTCTGATTTGATTGCTACTATCTCATTTCTCTTTTGTAGAAAGCTGATTTACTACTGGAATTCTTGAAAAAAAAATTGTATTGGTGCATTGTTGGTTCATAAATATTGCTTCTATGTGAATCATCTTCTCTTGCAGAATCTGAGAAGAATTGAAGGGTCCATAGTGCTGTCATTGTGTGTGAAAATTGCCCGAGATTTTTGTGCTTGTTTGCCTCATTTGGTACGCTGTCATGAACTCCTATCGTTTTGAAGAAAATTATGTTGCTTTGGTTGAGTGGCTTGGAAAAATTCTCTAACTATTGTTGAATTGATTTAGTGTACTGATATTGATGTTTTTTTATGGTGAATGCACTGGAGTTGATGTTGGCATCAAGAACCTGCTACATGTTTCATGAACTTGGATTTTCTTGAGCAACTTGCAATTTTGTAAAAGTGATACTATACAATTGTGAGGAATCTCATTTGAATTTTTGAAACCTTGCATTGAGGATAAAAATAAGTCATCTTTATTGTTGTTAAAACTCTTCAAGTTTGAGAAAATTCTGTTGACTGAAGTGTTGGAAATTATGCCTTAGGGGCAAGTCATTGTTCTCCATTAAGTTATCACTTCATACGCATGTTTATGGTGATAACTATATCCCTGGATATATCTTATAGATTATCCTAAATGTCCTCGGGTCGGTCATCTACGCGGGAGCGAAGATGAGTTAAGACCGTATGACTTTGATAAGGTATGGAGATACGAATCAAAGTCATGGGCACTTGTAAGAGTACAAGGTCTTTGGACCGACCCACTATGAGAAAGCTGCATGGATCTAGTCATAAGCTTATCTCATGTATAACCGCGTCACGACGCCCTATGACCTCGAGATCATCATGGATTCCTACATGATGAGTCACGACCTTTGACCTAGTCAAAAGTCACCTTTTTGAGGGTGATGATAAAGGCTAGGATCGGGATCAGTGGTTTTCATGCGGAGGGATGTGAATGGTCAAGATGGAATTTGTCCCTCACATTTGTAGAGAGATAATCCTGGGCCCCTCGATGAGTGAGTCTAAGAAATGTACGGCCGTACTGTGATGGAAAGGAGTTTCCATTTCACTTATTAGACTAACTCGAGAATCGAGAAAGTAATGGTCAAGAAAAGGAAGTTGACATTATCCATGCCTCATCCTTGACCAAATTATCGCGTGACAAAGGGACGTGACATGGTTTATGCGATAGGTGTATCGTGTCATCGATCCCCATGTGAGTTGGGTAGTCGCAATGTCTTGCTAGAGGCCGCTTGCGATTTGTGGGGTGACACGGTGTTATTTTGCCAATCTCATATGGGCTGCATAGGTCGCACACAAGAATAATCCAACACGGGTAAAAGTGTCCAGGTTCATTGAATCTCGATTAATCGAGATTAATGAATACGAGTTTAATCAGGGTAAATATATATATATATATATATATATTTAAATTCGAAAATAATATAATGATATTATTTAATTGAGATTAAAATATTATTATATTATTTGTTTTATGTTTAATTTATTTGATAAATTAAATATCTAAAACAAACGAGATATTGTATCTCATTTAATTTTCGAATAAAGATATTATTGTCTATTTAATTTAAATTGAGATATTAATATCTGATTTAAATAAATAGATAGATATCATTTCTCGGATTTAATTTATTGAGATAAATTAAATCGGAAGGTTTTTAAATTTGGATTAAATAAATAGGTTGGATTAAATCTATCGATAGATTTAATTAACTATTTTTTAATCTAGATTTGAGTCGAAATTTCAGATCTGGTTTTTAATTCGATTAAATAAATATTATTATATTAGATCTATCGGATAGATTTAATTAATATATATTTAATCCAGATCTAAAGTTTGAATTCAAAAGTTAATACGATTAATTTTGTATTAAATACGCGAACAGGTTTTAGAAACCGGGACTTTCGATCGAGCGTATTCTAAAAAGCCGCGAGAAACCCTAGAGTGAAAAACAGAGAGAGACGCAAAAGAGGCGCTAGCACGCCGCCATAGCCGTGAACGAGGATTGTTCGTGTGGATACCAAGAGAGGAAGAGGATTCTAAGAGTCGTCTTCTATTGATCGAAAAGGTAGCCCACCTGTTCAACGAAGTAGAAATCGCGAACGAGTTTTCAAAGGTAATATCCGGATTCCCTAGCCTTGATTTAAACGCACCTGAGTGATCCTCGGGACGGATTCGTAGAAATTTTAATCCATTTGCGTTGTACGAATCCCTACATGAAGTTGTTTCTGTTATGTGCTTTATAAAATCCTTGATCTTACTGGTATTTCTAATTTAAGTAGCTTTGTGTTTCTGCAAAAACTTTTCTGAATTTGTGAAACTTGCTGGAACAAGTTTGAGCTAACAACTAGCTATTAATGATCTGTCATTAAGATTTTGAGTTCAATACTTGCTGCCAGAATTTTTGTTACAAGGGCCTAAGATTTCAATCATCCAGTTGTCGCTTTCCTCCTTTTACCCTCTTGAATTGCTTGTGGAAATCATATGTTGGATTGATTGTTTATAACAAGTGTTGGGGGTGACCCACTCGGTAGTAAATGGTAGTTAGTTGATTGTGCTCCCTATGCCATGGTCTTCCTATTCCTTATCTCTTGCTAAATTTCAATAATGCTCTCTTAGACTTAGGTGTGGCCATTAATGTTATGCCACATTCAGTTTATAACTCATTAGGGTTCAAAAACATTAAGTCCATTATTGTAATGCTCCAACTGGTCGATAGGACAGCTAGACAATCTTTTGGATTTTTAGAAGACATTTTGGTTAAGGTTAAAGGTCTAGATTTACAACCCGATATAGGGGCGTTTAAAATGGATTCTCTTGGATTGTGAGGTTGAGTATGAGTTCTTTACATTGCATCATGACTCTAGAGTACAACATGGACATAGTTTGATTTGGAGTGTTAAGCATATGCATGGTTTCTACTCATGAGACTCTTTCTTGTGAATTTCCTCTAGACATACTTAAATCTCATCCCCATTTTTGTATGGCTGTTGCTCACATTGATTCCTTCTCTTTCTTGAAGGAACTTGATATGGAGGCACCCCAAAAGGATCACTCTCTGCTTTACATTAAGGAGCCTTTAGCCATGACCACTGACAAAGATTTGTCAAGGAGGAAGGCCTATGCTCAAGAGGTTTATGATTCTCATCTGTGATGAGATTTTTTGCGTCAAGAGCTTAAGAAGATTTCATCTACATAGTTGTCCCTTTCCTACCTTTACTATATTGAATTGCTTGTGGAATTACTTGTTGGACTTGATTGCCTAAAATGAGTGTAAGGGGAGGGATTAAATCATTAGGAAAAGGTAGTTTTAAGGTGATGATTTTGTGGCCTCTTTGGTTGTTCTAAGCTTGCATTGAGGTTAAATGACTGTGGGGGGAGTTTAACTGATTGATTTTCTAGGTGATTGTACAGGAATTTTGGATAATACCTTTGCTAGAATTATTGATTGTTGACTTTAATTTCTCAGTGTTTTGAGAATCTAGTCTAGTCCAGAACTGAATCTTTCATGAACAATGCTTGATTTATGAATTTTTCTGCATTGCACTTTGCTAATTCCGAGATACACATGCAGAACTGAACTTATCATGAATGAATGAAGCAAGTACTGTTTACATATTGATGCCACCTATGTGGTTAAAAATCTAGAAAATTTGTATCATAAGTATAATGTTCTCATGCATTGAAAATGGTTATGTGCATGGTTTAGCCTTGTGTGAGTTAGTTTAGAATGTACAAACCTTGATGGAAGGATTTGAGACTTATTATCATTCATAAATTCAGTGTGCATACTCCACTTGATTCAATTTCCTCTAGAACTTGTCTTGCGTCTTAATCAAGGCCACATAATTGCACAAGAGTCATGAATATGATTGAGGCATTCTATTTCTTCACCCGTTTTCCTAAACACAAGCCGTTTAAATCAATCCCTTGCTAACCCTATTGAGCCCTTCACTTTCGTTTCTTCTTTACATATGCATTGAATCTGAATTTATACATGAGACTCGATTTTGTATTTGATAGAATTTCCTTTGAGATGAAAATAGTTGAATACTTTGATACATTTTTTTGTATATTTTGGTACTTGGTTAACCTTAATCATGTCACTTATTGAGTTTGATATGGCTGATTAGTTGTTCCTGGACAAAGGAAAGGAAAATATACGAGTGTATAGAAAAAAGAAAGAAAAAAGAAAAAGCTAGAAAGAAAAAAATATATGAATCAAAAAAAGGAGAAAAAGGCAAGGAAGAGAAAGGAAAAGCCATGTGTAGAAAGAAAAAAAGAAAAAAGGTAAAGAAGGCAGAACACAAATTCTTCAACAACAAAAAATAGAGAAAAGGAAAAGGAGAGAACAAATTGTCCAAAGAACTCTGTCAGCTTATGAATATAATTTGAACCAATAGTTTTTGCTTAAAATTGCTGTACATAACAGCAAATGCTAAAGTTTTCAGCCACTTGTTTGTCTATTATCATTCTCACCTGTGTATATTTCAGATCATGTGCCATTCTTTTTTCCATTTTCACTTGGGCCTTTTCAACATTACAACCAAAGGAAAGACCTCTTGATTCATTACTCTAGTGTATGATGGGTGGTGGAGATGGTAGACACATTACAAGCCTATGGTAGGAGTTGGACTAGTGGAGAGGAGTGAAATTACCTTAAGAGAGGAATGTGAGAAGTGCAAAATAGGACCAAGTTGTATTCTAAAGCATTACTCACTATTGGCTAGGCTAAGTGCATGGACTATTTGATTTGCATTTGTACACTTTGCTTGTGATATTAGTTGAAGTATGATATACTACTATGCTTGCATATTTTGATTTAAGCTTGCTACATTGTCACTGATATATCTATTCGGTTTTGTATTGGATTTCCTTGATCGAATCTTTTTCTAGGGAGTGGAAAAGTGCAAGTGTGGGGGAATTTGATACATTGTTTTTATATGGTTAAGTGAGCATTTTTGTGGGATTTTAGGAAGAATATAGAGTTATTATTTGCATAATTAGGCATGAATAAGATAAATGCATATAGTAGGTGATTTTGATTAAAATGATTATTTTAGCAGCAATTTAGTGGAATTTCCAGATTTGGACACTGGCTACTTGGTTGTTGTTTGTATTGCATGTGTAATTCTGAAATTAGTGTGGCTGGAAAGAAATCCAAGCAGGAAGGAAACCTGAATCCAAAGGAACTCATTTACATTACTAATGGAATTTGGCTTCCACCTAATTATTGAGGATGCAAGAGGCTACTATTAAATATGAGAGAGGAATGAAGTAGCTTATACCACCTTCTGTTTGATTATGCATGTCAGAACCAAATTATCTTTATAGTTTGAAATATATTTCCATACTTGAAGATGCATCTTAACCCTTTATAGTATGATGTATTGATCTATTTCTCCTCTCCTTTATTATTTGCTCTCATGCTCCCCCTTATTATTTTTCATTTATTTTTATTTTTATCTTTTCACATGAATTTATTATTGTTCATAAATATTATTTATAATACTTAATTATTCATGCTGCTTATTAATGCCTTCTTTCAAATATTCTACAGTTTCTTTATCAATAATTTAGCATTCATTATTATTTTTTGCCTGAAGTTGTCTATTTGTTTTATTTATTATCTTGTTAATGAATTTATTTCCTTATTCTCAATGAATTATTAATTGATTAATTTACTTTTTCATGAGACCTTTTATTTGCTTTATAATGGATAGTTGATGGTTTTATTAGTTTTAAAGTTAGTACTTGTAAAATTAATTATCTTCTCAATTCATATATGTATGTTATTCATTGGTTGCTACTGTCTTTTCTATATTTATTTATGTTTACTATAAATTTGAATAAATTCTTATCCCATTCATTGTCTTCCTTTTATTTGATAGATTGCTCCTTTCTATTTTTTTGTTTATTTATTTTGCCTTTTAAGATTTGAATTATCTCCTTCATTCGCTCGTGTCTTATTAATTAACCAATTAGTTAAGAGTTGTGAATTATTGGAGCTAAAACTGCTACACCATGAAGTAGGGCTCCTCCCTCTTTCTGATTTGAAATTGTTAATTTTTGTGCATTATCTTGGATCTTGAGTCTTTCCTTGCAATCTTCATATAATTTTTAATTTTCCCTCCATTTACTGCTTATAATTTATACATTTTTATAGGTGGAGTTGTCTCATCCTAATGCAGAACTTAGGTTACCAGAAGTTTTCGATTACAAGATAGGTGTGAAACACTGATAATAGTAGTATAAAAATTAATGGGAGAATCTGTGGTTATCTTATGTCTTCTGTTGACTATTAGTCTATTAAACAAAAGTGTTGTTACACCCCTACCGGCCTCGCCCTTTCGGGTGTCGGGTTAGAGGGATCCTTTTCGCTTATTTTTTTCCTTTGTTAATTTATCACTTTAAACATAAATTAGAGTACGCGCGACAGAGCATTAGACTGGTTTGGACAACTTGCAATTATCTTTGGTAAAGTACATACATAACATAAAGTAGTCCACATAGCGTTAATGGTACAATCGTCCAAAATAAAAACTAAACAGTGAGAGTAAGTCATACAGTTATCCCAAATATAGAAGTACAGAAAACCATAGATCATCCTCTATTTCTTCATCTATCCGCATCAAGCCCTACCTTCTTCAAGTCCTCCAGCCGCTACTACCTTACGCCTGTATCTTTTGAACCAGACTGGAGTTCAAAGTTGAACCCCAGAGTAACTGTTAGACTCATAACAATATGTATACAGTGCATGCAATGCCAATCATAATCAGGAAGTACAAATAAACCTGCCTCTGGCACAACAAACCGGCATGTATCACCTCCGCAGGACCGCCTGGTCAAGACAAGCCCCCGGAACTATCAGCGCTAAGGGCCTCGGTAGTTAGGGATGTAGTCCCCTATCGACCCCTTGAGGCCTCAGTAGCCACCTATGAACACACAGTCACATAGGCCCTACCTACCTCATACACCTCGGACTTCAGGAGCAACCCAAGGACACACAGTCTCTTAGGCACTACAGCCCGTACATGCCCTCGGACTTCAGCAGTAACCTAAGGACACACAGTCTCTTAGGCACTACAGCCTGATATATCTTGGAATCCAGCAGTAACCTAAGGACACACAGTCCACTAGGTACTACAGCCCAACTCCTACATCATGATAAAACATACATGCAAAAGCAACATAGAGTATGCAAATCAACAATTGCTACCTGGAACGCCTTGCAAATAACAAACTCTTCCCTTGGTGCTGAAAATAGTGTCCACACGAGCTAACTCCCTAGTTACAAAAAAATATCACACTTTCAATCACATATCCAAACTTTTACTTCAAGATCCATAATTTCGCCTAACACCAGATTTTTCCAGAAACGTTGACCCAACTTCACCGATTTTTAATACATTCTAGAAAAATATAATTGACATAAAATCAGTGGCCTTAGAACCATTAGGATGTCTAGTTTACCATAAAAATAATTCCCAAAGTCTTCTGGGTTCATATCCTTTTCTTATTTTCAAAGCCGAGCCACTGGTCCAAAGAAAAGTCTAGGTTTTTAGGTCATTTTGAACAGTACATATCTCTCGATTGGAAACTCAAAATAACACAAAATAGTATATCAAAATCTTCCTCAGGATGTCTAATTTATCCATGTAAAATTTCAGATCAAACGGAGTTCATTTACTATTTCAAAACTACTGATTAACACCCGCTGCCCAGAAACCATAAGAACCGACAGATTTTCGTATAACAAAGACTTAGGCTTTTAGGGTTTGGAAAAAGGTGATCCAACATGTACCCACACAAAAACACCTTCTGGAATCAATGGAAACCTCAAAGATACCAAAATACTACAGCAACTCCACGAAAATCACCATAGGGCAGAGATGAAGGTAGCTTAGTTGTCGGTTTAGGGACTTACCTCCGGATGTTGGTTGCATATGGACTCCTTCACCTCTTGGAGCTAAAGCTTCAGCTGATCACTCTCCTTCCCTCCTTGAGCTCATGGATGGTGTGTAGAAATGGAAGGGGAAGAGTGTCCTATTTATAGGCCCTAAGTTCCAGGTTTGCCCCTAGGTAGTCTTAGTTGTGGGTTTTAGGGTTAGGGGCAAAATGGTCATTTTGCCCCGTTCATCTTCCAAAGCAAGGGGCCCACGAAATCAGATCTTCTAGAAGCCTTCTAGGGTCTTCCATGGGTAGAATGGCGCATTCCAATGCTAAAAATAGGGTTGCAGTTTTGCCCCTAGGTGGCCTTAGTTGTAGGTTTAAGGTGTAGGGGCAAAATGGTCATTTTGCGCCGTTCTTCTTCCAAGGCAGTGGGGTCTACGAAATCTGCCCCTTAATATGCCATAATTGCACTTTCCAAGTCATAATTACATGTCACTTTAATGTCCCATCAAGTTCAAATTGTATGATCCAGATTAAACCGGGTTAATTTATTCTTTCTCTCTCTTCATTATGATTTTGATGTGACAATCTCTCTCTTCATAATTACACAGAAAGATATTTTCTCTCACCTTTGGGCCCACTGGAATTCACCCCCAACCAGTGTTCTGGGCCTGGGCCTGACTCCGGGAAATCCTATCCGGCCTCGCTTAGCTCCCGGTTGCCGGTCCCACCTTACCTTGTAATGTGTGCCCTTCCACTGGATTGTGTGGGCCCGGATCATCAATCACTTTTCCCAGACCACAAGTGGACGGGGCATACTACCTTGGGGATCAAGAAACCTTTATTCCAGTACCCCAAATCCACCTCGTAATGCGTGCTACATGATAATCCAACTTCTGGCCCCAAAATGCCACGTGTCCGACGTAGAACTACTACCATTGACTTTTCCTTCTATAATGGGTCCAAATACACACTTTCTCTCTCCCTTCCCTTCTTGTTGCCTTAAAAAATGAAGGGCTCCTATGACTGCCCTGAAAATGCCATTTACTTACCTATACTGGCATATTTTCGCTCAACTAACTGTCCTATACTTCAGGACATAGTTAGGCGGCATCTTTTCCAATTGGAATTACACCGTATACGCCTCCTATGCCCATTTTACCTTAGCACCTTAATCCCATGACTTGTACATACTAGGTCCACTGACCCGTATGGCCGAGTTGCTTAGTCCCAAAGAGTCTTCCCATGCCTTGACCTTCTTGGGACTCTTCCCAACCTGGGCCTAGTCGTCCACCTATTTCAGGCTTATTCTCAATGCTTAGAGTCCAAAATTCGGGGTGTTACAAGTGCAGTGTTCAAACATGTTCATGTCATTGTGCATTGTATTTGTACAGGTCTTTCCTCCCAATGAACAGATTAAGAGCATCAATGACCAATACTGGACATGGAGAAAAGAGGAGGTAAGCGTCTTTGTTAACTAGAAAGAATGGGCTAGTGGAGCTGAAAACTACAAACATTCCTACTATTACTTGTGAAAATAATGACACCACTAGGTTTTTATTTCTTTATTTAATTAATAAAAATGTTTTTTTAGTACGTCTAATTCTTGTCTAGCAAACTATTTATTTTATTACATCATGAGTGTTACAGATTCCAAAATAAGATGGTGCTTCATTTAATATATCAAGTTGTTCTCCATTATTAATTAAATGTTTATTTTTCATAAATTTATCTTAGCTGTTCTCCTAACTATTTATTTTAAGTAAATGTTTTCTTAGCTGTTCTCCTTTTGTTGTTTAATATATCTAGTGTAGCCTCCTTTAGAAATTGTGTAACGAGGAATTGATTTGCTTCGTATGTTAATCTTGTGTTAGGATCCTCCTCTAAACCAGAAAATAATAAAACTGGAAATAGAAATAAACAAGAGGGGGTGGAACAACTTTCGACTGATAATATAGTTATATGGAACAACACATTACATTCAGTGATGCGACACTATTCTGCTGCACATGCAAACACACCAATGGCACTAACACAGGGAGGATAATGATTACAAAACACAATGGAATAAAGATTACAAGACACCTAGACAACAATAAACACAAATAAACATAAACTCTTAAACACACAGGCTGCCAATCTTTCAAGAGGAATGGCACTCTCCACCTAAAGGACTAAGCCACAATTCAAAATTCTTGTCTGCCCCTTTCTCTGGATCATTATGAGAATTTGAAAACTTAAAAAGTGACTCACAAAGTCCTCCTCTCATAGGCTTAGACCATAGAAACTCTATAGTCACCTTACTTCTCTATCTCTTTCTCCTAATTAGCAAATCATAGTCCTAACCAACAAAAGGTACCCCTTCCCATTATCATGTATCTTCCTAGGTATTGAAAAGTGGCCCTAACATCTAGTAAATGAATAAGATGGTGCTTTGTTCTATTTTTACTAATGTGGAAGCTTATATGGAGAAATAAACTCATCTCCTGTTTAAATTATAGATCACTTTCTGTTCTTATTGTTTACATAAATTTATCTAAAGATTCAAAGTGAATTTGCAGGGAAAGAAGAGCAGGAGACATTGTATCACTGTTGTATTCTTTCTGGAAAGTTGGTGTGGGTTGTTCGAATTGATATCCATTTACTAGACAATAGAGGGTGAGCTGTAGTTTATTTTTCTTTGTATATTGTCCACTTTGTTTCTCCCTTTTTCCTTATTTTACACGTTAGTAGTTTAATTGAATTAGCTCAACATACTTTATTTCCAACTGCCACATTTTTTGGCTATTCTTTCTTATATAATCCTCATTTATTGTAGAATCAAAGAACTTAATGGTGTAGGTCTAGTGGCATGCATAATGAAAATGAGAGAGAAGGAGAAATAAGGAGGAAGAGAAGAGAGCGTGGTAGATATAGAAGAAAGGAGAGAGAACCAGTAGAACTCGTGTTGATAATACTTTATACCTAACTAGTAAGCACCTTATATAGGTCCAAAGGATAAATTTTTAAAAAATGTAAAATGGTAGAGCAATATTGACAAAATAGTTCAATCCTTATTTCCAGTTAAAATTATAAATTCTTAGAAAAATAATAAATTGAAACAAAATAATCATGATCTTATTTAAAATCATATCTTCTATACTCATCTATAATTCTGAACTTACCAATAATTAATATCATATTTTTTAAAACTATTTTTATCCTCCACTACTTAATGGAGTTGGATAGTCATTTCTTCTTTTATGATCCTTTTACTGTATTAATGACCATTAATTGACAGGTTTGAGAGCCACTTCCTTTGATTGTACATCATCTTCCTATTGCTGTGACTTTTGGTTTTATCATGGAAGATCTTTTGTGGGAATATTATGTAATATTATTATATTATATTATTCTCCCTAGGTTGTTGTAACCTCTCCTCTATTCTCTACTAGATTTTCTCCATTAGTTACTCCTTTATTTTCTCCTTAATTTGTTTAGTTTTATCTCTCTACTTATTATATAAGTAGGTATTGTATCACAACATTAAAAATGAAATCTGAATATAATTTACTTTCATATTTGTTCTACATGGTATCAAAGCAATACTAGAGCGTCCTCACAAAAAGCTTTCGCCTCAAGTCTAATCAGAGACGTAAGCTTTCGCCTCGAGTCTGATCAGAGACGTTACCCACTGTAACATTCTCAACTTTTTTAACGTCATCATCGAACTAGTACCGCTCAACCTCACCAGACTAGTTCTCTGTCTTCGACTGGCTTTATCCGTGGGTCTTTGTTAATACCTTCTATATTTTAATTATAATACTGATTTTCAGACTCTTAATGTTAAGGACTGGTTGGAGTTTTCTCCACCATATCCGTATAGCCTAGGTTAAGTATGACTAGAATTGAACATGTGGAGTGTTGTTTTGTTGCTAGTTACTGGATGAATAGCTCATCCTTGTCAAATATGATTGTCAGAAAACATGACTTTTAAATGTTGGACAGTTTTGGATAAATTCACTTTCATCTTATTTCTACTTGGAAGGCTGAAAAAATTGACTTTTATGTTGGGTGGTGTTGTAGCAGAATAGGATGTGAATCAACTGCAAAGCTAAGAAGAGAGTTCCCATGCTGGACTTGCAGTATTTCATTCTCTCTATTTATTAAGTTATTGATTATTGATTGTAGAGGAATGTTTTTGGTATTAGGAGAGCTCTTATTTAATAACTGGTTTTGTGGTATCGCCTACATGTTGAAGCTCTTTCAATCATACAATCTTTCCTCAATTAATTATTTATTGTTCAGAATATTTAACCAGTAGTTCCTTATTTATTTTCTATCATTTAATAATAAATAAGTTTGATAAATATGTATTATTTTTAATGCCTTAATATTCCTCTTCTCCTTTGTTCGTTTTCTTCCTCTATTATCTTATTAATATTTGTTCTTAAATTTTATAAAATCTCTTATATAAAGTTATTCATATTGTTTTATTATTTTTTATTATCTATATTATTTTTATAAGCTATTTTTAAATTTTATATTTATCATATTTCAAGCAAATTTCTAAATTACTAAATGTAGTTATTATTAATATATAAATACTGATAATTTTTAATTCCTATACCTCTCGTAGTCTGCCCATGTACTCTATTTTTATCCTTTATAATTAATTTAATTACTCACGTAAGTTTCTGAATATGTTTGTGCTATTTAAATTATTTGACTTAAATGGGTTATTTCAGTTTTAAACTATTTAATGTTGTTATATATTTTTTCCCCTTAAACTTTCTTGTTTTCTTAATGTTTCTTTTTCTTCTCTTTCTTTAAATTTGTATTTTATGATTCACCGTCTTCCTTTTTTCTTTCTTCCTCCTTCCACTTCTTGCATCATATGATGAGATTTTGGAGCTATTCCTTTTCCTTGCTCTTTGCCTTTTTTATTTGTTTGGTTGGTTTCTATTACTAGGTGTGTTGGAAAGGGGCATTTTGGATTTTTCTTGTTTTGATTTTGGTTTTTAATAATGTGTCTACATTGTTTTTATTTATTTTTTAAAAAAAATGAACATTTTTAAGGGAAATATAAGAACTTTTTCTGGTGCAAGTTGCTAGTTGAGGTGATGCTATGTTATTGATATGCCTAGGCTTGAAAAGACTTGATCTTGCTTTGATTATGCTAGTTTAGTGGTAATTAGCTTAGATTTGATGCAATTTGATGAAGATTCTTTGCCTGGTGAGGTATTTGTGCCTTAATGGCGTGATGTTCATTTCTAGTGTGCAGCTCCTACTCTAATTCTTGATCTATGGTAGGACAGCTGAGCAAGTGAATTGAGTGAAAAAGAACCCCTATGTAGGTGAGCTGAGTGATACACTTACACTTTATCCCATGTGTGTCTATCTTGCTTGGATTCAATCTTGCTGAGCTTTGTGTCTAAAAATGGTTTCTCTATTTGTGATTGATAACTTGGATTGTATGCTTGGCTCCAAGGTTAAACTTATTGAGGCCATTGCAATCTGCGACCCATTCAATTTGTCTCTCTTCTTATTCTTTCCCTTATGTTTCTTATCAATTCTTCCATTTCCCGTTTTATTTGTCACTTAAGCCAACATTACATCCCAATAAAAGTCCTCATGATTTATGCTTGATAAGTGATTTTTAGGTAGAGATGTGGACTATGGTCAAGCCTACAGGTTGTGAGAATAGGTAGGATGGAGAGCAAACACAAACCAACAAACACTTGAGTGATGAGAGTAAACACTTTACCTAGTGAGGGAATCGAGGTTGCATTGCATCCTTGTTAACTTTTTTACCATGGTACTAGTTGACTTGAGGTGAGTGACATGATTTGAATGGCTGTGCGTTGATGTATTTGGTGATCCTCTATGATGTAACTTGTTCATCCTAATTGATTTTCTTGGGATTTTTACTTTCTTCCTTTAATTTTCCTTCCATCTGCAACCTTCAAGCCTTAGACTACCTTGGTGCTCCCTGCTTTCACCTTCTTCATTTGTGAATAGCCTGCACACTGTCGATTACTCAAGTACAGTTCCTCTTACCAAGCCCCCTATTTTAATGTTCTCAAATTCTTGAATGATCCCATTTGGATTTTTATTTTGGTTCCCCCTTTTCCTTCTCTCCTTGGAGGCCATCTGCGAAGTCCTAATATGTTTGTTTTTATTATTTATGAAGCTAAGGGGAAATGAAACTGTTCTTCTGTTATGAAGGTGTAATTTTAGATCAAGAAGACATTATTTTTGAACTGTAGTTTTGGTTTGTGTTACTTCTATTTGCTTTGTGGCTTTTGGAAGAGAGAACATTTGGCTTTTGTGTTGCCTGGAAAACAGGAGGTTTTGGGTCTTGGTGTAACCATGGCAATTTCCTTTTGTTGGCATTTTCTTTTGGTGATGCCTAAATCCATTAGATTTCGAAGTCAAATTTGGGAGAAGGTTGCAGCTGACTTATGTTTGGGTTGAAAGGTTTCTAAGTCGACTAGGAAGAAGAAAGCATCTAATGCTAAACCAGAAGTGACTGCTGGAGGTAATTCATCTAGACCTGATGCTTCCAATGAACCAGAACCGACATCTTCTGTTATGGAAAATGCCATAGTCGACATATATCAAATTTCCTCTTCTCCTAAAGATTTTGATATTAGAACTACTTGGTTTGCCTTTGATTTGAGTGCCAAATTCAAGGAATCATATGGCAAAAGGCATTGGCCCCGTTGTTGTCTTTGTAGATTTAGAACAAATCCAGAGGAATTCAACTTAGACTGTCTCCTTGGCTGAAATTTTATAAAAATTTCCTGTCTATATCTGCTCCATATTCTCCTAATCTTGTACGTCTATTTTATTTCAATATGGAAACAGACAATGTTTTGAATGAAAATGGTGATCTACTTGAGGAAAGAGTCACTACTGTTGTTAGGGGAACTAGGTTCACCTTATCTCCTTCAATTATCAATAGAATTCTGAAATTGGATACATATCCTATTCCAAATTTCAATTACAGCAATGAAATGATTTGGTCTACACTTAGACCGGATGAACCTTTTCCCGAAAATCAATCTCGATTCTTTGTCCTTCACCCAAGCTCAATGTCTTCTAAGTACAGAATTCTCTCGGTATATCTTCTCCGAAACTTCATACAAAAGGGTGGAAACTTCACCCATTTTGCCTTAAGGGATTATCCAATATTCACTCGCCTTAGTCAAAAGGTTCCTTTTGATCTTGGTCATCACATTTTCCATGAGATGATCAGATTCAAATTTCCCTTTAGGAAACTCTCCCACATGCCATTTCCTTCACTGATTTCAGTCATTCTCTTTTATTTCAAGATTTGGTATGTTGGTTCTGCTGAAACTTTGAAATCCCCTCCTTTCTTTGGCAAATCACAACTGAATTTGATGAATATAACCTTTGAGGGAGAAGGTTCAGGACAATCTCGAGCTCCTAGCAGAACACAATCTCGAGCTCCTAGCGTAACTCAATCAAGAGCTCCTCAAGCTCATGCTCAATCTCGAATCGGAAGCCCAGTCTGCTCCACCTCCTCCTTCCACATTTCCATCAGATTTTGACACTCGTGTGAAGGAAATTGTAGATTCTGCCCTTGCAGCCATGACCATGAGAATTGAGTTTGAGATTGGGAAATTAAGGGCTGATCATACTAAGGGAATCAATAGTCTGGTAGAAGTTCAGGATGCAATGAAGGAAGATTTGGTTGGAATCAGTGGACAGAATGATAAGCTGACAGAGTTAGTTGAAGATCATGATCTCAGGCTTACCACTCTGAGTATATCCAACTCCAATTTACATGACAAAATAGGTAAGTTGTTGAAGCATTTCAACATTGAATCTTCTTCAACTTTTGGAACAACCTCTGCTCCCAAGACTTCTGGACCAGCTTCGGATCATCCCCTCCAAATCCTCAGGATTCAGTACCTTCACCTCATCCGACCACTCCTCATCCAGATACTCTAGCCATTGTTCTTTATAACCCTCAGTCACATCCAGCTACTCCTCTTGTTGATCCTCTTTTTGAAGATGACAAAGGGGGAGAAGATCAGAGCTAGAAGATCGAGCTAGAGCAGAATTTGATTTGAGTGTGTTTATCCTGTTTTTAATCATGTGTAGTTGTTTTGGTTATTAAAAAATTTTGTTGTAGTTATTTTGGTTGTTGACAATTTCAATATTGAACTTTTTAATCTTATGAATGAGATTGTTTACTTGCTTTAATGATTTATGCATTGTGCATTTCATTTTCATTTTGCTATGCCTTTCATTCAAACAAAATCAATTATGCTAAGGTACAATTGACAGATCTCTCAATACTTCATCAGATTTTTGAACTCTCAAATAATCAATCATCTTTCAAAATCAAATTTTCTTCAAATTCTTGAAAGATTGTTTTACAAGTGTTGTCATCATCAAAAAGGGGGAGAATGTTAGTTCTCAATATGTTTTGATGATGATTGGAACAATTGAAAGCCAAATTGTTAAGTTTTCTCTTGCAAAAATCGAATTTCTTATTGTCAAGGAAAACTCGAGTTTTGGGTCAAAACTCGAGTTTTGGCTTGTCCGAGTAAAATATGATCAAAGGCAAAACCGCAGTTTTGGCGAAAAACGCGATTTTGAGTTTTCATGTGAACATATGAAAACTCGAGTTTTGGGGGCCAAAACTCGAGTTTTGGTCGTGCCGAGGGCCTTTGGAATTTCCAAGTTTCAAAACTCCAGTTTTCATGATGCACGCGTTTTGAACTATACAACGTATTTCTCATATTTTGTGAAATAGTTCAAAACTCGAGTTTTGAGGTCAAAACTCGAGTTTTGATATGTTGCTCATACACATGATTTTCAACATATGAAAACCGCCAGTTCTTGAGTCAAAACTTCCAGTTTTCGTTTTACACAGGTTTTCACTAAGTTTTCATTGAACAAATGAAAACTCGAGTTTTGGAATCAAAACTCGAGTTTTGGTCAGCAGAGCATCAAAATTTTCACAAGAGCAACACCGCAGTTTTGGTTGAAAGCGCGATTTTGATATGTTCATTGGTTTTCGAAGTTTTCACGTGTTAAGTGAAAACTCAAGTTTTGGGAAGCAAAACTCGAGTTTTGGGCAACCCGAGAGCATCAATATTTTCATGACTTGAAAACTTCCAGTTTTTGATGAAAACCGCGTTTTGACGTTTTGGACTAAATTCACATTTTATATACAAAAGTCCAAAACTCGAGTTTTGGAGGAAAACTCGAGTTTTGAGTTTTCGTCAAAAACTTGGTCTAAAGCTCAAAATCGCGAAGCTCCTCTCTCGGGAAGAGGAAAACTTGAGTTTAGTTTTGAAAACCGCCGCTTTTGGTAACACACAGTTCAAAACTCCAGTTTTGAGTTTCAAAACTCGAGTTTTGGTCTTTCGACGAAAAAAACGCAGTTTTACTTCAAATTGCATATTTTGATTTATACTTCAAGACTAAGCTGCGAATTGATCTTAAATGTTTCATATACTTCTTATCATTATAACTAACCAGATTTAACAAGTTTGTTCATGAGATTTCAGAGGATTTGAATCAAATGATATTTGAATTTATTTTGACATTATCCTCAAAGACAAAATCCAATGGAAGACAGCTGGAAGTGTTGGACAAATTTCTCACCAAACACAAGGAACAAAGTCTTCACCAACTAAAGTCAAGTCTCAGCCTTATGGGACAAACTTGAGGAGCCAAAATCGAAGCATTTGAATTGGGAAACTTTCCCAACAGAAATATTCAACCAAAAACATCCATAACAACTAGTTTCACTATGCGAGAACTTCCAATGACCATATTTTCGAATGGATTCTAGCTTCAACGGATTTGTAACGTTAACATACTTCAAATGGATATAAATACTTGAAGATTTGAAGTCCGAAAGCGAGAAGCAAATTACAAAAACGCATACAAAGCTTTGAGCCTTTTTTCGCTTACATATTTGAGTTGTATCTTTGATACATTGTACTTGATGATTATCATTATCTACTCTTTGAAGAGAGTTTGTTTTTCGTAAATCATTCTTCGTAAGAATCTCAAAGTAGAGGGACTTTGAGGTTGGGTTATTGATTACAACTTGTAAGGGGAGTGTGTCCTAGGTTGAGGAACATCCTTTGTTTGCGAGTGTGTAATTAATTGAGTTAGTGAAAATCCCAGTGAGTGAGGGACGGACGTAGGTCAAGAGATTAGACCGAACCAAGTATAAATTTCGCGTGTCTTGCTCTTCTTCCTTCATACTCTCATTTACTCGTTTCTTCAACCATAAACGAGAGAACTTCGAAAAAAGAATTTTTAAAATCCCCAATTCACCCCCCCTCTTGGTGATTTAGCTCCACTTTCAACCCCTATTTATGAAAAGAGTATAGATGAGAAGATGAGTAACAAATATGATGGAATATGAGCATAAAATGTGTAATAAATATGTAAATGAAAGAGAATTGGTGGATGGAGGTAACTAATATAAATATATATATTTAATAAGGGTAGAAAAGGAAAAATCAGTTTAAATTTTGAGACATAAGGAGAAATTTATTTAAAAAAATACCAACTCCAAGAGAGAGAAAATTGCTTATAAAAATGACCGTAGTGAGTGAAAGTACTATTAAATAAATATCTTTAGATTTATTTAATAGAAAATATTGACTCATCAAATTTAAATAGTGATTTTGCAATTAAACGTTGATACTTTTAATTGAGCGTAATTGGACTTAACTATATACTCCCTCCGGTCCTAATTATAGGAGCTATTTACTAGAATTTGGAGAGATTAAGGAGATAAGTTAAATTAGTTAATTATAATTATTTTCCAAAAATACCCTTCTGAAAATTGAAAATTACATAAGGCAAAATTAGTTGAATCGTAGCCCATACACACTAGTAGTCTCGCGATTTCTCTGAGCACTCCGTCTTCGAGAGTTGAATCGTGGTCCACACGATACGAAACATATATTGCTATTTGCTAATAAATTAGGTTGCTGTGAATGTGTGATTATATTATATCCAGTCAATGAGATTTATTTTTAAAAAAAACAAAATATAATTGAGGTGTATATAACATTAATGAGTTGCAAACATTATTTACTTTATTAAATATATAGGTGTATTATAAAATTATTATTGTCTTTAATTATTATTAAGAAAGTGAAAATATGGGTATTATAGGGAAAAAAATTGACAAAAATTAAAACTTGCTCTTATAATTAAGACTAAAACTAACTCCAAAAAGTGTTCCTATAATTAGGACCGGAGAGAATAACTTAATGGACTTTTGGGCGATGTAAGTTGCTTGATATGTTTGTATTATTTAAATTTTCTATTTTAGTTATGTATAAACTATTTAATATTTAAATGGATTTCTATTGTCATATTTGTTTCCCTTAAACTTTCTCTTTCTTTTTATTTTTTTATTTTTTGCAATCGTCTTTGACTTTCCTTATTTTCCCATCTTTATTTAAAATTTGTGATTGGTGTTGATTCTGTTTATGGATAATCGTTGCTCCATCATCAAAGTTGCGTTATAAATCTCAAAGGCGGCATAATTGTGAGATGCGAACCACACTGGGATGGAAATTATATGTTAATTTATGTGTTTTTTTTTTTTTTTTTTTTTGTTGACATATCATGGTAAGGGAGGGGGCAAGGTTCAAATCCCTGGACATAGGGGAGGAGGCCGGTTACACGACTCAGGTGTCAATCGTACTACTAAGGCTACTGGCTTAATTTACGTGTATTTTATTCTGTGTTGTAAAGTTTGAATATATTATCTTTTATTAGTCTTTTTTTTTTCCCTGGGCATTTCTCATATCGGCAAACATAAATATTTTTGGAACACATCATCCCCTTTCTTTTTGTTGTCAATAATGCTCGCAATCCAGTTAGTTAACATATTATTTTTCTGTGTCTCCATGTTCAGGATTCATTGTCTTAAAGAAAAGAAATTACAAATGGCTAGAAAATCTATTAGTGGTTTATCCGCTTTATTTTAAATTATAATTTATTAATTATATTTCACTCCAAAAATATTCTAAACAATATACCCCTTCTGTATTTGAACAAAGTCAAACAATAATAAATAAAGGTAATTAATAAATAGAAACAAATTTAAGTAATTAAATAATTAACATTAAATGGAAAAGCTTGGAAAGAAAAATAAAATATTAAGGGAAACAAATATGAAAGCAGAAGTCTAATTAAATAGCTCAAAAAGTCAAATAATTTATATAGTAGTAACAGACGAATCAAGCAAGCAACAAGTATGGTACATTGCAAAAAATAATTAATATAGTACCGTATGAAGGCTTCGGGGAAGAAGAAGAGAAGAATCATCTAACGCAAATTTAAAAAAAGAGAGAAGAAAAGTCAAGGAAATAAAATATCAGGGGGAAAAATGTTTAAGGAAAACAAATATAAGTCTATTTAAATTGCAAAACAACTCATTTAGGTTAAATAATTTAAATAACACAAACATGTTAAGCTCAAGAGCCCGTTTAGTTATAAAGTTAAGTCCTTGCAAAAGACAAAAACAATTTCTATAATAATAATCATGATTAAATATGAAAGTGCAGGGAAAAAATAAGGAACGCCAAAGAAATATTCCCACAAAAAATAAATAAATAAATAAATAAGGAAAATAAATATGAAATTAGATTTAAAAAATATTATATAAATAATAACAATGAATAAATAAAAGACCATGAATGGAATCGTTCCAAAAGCTCGTAATAGTGAAAGAAGGAAAAGAGGAAGAACTAATACTCAAATACAATGGGAAGAGCAGAGAAAACAAGTAAATCCAACAATAAAAAAAGAAGAAGAAAAAACATAAGAAATAGTACATCTAAATCAAATAATCTAGATAGCACATATATATTAAGCAATTTTAATTACCCTAAAGTCCATTAAGAAATAAAGTTATGGTAAAAAATAGGGAAAAAAATAATATAATACCAAATAAGGAAGGATGGATTAGCATGACAATAAAACAGAAACAAATGGGTAGAGAGTCTTGATAAAATAGGATAATAATATAATTACTGGTACAAACAATGATAATTCAAAAATATTATAACTTATTAAATAATAAATATTACACTAAATAAAAAGTATAAAATAATAAATGAAAGACAACAAATGGAATGGATAAATCATCATACTGAGACAATAAAAAAAGAGAAAAGGAAAAGAAAAAAAGAATAATCAAAAGCCAACAAAAAAGAAAAAAAAAACAAATAGGATAATATATCATTTAAATATTTTAAATATGGCTAATATAGCCCACATATGAAACCACTTTAAATAATAGATAAATATGATAAATGATAAATAAATAGTAACACATTTAAGAAATAATTACCATCACCTATAATTATAATTCATTTAAACATTTTAAATATAACTATTATATACCGACAAATTAAATGATAATTAACTTAAAATGAATATGTAAAACAATAAATAAATAAATACAAACAAATTTACCCAATTTAATATTGTCTTCAAATTAAGGAATTATTTGAAAACCTCATCATGAGAAAAAAGAGGAAAATCATCGAATACAAATTCACATATAAACAAAATAGCCCAATTAAATAAGGGTTAAGGTGCATTTTTGTCCTAAAGTATCGCCCGGAGGCATTTTGCCCCCGAAGTTTCAAGCGTAGCAATGTTGCCCTTTGAAGTTTCAAAACGAGCAATGTTGCCCCTCCGTTAAAAACCCTAACGGCCAACTAACGGTCAACGTTAGGGTTTTTAACGGAGGGGCAACATTCTTCCGTTTTGAAACTTCGGGGCAACATTGCTCCCAAAAAAAAGTAGCAATTTTGCCCTCGAAGTTTCAAAAACGGAGCAATGTTGCCCCTCCGTTACAAACCCTAACGGTCAACTAACATGTCAACATGAGGGTTTTTAACAGAGGGGCAATATTGCTCCGTTTTGAAACTTTAAGGGCAACATTGCTACGCCGAAAACTTTAGGGGTAAAATTGCTCTCGAATAAGACGCTTTAAGGGCAAAAATGCACCTTAACCCATTAAATAATACAAATACATTTAGCAACTACAAGTGGTGCAAGAAATAGGATAAGAAAATAACTATCAATTATTAAATAATAAATATGATAAACAATAAACAATTTAATAGTAATAAATAATTTAAGTCAAATATGACAGAAAACTCAAAAAGCGACAACAAAATAGAAAATCTAAATCAAATAATTTAAATAGCACAAACATATTAAGTTAAACAACATATATAAAAGAAAAGAGTTTACCAATAATAAATAAATAAATAAAACTTAACTAATTTAGGCGAGTGCAATCACCGATGGGATTTAAAAAACTAACTAACACAACAAATAATAAGTCAAACATATAGCCCATCTAAATCAAACAATTTAAATAACAAAAACATATTAAGCAACTTAAAATACTCAATAGTCCATTAAGTTAAAAAGTTAAGGAAAAAAGATAAAACAATAAGAGGAATGGTGAATTAGCATGACCATAAAAACAATCAAATAGAAACAAATGAGAAGAGAGACATGGAAAAAGTATCAGAATAATATAATTATTGTTAATTCATAAATATACCAATTATTAAATAATAAATATTAAAATAATAAATAATAAAAATAAATAAGTAAATAAATAGTAACAAATAATAAATAAATGAATGAGAAAGAAAAGAGAGGAAATAATAATGATAATCAAATACAAATAAAATAAGAAAGAGAAAAGAAAATAAGGAAAAGCCAACAGAAATAGCCCTTTTACCTCAAATAATTTACATAATACAAATATATTCAGCAACTCCGAGTGGCGCAAGAAATAGAATAAAAAAAATATTAGTGGTCATAGGTAATAATTATAAATCATAAATATCTATTACTACAAATAGTAACAAATAATAGCATGACAATATTAAGTTAAATTAAACAACACAAAATGAAGCAACTTCAAATACTCTAAAGTACATTAAGTTATATAAAGTCATGGGAAAAAAAAAACCAAAGTAATACAATATGAAATGAGGAAGGGTGAATTAGCATGACAATAAAAAAAAATCAAATAGAAACAAATAAATAATAGATAGATCAATAAATATGATAAAAAAATTAACTAATTAGAGGAAAAACAAATTTAACCGATTAATTATTAATGTAACAATGATAAAAAAAAAAAATAGCGAATCTAAATCAACTCAAATAATTTAAATAAACACAAACATTGAGCAACTTAAATTACTCAAAAGTCCATTAAATTATAGAGTTATGGAAAAAAGAGAAAAAAATACTATATTATTGAAGAATGGTGAACTACACATGGAAACAAAGGTAGAAGATTACATATAATGATACTTTATAAATATTACCAATTATTAAATTATAAGTATTACAATAAATAAATAATAAGTACTATATATAATAAATAGTAACAAATAATAAATAAACCAAAGAGGAGTAACAATCTTTTTTTATAAACAAGAGAAGCAAAAATAAGAAAAGCCAAAAAAAAAAAAGAATAAGAAATATTACTACAGAAGTCCATTTAAATAAAACCTTTAGAAGTTATAAAATTATAGAGAAAAAAATGGAAACAATTAATATTGAATTAAATAAAAGGAACTATTTGGAATACGGAAAAAAGAAGAAAACAATTAATATAATACAATACCAAATGAATAGTGAATTAGCAAAAATCAAAGAGAAGGAAGACATGAAAAAGATAAATTTAACTAATTAAATAAAAGGAATTATTTGGAATCATCAAATTTAACTCAAATCAATAATGAAACATATTAAGCAACTCCAAATTGCGGAAATAAATATTAACGGTCATCTAACAAAATAGTACATTTTTTTAATACACAAATAGTACATTTAAATAGCACAAAAACACAAAACTCCATTAAGTTATGAAGTTATTGAAAAAAGAGGAAACAAATAAAAATATAATGCCATGAGGAATGCTGAATTAGTATGAAAATTAAAATTAGAAAAAAATGAAAAGAGAGTCGTAAGAGTAGAATAATCATTAATATTATTATTATATATATATATATATATATATATATATATTAACAATTCATAAATATTATTCATTATGAAATAATTAAAATGTTTTTGAATAATAAATATTATAATTTATAAATAATAAGTAATAAGTAATAAGTAAATAGTAATAAATAAGGGATCGCAAAGAAAAAGTAACAAATGATAAATAAATGGAATAGTTTGAAAATCTCATTATAAAAAAAGAAGGAAAAAAAATGAGGAGAATGAATATTAAAAACAAATATAACTGAAGTCCATTTAAATAATTTAAATATAAACACATATTAAGACTTAAACCACTCAAAAGTCCACAAGTCCAAGTCCAACTATACAAAAGAGAAAACTACTAAAATGGTACAAAATGAATAAGAGAAGGAGAGTACTCTATTAAACAAAAAAACAAATGGAGGGAGGAGACATTTTCGGCAAAAAGTCGCTGCTGAAATACTATCATTTCCTAACCAAGCTT
Organism: Acacia acuminata; assembly: GCA_019022655.1. NCBI lineage: Eukaryota > Viridiplantae > Streptophyta > Magnoliopsida > Fabales > Fabaceae > Acacia > Acacia acuminata. The sequence goes on from JAFJYI010000208.1 coordinate 271,664, forward strand.
TGCAAAAGTCCAACAACTAACTTTCAATTGAGAAAAACTACCAAACGCATTTGAAGTACTATTGTGAAAAAGAGAAAATATCATTTATGGTCTAAGGCAACTTCAATTTAATAGTGTATGTTGCTTGGTTTAATCTTGCTCAATGCCTTCTGCAACTACTACTCTTTCACCACATTGTCCAATATTTTAAGCACGTCCTTCGGGTTTGTGATTTTTTTGACAACCAATAGTGACTGCAACCAAAGAAGTATGCACCATCTGATTATTCCTTAAAATTGATGCATGGATTTTTAATATTTGTCCTACCTTGTAGATATGGAACTCCACAATCATCTTTCTTCTATCAGTGACAATCTGTAGACTATTTTCAGTTTCAGTGCTCTTTCCATTTTCAACTTACAAATGCAGTCAGGCTTATAGATGAATTCATAAAATTTGAAACTACATGTCAGCAGGCAGAAAAATACATAATTTATAGTCATCATCTACACCAAGATAGAATTTGTACAATTGTCAAATCAATGAAATGTTACAAAAAAAAATTGTAAAACCGATCATTCAACCCACATATAAGCTAGCTGCAACCTTCTGCCAAAACTGACTTTGAAATTTAATGGATCTAGGCATCACTAAAAGAAAATGCCAACAAAAGGAAATTACTATGGTTACTCCAAGACCCAAAACCTCCTATCTTCCAGGCAACATGAAAGCTAAATGTTCTCTCCCTTAAAAGCCACAAACAAAAGTAAACGCAAACTACAGTTCAAAAATAATTTCTTCCTGATTTAAAATTACACCTTAATAAGGGAAGAACAGTTTCATTTCCTCCCTAACTTCATAAATAATAAGAAAAACATATTAGACTTCAAAGATGGCCTCCAAGGGGAGAAGGAAAAGGAGGAAACCAAAATAGAAATCCAAATCGGATCTTTGAAGAATTTGAGAACATTAAAATAGGGGCTTGGTAAGAGGAACCGTACCTGAGTAATCGGCGGCATGCAGGCTATTCACAGATGAAGACAGCAAAAGCAGGGAACACCAAGGCAGTTCTAAGACTCAAAAGGTTCCAGATGGAAGGAAAATTAAAGGAAGAAGTTAAAATACCAAGAAAATCAAGTAGGATGAACAAGTTACAGCATAGAGGATCACCAACTACATCAATGCCCAGCCATTCAAATCATGTCACTCACCTCTAAGTCAATTAGTACCATGGTAAAAAGGTGAACAGGGACGCAATGCAACCTTGATTCTCTCACTAGGTAAAGTGTTTACTCTCATCACTCAGTGTTCGTAGGTTTGTGTTTGCTCTCCATCCTACGTATACTCACTACCATAGGCTTGACCATAGTCCACATCTCCACCTAAAAATCACTTATCAAGCATAAATCATGAGGACTTTTATTGGGATGTAATGTTGGCTTAAGTGACAGATAAAATGGGTAATAGAAAGAATGGATAAGAAACAAAAGGGAAAGAATAAGAGAGACAAATTGAATGGGTTGCAGATTGCAAAGACCTCAAGAAATTCAACCTTGGAGCCAAGCATACAATCCAAGCCATCAATCACAAATAGAGAAACCATTTTTAGACACAAAGCTTAGCAAGACTGAATCCAAGTAAGAAAGACATACATGGGATATAAAGTGTATCACTCAGGTCACCTACATAGGGTCCTTTTTCACTCAATTCACTTGCTCAGCTGCCCTACCATACCATAGAGCAAGAATTAGAGTAGGAGCTCCACATTAGAAATGAACGTCACGGCATGAAGGCACAAATGTAGGTACCAAGCATAGTATCATCATCAAATTGCATCCAATCTAAGCTAATTACCACTTAACGAGCAGAATCAAAGCAAGATCAAGTCTTTTCAAGCCTAGGCATATCAATAACATAGCATCACCTCAAACTAGCAACTTGCACAAGAGAAATTTATTTCCCTCAAAATTGTTCATTTTTTTTTTCAAAAAAAAAATCAAGATAATGCATGCAACAATGTAGACATATTATTAAAAGCCAAAATCAAAACAAGAAAAATCCAAAATGCCCCTTCGCAACACCTAGTAACAGAAACCAACCAAAAAAATAAAAAAGGCAAAGAGCAAGGAAAAGGAATAGCTACAAAATCTCATCATATGATGCAAGAAGTGGAAGAAGGATGAAAGAAAAAAGGAAGACGAAGAATCATAAAATACAAATTTAAAGAAAAAGAAGAAAAAGAAACATTAAGAAAACATGAAATTTTAAGGAAAACAAATATAACGACATTAAATAATTTAAAACTGAAATAACCCATTTAAGTCAAATAATTTCAATAGTAAAAAAATATTCAGAAACTTACGTGAATAATTAAATTAATTATAAAAGATAAAAATAGACTATAGGAGCAGATTACGAGAGGTAGATAAGGAATAAAAAAGTTATCAATATTTATATATTAATAATAACTAAATTTAGTAATTTAGAAATTAATTCAATTAAATGTTCAATATTTTGCTTGAAATATGATAAACATAAAATTAAAAAATAGCTTATAAAAATTTCAATTTTTTCACTTTAGTCCCATTAAAAGTTTTTATAAAGGGATTAAAATGAAAATATTGAAACTTTTATAGGGCTTCATGTAATTTTATAAACACCTGGGTTTATTCTATAAATTTCGCCCCCTTTAATTTCAATTCCTTGTTCCATCCCTGGGCCCTTGTAACAAAAATTTCCCGCAGCAAGTATTGAACTCAAACTCTTAATGACAGATCATTAATGGCTATTTGTTAGCTCAAACTTGTTCCAACAAGTTTCACAAATTCAGAAAAATTTTGCGGAAACACAAAGCTACTTAAATCAGAAATATCAGCAAGATCAAGGATTTTATAAATCACATAACAGAAACAGCTTCTGTCAACAGAATTTTCTCAAACATGAAGAGTTTTAACAACAACAGAGATGACTTATTTTTATCCTCAATGTAAGGTTTCAAAAATTCAAATGAGATTTCTCACAATTGTATAGCTATCAATTTTACAAAATTTCAAGTTGCTCAAGAAAATCCAGTTTCATGAAACATATAGCAGGTTCTTGATGCTAACATCAACTCTAGTGCATTCACCATAAAAAAAAAAAAAAAAAAAACATCAATATCAGTACACTAAATCAGTTCAACAATAGTTAGAGAATTTTTCCAAGTCACTCAACCAAAGCAACATAATTTTCTTTAAAACGATAGGAGTTCATGACAGCACACCAAACGAGGCAAACAAGCACAAAACTCTCGAGCGATTTTCACACACAATGACAGCACTATAAACTCTTCAATTCTTCTCAGATTCCGCAGGAGAAGATGATTCACATAGAAGCAATATTTATGAACCAACAATGCACAAATACAATTTTTTTTTTCAAGAATTTAAGCAGTAAATCAGCTTTCAGCAAAAAAAAAAAAACAAAGTCACAGTAGCAATCAAATAAGAGACAAACTTAAAGTTTACCATGTAACAACCTCAACAGCAGCAAGAAATATCCTTACGAAAATGCAACTAACACTCACCAACCAGCAGAGAAACAATGGCTACCATAGAACACTAGGCACAACAACAAAAGTAAGCTTCAATTAAATTACTACAGCACCCTTTTATAGTAACAGAGTTCCTAACAGCCATGGCAAATGCAATTATTAACACTGCAAGTAAAATCAGCAATCAAACACTTTATCCACAGAACAATTGAATTACAACAGTCAATAGAGTTATCACAAGAGATTATAGGCTAAAAGCTAGAGCCAAGAGCCAAATCCCAATCTAGTCACAGTTACAACAACAAAATCAAGCCACCGACAGTATCAACAATTCCAGAAAACTCTACACAGCTCTATTTTTATTTGAGTTTATGTTTTTCTTTTTTCTGTTTTCTAAGCTACTGACGTCTTGTATCTGTTTCTATTTTCACTTACCCCAAAAGTGTCAATTGAATACAATAACGATGTTACTCATTAAGATATATGAACATGACAAAAGCCAACCACTTCTTCTCTGAGATGTTATTTTACCACTAGAGAACCCAATCCAAAGTCAATTTAAGCCAAATCAAAGATGAGCCCAGTTATTCTACAAAACACTCAATAATACACAAATAATCTTTGAGCATAAGCAAGACGCATTAGGTAAAAATGCAGAATCACAAACAATTCATCATCAAGGCGGTTTTAAGGCCATGGCAAGATACAAGCTGAAAAAAATGAAATAAAAAGCAATCTGATTAGATTATAATTGACTAGTGACTCCTTAAATTATGAAATAATTAATATTAGTTTTTAAAATTTTCATAGATATAGAATTTAAAATAAAAATGTTATTCTATCTCCAATATTGTGAAAAAAATCAATTATTTTAAAATTATATATTAAAAACTCATCACAATAATAAACACAGGCACAATGAGCATCAAGGTTGATTGTGGACCCAATTAAAAACCATTACAAACTAGAAGGATCTTCAATTTTAATTTTATGTTCAGTTTATCATAAAATTTTAAAATATGAGGACTGAATTAGAATTTTAGATAAATAATGGGAACTAAGAAGTTATTTTTTTTTTCTTTTATTTATTTATTTAAATGTTCCAAAGTAGAGGGCACGTTTAGACACGGCATCAACTTCATAATTCTCCTCACATTAACAACTCCCACTACACATGCACATCACTGAATTGCCTCAACACAATCACTTCTCAAAGAAACCTTTACAATCGCTGAGCACGTGCACATAGTTCTCTTAGTCACTGGTGTACTAATGGACTTATATTCAACGGAATATACTCAACAATTATAAAACAAAAGGAACTCTTGATAAATTAATGTCCTTTTAAAGGGCAAAAGCTTATGGTTTGGTAGTTCACATGTATTATATATGAAAGAGATGCACATTGAAGAACATCGTCACCAATCAGCTACTATTACGTAAAGACAGATTTTTTACAGATCTAATTGAAGGCATCATCAACAATCACCTACTGTTACATACACAAAAACAACTTCACTCCATTCTTTAATTGCTGCTACCATACAAATTAAAGGACAAAGTGACAAACCATAAGGAATTAAGTAAAGCCCTTCAACCTTATTGTCTACGAATATTAAACCGACAGGGTAACAAACGAGTGGTTTGGCCAAACTCTATTTGCAAGAATCGATGGCAACCACAGTTGGAGAGATGAGAGGGACTGAGAATTGAGTGGCAAGGAGGAGAGAAAGCAGAACACTAAAGAAAACAAAATCCAGGGAGGAGAAGCAAAAGAGAAAAAGAAAAAAGCATTGAGAATCTGATAGAAATATCGGCTAATTAATCCGTTGCTTACCAATCGGAGAGAAGATAATAGCTTTCTCGTGCCTTGGAAGTTCAAACTCCTAGGGGCTCTTCTCTGAGGCGATTCTCCCTTTCGCGAGCAGATGAAGGAGGAACGACGGTACTAAATGCTCTTCTCTGAAATGATTCTTCCTTTAGCGAGCAGATGAAGAAGGAACGACAGTACGGAATGATCAATTTGGGTTTGGGCTTCCGTGAAGAAAAAATAGAAAAATAAGATTATAAATGCAATGGCTACTAAATTATTGCTAAGAGAACAAAACGTTCCATCTTCTCTTCTCTGTACTAAGGACCTGTTTGTTTCGCTGAAAGAGGACGATGGAAAGGGAAGATAAGAGACTTCCCACGAAAAAAAACATGTTTAGTTGTCCATCTTCCATCGAGTACCATTCCCGCCAGTTCGAATCTTCCCTCATCCGCTGGAATGTGCTTTCCCTAAAAAATAGGCGGGAATGTTAAAATGCTGCCAAGAGTGAAAAAGTTGGACAAAAAGGCCCCTAAAACACTGTATCTATTAATCAAAAAGCATTTAAGGCGCGAGCTGGACAAAGCTGTCGGCGAAGAAGGTTGGAAAATAGTGGGCGTTGTTCGGCGAAGGAGAACCCTGGGAATAGAGCTGCATTTGAGGTCAGTATACATTCGAAAGGAATTAATGTGTGATTTTTACCGGTAGTTTTTAGGAGATTTAAGAAGGGCTGTTCATTCGGGGGGGACACACACACACTTGAATGCAAGCAATTTTACACGTACACGGTTATATGCTTGCACGTTGGGGACGAGAGGAGAGAGGAGTGTGAAAGGTCTTTATATTCTTGTGTATTAAATGAGACGTAGACACTGTTTTAAATGTTTTACACAGTCTTGCATGAAATTGCGATGAATTAAAATATGTTGTTTGTGTGTGTACAATGTGCTATTGTTCTATGAATGATGAAATGTAGGGAAAGAAGCAAATGAACATTACGTTCGAACCAGACTTCCCAGTTCGAACGTATGATGTGGGACGTTTCTAATTCAGTGAGTGCCATGTTGGGTCTAAGTAGTCGTTTAAATTGAGGTGATGGGATGAAAGATACCAATTTATGAATGTTAAACAGTGGTAGTTTGTAAACAGGAGTAGTGGATTACTAGTGTGGTTGAAAATTGTGTAGGTATGGAGCCACATAGAGGGAAATGGTTGGATTGTTGGCCGGATGCTTAGCTTTGCTACTAGCAGTGAGGACCATGGTTGTGGCGATGATAGTAGCTGTGGGAGCAGGTAGACCGAGGCACTTACCAGATAGGACGTTTATACTAGATTTCCATGCCAAGAGAGCGAATTTGAGGGCGATGATATATAGTAGTGACACCACTTGCTTCAACCAAATTAGGATGTACCGAGCAACGTTTGATAAATTGTGTCACATGTTAGACACAATTGGTGGATTGAGAGCAACCAGACATATGCTAGTTGATGAGCAAGTGGCTATGTTCCTTCACATATTGGCCCATCATGTGAAGAACAGAGTAATTCAATTTGAGTTTGGAAGGTCAGGAGAAACCATAAGTAGATACTTCAAACTAGTGCTCAATGCAACCATTAGACTTCAATCATTGCTTTTGAAGAAACCAGAGCCAATTCCGGAGGACTCAAATGATCATCGTTGGAAGTGGTTCAAGGTATGTGCATGATGTTCATGTGTGAGTAGTTTAACTGAGTATTAAAAGTATTGTTTGACCTTAAGGGCGAAACCCTTTTTTCCTATTTCAGGGGTGCCTCAGTGCATTGGATGGTACGCACATACGTGTTTAAGTCCCTGCAGCACACAAGGAGAGGTACTGAAATAGAAAAGGAGAGGTAACAACTAATGTTCTTAGGGTTTGCTCACCGGATAGGCAATTCATATTTGTTTTCCCTGGGTGGGAAGGCTCAGCTGCGGATGGGAGGGTTCTGAGAGATGCTACAAGGAGACCACATGGGCTAAGAGTACCGCTAGGTTTCGATGTAAGGGTGCCTTAGTGGGTTGAAATTAATTTACACTACTATTCGTTAACTTTTTTTTTCTGTAGGGAATTACTACTTGGTGGATGCAGGGTACAGTAATTGCCAAGGTTTTTTTGGCTCCTTATAGAGGTCAAAGGTACCACTTTAATGACTAGCGACAAGGACATCAATCCCAAACTGCGCATGAATGTTTCAACATGTGACATTCTGCAGCCCGAAATGTCATAGAAAGGTGCTTTGGCATACTAAAGTTAAGGTGGGCAATATTGAGGAGCCCATCTTTTTATCCGATTAGGTTGTAGAACGGATACATCGTTGCTTGCTTTGTTTGCTCCATAATCTCATTCGTCGGGAGAGTATTCAAGATCCCCTTGATGAGCAGCTTGAGTCCTTTGACATTGAATCTGCAACGGTTGAGAACACGCCTATAGTTCCTTTGAAAACTAGTGATGTTGGAGTAATTATAGGGAACAAGTTGCAAATGAGATGTTTGCTGCCTTTGTGGCACAGGGATAAATGATAATGTAGTACACAAGTATTACTAGGCGCACGAACATTTAATTCCATATGTTTATGTATTAAACAACATCCTGTTGCTATGTGATTCTGAATTTCAATTATGATCTTTTCCTATGTGCCTATTGTGGTGTGGTTTGTTGTTACTTCATTGTTATGTTAACATTAACAATACTTGCAATATTTTGTGTAATCTGTGTTTTTTTAGATGGATCAATCTCAACAAGCAGGTGGTTCGAGGATGAAGATCTGGAGTGCTCTTGAGGATAGAGTGTTGGTCGAGTGCCTTGTTGGGATGAAGTTGGACCAAATGTTCATGGCGGACAATGGTTTCAAGTCCGGATATGCGAATGCTTTACAGACCATGATGGAGGCCAAGCTCCCTGGATGTGGCATAAAAGCAACGCCCCACATCACCTCCCGACTGAAGACATTGAAGCGCCTGTGGCAGATAGCGTATGACATCATTTACCGGCCCCACACGTCTGGATTTGGTTGGGATCTAGACACAAAACTTGTCACTACAGATGCTGATGTTTGGGAAGATTATCTGAAGGTATGTGATCCCACAATTGTGTTGAAATTGTTACTCTACTAATGAATAATGCATGAGTGTCTTCAAGTTCAGAAACTCAACATAAGTCTTAATCTGCAGGCTCATCCTAAGCACAAGGAATTTCAGACAAAACCTTTGCCCAACTTTGACTCTCTATGCATCGTTTGGGGAAAGGACAGGGCCATCGGTGATGAAGGAGAGTGCCCTAGGGCAATGGAAGAACAGGTTAATCTTGAAGATGACGACCTTCCGGATACACCACAAGATGTTCCTGATGAATTGGAGTTCTCACCAACAAATAATGAACATGTTACCACCCCAACAAATCCAACTGGTGCGTCATTGGCTCCAAAGAAGAAGCGCAAACTAAACAACACAGAAGTCATAGCTGAAGCATTGTGAGATACTATCACACAATTGGACAAGACCATAGGTATTGCGTTTGACAAGCTAGGCAACATGATGGCAACGCCCAATAACGAAGCTGAACTTTCTGCCAAAGAAGATGCCTTGTTCATAGAGCTAATGCAAGTTGAGGAGCTAACTTCGAATGATAGGAACATTGCCCATATGAAGATCCTTGCGTCTGCCAAGTATTTGAAAGCATTTGGATCAATTACTCCAGAGTTTAAGTTGTCATGGATCCGTTCCTTGCTGAATCAGCATACCATCTAGCAGCTGTGCACAGTATTGTAGTGTCTCGTATGTTGAGTACGTAGTTGGGCTTCTATGTTTTTCTTTGTTGTTGGTTTGGGTAGGGGTAAGTCAGGTGTGTCACTATTTTTTGGATACTCATCTGTCTTTTGTGTATGTAATACCTCACACACAGGTGTCTATATCTATATTTTGTACAGGCCTGTCTTATATGCAGTATCGTAAACTTTTTACCATGTTCAAAGGTTCAGGGAAAACTGAACATGGCATAAAGTTTGTGTGTACCATCATGTTATAGGTGATTTCAATCAATGTATTGTGCTTCAAACCAGCTAGACTATGCCTGGTTTAGGATATGTACTCACACTTTTACTAACGTATAAAAGTTGATCACTTGTTTATGTACTGCTTTCTTGTAACAAATACATTCGAAAACCTTTGTTCTTGTCAAAATGTTGTTTTTCCGTATGACCTGTACCTTCGCTTGTAATAACAAAACTCGGAAATGTCCAATGTAATCGTACACGCTTCTTGTAACAAAAAATTGAGGCCAAGCATTTCGAATCGAACTCGCTTCTTGTAACAAAAACCGAGGCCAACCATTTACGTACACTCGCTTCTTGTAAAAAAAACAAATCATACAAATTCATCGATGTGCCCACTGTCAATATGTTGCACTAACAGATTCCACTGATGTGCCCACTGTCAAAGTTTTCGTTCGAACACACAAGTACAGAGAATATATTTAGTTCGAACGTTTTGATTTAGTTTGAACTAACCAGGACATCAGTTTATCCATGGGAAGCGGTTTGATCAATGTTTTCGTTTGAACTAATTGATTTGGTTCGAACAGTCGGCTTGACAGCCACCAAATCTGAAGTCGCATTAATAGGCCCAATACAAATTGTCCAATGTACCCTTAGCCCTAATTTAGGGGAGATCAAACGACAGCGATATTTTCACCTCTTCCCTGCCTTCAACTCTATTCATTTCCCCCCATTTTTTACACTGGTTTTCAAATTGGCAAAACGGTTAACCAACCCCTCTTATGCTCTTTGTTACAAAACTGTGTAACCTCCACACCATCGACAATACTCCTATTTCTTCGTCACATTGTCCTTCAGTTACTCGGTCGACGGTTAAGGATAAGCCATTAGGGTGTTTCGCCCTTTATTCCCTCCGAATTTCTGGTTTCCTTACACATCAAGTGCATAGGCAATGGCAAGGGTGAAGATGCCGGGTGATCGCTTGTCGGCTTTGGGAATTACAAAGGAAGACCTCAACAAGTACAGAGAACACAAGGCGAAGCTTCATCGTTGCGGAAGAGCAGCTACTTCGAAGTACAAGTCTGAAGAAGAAGCAGACGAATTGGAGGCAGCGACCAAGTGGAAACACGACCTTGACGCAAAGGAAGCGAAGAAAAAACGTAGAGCATCAAAAAGAAAGAAAACCGCTAGTGCTTTCATTAGGGTAACGACCGCTGCTGATAGTAACTCGATGCATCCCCTCATTCTTCCAAACAATCTTCCCCCAAACGAAAAAAATAGAGGCGGGAAGAGATAAAAAGGGGGAAGCAAACAGTGGTGGCTAGTAAAGAGGAGGAAAATGAGTCTGAGCACTCATCCGATGGGGAAGAAGATGACGAGGATGACAATGTGTCACGCAACTCGTCCGATGAAGAAGAAGATGAAAAGGATGCAAATGTCTTAGATAAGTTGTCTGACCAAGAAGAAGATGTAGAGGATGAACATGTGTCAGATAACTCGTCCAATGAGAAAGAAGATGAACAAGATGATGGTGACGAGGTTGAGAACTCTGATGAAGAAGAAGATGCAGGGGATGATAGCGTGTCAGATAAGCCATCCAATGGGGAAGAAGATCAAGATGAGGATAATGAAGATGTTGATCATGTTCGGGCTAAATTGTACAAGGACCTAAAGAGACAACAGAGGACAAAGCTTCCTGAGGCAAAGCATGATTTCAACACCTCAAAACTGGAAGAGTATGACATCAGGTTAGTTGGGAAAAGTTTATGTAGAATGAGCAGGATCAACTTTGAGACGTTCGAGTCTGAGTATGGTTTTGGTATAAGTGACATTCTTAGGCCTTATAGGGGACTGCTTGAGCTTCGTTGCCATACTGTGATAGTGTAGTGAAAGTGTTTTACTCTAATCTAAAAATGTCTAGAAGGAGTTGTGTCAACGTGCGTGAGGGGGCAAACCATAGAGGTCAATGAGAAATAGATACTGAAGTGGTTAAACATTAAAAAAACCACTGTCCAAAGACACAACCTTCACAGGAGAAGAGATGGACAGAATCCTCCTTGAGAGTGAGGGTACAGAGGATGATGTAGGTCTCTTCAAACCTGCGCAATGTCTGTTAGCTTTAGGGTGCTGCATTATCTATATAGTAGGAACTTTGTAAATAAGGGCAGACACTACACTACTTTGAGCACTAAGGACAAGACCATCATGACATGTTTGATCAAGGGGAAGCCATTTCGTATGGGGAAGAGGATTGTGGACACTTGCTTAAAGGTGCGAGGTTTGGGGTCAAAAACACAGAACTACCATACCCGTCCATTGTGTCTCTTATATTGGACAAGAACAAAGTGTGGTATTTGCATGAGGGTGAAGCACCAATCTGGACCCCTGAATTTGATGACCAGTGTTTGCGCCAAATGCGAATTTATCTTCCAGCAAAGAAGCCCTCATTATCAGACAATAAGAGGGAAAATGATACCAAGAAGGCATCCCCTAATGAGCTATCAGCTCCAACTAGCCCATCCTATTCACAACCCACTGATGTTCATCACAATTCAGATATGGGTGTAGTAGTTCGAAGAATTGTGAAGGAGGAGCTTGACATAATGGAGTCAAAGCTTAAGTCACAGCTTCACATAATGGACTCAAAGCTTCAATCACAGCTTGGTGAGATGGACAGCAGAATAAGAAGTATTGCTATTAACTTCACATGTTTGAGGGATTTTATCCACCTATATGCCATGGAGTTGAAGGAGTATGCTACTTACAAGGGCTATGAAAGGGCCCCTACTGATGACTTTAAGGACAAGCCAGGTCCTTCTTCTCATGGTGGAAATCAAGTTCAGTCCCAACAACAAGAGATTCCCCCATCCAACACTGCTTAGGCTGATGAAGAGGGCCATATTGTTGATGGCCACAGGGACCTTGATGAATCACCTCTCGGCTTCAAGCAGTCCCCCACCATTGCAACTAATAAACCACATGAGACACATAATAGAGGTGATGAGGAGCATGTGCCTCAAACAACACAGGCTTCACCACAATCTTCCCACCCCTCACCCCCAACTTTCGATGGTGAGGAGTCACAAGTGCCTGAGTCAGCTGGCTCCCATGATCAACATATGCAGCAGCCATCAACTGAAAAGACATGTGCAGCCTCCCCACATCAATCCCCAAGCCTTCAATCCCCTGAGGAACAACATGTGCCTCAACCCACAACAGAAGCTACCGATGATGATCTTGATCCAGTCACACTTCTGTCACTTGTGCATCTGCCTGAACCTGTTAAGCCTCCTACTGCACCTTCCAGGCCAATATCAGACGCAGTGCCTTTGAGGTTCATTCCACCATCTGCTTTCAGGTCTGTCCTTGCAGCAGAAAAATTGCCACATATATTTTCATCTGACCCAAGCTTGGCTGATCCACAACCAACATCTGCTTCCCCCATGTACGTCCCTGTGGACCTCCCTAGTTCAACCAGAGCTTCGCCTAAACGCTCCACTGCTCGCAGGTCCCAAGCTAAGAGGAGGAAGAAGAATTAGGGACACTTTATTTTTATCTATTTTTTTGGTTGTATGCATGGCTGAGATGTCTTTTTGTAGGTTATATTGTTGTTTTGACACCTGCTAAACCATTCTTTTGCATCGATTTTGTTGTGACTTCCGTTCGAACTGGGACATTTGGTTCGAACGTAATATTTAGTTGTTTGTTTGCTATTTCAGTATTATTGATAATTGAATATTTCATACACTACTTTTTGTCTCTTGATTTATAATTTAGGACTCTTTAGCTAATAAATAATGACTTTTATACTTATTTGGGCTTTGGGCCTTTTATTATATTTTAGCCATTATTTAATAATAAATTCCATTTTTACATTGCTTCACCATTTTTACCATAACTCTTGAACCAGACATCGGATTTGCCTCATTTTTGTCTCATATTTCAGATGATTCAGAGAGCTACAATTGTTATGAAGACATGAAGAGCACATTCAGACAAGAGGGTGGTCGATTTTGGAGCTGAAGTCATATGTATTTTTGGGCTCGAATTTTGTAATTAAAGCCCATTTTATTCTTTTCCGTTTTGGGCCTGAATTGTGGATTGGAGCCCCATTTCGTTTTGCCATTTTAGGTTAAGTAAGGCAGCAGCCACAAACATATAGTCATTCACGTTTTTAGACAATTTTGAATCAAATACAGAAGTTTTATTTTCTCTCATCCTTTTCTTCCTCCGTTCATCGTGTTCATGATGAACTTCTTCATTTCGCTTTCGATTTTTGTTACGCAAATCCATGACTAGCTAAGCTATTGTGATTGACCCATGGATTGAGGATTCCACTATCCAGAGGACTCGCGCTTAATCGATAACCGTCTGACTCGTTTCTGCATTCTTTAATCGGATTCGATTTTTGGATTTGGATTGGGCTTTTGATTAAAAACCCAGATTGACATTTCCGAAGGACGTAGTTCGAACTAGGTTAAAGTATTACTGTGCGATCGTACAGTGATACGCCATTGATTTGAACAAATTCTGAGTGATTGTTCAGTTGAGGGAATTTCTGGACAAATGCAGAGATTTCGGTTTGTCCAAAGTCGATCACGAGTTTGGTTATAAATCTGTTTTCGTCCGAGGAAGGGAAGTGGTGGAATTCGAAATCCTGGGTTAATCCTATGTTAATCTTCTGTTTAGTGTGTGTTGTTTCGTTTTGTTTTCGCATATTTTCATTTTTAATCTCTTCCGAATCAAAAACCCCCGATTTTACCGTTTGTTCTATTATCATTGTTCAAATTAAACCGATCGTGAATCAAAAACCCCCGAGTTTGGTACAATGATAGAAAATGGCCTATCTCACAACGCACATTGAAAATCTTTGATTTTCCATGTGCTAATCTCCGTTTTGCCAAATTCCATCATTTAGACAACTTTTTCAATTTTTGAAGTTTTTTTATTCCATTTTTGGGTTCCCCAATGGTCTAGGAGTTGCCCCGTCCAAGTCCCAAAAATTTTAAAAATCATTTGATAGTGTTTCTGGACTTGTTTAGGTCAATTTCTACCATAGGTTTTTGTTTTTGTGTTTGCTTTTGTGTGTCTTAGTGTTTTTCTCCTTTTTACTACTTTTATTGGTATTTTCGTAATTCGATTGGTGGTGGCATTTTCGTAATTCTGATTGGCTGGTGGCATTTTCGTAATTCTGATTTTCTATAAATTCTACCTTTGTGATTATGCTGCATGAGTACTAGGAGCACTATCAATCTAGAAGACTTGTTGCCATTTGACCCTGAAATAGAAAGAACAATTCTTACTGCTAGAAGAGTTGTTAGGCTAAGTCGTGGGATTAATACTGAATTGGACATTGAATTACCCTCTGATTGTGTCCATTCTGTTGATCTTTCTGATTGTGTTTCTGATAGTACTTCTGATAGTCTTGTTGTTTTCACTGATTCTAGTAGCAATTTTCCTAACTCGTAAATTATGGCGGAAGAACAGGAAAATCGTTCTACTTTAAAGGAATTGAATGAACCCGATGTTAATTATCAACCTTTGTGCATTCAATATCCCGCCCTTTGCCGCTAACTTTGAGCTTAAATCTGGTCTAATACACTTGTTGCCTAAGTTTCATGGTCTTTCACGTGAGTGTGCCATTAAGCATTTGAAGGAATTCCATCTAGTGTACAGACAATGAAACCACAAAGGCTATTGATGAAGATCATATCAAGTTGAGAGCTTTTCCTTTCTCATTGGAAGGTGGAGCCAAAGACTGGTTGTTGTACCTTCAACCCTCATCTATTGGGAGCTGGACTGATGTTCATAGGTTATTTATGGAGAAATATTACCCTGCCTCGAGAGCAACTACGATCAAGAAGGAAATTGGCAACATTAAACAAGCCAATGGGGAGACTATGCCGAGTCTTGGGAGAGGTTCAAAAGGTTATGTGCAAGCTGTCCACACCACCGATCACCGAGCAACTCTTGATTACCCATTTCTATGATGGTCTCGCTACCGCAGACAAAGGTTTGGTGGATGCTTCTAGTGGTGGGGCTCTACGTAACAAGACACCTCGCAGATGCCCGAGAATTGATATCCGAGATGGCAGCCAACTCTCGCAATTTGGCACCAGGGCCAATAGTACTTCGTTTACCATGTTCAAACACCTCCGGTCAAGACGATTCTCGAGATTAGAGAATAGACTTGATGATCGACCTCTCCGGTGAGGCGGTTGGCGAATACGTACGTACAATCTTCTCCTCCTCGATTGGGTACTCATGTGGGTTCCATTCGACCCTTACCATTCTATCGACTCTTGCCCTACCTTGCATGATCCTCGCTTATCAAGACCCGCCAAGAGCTTCGGTGGGTGTTTTTCCAGAAAGCCACAATACCGGCAGGAGAATAATGCCTTCTCCAACACCTACAACCCCGGTTGGAGAAATTACCCCAATTTCCGTTGGAACCAAAATCGAACCGTAGTAACCAATATCGAGAATTCTGGGAATTACGAACAGAGACAGTATAGACCACAAAATTTCTAACAACAATCTGCACCTCCTTTTCCTTTACCAGCACCACCTCCTCAACCAGCCATATGTGCACCTCCACAGGAAGCACAATAGCAGGCTAGTAGTAGTGATAGTGGTGGTTCCTCCCTTGAGGATATGATGAAACAATTTGTCACAGCCAACATGCAGTTCCGACAGCAAACTGACACTTCCATTCAAAGTTTGCAAACACAGATTGGGCAGTTGGCAACCTCATTGAACCAGACTTCAACCTCGGGATCCAACACTCTTCCTTCACAAACAATTCCTAATCCTAAGGGGAATGTGAGTGCTATCTCCCTTCGTTCGGCAAGCAATTGGAGGAACCTAAACCAGCCTACGAGATGTGACTTCCACATCGAAAGAGAGTCGAAAAATGTGAAGATTGACTCTAAAAATAAAAAGCGATGCGATTGAGCAAGGTGAAGAGGAAGACATCCCCATTCCTCTTCCTTTCCCTCGAGAGAGTTCAATCCAAGAAGTTGCGGAAAAAGCACAAGAGAAGGATATACTTGAGACATTCGGAAGAGTAGAGATCAACATTCCTCTCTTAGATGCGGTCAAACAAATTCCTAAATATGTCAAATTTCTGAAGGAGTTGTGCACCAACAAGAGGCGACTGAAGGGGAGTGAGCGAATGAGTTTGAACCAGAATGTATCAACACTCATCCAGCCTACAATGCCTCACAAGTGTAAGGATCCAGGGACGTTTTCTATCCCTTGTTGTTTTGGTAACTATAGATTTGATGATTGCATGCTAGACTTAGGTGCTTCTATTAATGTCATGCCTGCATCTATTTATAAACCTCTTGGTCTTAGTCCTTTACGTCCTACTGGTGTTGTTGAGCTAATAGGAGTAATGTTCATCCTTCTGGTTTAGTTGAGGATGTATTAGTCAAGGTTAATGAACTGATATTTCCTGCTAATTTTTACATCTTAGATATGGAGGATGAGTCTCCCAAAGTAGTAGATCACCTATCATTCTAGGGAGGCCTTTCATGAAAGCTTGACTAGGACTAAGATAGATGTGCATTCCGGTACTCTTTCCATGGAGTTTGGTGATATATCCGTGAATTTCAATATTTTTGATGCCATGAAACATCCTAGGGAAGAACATTCTCGTTTTTCGCATTGATGTGATTGATGATCTTGTGGATGATGTTATTGTTGATTTGTGTCTTGATTATCCCGATTTTGCATCCGAGAGTGATTCTCCCATTTGTGCATGTCTTGATAATGAATGGTGCTCGTTTGTACCGATTTGCTTAATGCCGCATTATTTGGTGATTTGACTTGCTTGGTGATTCTACATTACATGTGGATTCTGATATTGATTCTGAGTTTGAGCTTCACCCTGATCCTAATATGCATCCTGATTCTGATTTTGATGAGTTTAACTCTAATTTTGATGAGCTTGATTTTGATGTTAACATTGAGCTGTATAGACACGTCCTTGTTTCTTTGAATGTGGTTTCTGCATTTCCAAGTATGATGACATCGAGTTGTTGCAACAACCACCTAAGCTTCTTCCCTCCACCGAGCAACCACCCAAGCTTGAGTTGAAATCCCTTCCAAATCACCTGAAGTATGCATTTCTGGAGGTGGATGAACAGTTGCCAGTCATTGTGGCAAATAATTTTCTTCCTGACCAAGAAGAGAAGCTGCTAAGCATATTGAGAGCGAACAAGAAAGCCATTGGGTGGACATTAGCTGACATAGTGTCTAGGAAAGGGATTGAGGTAGATCCTGCTAAGATAGATGTAATTACTGCTTTGCCTTACCCCATCCGTGCGGGAAGTTCACTCTTTTCTTGGTCATGCGGGTTTCTATCGGCGTTTCATTCAGGATTTCAGCAAGATTGCCCGACCCTTGTCTAACCTTCTACATAAGGACACTGACTTTGTATTTGATTATGCTTGCAAGGCGGCCTTCGATCATTTGAAACATTGCCTGACTACAGCCCCTGTGATCCAAGCCCCTGATTGGTGCCTCCCCTTCGAGTTGATGTGTGATGCTTCCAACTATGTGGTTGGTGCTATCTTGGCACAGTGAGTTGAAAGAGCATCTCATGTGATTGCATATGCCTCCAAGACTTTGGATCTTGCCCGACCCAATTACACCACTACTGAGAAGGAGTTGTTGGCTATTGTATTTGCTTTTGATAAGTTTAGGTCATATCTGCTAGAAAGTAGATTAGTTGTTTTCTCTGACCATGTAGCTTTGAAATTTCTTTTGAAAAAGGCAGATGCTAAGCCACGACTCATCTGGTGGATGTTGCTGCTCCAAGAGTTTGATGTTAAGATTCGAGACAAAAGTGGAGCACAAAGCGGGTAGCCGACAACTTGAGTCGCATCACTCATTCTCCCTCTCACTCCTCTTCTATTCGGGATGATTTCCTTGATGAGCGGCTTCTACAATTTGCAAGGTAAGCTTCCATGGTATGCGATCTGGTTAACTACTTGGTAAATGGTGTTTTGCCTATAGATTCCACTAGGGCCCAAACCCTTAAATTAAAGAGTGAGTCTAAATATTATGTTTGGGATAACCCTTATCTCGTGGAAATTTTGTAGTGACCAAGTAGTTAGGAGATGTGTGCTCGATCATGAGTTTCACTCTATATTGCATTTTGCTCATGCTTCTACCTTTGGTGGTCACTTTGGACCCCAAAGAACTGCTAGGAAAGTGTTAGACAAAGTGGATTATTTTGGCCTTCCTTGTTTCATGATTCCCATCTCGCTTTGTAAGTCATGTGATAAGCGTCGAGAGAGCGGGGAGTATTTCCGTAGGCATGAGATGCCCCCTTAACCTTATATTGTTTTGTAAGATCTTTGATGTTTGGGGTATTGATTTTATGGGTCCATTTCCTGCTTCATATGGTTATACTTACATACTGCTGGCTGTTGATTATGTCTCGAAATGGGTTGAGGCGAAAGCCACCCGGACTAATGATTCTTCTGTGGTGGTGGATTTTGTTAGGTCTAACATTTTTTGCAGGTTTGGCATTCCTAGAGCTATTATCAGTGACCAAGGCTCCCATTTTTGCAACCGAAGCATGGGTGCCTTGTTAAGTATGGAGTGCTTCACAAGGTCTCTACAGCATACCATCCTCAAACCAACGGTCAAGCTGAAGTCTCAAATAGAGAGATTAAGCAAATCCTTCAGAAGACTGTTAACTCTACCCGAAAAGATTGGAGTAAGCGATTAGAGGATGCTTCGTGGGCATATCGCACCGCCCACAAGACTCGATTGGGATGTCTCCTTATCGGCTTGTCTTTGGTAAGGCATGTCATCTTCCGGTTGAGTTGGAGCATCAAGCCTATTGGGCCATTAAACGGAAGGTAACATGGATTTGGCTAAGTACAAGGAATGGAGCGGAAGCTACAATTGCAAGAGTTGGATGAGCATTTTTAGATTGGATGCCTATGAAAGCTCAGCCATTTCGGTTATACAAGGAAAAGACTAAGGCATTTCATGATAAGCATTCTCTCATTCTATGATTGAGGAAAGAATTTTTTTAAAGGATCATTGTTGGGTCTATCCCCGCCATTCTGACTCTTCGAAGTTCTTGGTAGTTGATTTGGTGATGTCGGTTGCTTAAGTTGGTGTTGACCTTGTGAGGTTTTGGGCCTGCATGAATGGAATTCATCTTTTGCCATTCTTTCTTTCATGTGTGCATCTGCTCATGATTTGTGTTTTCTAGAACTTGCTCCTTTTCTTTTTGAAACTACATTTTTCACTTGCGTGCATAAGTATGATGGAAGCTTGTTTTCTTTCTTTTATTTTCCTCACTTTGGCCGAATAGCCTTTCCCTTGCATTATGATTCCTTTGCTAGCCCTTTGTGCCTTTTTGACTCATTCTTTTCTAAGCCACATTACAAGCCCAAGCAAAAAACCATTTTATTCCGCACCTTGACAATTTATTGAGCATTGGTTTCACCTTGGTTTTGTGTTTAAGTGTGGGGGTTGCTCGGGGAGTGCAACGGTTTAAGTGTGGGGGAATGTTTGCTTTTGTCATTGTGATTATGTATATATTATAGTTTCATTTTTCTAAAAAAAAAAAAAAGGAAAGAAAGAAAAATAAAGAAATAAAGAAAAATAAAGAAAGAAAGAAAAGAAAAAGAAAAAAAAAGACAAGAAATAAAGAAAGAAAATACATAGAAAGAAAGGAGATATACACAAGTAAAATAAAAATTTTCTTACATAGAGAATGATTGTGTTAATTAGTGCTCTTTTTAATTTCTTCGGTGCTTAGTCTCTCATTCCATACTATTACCTACCTTCACCCTAACCCCATTACAACCTTTCATAACAAGCTCTCTTGATTTGTGCATGCATGTGTTATGAGTAGTGGAGATGTAGAAATTGAGCAAGCTTATGGTAGAACAAATTTCTTGAGTAGAATTTGAGCGATACACTTATTTACCTTAAACACTTGAGAGATTGATTGATTGAGCGCATCATTTGAGAGACCATCTTTTGTGAATAGCATCATTGATGAGATTACCATGAATTGTAATTTTAGATGAAGGAATTGTGGTCTTGATTGATTGATCTTTTGGAGCTTTATGTCCCTTGTTCAATTTTTGCATTGTTAGCAATTGTTAGAAAAGAATAGTTTCTCCTTTAGGTCTTTTTCTTTGAATTTTGCTCAGGAGTGCAAAAAGATAAGTGTGGGGGAATTTGATAATTGAATATTTCATACACTACTTTTTGTCTCTTGATTAATAATTTAGGACTCTTTAGCTAATAAATAATGGCTTTTATACTTATTAGGCTTTGGGCCTTTTATTATTTTTAGCCATTATTTAATAATAAATTCCAGTTTTATATTGCTTCACCATTTTTACCATAACTCTTGAACCAGACATCGGATTTGCCTCATTTTTATCTCATATTTCAGATGATTTAGAGAGCTACAATTGTTATGAAGACATGAAGAGCACATTCGGACAAGAGAGTGGTTGATTTTGGAGCTGAAGTCATATGTATTTTTGGGCTCGAATTTTGTAATTAAAGTCCATTTTATTCTTTTCCGTTTTGAGCCTGAATTGTGGATTGGAGCCCCATTTCGTTTTTCCATTTTAGGTTAAGTGAGGCAACAGCGACAAACATATAGTCATTCACGTTTTTAGACAGTTTTGAATCAAATACAGAAGTTTTATTTTCTCTCATCAGTTCTTCCTCTGTTCTTCGTGTTCATGATGAACTTCTTCATTTCTACTCGATTTTCGTTTTGCAAATCCATGACTAGCTAAGCTACTGTGATTGACCCATGGATTGAGGATTCCACTATCCAGAGGACTCGCGCTTAATCGGTAACCGTCTGACTCATTTCTGCATTCTTTAATCGAATTCGATTTTTGGATTTGGATTGGGCTTTTGATTAAAAACCCATATCGACATTTTCCAAGGACGTAGTTCGAACTAGGTTAAAGTATTACTATGCGATCGTACGGTGATATGCCATTGATTCAAACAAATTCTCGAGCGATTGTTCGGTTGAGGGAATTTCGGACAAATGTAGAGATTTCGGTTTGTCAGTCGATCACGAGTTTGGTTATAATCTGTTTTCGTCCTAGGAAGGGAAGTGGTGGGAATTGGGTTAATCCTCGTTAATCTTCTATTTAATCTATGTTGTTTCGTTTTGTTTTTGCATATTTTCATTTTTAATCTCTTCTGAATCAAAAACCCCCAATTTTACTGTTTCTGTTCTATTGCTGTTCAAATTAAACCGACTATGAATTCGTTGGGAAACGACCCAGGTTACATTATACTGCAAATCCTTTTCTAATCTGGTTATTTTGAGAGATTACGGAAAATCTTTGTCAATTTCCTCTGATGAACTGATTTTAAATGATGTTGCCATTATGGATGTGGGTTTTGGCTCATTTTGACTTGTGACCCACCCAATTTAAATGATGTTGAAAATGTTCTTTCATATGTGACCTAAACGCTTGTGTCTTCAAGGCTATTTGGACATTCTTTTATGACCCATTATGGTATTCTTTTTCCTGTTGTTGCTTTACATGTTTCAGCAGCATTTGAGAAGGCCAAATTGCTTCAATTTATTTCCTTTCACCCTACTGTGATTTTGGTATCATCTATATATTCATTTATGTCATTGTGCCTTATGCTATTTTCATGTCCAGCCTTCTATTTCATTTTATGTAGCATTTTATTGGGCAAAATTGCTTCTGGTTTTTTCTTTGTAACAAAACAGATACATCGAGTTATGTGCCCTCGTATTCTCGCTGCTCTCATGTCCACCTTACTGCGCAAATTTCCTTCTGCTTCTCTTTTATTGCTTTTCCACAACTTACATTCAATGAAAACAAATAACAATTGCTTCAATCTGTGCTTGATATTTGGATGTTTTGTACTGCTCTTCCATTGAAAATTTTAATATACTGTTAAACATATTGTAAACCTGTTACTCTTCTTCTTCAACCTCACAACAACACTTTTTTCCAGTTGGTCTCGCCATTTTAACTGAGCTAACTTTCATTTTAATCAAATTGCTGCTAGTTTGTTGTCGTTACTTTATTACATGAAGCGATCAGTTTTTTCCATCCTGTGTCTCACCTTACGCAAAAACTCCTTCGCCATCCTCGATCAATTCACACCTTGTTCGAGCTTTTATTATTTGTCGAACTTATGGGATCTGGATGCCAATCATGATTGCAATTTCATATCCCATACATTGCAACTTCATCTTTCATCTCACCGTATTCGTGATTTGGGGTTAGGGTTCGGTTCGATGTGGTCGCACTGTTCAAACCATGGGAAAACTTTTTTTTTTTTTTTTTTTAAAGGGCATTTGCGGAAATTCACCTAATCTTCCCACTTAACAAACACTCAATTCTTCATACCAAACATATCATTTTCCCTCAACTAACTTCCTTTCCCTAGTGTACCAAACGGCTCACATTTTTAAAGTTCCCTCCTAATCTTCCATTCCTTTCCTTTCCATTCCTTTCCTTTCCTTCCCCAAACTTTCTTTGTAACAAACGGGTCCTAAGAGGCAACGACTACAAAATTGAGATGCAATCGAATTTTTCTTAATAATAAATGCAACAAATTTGAATCAACTCATCATCACAATTCGATCTGGTCAAGAAAATGTTTGAAAACAATTTTAAATGAACGTGGAATCAATAGTATTGAAATTTGAAATCAATGAATATTTTTTCATAATAAATATAAAGAAAGTGACTATCCTCTTTCTTAGCCATTTTTATTTTCTTTTGCTAGAGAGTGAATACTTTTGTTATGATAAATTTTTTTAAGTGGTATAGTAAATATTAATTTTTATTTCAGGAAAAAAAATTCTTAATCAAAAAATTAGTTTCAGGCTAATATTTCCAAATATGCTTAATGATCATTGGAGCATTACTAAGCTTACTGTAATACCTTATATCACTTACTTATTAATATTTATAAATACTCAAGACAGCAACTTATACTTAGTTTCAGACTTCAACACTCCAGAATCAAATCTGTCCATCAACAAAATGGCTTCCTTAAACTTTTACCATTGATACTTCTCAAAACAATGAGCTTTGATTGTCTAAATTTCTTTAAAATTCAAAGAGCCCTTTTTTTAATTAAATCTGGAAGTTTTTTCTAGTATCTCTAATGTCACTGTTATCATGTAAGATTCATGTTTAGCCTCAAGCAACAAAATCCATATAATAGCATATTAAAACCCCTCTGGACCAAAGAGATACAGGTTCGGACCTTGCAGCCCAATAAGCAAAATTATCATGCAACCATTTGATAGACTAATTAATACTTATATAAAAAAGGGCTAGTCGGATCCGGACTAGTCGGGCGAAGCCCCGGTGAACTAAGTGGGCAACAAAAAAAAACACTTAAATAAAACACCCTTCATCCTTGGGTTCAGCTAGCGTGGGGGTCGGACTTCCTCACTTTAAAGGAGGGGGTTTGATCCCTGCGGTGATCAAGGCGCTGGGGGAGGCATCCTAGGGGTCTAGGAAGCAATGGAAACGCTAGTAGAGGTGGAGGCATGTGTACTCTCTAGCCAGTATGACCTGTGAACTGGGCTCCAAGCGCCCTGCCCTTGGATTGTGGGTGAGCTCAACCCCTTTTCTAAAATTTTTATATAAAAAAAACACTTATATAAAACACTACTAACTATTTATATTCCTTCTTATTTCTTAATTAGAGAACCATACACCATATTGACGAAACAGGGAGCTTAGTTTGGCAATCATAAATACAAAACCAAATAACCCATGCAACCTCAAATAACCTCAAAGATCATTATTTAAGCTTCAATCTTCCAAATTGATGGACCCCCTGTTTCAATTTACACAACCCAGCAGCAACTAATCAACATACTGAAAGTGGAGCTATATACCCAAGAGGGGGGGTGAATTGGGTATTTTAAAAACTTTTGAAAGAAGCTCTGTTTTTAGACAATAAAAACAGAGATGAACAGAGTAAAGGGAAGAAGAGCTGGACACAGAGATTTATACTGGTTCGGTCTTAACAACTTGACCTACATCCGGTCCCGACTCACCGGGATTTTCCACTATCAAAGATTACACACTCGTACTCAAAGAGTAGCTCTCTCTAGAACTCACTCCCCCTTACAAGTTGTAATCAATGAACTCCCAAATCACCAAGTCCCCTTGACTTGTGATTCTTCTCAATAAATGATTTATAGATAAAAACTCTCTCTAAGAGTGAATAACAATAAACACCGAAGCTTATAATGTCGAAGACAGGATTACAAGTGAAAACTAAAAGGTTGTTGAGGAACTTGAATGCTTGTGCGTTTTCAGTTGTTGTAGTAGTTGAGAGGACTTGAATGCAGTCCTATTTATACTCAGAGATCATTAGATGACCGTTGCTATTTCAACAGATCCGTTGGAGAGACTCTGCCAAGGTTAGGAAGTGAATTTTGGCTTCTTCTCTCTCTAAACTCGCTTAATCCACTGGCCAAGTAGACCGTGTTGACCTTCCGCAAATCAATCCGTTTGAAACACGGTTGCTTGTTGTAGAAAACATTCTTTAATGCTTTGCCGTGTGCAAATGGAATAGCCAAAGTAGTGCAACTCTCTCGTATAGAGCATTTAATGTTTCAACCACTTTTTGCTTTTTGCTTTATCACTCCAAAATCATTCTCTAAATCACCCGAGACTCACTAATAAGATCATTAAACATAGCAAGGCATGTAGAGAGAATATTACCACGGAAAGTATTAGGATCAAACAAGAACACTTTGCAAAAACATAGAAATCGATTCAAAATGTTATTGAGCAAACTAGTTTGCTTTCAAAACTTGATTTTCAGAGCACTTAAGTCTAAACTCGAGTTTCAAAACCTAAACTCGAGTTTTCATCTTCCGAGAGCAAAGTCGTGTTTCGAGCTTTTGGACCAAAGTTTAAATGAATCTCAAAACTTGAGTTACCAAAACCAAACTCGAGTTTTGGATTGTTAATGAAAATAATATGTTGTAGTCCAAAACTCCAAAACTTGAGTTTGAGAACAAAACTTGAGTTTTCAAACATTCAATAAAGTGAGTTGTTCTCGCTTGAACAAAACTCGAGTTTTGAAATCAAAACTCGAAGTTTTCATATTATCATGAAAACTTTGAAAACTTGTAATGCTCTCGGGTTGGCCAAAACTCGAGTTTTAAAATCAAAACTTGAGTTTTCACTTTACTAAGTGAAAACAGAATAATTCAAATTCGATGACAAGGCGCGAGGACCGAGTTTGAAAATTTAAAAGTCCTTGTTCTGTCAAAACTTGAGTTTCACATGCTAAACTCAAGTTTTAAGTTTTGAGTTGAGTGGAAAACTAGGAGCTCTCCGTAGGTCTCAAAACTTGAGTTTTCTACTCAAAACTCAAGTTTTGCTCGATAATTGAAATCGACCATTTCTCCGCAAGACCAAAACTCGAGTTTTAAAAACAAAACTCGAGTTTTGTCTTGTCGCAAGTTTTTCTACTTCCTAAGACAAAACTCCTAGCTAGTTTACAATTGTCACTCATCATCAAAACACATAGAGAACTAACATTCTCCCCTTTTTGATGATGACAACACTTGTAAACCGAATTCCAAGAATTTGAAAAAAAAAATCATTCACTTTTGAAAAAGTTGTTATGAATGTGATAGAATTCAATACTTATGCAAATCGAGATAGACAACGAAAGCAATGATAGGATCGATAGTTTCATTCATAAAGCTAGAGTTGTACGATTCATTAAAACAAAAACAAACCTACATAATGAAACATAAGCATCAAATCTAGTAAAAGAAATTCAAATGCAAAGGCCAACACCAAATAAAGCTAATCCACTTCAAAAGCCCCAAATTCTCGAGCTATTAATCCACTTTCTCTCCCCCTTTGTCATCTTCAAATTGGGGAGGATCAGTATGGAGAAGAAAAGGTTCAGTGGTAGGAGTGGAAGGAGAGGGGAGAACCTCAGTGGTGGGAGAAGAAGGGGAGGTAGAGGAGTCAGGTAAGATTTCAGTAGCCGGAGTGGAGGGGGAAGGTAGGACAATGGTAACAGGGGTAGATGGATTAGGTTGGGTTGTAGGAAAAGTGAAGGAGGGGGAAGATGGAGTCTCGAGTTCGAGCTTAGGATGTGAGGTGCCGCGGATGAGAGTCCAATCCCTAAGTGCTTCATGATCCTGTCAAGCTTGTCATTAGAACTACAAATTGAAACCCATTGTGAAGAGATTTTGGCATCCAAATCATTTGTCCGATCGTAGAGCTCGGAATGCACACCCTTTAATTTACCTTTAACAACTACTACAACCTTTTGATTAACCAAGATTCAATTGATCTTGAAAAGCGATCTCACTCCCAAATTAACCCCAATAACAGAAACTAAAGATGGGAGGAGGTTTGAGAGTCTCACCTTTCTTAGTTTTAGGTATTGCATACAGCCAAATCGACCAACCCTTCCTCTTCTTTGATGATCGCTCACTCTCTCTCTCTCTGGTTCTGGTATCCAGCCGAAATGAAGAAGTGAGGGAGGTGTGTAAATATTAGGCCGAATGAGAGTCATGAAACGGGGGAGGTGAATGGACGAAGTGATTTAAATAAGCAATAGAGAATTGGTTTAATTAGACAAATGAGGGAGTATGTGTGGCAATGTGTAGGCACGTGGCTTGATCATAATAAAAATGGGAGGGGTGAGGTGTTATATATTAATTTGAGGGGAAGGTGAGGTGCTGTGATTCTCACCCCAATATAAATTGTTTGATCCTCTTTTACTCTCAATAAGGCTTTTGTTTGTAATTTAGTCTTTTTCTTATTTAATTGCACACATTATGTAAGTGTTAGAAATTAATCCTTAATTCCATATAAGGATTTTTTTCTTCCTCAATTAGCTTCTATAGTTCATTAAATATTGACTCTAAAATTTCTAGGCCAATATTTATTCTCCAATTATTTTTCCTTAAATTTTCAAAAAAAATGTCTTAAATTTTAAATAATAGCTTTAAAAATATTTATGCCAAATTTTCCATCATTAATCCCCTCACAATATTTCTATATCCTCAAAATAATATTTTATAATTTCCTTCTAAATTTTTCAAGGTCCAAAAGTAACTTTGATATAATCTTAAGCTTTTCCTCATAATAAACTTAAGACTTTGGACTCCTTTTAGCTTAGCAATCTTCTTATTTCAATCATATTTCTAAACTCCTTGTCCCTAAATTTGGGATGTTTCATGAATTGTTGATCTTGTTTGTTGAATGACCATTAATAAGCAAGAGATATGATCTTAATTTACTGGAAAGGAATTAATATTAGACCTCCATTAAACAATATGTGTTAAGGGAGTTACTGTGTAATTCCAGCTAAGTTCATAAGCTTCAGTCATGGGTCTATCTCACATAATCAAACACTGTCTCATGGTATTCCAAACTCAAATTTTGCATAGACATGTGACGAAATTAAAGTTGGGAATAAATATATAGGATTGTTGGAAAACTCATGTATACAGAAGGGGTGGGTTAACTAAAGAACATTGCTATACTCATTCATCGTCTTTAGGAATTTCTGTCGTTAGTTGTTCGTTTCTTTCTGTATCCGCATTTTCTTCTTTTGCTCTCAGCTATCACACATTCTTCGATGGTACGATGTTCTTGTTTTTTCCTTAGGGTTTATCTTGTTTTTCTTTAAACGTAGGGTTATTGTGCAGAGTTGTCTAGATTTCCTTTAATGGGTTGGACTCATCCTTCTTTGTTTGGCCCAGCATTTCTGGGTGAAAGTTGCAAAGAAGGGAGAAATCAAAACTCAACCTATTTTTATCTTGATAACTCTCAATCATACTCATTATTGATTGGTTACATTCCAATTTTAGATTTAGTAGTTTACATCACTCATATCACATCAAAACATCTTTTGATTTTATCAAATCAAGCAACTACTATTCATTCTCTTGCATGCATATTATAGTATTATAATCTCTGTAGGATGATACTCTACTCATCATTTTATTACTTGTTTGATCGGTATACTTGCCAAGTAAAATCACTAACAAGTTCTTGGTATCATTGCCGGGATTTTTAACATTGTGTATGTGTGCACGGTTTTGTTTAGTAGTTGCAATTTGATTTATTTTTCTTAACCTTTAACTATTGATTTTCAGGCACCTTTGCTGTGTGTATGATCGATTCTCATACTCCTGAACTCAAATCCTTTGACCGTGAGATAGAAAGAACCATTAGACAAAGAAGAAGGAAGCAAAAGAGAAGAGGATTCACTACTGCACCAGCAAAGATGGCAATGAAAATCTAGATAGAGCTGGTATACCTATTCTAGCAGGGGGAGCTGATGATGACTTAGACAGGGCCATTATGGCATGGGATTCCTAACCTAGATGGATTGAGCTCTTGGATTACTCCACTAGATATATAGCTACACCTCAGTTCAAGCTAAAACCTGTTATATTCCAGATACTACAATGGGACAGTTTAGTGGGATGTCAATTGAAAATCCCCATCTTCATTTGCAAGTTTTATGGAAGTCGGTACTTTTTAACGTCTATTTTTTAAAAACGGGTGTTGATTGGGAACATTAGATCCCTACTTTATAGTAGTGAGCATCTATGTTAATTTTATTGAAGTTATATATAATTTAAATTACTTTCCAAGAATGACCTCAATTATTTCTCTACTTAATTAATTCCTTTCTCTCTCCATATATATGTACTTGACATTAAATAAGGGTATTTTAGGAAAAAAAGTAAAAGATTCTTTAGAAAATTTGCAAAAAGACACATACATACATTAGGGACTAAAGAAAACATTTAAAATGAGGCTGGGAAAAAAACTGGAGGGGTACATATCAAGTCTGGTATGACGAAGTCTCAGAATTGAATTATTCTTTTTTTTTTCTTTAGTGACGGGACAAAATCAAAGCCATGGCTTGATAACCAAGGTGGTAGATGTGTTTAGAGTCAAAGGATGATGATGAGCTTTGTGTTTAAAAATTTCTCACACTTCGAGAATAGAATGAATGGTCTTATCTTATTATACTGTTAATTTATTAGCCAAGTTTTAAATTGAATTGATTATAGACATCACACATATCACATGAAATAATTATGTTTTCTTATAGCTATCTTATTAGGTTAGATTTGAATATTGTCCAACCCACAGTTGATGATAATTTTCTAATTGACATTTTCTACATTCATATAGATTTAAACTCAATACCTCATACATATTTAAGCAGTCAAAGCTTTTTATATTATAATCAACACCTATATATAATTATGTTGTATTTTAAAGTTGATATAAATTTATAATTAAAGACTTTTTTTACAACTATAAGACTTTTTTTATGTTATTTCAAAGAACTCAAAGACCAAAATTTCCGGCTATGCAAAAATGCTTATGATCTCGGTGTCACTAGTGCAAAAAAAGGCTTTAAGACCGCCTCATTTGGAGCGGACAATGGACACCCCGGTCTTAAAGGAATGACAAGGTGGCAGTTCCGTAAATATAAAGAACTTCTTGCACCGGACCAATTTTTCACCGCTCTTAAAATCATTATTGAGACCGACTAAAATACCACCGGTCTTAAAAATTGAACTGAAATTTCAATTACTTTCTAAATATATCTCATATAGCCGTACTTATATTTTCTCGCGGTAAAACATAATAAGGAAAAATTTAAATATAAAAAGTCTAAAGTTTTAAGACCGAACTTATCAATAAGACGGTCTTAAAAGTTTTTTTCAAGACCGGACATATGATACTTGCGGTTTGAAAAAGTTCATTAATATTAAGACCGGCGTTTTAAAAGGAACGGTCTTAAAGGTTAAACTTTTTAGATCGGACGTTTAATATGACCGAGATTAATGTAAATATTAAGACCGTCTCTTTTTTATCCGGTCTTAAAAATCCAAGCAAGATATACATTTCTTCGCGCGAAAGCTTTTGTTACTCTGTGGAGAACCTCTGTTCACATTCCGAAACCCTTCCTGTTGCATTACCTCTCTTCCTCGCCCACGTACCATCAGCCCCCGTTACTCTCTCATTTGCTCGGGCATTCCTCTCTTCCCGTCTCGAAAATGGACGGTGAAAACGAATCTATTCGTGTTCCGGCAACGCCAGCTTCGTGTGATCGGGTGTGAGTGAGAACGAACCCTCTTCATCTCACAATGAGGCTCGTAATCGCCCGCACGCCGTGGTAGAAGAGGCACACGAATGATGGATGTGACCCTAAGTCGGACTTCTCCGGGTCAAAGCTCGAGATTCGTTTAATGCAAGGTTGGAACCTTTCGGTCCTAATAAAAGCAAATATAATAGTTTTGTCGGCCTGTCTAGCACGCAAAGCAAGGTTAGCATCTTGACGGATGAGTGGAAAAGTGTGGACTATAAGAATGTAAAGGATCCTATTTGGGAGACTATCCGGGTTACATACATCGTCCCTCGATTGTCGAAGTTGAAAGACAAGACATTGTCTTATTGTGCTGATCGGTGGAGGAAGTTTAAGACCTTTCTCGCTAACACGTATATTTTCTCCGATGTTCTCGCCTCGCCAAACATCCTTGGGAAGTTTATACATTTATTGATGAACGAATTTGGCGACAATTTGTTCTTCTCGCGGACCACTCGAAGCTCGGTGAGTTTATATTTAGTTTTGTTTTCCCTTTTGTTTGCTTGTTAACATGTGCGGATATGTGAATGTTATTGTGTTCATCTAATCCGTTAGTTATATAATAGTTCGGTGTGTGAATAGAAGTATACATTTCCGCCTTTGTCTATGCAAGTCCGATATGTCAACCCCGAAAAGGTAAATTACGATGAGAAGGTATTAATTGTGTAATGGTTTGTCTTGCAAAGGAGGAAATGAATAGTCTTAAAAGGGGGAAACTTTATATACCCAATTGTTACTATCTAACGGGGATCGGCTTTGATCCCAGTTTGGATGCCTTAAAAGGATCAAGTTTGTATTATTCTCAGTAAGCATAATTCTCTTTTGTTTCTTAACCTATCTATCTAGCTAGCACTACAAAACATAGCTCCAATTTCTTCTACAATTCTACATCTTCCTTAAATAAAATGTTGAAACTTGATGAAGTGAAGAATTTGACTACCTTTGTTTGATTGACGTTCATATGAAGCGAAGTTCTCTAATTTCGTTAGTGACATGCATGGCTGGAATTCATAATTAATAGATGTTTTCAATCCCGATTCACGTAAAAGAAGGGAACAAGCACAGAGAGAGGTAGAAAGAATGATTGCCCTCATAGGGCTTCTCGCGACGGATATCAAAAGGCCGAAAAAGATTTGATGGTGCCAAGCGGAAGAGATTGGATGATGAAGCGTAATCCAAGTCCTTCGTGATACATGCTCCTCCATCTCCAATACGTCGCGAAGAGTTGTGGTTGCATATTCGGCAAAAGCCAAGCGGCGCCTACACGAGTGAACAAACTCGTCTAGTTCCGAAAGAATTGTAAGTATCGTTATCGTTATTTTTAGTTACTAAATATGTTTCATTACTAAGCTTCTCGTTATCCGTATCTTACAGAAGATCTTAAAAAGAAAGAAGCGAGAGGGATCTTTTGTGTCGGACAGAGGAATGATGTTCTGACCGTTGCGACCGGAAAACCGGATCACCCGGGGCGTGTAAGGGGGATTGGAGGATGGGTAGGCATAAAGCAAGTCTTTGGTACATCCAAACGCCATAGACAAAGTATGGTTACCCGGGAGGAGATGGACCAGACGCTGGCTGCTAATAAAGCTTCAATGATCGCAATGTTTCAATCCGAGATGAGCCGGATGAAGGAGGAACCGAGTCACCGAGGCTGCTTTTGAGCAATCGTCCGAGACCAGTGTTCCCTTCACACACTCACCTCGCAACCGTGCGGCCAGAGCACTAGAGGGAGCCGCATTGTTGGAGAGTCGAGCAACCTTGTGACCTTTATGTGGAGGATCCCGATCATCATGATGGACGATTATTGGTTGCAAAAGGGACTGTTCACAACTTGGGATCAACCGTACACCACCAACAAATGCCCGATGATGAAGTCGAGTGTCGTTGAAAAGGTGATCATTGATGCACGGCTCCCTCTCCAAACCGATGAGCCGAAGCTTGTGAGTGATGTCAAGGGAACCTTCATCCCTTGGCCGGTGAAGCTTGTACATGTCTCTACCGCTCCCGAAGCTTCAATCCCTCTTCCTCCAGCCCATCCCCTCGTCGGGCTCCATCCCCTCCTCAAGCTCTATCCCCATCGCTAAGTTGGTTTGCCGCTGGGAAAAAATATCCGATCTAATGAAAAGTGGATATTTTAAGGATAAATCGTGGGCCTGTCGATGAAGTAGTAGGTGTCCCTCATCCTATGCCCGTTCAAGTTGACACCGTTGATGTTGAGTCCCAGTCCGCCGCTTCCTCGATGAGAGCTTACTGATGCAGTTGTTAGAATTTTTATGAAGTAAGTATCTTCTATCTATGAGTACATCATTTAAATGCATCGTTTAGACATACATACATATATACTAATTCCCTGATCGATGTCATTATGGTAGGTTCTTGCATCATGAATTGGTTCAAAGGTGCGGGATCAACGATCTTGGATTCTTGTGCCCCGTCTATTCAAGTCAAACATCCATGCAGGAGAGACAGGAGTACATATCAAAGAGGTTGTGCTCAGTGATCATAAAGTTGTACTTTTTGCCATTCTTCCACAGGTACATATCAAAAATCTTGTCCGCAATTCACGTAATTCTGCTACATATATATATCACCGAGTATAGTTTATCGATGTGAATTTTCAGCCGCCACGGCGCTTGGTCGTCATGTGCATGGACGAGCATAAAGTTATCTTCTTATGCTCCACTCACACCGAGCCATTGCCTTCGTTGGTGCACCATCAACGAGTAAGCATGTCATTTTGATTCTCTTGTCGACATCTCTCGTTGTGAATTTTAAGTGAATCATTGATAAATTTGTGATTTTGATGATAGTGCCATGAGGACCTTCCAAAGACTAGAAAAGAAAAGGCGTGCTACTCGGGACAAAGACCCCATATGGTACAAACCAGAGGTTGGTACAATATTTAATTTGTAGCACACCGCCTTGTGAACTTGGTCATTGAGCTATATATATGCTCTTATATATATTTCTTGTTCATTTTAGACCCGTCGGCAACCACGAGAGTCCAACTTATGTGGCCGATTACATCATGAAACACATGTATGATATTACAAGGCGAGGGGATACTAAATTAACCGCAAAGGTAAATGTATTTGATGTTACATATTATGCAAGTTAATTCAGTTTCGGCTTCTTGTTACAAATGAAATATGCACGCAAGTTAATTCGATTCTTGTCTTTGATGTTACGAGATGTTTCAATGCAAAACTCCCTTTCGATGATGAACTGGAGCACATACGCAATGTGTTTTGTGAATATCTCGTATGGTCGATCTTAGAGTCAGAAAAATGACAATAATTAATGTCCTAAATTCATTTGTAAGTATAATCAGTAGCAACAATAATCGATCTTCGTAAATTTGTTTATTTTTTGAACAATTCATTTGTAAATATACATAGGCAATGTAAAATTCAATAAATAAATTTAGTTAATTTTTCGAACAATTTTCTTGTGTCCATTTTGGGTTTCGAATGTATTATTGGATGGTGGATATAGCTATTTAATTTAGTGTTTGAAATCGAGACTTTTAGGACCGTTCATTAAGAGCATGTCCGGTCTTAAAGGTCCGCAAAAATCTTCGGTGTAAAAAGTATGAGACTTTTAGGACCGTATATTTCTTTAGTGTCCGCTCCTAAAAGCTTAAAAACCACATGAACTTTTAGGTCCGGACGTATTATAAAAGGTCGGTCTTAAAAGTCCACCGCTTAACTTTTAGGACCGTAGTTTTATATATAATCGGTCTTAAAAGTCTTTTGGTTAAAAGTATGTTTAACTTTTAGGACCGTATGTTGTTATTTGTGCGATCTTAAAAGTCATTCACCTTTAAATACCCCTTTTCGACAAATTAAATGGTTTGGGTTGAAGACAACCGAGGTTCGGCGTTTCGCTCAAGCTAGGTCCTTCTTTATCATCGTTTTTACCTTTCCATGTGTAGAGGCAAAGCATTATCGGTGTCCCTTTTATTTTGTCTTTTGTCTTTTTGTCGGAAAAAGAAGGAAGATAATGAAAAGGACACTTTGTTTCTCACATGGGGAGGTAAAACCGACGTCAACGAAGGTCCAACCTTGAGAAGAATAGTCACTTTGTTTGTTCTTGTCCGAATAAGGTAAAAGCTCCTTTTTTTTGTATGTTCTTAACCGTATTCTCGTGAATTTCGTTGTTGGATTTACACGAGGACAATGTTTTGTTTGTTTCCTTTTTGTCGGAAAAAGAAAGACGATAATGAAAAGGACAAGAGGCAATCGGATATGGAAACCAAAGCCGACAAAAATGGCAAAGTGTTTTTAGGACCGTCGATTTACTAACTAAAGTCTTCGTTCTTTTATTTTAGGTTTTTTAGTCTCGCCATTATCCGTCCTTCATAGTTGCCTTGTTTATTGCTTTCCGGTTCGGATAAAGTACTAAACTCGCACGAGAACAAAATTTAAAAATATTTTATTTACTAATTTTTTTACGCGCCCTATAGGGGCAGCGATCACAAAAAAAATAAAAAATAAAAATGCAACAAAAAAAAACTAATCCCTCTCGTAGTCGGAAAGGGAGGGGGCGTCGGAGTCGTCGGAGTTGTCGGAGTCGTCTTCAGCGGGATCGTAGTTCACGTCATTGGCCTGGAGTACCATGTTCAGCTTGTTGTTCATGGTATGAGCAAGCTGAACCAATTGGCCCAAACGTCGATCGATTTGATCGACGCGGGCCACCTGATCGCACCAACCGCTTCGATCGGATTTGGAGGAGGCGGTGGCGGGGGGCGAGGTTGAAGAGGAGGAGGAGGAAACGGAGGACCGGGGGAGCAGCCATTACGGTGGGGGCCGAGGTTGAAGATGAGGAGGATGAAACGGAGGACCCGGGGGGGAGAAGAATGTGAAGAAAGTACAAGAACAACGGGTTTAAATAGAGAACCCATCCCGAACAATGTGAAACGCCGAAAGCTTTAACGAGGAGACGCATTGTTCATCGAATACGAGGAGACGCCTAGTTGGGAAGTTTATCTCGGAAGCCGAAGAGACTCGCATGATTCATTTGAACGGTGTGTAAGTACGGGTAAATGATAAAAGGCCGGTCTTAAAGGTAATACTTTTAGGACCGGACTTATTATAAAAGATCGGTCTTAAAAAATTAAATAATAGAATTTTATACCGCATACCTATAAGTACCGGGTTAATGATAAAAGGACGGTCTTAAAATAAAATGAATTGGAAAACTATTAAATAATGGAATTTTATACCGCGTACCTATAACTCCTTATTAATTCCTCACTACCTCGTAACTCCAAACTACGTACGTGGCTATCTCGAGAACAGACTCCGCCTCTATTAATTAACTCCTCATACCTTTTCGCCCTAACCGCTTGCTCAAACCATGG
Organism: Acacia acuminata; assembly: GCA_019022655.1. Taxonomy (NCBI): domain Eukaryota; kingdom Viridiplantae; phylum Streptophyta; class Magnoliopsida; order Fabales; family Fabaceae; genus Acacia; species Acacia acuminata. Next base: position 307,544 of record JAFJYI010000208.1, read on the forward strand.
TTAGATTCAAGAGAGCGCTCGTAGGGGTGCTCTTAGTCGTGATGCTCGTGCCTTCCGTCGATCGTTATACGGTGCGCCTCCTCCATCGAGAGTCCGTCCTATTGTGAGAAGAAGAGTCTCGGGTCGTTGGACCCATTGTTATTTCTTCGGATGATGAAGAGGTTCCCGCTCCCCTCTCCAACCTCTTGGCCCCACCGCGACTACTACCGACCCTCTCCTCTTTCCTCTAATGAAGCATTGTGGCCGATTCGAGTAATACGTAAACTTGCCGATCTCCGTGGGAAATTAATGCTGTTCACGCCGAAATCGCCAAGGCTTTGGAGGATAATAAGCTTTAGGAGATGTTTAGTCGATTCTTGTTTTTGATAATTTTCTCGCTTGTTTTTGTTTTGTATTTTTTCTTGTGTACGTGTATATGCAAGTAATATATGTAATTAAAGAAACTCCAGTTTTCCTTTAATTTTTATTCATTCGATTCTTTGCGCTCGCCAAATCCTTTATTAGAAATCACAAAAAGAATTTTAGGACCGGAGTATTATAAAACGGCATGGGTCTTAAAAAGTTGTATATATACACAACCGTCTCCTTTTAATGAACCGGTTTAATTGTCTCAATTTAGGTCCGGAGGATTATAAACCTCCGGTCTTAATAAAATCCCAAATATAAAACATGTCTCGCTCGTCGCGGAATATTAAATTTCCTCTCTCGAACTTCTCTTGTCGCGCCTAAAGTGTTACTCGGGTTCCGTCGCCACTTCGCCGCCGGGTTTGCGTTGCTCTCTCGACAATCACTTTCTCGGTTCCTTAGCTAAACGTCTATAGACCAAGCTGTAAGAGGTGTTTCGGTTATATAAGTTTATGATTTTCCTGCTCCTCGTTCGGGTTTTTCCGGGTTGAGCGAAATCGATCAAATGTTCTTGTGGGTTTCGTGTTGTTAATGGATATTGTATTTTGAAGATTATAATTGCATTTTAGACCTACCCAACTGACCAATAAATGTTTTTAGGGTACTCTTTTTTGTCGCAACATCAACGTTCGTGGCGGGAGAAGAAAGACTAAGCAAACGCATTTGAATTTATATGATATGGTGAGTCCACAAGACCTTCACGCGATGAATTTAATTTCCTCGTCATGCATTTATTTTGGTTCTTGGATTCTCGTGATACATTTATGACCAAAAGTGATTCTTCGTTTTGCATTTAATGAGCAAGTTTATCCGGAAAAAAAAAGGAAAAAAAAGACTTAACCGACATTTGAGCATATATATGTATGTTAAATCTTTCCGTCTATATATATAGGAATTCTACTATGGATCACGTTGGATAAATGCTAAACGGACAAGTGTTGAATATCGAATGGGGTGAGAGACTTTATAAAATTTGCTAAACAAAATGCCCATGCCGAGGGTGGGAAGTTTTATTGCCCTTGTGTAAAATGTTTGAATGAGAGGCGACTAAGTCCCGAAGTTATACACACACATTTAATTTGTGAAGGAATTTGTAAGACTTATACAAGTATGGGTATGGCATGGTGAAAAATACCAAGTGGGTCTCAACATAGGGAAGTGGCCTTTGATGATAATGACACGGATATGGATGATCACATAGAGGACATTATCCGTGATGTAGGAGAAGAGGCTTTTCATCAATCACATGCATATGGTAATATGTGCGGTGATGCGAGACCCCTCTATACCGTGGGTGTAAAAAATACCAATTGTTGAATGTATTGAAATTGGTAAGCTTGAAGGCACGTCATGGATGGAGCGACAAGAGTTTTTCAGAAATTCTTGAGGCTTTTAAGGACATGCTTCCGGATGATAATGTGTTGCCGCATCGATACTATGATGCTAAGAAAATACTTTGTCCACTGGGGATGAAGTACAAAAAGATCCATGCATGCCCGAATGATTGCGTGTTGTATAGAAAAGAGTTTGAAGAGGAGCAGAGTTGTCCGAAATGTGAAACCCCAAGGTACAAGTCAAATAAGGGGCCTCGCAAAAGTGTTGTGGTATCTTCCAATCATACCAAGGTTCAAGCGGTTGTTTGCGAATGAAAATGATGCAAAAAATTTGAAGTGGCATGCGAGATGAGAGGATTTCGATGGAAAGCTTCGACATCCGGCCGATTCTTCTCAATGGAAGAAAATCGATCAATTATTTCCGAACGGCGAAGAACCTAGGAACCTTAGGCTTGCCCTTAGCACGGATGGCATGAATCCATATGGAAGCCTTAGCAAAGCATACATAGTTCATGGCCCGTACTATCGATTATTTACAACTTATCTCCAATGTTATGCATGAAATGAAAGTACATCATCTTTGTCTATGTTGATTTCGGGACCGAAACAACCAGGAAATGACATTGATGTTTACCTTGACCCTTGATCGAAGACTTGAAGGAGTTGTGGGCGAAGGTGTTGATGTTTTTGACTCTTTCAATAAGGAGGTGTTTAAAATGCGAGCCATGATATTTTGTACTATAAACGACTTCCCAAAGATATGGGAACTTGTCAGGTATAGTGTAAAAGGCCATAAAGCATGTCCGGTTTGTGAAGAAGGCACACGCTACCATCAACTTCAACATGGAAGAAAGACGGTTTATCTTGGACATAGGAGATTTCTTAGACGGGGCCACCCATATCGTCGATTGAAGAAAGCCTTTTTTGGTGGCCAAGAGTATGAAGATGCTCCGATGGCATTGACCGGGAGCAAGTTTATGAAAAGGTGAAAAATATCAATGTCGTATTCGGTAAGACCGCAAAGTGTAGAAAAGAAACAAATATATGGAAGAAGAGATCTGTATTCTTCGATCTTCCATATTGGCGCAATCTTGATGTGAGACACAAGTATTGATGTCATGCATGTGGAGAAAAATGTATGTGATAGTATTGTTGACGCTTCTCAACATACAAGGTAGTTCCAAGGATGGTGTGAAGGCAAGATTGGATCTCGATAGCAATGGGAATACGCAAAGAGTTACATCCAAGGCCGATGGGAAGAGAACTTATTGTCCCCCAGCTTCTCATACTTTGTCTAAGGATGAGAAACGAAGTTTTTGTGAGTGTTTACATGGCACAAAAGTTCCCACGGGGTATTCTTCAAATTTGAAGAGGCTTGTATCGATGAAGGACTTGAAATTAGTAGGCCAAAAGTCTCATGATTGTCATGTCTTGATGCAACAGCCTACTCCCAATAGCTATTCGAGGCATCGCCGAATATGATCTTCGGGTCGTTTTGACTAGACTTTGTGTCTTCTTCAATGCGCTTTGTGGTAAAGTTTTCCAGATTGAAAAGTTGGATGAATTGGAGAATGAAGGATATCTTATCTTGTGCCACCTTGAGAAGCTTTTTGTTCCTACATTTTTTGACATCATGGTTCATCTAATTGTTCATCTAGTGAGGGAGATAAAGATGTGCGGCCCTATCCATTTATGGTGGATGTACCCAATTGAAAGATCTATGAAATTCCTAAAAGGGTACGTGAAGAACGCATACCGGCCTTTAAGCATCGATTGTTCAGAAATATGTTTCGAAGAAGCCATGGAATTTTGTCAAGATTATTTGGCCAAAGTAAGACATATTGGGCTTCCAAAACGTCAAAGATGCCGATGGGGGTAGACGAGGGCTTCCGTAAAGAGTGTGGATCCCGATGAATTGTCACAAGTCCACTTATACATCTTGAATAATGTCGATGAAGTTCAAGCGGCATAGCTGCACATAAAGCAGTCAGTAAGGAAAGAAAATCATCGAATGATCGAATAAAGGTTGATTAGGGAGCATAATGTAACTTTTGCAAACTGGTTCAAACAAAAGGTCGAGGGAGAGGAATGTGTTTCGATACAATCAAATGGTTAGCGAGTGGTCCCGAGGTTGATGTCATAAGTTGGAATTCGTATGTGATCAATGGTTATACATTTTACACGAAGTCCCTAGATGATACGAGCACAGTCCGAACGGTGGTGTTATGTTAGAGAAATTTGAATCTATGCACTTCTCCGGTTCGAAAGACAAGAGCCCTTTATTGGCAGTCATGCCATATTATGGGGTTATTGAAGAGATTTGGGAGGTGGACTATGTGAAAATTAGATTTCCCATTTTCAAATGCAAGTGGGTTAATGTCAATAATGGTGTTCGAATCGATCGGCTAGGATTTACATTAGTCGATGTCAATGGTAGAAGTTTTGGAGATGAACCTTTTATTATGGCAGACTGTGCAAAACAAGTGTTCTATATCACCGATCAAGAAAATAAAATGTGGTCTGTAGCTCTCCAAGGAAAGAGGGTCATTGATATTGATGAGGAAATGAATTCAAATTATGGTATTCCCGGAGTACTCCTTTTCAAGGGGTCTACCTGGACATGAACGAAGAAGATGAAGCGGATAATGAACCCGCATAAGAAGTGATCATCAAGAAGGGATATGGGAAGATATCACTTTATAAAAGAGTCAATTCATAAGGTAATATTCATATGCAGATTTCTTTGAAGACTTTAAGGCTTTAACTATATATATTATATTCCTTCTATCTATGTTCATAGTTAATGTCACCGATGACTATGAATTTTCTTCTTGTTTTATTTTTGTGGCGGGATCCGATCCAAAGGGGCATGTTATATAAGAGGATGTTACGTTGTTGGGTGGGGGAATCAGATGAAGGCATGGTGAATATTATTTTGGGCGCATGTATGTTGTACTTGTAACTTATTGTATTTGTAAGAAAGTTATCTTATTGTATGAATTAATTTAGGTGTTGTAGTCATAGTAATCATTAATTAAGAGGCCAAATAGCTCATGGTGAATAATATTTGTATTCTTTTTCCAATTCAATTTATTCAAATAATTGTTCATAGCTTGTAGCTTAAAGTATCGAATTTTATGTCTTGGATTGGGTGGTGGATTTGTGTATATATATAATCAGGAAGAACAGCAGGGAAAAATTTGGGAAAATTTAGACCGGAAATAATAAGACGGTGTTAAATGTTCACTTGTTAAGACCGGATGTAATTATATGACCGGTCTTAAAGATCGTGATATTTTAACATGGTCTTTTAAGACCGGTTTATTTAGACGTCCGTCTTAAATTAAAATATTTAAGACCGGATGTTTTTATCATCCACTCTTGAAAGTCAGTCCTTTAAGACCGTGTGTAATTATTCGTGTGGTCTTAGAAGCCGCTATTTTTCAGACCGTATGTGTCTTGTCCGGTCTTATAATTACGATCTTTTAAGAGCGACCTATTTTCCGCGGCCTTAAAAGTTGAGCATTAGGATCGAACAAAAAATATTTCGGCTTCATTTAGTACAACTTTTTAAGACCCAAGTTTTTAAATGTCCGGTCTTAAAAGAGTTTCTTTAAGACCGGTTCGAGTCCGGTCTTAAATGGTAGACTTTTAATACGGCATTTGGAACAAGACAGGTCGCATATCCGGTCTTACGACCCCCTTTTGTCCGGCCTTAAAAGCCTTTTTCCACTAGTGTGTATTTGGATTATTGATGGAAAAGGTGGAATAATTAAAAAAAGGGGAAAGTGGATTTTTTTTTCTATTGCAAACTTAAAATATATAGTAAAAGTAAGATGGTGAGATGTTAACATTATGTTTGGATTGACTTTTGTGAAAAAGTTAGTTTAAAAAACTGAAACTTATTTAGATAATTAATGAAAAAATAAGTTTAAATGTAAAATAATTGACAAAGACATAAATTTGATTAAATGAGAGATATATATTATATGTACATTCATTCTAATAAAAATATTAACATTATATAATTTTAAGAGAAATGTTTCTAGCAATTTTTTTTTTTAAGAAAAATACAAAAATTAAAATAATAAAAATATTTAATTATGTAAATATTTAATAATTTATTATTCATTTTAATTTATTAATTATTCATATTTTAAAATAAAATAATAGAAAATTGGACTTAATTAAATATATTTTAGAAATAATTTTTTTATAATCACATGTATTCTTTTATTGAATTAAGTCCTATATAGAGGAGAGCATGATGATGCCGCGGCATCTAGTGATGACTTAATTAGGTCCATCTAATGCTTATCCTCACTTAAATATTTGTGGTATTTAAGAAGAGGAAAACGAAAGCCCACAGATACTGATGCCTTTAGTTTTGTGACTTTGTCTTGTCCTTTTAAAAAATTGCGAATTGCAAGTAGTGGGAGATGAACTTGTTTCTTCTATAAATCTCCAGCGGCTTCACGCTCTCTTTTTCTCTGTTTCATTTTCTTTCCATGGAGTTCCAGCTAGGCGAATTCAGACTCCAAATTCAAGCATCTCAACTTGATTTGAAGCTTGAATCACTGGTATGAATTATTTTCTGCTTCAGTTTTTATATCACAACAAAAAAGAAATTTTCTCTTTTGTCCTCTATTTATATATCAAGTTCAATCTGAGGGTATGTTGATTAATTAACATTATACTGTTCTGATTAGCTTATTGGAGATATCTATAGCTATTCTGGTTGTACTCACAACAAACTAATGTCATTCGAGTAATTACATTTAAATTTTCTCCCCACCAAAAATATTCTCTAGCTTGGAATTAGCGCTAGCCTTTGCAGGGTTAAGGCCTAACAGGGCCCAGAGTAAAAAAAAAATTCTGTTTTTCAAAGCCTAGACTGAAAGCACTAGGGCCAGAGCCGGCCTTACAGGGCTCGGAAGTTACTATTCTAAATTTTAACTATTTTTCCTTCATTTTTTTCAAAGAAATATAATTAGTACTCAAATAAATGTTGTCAACATTAATATCCATACAACACGAATCATTCAACAAATAAACACATTTACTAATTCGTAATTAAAAGAAAACTATTGTTTATAAATAATTCACATAAAACATAAGAAGCATGCCAATAAGCAACATTAATATGATGACTACCATTGTTATCTTCTTCGTCATTATCATCAATTTCAAAGACATTTAATTGTGTTTCACTTTGAGTAGTACTTGAAAGTGGAGCTATATACCCAAGAGGGGGGTGAATTGGGTATTTTAAAAACTTTTGTAAATTGCTCTGTTTTTAGACAACAAAAACGAGAGATGAGAAAGTAAAGGGAAGAACAGCTGAACACAGAGATTTATGAAAGTGGAGCCTAAATACCCAAGAGGGGGGTGAATTGGGTATTCTTAAAATTTTAAGAACTAGCTCTGTTTTGGACAAGTGAAAACAGAGTATATCAGAGGAGAAGGGTAAGGAAAGCTTGCACAAGAGAAATTATCCTGGTTCGGTCTTATCCTTGACCTACATCCAGTCCCAAACCACACTTGAGATTTTCAATCCACTAAAACTCAACAATTTATTACAACCTCTGTACTCAGAGTAGTTCTCTCACTAGAACTCACTCCCCCTTACAAGTTGCAATCAATACACCCAACCACCAAGTCCCCTAACTTGTGGTTATCTCAATCAATGAATGATTTACAGAAATAACTCTCTTACAGAGCGAGATAAGATGAACATGAAGTACAAGTATCAAATTGATACAATACGAAAGAAGCTGAACACAATAAATGATACTTAATGAATTTTCGCTCTCAGTAGGTGTATCAGCTTGAGAAGAAGTTAATGCACTCTATTTATAGGTAGAGAACATTAAATGACCGTTGCTTGATGAATCCAACCGTTGTAGGTGATTAGCTTAAGGTCTGGTCATCTTCTCTCTCTAAACTTCTGCTAATCCAGGTGTTAATTTGATCTGATGTGATTCTCTCGAGAATTTGCCCGTTGGAGATTACTTTGCTTGTTGTAGTAAGCATTCTTTAACGTTCGAAGGCGTGCTCGGATGGATTAGCTGAAAGTAGGTTGTTTTGCGAGAGGTGCATTAAATGCACCGAGCACCTTTTGCTTTTTGCCTTGATCTTCATTAATCTTCATCCGATCTTAATGAAATTCACTCAATAAACTTGTTAAACATATCTGGGAACATAAGTGAATAATTTATGAAAGCAATAGGATCAAACAAGAGTGATTTGCAAATTTGTAATTCAAAAATCAGTTTTTACCGTTGTATCTTTGCAAGTATGTTCATGCTTCTTTGAGTATGTATTGCACCGTACACAAGTGTCCATACCGCAAAGTATCCAATTGGATACTCGAGTTTTCACCTTTGAGAGGCAAACCATCATGTCTTGTGTTTGAAAGACAAAACCTATACTCGAGTTTGTTTGCAGTTTTGGCTTAACTTGAAAAATCCTTTTGCTTTTCGTAAGTCCAATACTCGAGTTTGGCTACACAAACCGCAGTATTGACTTAGTTTGAAAAATCCTTTTGCTTTCTCGGAAGTTCAATACTCGAGTTTGGCTACGCAACCGCAGTATTGACTTAGCTTGAAAAATCCTTTAGCTCTCGGAAGTTCAATACTCGAGTTTGGCTACGCAAACCGCAAAGTATTGACTTAGCTTGAAAAATCCTTTAGCTCTTCGGAAGTTCAATACTCGAGTTTGGCTACGCAAACTGCGGTATTGACTTAGTTTGAAAAATCCTTTACCTCTCTGGAAGTTCAATACTCGAGTTTGGCTACGCAAACTGTAGTATTGACTTAGCTTGAAAAATCCTTTAGCTCTCTGGAAGTTCAATACTCGAGTTTGGCTACGCAAACTGCAGTATTGACTTAGCTTGAAAAATTCTTTAGCTCTCTGGAAGTTCAATACTCGAGTTTGGCTACGCAAACTGCAGTATTGACTTAGCTTGAAAAATTCTTTAGCTCTCGGAAGTTCAATACTCGAGTTTGGCTACGCTGCGGTATTGACTTAGCTTGAAAAATTCTTTAGCTCTCTGGAAGTTCAATACTCGAGTTTGGCTATGCAAACTGCAGTATTGACTTAGCTTGAAAAACTTGGTTGCTTTCTGGATGTCCAATACTGCGGTATGCAAACCTATATTGTAGTATTGACTTAACTTGAAAGACTTGGTTGCTTTCTGGATGGCCTTTACTTGAGCCAACCTATACCGCAGTTTGCAACTATCGAATGTTTTTAATCGACTTTGCAAACTTCAAAACATGTTTTTCATTTGTTGTTAATCATCAAAACATATTGAGAACTAACATTCTCCCCTTTTTGATGATGACAACACTTGTAAACTATTTTTGCAAAGAGTTTGAAAGATGTAATTTGTTTTTTAATGAAGTTTTCAAAGTTCAAAGTTAAGTTATCAGAAAATCAACCAATTTTGCATTTCAACACTTAAAGTTCAGAGAATGGCAGCGAAGTGGAATTCAAAAGAGTAAACAAGCTGAACTATATTCATTTAAGCATTCTTCATATAATCAAGAACGATATCAGAAAGGATAGACACTTTGATAGCTACTGATATTACTCTGATAATCAAAACAAGTTCAGAAACATCAAAAAGATAGCTACACAATGAAGTACAAATGACAAAATCAAATTATCGAGGATAACAAACTACCTAGAACCAATAAAACCCTATACATCTACATCTTTCTCTCCTTCTCCCCCTTTGTCATCATCATACTCCGGGTCGAGGACAAAGATGGGAGGGGTGTAGAGCACCATGGCCAAATGGTTTGGATCGAAAGGTATGGAAAATGGAGAAGGTGAAGGGAAAATCTCCGTGAACGGAGTAGGTGGAGATAGAGGTTGGTTAGGTAGAATCTCTGTGGTAGGAGTGATAGGAGAAGATGGAATCACAGGGGTAGGAGTGGAAGTGGAGGTAAGGGGGATGAAGTGGTGTGAGGTGGTTGGGAAAGGAGAAGGGAGGTGAGGAAGGTGGGGAAATGTGAGTCTCTCGGTGGCCGGGTCTCCGGAACAGAGAAGATGAGGATGGACCGGTCGTGAACCCAAACGTGGATGATGAAGAAGCACCAACACCAAAATGGTCAATCGACGATCAATCTTATCCGGCTTCGATGCAAGCTCATATGTCATGGATAGCCGGGAGTCTAGATCAATGCCCTGATAAAAAATCTCGCTTTGCTTCTTGTCAGTGGCATCCTTCAGCTTGCCCAAGTCGCCTTCACATCCGGAGACCCATCTTGAACTCTGCGCGTAGCATGTCCAACTCAGCCTTCATGATCAGTCTATGGGATGAAAGGGCAGCATCGATCATCTCTCTCAACCATTCTTCGAATTACAATGATGGAGGAGGATGCGACTGAGCCTCGTGCGTATATGACTGTGATGCACGGGCTTGTGACCTCGGAGGAGCCCTCGATCGGCTCCGATCCTTCCGGCTCGAATGAAATCTTCATAAAGTTCAATTGTGTCTTGCCGAAGGATGGGATGAACTTCATCTGCTCATGTGGTCCCACATACCATATTTTGTGATAGAACATAATAAGGGACGCCAGTGAGGCAAATGGCATATATGATCCCTTTCGGGATGAAAACTTGAAAGAGCTGATTTCTTTGAAGAGCCACGCCCAATGTTGAGGGGATGCTTCTTGATGAATGCCGTGAAGAATCGTAATCCTTCCGTGCAAAGTGAGTATAGCTCCCTCCTTTTCGCACAAAATTGTGAGTGTAGATATACCAAATTACTCGGTGCAGGGATGGCATGTTTGCGGGCTTGATAGACAGATGAGCACTCTGATCATCCGGTACGTCCTGAGTAAGCATTAGAGTCCTATACACCTCAGCATTGGTGTATTGTGGTGTGGACGCCACTAGAGGATGAGTAACCTTGAGGATCTTGTTGATGATGGCGGCAGACAAAGTCAATTGGACCCCCTGACACATGTGGTGATCCTCTCCTCAATCGCACTGCCTTCTAAGTCCAAGATGTGATTGGTCGCCATATTGAAATAGAACATCTTGACCAACTCCGGGTAGTAAGCGGCCTCGATGGAGACGAATGACCGATAGGCCCGAACCATGGTAAGAGATCCACATTGCACTCTCGATGAATTTGCTCCGAGTCAATCGAAACAAACCGCGAAGCCACGAGTCGAATCTTGGTCCTTGAACTTGGCATTGAGACTGGGAGGAAGTGGAACCAGGGTGAATTTGAATCCCGTAGGCGCAGTCTTGTGAAGTTTAATCTCCTCCACTGCATTGTCGATGAATGGTGAGACTTCTTCGTGCTCATCCTCTTCAGTCTCAGAATTTGACATGGAGCCGGTAACCTCTACAATAGAGAGAGCCGAGCGGGGGTGGATCTCTTGGTCCTTGTTTTCTCGTGAACAACGGTCCTCTTCCCCTTTGCCTTGCTTTGCTCGACCGTCTTCTTCTTCTTTGTGGCCGATGAAGATATCGGGTCCTTTGACGATGAATCCCTCTTCTTGGGGTTCGAAGGTGGCTTATCTGCAATCGTAATACCAACTCCAGGGATTCTTGTATCAATCCCTGTTTGTAACTTCTTGGGAATCGACTTCATCCTTGGTGCTCTGGGAATTTGAGAAGAAGCCGGTTGATCTGACTGAGATTGATCTTTCGACATCCTGAGGTTAGGGTTCCGTCGAGAGAGAGATTGGAAAGAGATTGAGGGTGATTTGATGAGGATTTATGGGAATTTAAGAAGGGGTAGAGACGATTTCAAGGAGAGAAGAAGAGAGAAAGTTGCAACTCTAGGGTTTACTGGAGTAAGGACGCGAGTTTGGAAGAACACGACTATTCAGTATATATATAGACAGACCCTTATACTCGAGTCTAGCTATTGCTTACTCGAGTTTAGCAAACTTTCACTTACAAACTCGAGTAAAGGTGGAAGTACACTACATCTTTGATTCAATAGTGTGAAGTTTTGAATCCACGATGACCATACTCGAGTTTAGCTCTTCGTTACTCGAGTTTAGCATACTTTCACTTACATACAAAGGCAAAGGTGGAAGTATACTAACCTGGACTTCAAAAATGTAGTGTGAATTTTTGAACCCACGATGACCATACTCGAAGTTTGTCACTTACATACTTGCAGTATGCCTATTGCAAGATTTAGTTTGGCCTCTTTCGGTCCTATACCGCAAGTATAGTACCCCATACTCGAGTTTACAATCACTTTTCTCGGTTTGTGCTCTCGTCCTGGTCTTGGATACTCTAGTAAGTCCTCCTATACTCAAGTATGCAATTTCTGAAACATCAAAATACCCTGCAAAAGCATGACTAAACACTCCGATGCCTAAGTTAGTAAAGATTAATCATCAAAAGCATAACTAACATTAATTTGAAGGGGAAATGCTTACAATTCATTGGGATTTACCATTCCCAATTCTCTCCTTATGAATGTGAATTGTTCCTTGGCTAGAGGCTTGGTGAAGATGTCACCAATTGGAGATGGGTTGGAATGAACATTACTTTGACATCTCGCTTTTGAACATGATCCCGAATGAAGTGATGCCTCACATCAATATGCTTGGTTCTTGTATGTTGCACCGGATTCTTGGCCAAGCTTATTGTGCTTGTGTTGTCACATAAAATCGGAATCTCTTTCAAGTGTACACCCAAATCAGTAAGTTGTTGCTTCAACCACAGCACTTGAGCACAACAACTAGAGGCAGCTACATATTCAGCTTCGGTTGATGATACGGCCACGGTTGTTTGCTTCTTGCTAAACCAAGACACAAGTGAGTTACCAAAGAACTCGCATTGGCCACTTGTGCTCTTTCTATCCGTCTTGTAGCCAGCATGATCCGAATCCGAATAAGCCACCAAAACCTCCGGCTGACCTTTGGGAAACCATAGTCCAAGAGTCTTCGTATCGAGAGATATCTCGAATATCCTCTTCACATGTTCTCGCATGTGACTCTTTAGGAGCCGATTGAAATCGGCACACATTCCCACACCGAATTGGATGTCCGGGCGGCTTGCGGTGAGATAGAGCGTGATCCAATCATCCCTCTATACTTGGTGATATTGAAATGCTTGCCCTCTTCATCAAGCATCCAAGGAAGTGGTTGTGCACATTGGTGTGTCGGCCCATTGCACTTGTCCATCCCAAACTTTCTCGCAAATCATTCAAATACTTGGTTTGAGATATAAATATCCCATCTTTGCGTTGCTTGACTTGCAGCCCAAGAAAGTAGTTGAGCTCTCCCATCATTGACATCTCAAATTCACCGCATAGTCTTGGAAAATTCCTCACACACGGGGAGTCATTAGTAGCACCGAATATAATATCATCTACATAAATCGAACAATTAAAATCTCATTCAATTTATTTTTCTTGATAAATAATGTTGTGTCACTTTTCCTCTAATAAATCCCCGATTGAGTAAAAATTGACTCAATCTTTCATACCAAGCTCTAGGAGCTTGCTTAAGACCATACAAGGCTTTCTTTAGTTTAAAAACATGATCGGAAATCGATCATTTTCAAAACCTGGGAGGCTGTTCAACATACACCTCTTCTTGTATAAAACCATTTAAAAATGGACTTTTCACATCCATTTGAAAAAGTTTAAAACCTTTAGTCCATGCAAAGGCTAGAAGAACTCTTATGGCTTCCAATCTTGCTACTGGAGCATAAGTCTCTTCATAGTCTATGCCTTCCTCTTGGTTGTAACCTTTTGCAACCAATCTAGCCTTGTTACGGACAATGATTGCAGACTCATCACGTTTGTTCTTAAATACCCATTTTGTCCCAATAACCGGATGGTCCTTGGGTCTAGGTACTAAGTCCCAAACCTGATTTGTCAAATTGATGTAACTCCTCTTGCATAGCTATCACCTAATCATTGTCTGAAAGGGCTTCTTCTATTTTAGAGGGTTCAATATGTGAAATGAATGCAGAAAAGGTTACTTCATTCAAAGTACTCCTTCTAGTTCTTACTCCTTGGTTTACATCACCTATCACTTGGTCCAAAGGATGATTTCTTATAAATCTCCAAGCTCTAGGTTGAGACGATCGGGATTTTCCAAATTATTTTCGGGATCGGCCTCAAAAATATTTTCGGACACTTCGGAGGAGGAAGGAGTAGTTTTTGAAAAGAATTGATCTTTGAAAATAGTCTCTTCCTCATCATTCAAGAGTTTATCAGAGTCATTTTCACAGAACACAACATGTATGGACTCTTCCACAACCTTAGTTCTAGTGTTAAAAACTCTATAAGCTTTACTCCTATTCGAATAATCAATAAAGATACTTGTATCAGCTTTGGGATCGAATTTACCAAGATTCTCTTTACCATTATTGTGCACATAGCACTTGCATCCAAAAACGTGTAGGTGGCTGAGATTTGGCTTCCTTCCCTTGTAGAGTTCATATGGGGTCTTGTTCAGCTTCTTTCTCGATAGGCTCGGTTGGAGACATAGCAAGCCGTACTCATCGTCGCCCAAAACACTTGAGAAGTGTTTTTCTCATTCAGCATTGCCCTTGCCATCTCAGTGAGAACTCTATTCTTCCTCTCAACAACACCGTTTTGTTGAGGGGTCCTTGGAGCCGAAAAGTTGTGATCAATCCCCATATTGTCACGAGAACTCGTGAAAGGCGTTGTTTTCGAATTCGCCACCATGATCGGTCCTTATACCGAAATTGAGAAACCTTTCTCGTTCGGACCTTCTTGGCAAAGGTAACAAACTGATCAAACGTTTCATCTTTAGATGATAAAAATATTGTCCAAGTAAATCTAGAGTAATAATCAACTGTGACTAAAGTATAAAGATTTCCACCAAGACTTTTTACTCTAGCTGGTCCAAGTAGATCCATATGGAGTAATTGAAGAGGTCTACTAGTTGAAATCTCATTTTTTGCTTTAAAAGAGGATTTGGTTTGTTTTCCTTTTTGACATGCATCACGAGACCATATTATTTTTTAAATTCAATTTTGGAATACCAATGAAGCATTGCTAGATAAGTTAAGAGTATAACAATTTCCTTCTCTAGGTGCTCTAAATAAAGCTTTAGTTTTCAAATCATCAATGGAGACTAAATCCTTTCTAACAATCAAGCATTCATTTGAGTCAAAGATAACTAGGTTACCCTTGTCGGTGCTTTGGCTCACACTAAGGAGGTTGTGACACAATCCTTCTACCGGATAGACATCCTTGATGAGAGGACCTTCATTATTTCCTATCTCACCAATCCCAAGAATTTTTCCCGATTGGTCACCTCCAAATGTGACTCTACCACCATCCTTTGGTTTGATTGAAAGGAATTTGGATTCATCTCCGGTCATGTGTCTTGAGCACCCACTATCAATGTACCACTTGTTGGGTCTTGATGCTCTAAGACAAACCCGCAATTCACAATGGATCAAGCCTTAGGTACCCATCTTTTCTTGGGTCCTTTGGAGTTAGTTTTGACCTTAGGAACATAAGTTCCTTTCGTACCCATTGATAATTTCCCACGGGCTTAATTTTTCTTTCATTTCTATGAAAGCAAGATGAAGTAGAATGACCCTTCTTATTACAATAATTACAATGTGCAAAGGGATTTGAAGAATGAACTGATTTTGTGAAATAGTTCATGTACGTTTTTTGACCACTCTTCTTCTTGCCTTTCTTCTTATCAAAATCCGGTTGTACCAAGGCCTGATCTATCATTTATAAAACGTTGTTGTTTCAAAATGACATTGAGCATTTCACTTCCTTTAGTGAATTTCTCAAGTGCCTTTGTAAGATATGAATTCTTTTTCTTCAGATCGGACAATCTTCACAAATAGTATTTTCTAAAGAGGAAAACTTTTCAACTTGAAGTTCAAGAGTAAGATTTGTTTTTCAATTTGAAATATTTTTCAGCAAGTTTTTCAAACTCGAGTTACTGACCATATATTCAGCAAATAACTCATCATAAGGTGGTTTGCAATCATATACCTCTTCTAGGTTGATGCGTAATTCTTCTTCTTCGGCAACTAAGCATACGTTTGCTTTTTCTTCCTCATCCTCATCATCTTCATCGATGAGCTATCACCCCAAATACCGAGACATATGCCTTCTTTTTTAATAATGTTGAATTTCTTCTTTTCTTTGTCTTTGTTCTTGATTGGGGCATTCGATTTGATGTGGCCGGGCTTCTCACACTCGTAGCGAGATAATTGGCTTTTTAGCTTCATAGTTTGGAGCTACCCTTGTGAAACTTCTTAAAGCCTTGGTCCTTCTTGTAGAATTTCTTGAATCTTCGGACAAAGCATGCCAATTTCTTCATCTTCGTCTTCATTCTCATTTTCCTCATCTCGAATCTTTAACTTCTCTTGCGGCCTTGAGGGCAATTCCTTTGTTTTTGCAATGAACTTCATCAAGTCCCTTCTTGAATTTGAGTTTAGCCTCATACTCGAGAGAGACTGCCGAATAGAGCACTCGACGTCATTGACTCTCCTCGAGCCTCTTCAATAGTTGTGACCTTTGCTTCCCATTCCTTGTTAAGGATATTCAAGATCTTCCTTACTTGGGATTGGTTGGTCATATTCTTTTCCCAAGGCGGCAAGTTGATTGATGAGATGGGTGAACCTCACTGAACTCACCAATGGATTCGCCATGCTTCATTCGTAGAAGATCATATTCGGTCATAAGAGTATTGACTGTTTTGCTTTACTCCACTGTTCCTTCATGAGCTACCTCGAGCATCCCACATGGCCTTAGCGAGATGATAAGGTGCAGATACGAAAGTATTCTTGTTGACTTAGAGCACTTTGGAGTAGTAACACGCCTTGTTGAGTGTGACATTTTTCCGTCATTCTCATCATATTATTCTTCTAGCTTAGGAACTCTAACTCCATCTTCAACGGTTGATGGAACATAGTCTCCTCTTTCAAATACTCTCCAGAGACCATACTCTATTGCCATGACGAAAACTTTAAACTTTGCTTTCCAGAAGGAGTAATGCTCTCCATTGAAACCGGGTGGCCTGTTGATAGAAGCTCCATCAGGTAAGATACCTTCCATATTGATCCTTCTCGAGATGTTAAGCTCTTTGAGAAGACCTCGCTCTGATACCAAATGAAAGTGGAGCCTAAATACCCAAGAGGGGGGGTGAATTGGGTATTCTTAAAATTTTAAGAACTAGCTGTTTTGGACAAGTGAAAAAGAGTATATCGAGGAGAAGGGTAAGGAAAGCTTGCACAAGAGAAATTATCTCGGTTCGGTCTTATCCTTGACCTACATCCAAGTCCCAAGCCACACTTGAGATTTTCAATCCACTAAAACTCAACAATTGATTACAACCTCGTACTCGAGTAGTTCTCTCACTAGAACTCACTCCCCCTTACAAGTTGCAATCAATACACCCAACCACCAAGTCCCCGACTTGTGGTTATCTCAATCAATGAATGATTTACGAAATAACTCTCTTACAGAGCGAGATAAGATGAACACTGAAGTGCAAGTATCAAATTGATACAATACGAAAGAAGTTTGAACACAATAAATGATACTTAATGAATTTTCGCTCTCGTAGGTGTATCAGCTTGAGAAGAAGTTAATGCACTCTATTTATAGGTAGAGAACATTAAATGACCGTTGCTTGATGAATCCAACCGTTGTAGGTGATTAGCTTAAGGTCTGTCCGGTCATCTTCTCTCTAAACTTCGCTAATCCAGGTGTTAATTTGATCGATGTGATTCTCTCGAGAATTTGCCCGTTGGAGATTACTTTGCTTGTTGTAGTAAGCATTCTTTAACGTTCGTTAGGCGTGCTCGGATGGATTAGTCGAAAGTAGGTTGTTTTGAGGTGCATTAAATGACCGAGCACCTTTTTGCTTTTTGCCTTGATCTTCATTAATCTTCATCGTGCTAACCGAAATTCACTTAATAAACTTGTTAAACATATCTGGGAACATAAGTGAATAATTTATGAAAGCAATAGGATCAAACAAGAGTGATTTGCAAATTCGTGTAATTCAAAAATCAGTTTTTATCGTTGTATACTGCAGTATGTTCATGCTTACTGCAGTATTGCACTGTACACAAGTGTCCATACTGCAGTATCCAATTGGATACTCGAGTTTTCACCTTTCAGAGGCAAACCATCATGTCTTGTGTTTGAAAGACAAAACCTATACTCGAGTTTGCACTCCTTTACTGCAATTTTGGCTTAACTTGAAAAATCCTTTTGCTCTTCGGAAGTTCAATACTCGAGTTTGGCTACGCAAACCGCGGTATTGACTTAGCTTGAAAAATCCTTTAGCTCTCTCGGAAGTTCAATACTCGAGTTTGGCTACGCAAACTGCAGGTATTGACTTAGTTTGAAAAATCCTTTAGCTCTTCGGAAGTTCAATACTCGAGTTTGGCTACGCAAACCGGCAAAGTATTGACTTAGCTTGAAAAATCCTTTAGCTCTCTGGAAGTTCAATACTCGAGTTTGGCTATGCAAACTGCAGTATTGACTTAGCTTGAAAAATTCTATAGTTCTCTGGAAGTTCAATACTCGAGTTTGGCTACGCAAACTGCAGTATTGACTTAGCTTGAAAAATTCTTTAGCTCTCTGGAAGTTCAATACTCGAGTTTGGCTATGCAAACTGCAGTATTGACTTAGCTTGAAAAATCCTTTAGCTCTCTGGAAGTTCAATACTCGAGTTTGGCTATGCAAACTGCAGTATTGACTTAGCTTGAAAGACTTGGTTGCTTTCTGGATGTCCAATACTTTGCGGTATGCAAACCTATACCGCAAAGTATTGACTTAACTTGAAAGACTTGGTTGCTTTCTGGATGGCCTTTACTCAAGTGAGCCAACCTATACTGCAGTTTGCAACTATCAGAATGTTTTTAACTGACTTTGCAAACTTCAAAACATGTTTTTCATTTGTTGTTAATCATCAAAACATATTGAGAACTAACAGTTTATACTGGTTCGGTCTTAACAACTTGACCTACATCCAGTCCAAGACTCTGCACGGGATTTTCACTATCACAAAGATTACACACTCGTACTTAAAGAGTAGTTGTCTCTCTAGAACTCACTCCCCCTTACAAGTTGTAATCAATGAACTCCTAAATCACCAAGTCCCCTTGACTTGTGATTCTTTTCAATAAATGAATTACGATAAAAGCTCTCTAAGAGTGGATAATAATAAACACTGAAGCTTATAATGTCAAAAGACAAAATACAAGTGAAAACGAAAGGTAGTTGAAAAACTTGAATGCTTGTTTGTTTTCGGATGTAGTAGTTGTTGAGAAGAAATGAATGCAACTCTATTTATAGCCGATAACATTAATAGACATTTGCATTGATAATAAGACCGTTGAAGATGATCTCGAAGTTGTGAGTTGCTTAGGTCTTCTTCTCTTTCTAAAATTCACTTAATCCATTGGTGGATGGTCGAGTTGACTCTCTCGCAAATCAATCCGTTGGAGAAGATGTTGCTAGATGTAGAAATCATTCTTTAATGCTTTGCAACCGTGTGCAGATGGATTAACCAAAAGAATGCAAGTTTCTGGGTTGAGCATTTAATGTTCTGACATCACTTTTGCTTTTGCTTTAAACTGAAGGTGGAGCTAAATCACCAAGAAGGGGGGTGAATTAGGGATTTTGAAACCTTTTCGTTTTGCTCTGTTTTTGTACAAAGAAAAAAGCAGGTGAGCAAAGAGGAAGAGAAGAATAGCTAGACATAAAGATTTATCTTGGTTCGGTCTAACTCCTTGACCTACGTCCGGTCCCGGACACTACGGGATTTCCACTATGTCAATTCGATTACACACTCGTACTCAAGAGAAATTCTCTCTCTAGAATTTACTCCCCCTTACAAGTTGTAATCAATGAACCCAATCACCAAGTCCCCTTGACTTGTGATTCTTTACAATAAATGATTTGCGAGATAAAACTCTCTAAGAGTGAGTGATGATAAACACGAAGCTTATAATGTCAAAAGACAGATTACAAGTGGCGAAAGGTAGTTGAGAGACTTGAATGCTTGGGCATTTTCAGATGTGCTAGTTGTTGAAGAGACTTGAATGCAGTCCTATTTATACTCGAGAGATCATTAAATGACCGTTGCTATCCCAATAAATCCGTTGGAGAAGTTCAGCCAAGATTAGCGAGATGGTTTAGGCATCTTCTCTCACCAATCTTCACTTAACCCCGGTGGCTAGATGATCGAGTTGACTCTGTGAATTTGTCCGTTGGAATAGCAGTTGCTTGTTGTAGAAATCATTCTTTAATGCTTTGCAACCGTGTGCGAGTGGATTAAGCAAAAGTATGCAAGTTTCGGTTTCAAAGCATTAAATGTTCGACATTACCTTTTGCTTTTGCTTTTATCCTTCAATAATCATTCTTTAAGCGATCGAAACTTACTAAACAGATGGTTAAACATAGCGAGGAATAGTAGAGAATAATCCTAGAAGATATTATGATCAAAGATTAAGGATTCACAAATTTGTCTGATTTGATTTTCAAACTTAGCGTTCAATACTCGAGTGTGTGTTCATCAACACTCGAGTGTGTCACTGTGCACTTATGTCAATACTTGAGTATTCATTCGATACTTGAGTATTCTTCTTCCGAGAGGAATCATCGAGTTTTGACTTTGGACCTTAGCATTGAAGTAAGGTCAATACTCGAGTGTCAAGTCAATACTCGAGTTTTGAACTTTTGATATGAAAATAAGTTTAAGTTCAAAACCTCAATACTTGAGTATTGACTCCAATACTTGAGCGTTCGAGATCATTGACAAAGAGCAAAGCTCTCGGTATGCCCAACACTCGAGTTTCCAACTCAATACTCGAGTATTCATTCATCTTGAAAAAATTTGTGAAGTCTTTCCCAAGTCAATACTTGAGTATTGAAGTGAATACTTGAGTATTCATTATATGTATAAAAATTGTAGTCTTTCTGTCAATCCAATACTCGAGTGTGGATACCAATACTCGAGTATTCTAGGTGCTTGAAAACTTTGATAAATTGATGACAATACAATACTTGAGTTTTCAAATGAATACTTGAGTATTCATAAACACATGTCAAATATGAAAGCTTTATGAAAGACCAATACTCGAGTGTGTAAAACCAAAACTCGAGTGTCCATAAGATGAACAACTTGATATCTCTCTGTATGGCCAATACTTGAGTATTCAATGGAATACTCGAGTATTGAAAACTAAAGTCATCATTGAAATTGTCTCTGTGTGTTCAATACTTGAGTATGCATATCAATACTCGAGTTTGACTCAGGGTTGAAAAACTTGGAGTGCTCTCTGTAAGTCCAATACTCGAGTGTTTTGTCCAACACTTGAGTATTGCTTTGTGTAATGATTTTTTAGCAACTCTCTGTCAAGTCAATACTCGAGTTTCGAAACCGATACTCGAGTGTGGCTTTGACAGTAAGTTTTCCAACTTGCCAAAGACCAACTTCAATGAATGTTTACAATTGTTAATTATCATCAAAACACATAGAGAACTAACATAAACCTTCAGTAAACCTTCCTTAATCTGTCTGAAAATCACCAAAAAGATGGTTAAACATATCTAGTACCAATAGAGATTAATCATGGAAAGCATTGAGATCAAACACGAAGGCATAGCAAAATCGTTACATTCAATTTTCAGCAACGCGTCCGAAACCCGGAGGTTTGTTCACAAACCTCGAGGTTTGGTCATTTAAGGTTGAAAACGATTTAAGACCAAAACCTCAAACTGGAGGTTTATCATAAAACCCGGAGGTTTCTCATGATGCAATCACAAAGGTTTATCGGGCTTACTCCAAACCTCGAGGTTTTCTCGAAACCTCGAGGTTTCACATTGTAAGTGAAACCCGAGCGAAGCTTGATGGAAGCAAACCTGGAGGTTTCACAAGGAACCTCGAGGTTTTAGAATGAGCGAAAGTTCATTTGCTCTCTGGAACTCACAAACCTCGAGGTTTGTAGCAATACTCGAGGTTTTGCCCAAACGACAAAGTTCTTTTGTTTTGACCCAAAACACAAACCTGGAGGTTTCTATGGAAACCTCGAGGTTTTCAAACACACTGAAAACCATTAGCTCTCTGGAAGCCAGAAACCTGGAGGTTTCTGTCAATACTCGAGGTTTTACACTTAATTTCAAATTTTCAGTTTGGCGCCAAGGCATAACCTCGAGGTTTTGTTGTAAACCTCGAGGTTTCACAACTTGGTGTGAAACCGAGTTTTTCTCGGAAGTCCAAAACCTCGAGGTTTCTTAATAAACCTCGAGGTTTCACATAATTTTGTGAAACCCAAGTTTTGCAAGTTTAAACATAGAACCTCGATGCTTCCTTTGTAAGGCCAAACCTCGAGGTTTCGGGAAAACCTCGAGGTTTGCTCTCACTCGGGGTTTTCCAACTTCGAGAGCAAATCCTCATTCTTTGTTCACAATTGTTGGCAATCATCAAAATCTTTTAGAGAACCAACATTCTCCCCTTTTTGATGATGACAACACTTGTAAGCAAACATCTTTGAAAAGTTCAAGAAATTTTTCATGTTGTAATTAGACTTTGAAATTAGCAGAGGTTTCAAGAACTTAGCTAGTTGCATAATGTAAATACAAGGCATCAAGCAGTTATAAGCAGAAGCATGAACACATAAGTTGTATTTTAGTTCAATATAAAGAGCAATACAGGATAATGTAATACAAAGCAAAATACAAAATGCACATGATCCTCAAAGCTCTCTAAACTTCAAAGGCTACTCCTTGCTTTTCTCTCCCCCTTTGTCATCTTCAAAAGGAGGGTTGACTAAGGGTGTAGAGGGAGGAGAAGGATGAAAAACTTCAATAGCAGGAGTTGCGATGGATGGAGAGGGAAATATCTCAGTGGTAGGGGTAGATGGTGAAGGGAGGATTACTGTGGTTGGGGTGGAAGCCTCAGTTACTGGAGAAGGGAAAATGGGAGTTGAGGGAGCTTGAGAGAATGAAGGGATAGGAGGGGAAGTGAAAGTGAAGGATGGTGATGGAGAACTAGAGGAAGGGCCAGAAGGACTTGGGTCAGAAGTAGAGCCAGGAGTGAAGGAGGAACCAATGTGAAGATGCTTCATGATCTTGTCCACCTTATCAGTGAGGTCCATATGAGAAATGAGCTGAGTGGACATCTTAAGCTCAATCTCTTCAGCCTTCTCCTTAACCTCGGCCGATTGCCCAGCAACGGCTTCAAGATGCTCCTTTATGGCATCTTGAATCTCAATTAGACCAGTATGCCCACGAGTCATCTCAGCCCGTAAATTTCCCAATTCAAACTCCATGCGCATAGTCATGGTGGCGAGAGCAACATCCACAATTTGCTTAATCTGAGAAGCAAGCTCAGAAGACAGTGATGTCTGAGGAGGTGGAGGTGTAGACTGGGCCTCTTGAGCTTGTGAGCGCGGATGTGATCTGGAAGGAGCCTGAGATTGAGCAGAGTCTTCTTCCCCAAACTTGATCTTCATCAAATTCATCTGTGTTTTCCCAAAGAAGGGGGATACTCAAGTGTGTCGGGAGCACCCACATACCATATCTTGTGGTAGAAAAGAATAACGAGACACCAATGAGGGATATGGAATATGAGATAACCGCCTCTTGGCAAAGCTGAACTCAGTCATCCCTTTGAGGAGCCAGTGACCAAGGTTGAAGGGAACTTTCCTCACAAATGCAGTAAATGGCCTTTAGTCATTCTGAGTGAAGTGAGTCTAGTTGCCGCCTTTAGGAATGAAGTTCCTAGAGTAGACATACCATAGGACACGATTCTCAGCAGGCATGGAGCTTGGTCTGAATGTGAGTCCGAGTTGCTTGATCGGAGGAAAGGCACACCAGGCCTAAGTGTTTCAAAACTTCCCGGTTCCGTAAGAAAAGTCGGGAGCGAGCGGAGGATTGTCAATCCTTAGAATTTTCTTCAAGATGGCAACTGACAGTGTAAATGTGACATTCCTAACAGTGGTGGTGACCCTCTCCTCAATCACTTCGCCATAATCGCCCAATTCATTGTTATACTCCATCTTGTAATAAAATAATCGAACTATGTTTGGAGTATAAGGAGCAGATATGGAAATGAAGGACTCGTATTGTTTCAGCCACGGTGATAAGTCAAAGTGACATTCTTTCGAAATGCCTTCAAATCAATAACAACTACGAGTCAAAAGACGATGAAGATATGCTTCGAATTTTTCATTGTCGTCTTTGGGAAGCGGCGAGGGTAGTGACAAATCCATTTGGTGGAGAGATATTCTTATATATGTTTGATATCGCATTTTCCATGACAGGAGGCACATCTTCTTCCTCTACTTGTTGAGGATTATGAGAGGATGACTGACCCCTTGATGATTGTTGGGACTTAGCAAATGAGGCCCTCTTTGTTCTTGCCTTAGTTGGAGACTTAGTGGATTTGGAAGTTCCTGTTTTCTTCGATTGATCCTTTCCAGTAGGCTCTGTTCCAGAGGCAGAAGCTTTCCCTTTCCCTTTTCCTTTGGGTTCAGGCTCTTTCCTCTTCTTTGAAGGACCCTCGGCAGGTTCTTTGGTAGGTTCCTTGAAGGAGACCTCTTTCCTTGGACCCTTGGTTTCCTTTCTTCCCTTCGATGGTGATTGTTTGTCAGCAATCTCACCCTGAACACCTCGAATTGATTTATCTATACCATAACGGAGGCGAGTAGAGCGAGTCTTGACCCTTACTGGGCGACCAGAGGAAGGGGGTGTTTGTTCTGGTTGACGAGGAGGAGGAGGAGGAGGAGACCATGATTTCGTTTCTTCCTCACTAGAATCAGAAGCAGAAATAGCTTGGGATTTTGATTTCGAGGCCATTTGAAGATTTAGAAGGAAGAATTTGGTTGAAAATGGGAGATTCAGAGAGTGGGTGACGAGAGAGAGAACAAAACCTAGAGGTTTAGGTCGAGGTTTGAGGAACATGAACAGTGTATGCATATATATATGCGATAGCAAACCTCGAGGTTTCACGCCAAACCTTGAGGTTTGATGAAAAAATACCAACCTGGACGTCATAGGTGTTCTGTGAACCTTTGACTCATCGCACGCAAACCTTAAGGTTTGTTTCAAAACCTCGAGGTTTTACCGTCTTTCGATTAATCATCTTTTCGTCTCATCCAAACCTCGAGGTTTCCCTAAATACTCGAGGTTTCATTTCTCTCGAAGCTTTTGTCCTTGGCTATGCACCACGAAACCTCGAGGTTTTCATCAAAACCTTGAGGTTTTGCTTTTTAGCGTAAAGACACGATTGACCATGTTCTACCAAACCTCGAATTTTCTCCAAAACCTCGAGGTTTTGCTCCTCGACGAAAAACCATGGTAGACCATGTTTCACCAAACCTCGAGGTTTTCTCCAAAACCTCGAGGTTTTGCTTCTTGGCTTGACAAAACCACGTTACTTAGTGTCTGCATAAAACATATCTAGACACTCCGACACTTAAGTCAGTGACTTTTAATCATCAAAACCACAATTTATCACTAATTTGAGCAAGAATTACTTACAACTCGTTGGGATTTACCATTCCCAATTCTCTTCTAATAAAGTTGAATGATTCCTTGGCCAAAGGTTTGGTGAAGATATCGGCCAAGTTGAAGATGAGTTGGGATGAACATGACTTTGAGATCTCTTCTTGAACATGATCCCTTATGAAATGATGCCTCACATCAATATGCTTAGTCCGAGTATGTTGCACTGGATTCTTGGCTAAGCTTATTGTGCTTGTGTTGTCACATAATATAGGGATCTCCTTCAAAGTTGATTCCTAGATCGAGATAGTTGTTGTTTGAGCCATAAGACTTGAGCACGCAACTTGAGGCAGCCACATACTCGGCTTGAGTTGATGATACAGACCCATTTGGTTTGCTTCTTGCTTGAACCAAGACACAAGTGAACCTCCAAGAAACTCACATTGGCCACTTGTACTCTTCCTATCGTCTTGTACCCAAAGCATGGTCTGAATCGAATATGCTACTAAATGTTCAGGTTGACCTTTAGGAAACCACAATCCAAGTGTCTTTGTGTCAGCAAGATATCTGAATATTCTCTTCACTTGCTCAGCATGTGACTCCTTAGGAGCAGATTGAAATCTTGCACACATTCCAACACTGAATTGGATGTTTGGGCGACTTGCGGTCAGGTAGAGTAATGATCCAATCATTCCTCTATATTTTGTGATGTTGAAGTCCGTGCCTTCCTCATCAAGCATCTAATGAAGCGTTGAACTCATAGGAGTATCAGCCCATTACAATGATCCATCCCAAACTTCTTCACAGATCATTGAGATATTTGGTTTGAGATATGAAGATTCCATCCTTCTTTTGCTTAATTTGTAGGCCAAGAAAGTAATTGAGCTCTCCCATCATGGACATCTCAAATTCTCCCTGCATATTCTTAGCAAACTCTTCACACAAGGCATCATTAGAGGCACCAAATATAATGTCATCAACATATATCTGAACAATTAATATTTCATTAAGCTTATTACTCTTTATGAAGAGAGTTGTATCTGCTTTTCCTCTAATAAAACCTTGATCATGAAGGAATTTGCTTAATCGCTCATACCAAGCTCTATGAGCTTGTTTAAGGCCATATAGAGCCTTCTTGAGGCGATACACACGATCTGGATGATGGACATTTTCAAAACCAGGAGGTTGTTCTACATAAACTTCTTCTTGAATAAATCCATTTAGAAAAACACTTTTCACATCCATTTGATAGAGTTTAAAGTTTTTCACACAGGCAAAGGCAAGAAGAACTCTTATGGCTTCCAATCTTGCCACTGGAGCATAAGTTTCTTCGTAATCAATTCCCTCTTCTTGATTATAGCCTTTGGCAACCAATCTTGCCTTATTACGGACAATGATTGCTGACTCATCTCATTTGTTTTTGAATACCCATTTAGTGCCAATGACCGGATGGTCCTTAGGCCTAGGTACCAAGTCCCAAACTTGATTTCTATCAAATTGATGTAACTCCTCTTGCATTGCTATTACCCAATCACTGTCTGAAAGGGCTTCATCAATCTTAGAGGGTTCAATGTGTGATATAAAAGTTGTAAAGGTTACTTCATTTAAAGTGCTGTTTCTGGTTCTTACTCCTTGATTAACATCACCTATAACTTGGTCCAAAGGATGATTTCTAATAAATTTCCAAGCTCTAGGTTGAGTTTGATCAGGATTTCCAGTATTGTTTTGAGGATCAGCTTCAAAAACATTTTCAGGATTTTCAATAGAAGTAGGAGTAGTTTTGGAAAAGAATTGATTTTTGAAGACACTTCCTTCATCATCATCCATAGTTTTATCAGAATTGGATTCACAGAAAACAACATGCATAGATTCTTCAACAATACGAGTACGAGTATTAAAGATTCTATAAGCTTTACTCCTATTTGAATAACCCGTAAATATACCTTCATCTCGCTTTGGGATCAAACTTTCCCAAGTTATCCTTACCATTGTTATGGATGAAACACTTACATCCAAACACATGCAGATGAGCTACATTGGGTTTTCTTCCTTTGTACAGCTCATAGGGAGTCTTGTCCAACTTCTTCCGGAGGTCTGCCCAAAACACTTGAGAAGTGTTGTTCTCATTCAGCATGGCCCTTGCCATCTCAGTGAGAACTCGATTCTTTCTTTCCACAACACCATTTTGTTGGGGAGTTCTTGGGGTTGAGAAGTTGTGGTCTATTCCCATGATGTCACAAAACTCAGCAAATGCATTGTTTTCGAATTCTCCTCCATGATCGGTTCGATTCCCGAAATAGAGAATCCTTTCTCGTTTTGGACCTTCTTGGCAAAAACAACAAACGATCAAATGTTTCATCTTTAGAGGATAAAAATATAGTCCATGTAAATCTTGAAAAATCATCAACTATGACCAAAGTATAAAGATTGCCTCCAAGGCTTTTCACTCTAATTTGGTCCAACTAGATCCATATGAAGCAATTGAAGAGATCTATTAGTTGAAATCTCGTTTTTAGATTTGAATGATGATTTGGTTTGTTTCCCTTTTTGGCAAGCATCACAAAGCATGTTATTTTTAAAATGTAGTTTAGGAACACCAATCACCAGATCCTTTTTAAGCAATCTGTCAAGTTGAATCATATTGACATGAGCTAATCGCTTGTGCCAAAGCCAACTCTCATCCAAGTTACTGACAAAACATTTTTCAGAAATAGAACCATTACTAGAGAGACTAAGTGTATAACAATTGCCATCTCTAGGGGCTCTAAATAAAGCTTTTGATTTTATGTTTTCTAAAGGGAGTATATCCTTACTCACAATCAAGCACTCCTCTGAATCGAAGATAACTAAGTTACCTTTATCGGTGCTTTGGCTTACACCGAGGAGATTGTGGCAAAGTCCTTCGACTAGGTAGACATCTTTGATTAGTGGTCCTTCATTGTTGCCAATTTCACCAACTCCAGCTATCTTTCCAGATTGATCTCCACTAAAGGTTACCTTGCCACCATCCTTAGGCTTGATTGAGGCAAATTTGGATTGATCCCCAGTCATGTGCCTAGAGCATCCACTATCAATGTACCATTTGTTGGATTTTGACGCTCTTAGGCAAACCTCTTTGAAGTTGATACGTTGTTCTTCTTCTTCGGCAACTAAGCATACGTTTGCTTTTTCTTCCTCATCCTCATCATCTTCATCAGATGAACTATCTCCCCAAATACTAGAGACATATGCCTTCTTTTTGAATCTGTTGAATCTCTTCTTTTCTTTGTCTTTGTTCTTCAAATTCGGGCATTCTGATTTGATGTGGCCAGGCTTCTCACACTCATAGCAAATGATTGGCTTCTTTGCCTCATAGCTGGAGCTACCCTTGTGAAACTTCTTGAAACCTTGGTCCTTCTTGTAGAATTTCTTGAATCTAGGACCATCATACCAATTTCCTCATCTTCGTCTGGATCTTCATCATCATCGATTCCTTAGTTTCTTTGACACTTTAAAGGCAATTCCCTTATTTTTGTCATGGACTTCATCAAGTCCCTTTTTGAACTTGAGCTTGGCTTCATATTCGAAAGGCTCCGAAAAGGGCTGCCACGATGCCATAGAATCTCCACGAGCTTCTTCAATGGGTGACTTTGGCTTCCCATTCCTTATTGAGGATGTTGAGAATTTTCCTCACTTGGACGGGTTGCTCATACTCTTTGCCCAATGCAGCAAGTTGATTGATC
The DNA here is from genome assembly GCA_019022655.1 of Acacia acuminata. NCBI lineage: Eukaryota > Viridiplantae > Streptophyta > Magnoliopsida > Fabales > Fabaceae > Acacia > Acacia acuminata. The sequence goes on from JAFJYI010000208.1 coordinate 336,466, forward strand.
GATGAGTGAATCTCGGCTAGAAATCACCAATAGATTCTCGAGACTTCATACGGAGGAGATCATATTCTCGTCATTAGAGTGTTGACTCTATTTTGCTTTACTCCAACGGTTCCTTCATGAGCAATTTCCGGAGCATCCCACATGGCTTTAGCAGAGGTTAAGTTGCAAACGCGGAAATATTCTTGTTGACTAAGAGCACTTTGCAGAAGGAGAACCGCCTTGCTGTTGAGTGTGACATTTCTTCTGTCATTTTCATCATAATCTTCTTCTTCCTTTGGAACCCTGAGACCATTTTCCAGGACTATTGGAGCATAGTCTCCTCGTTCAAAAACTCTTCAGAGACCATACTCTGTAGCCATTACAAACACCTTGAATTTGGCTTTCCAGAATGAGTAATGTTCTCCATTGAAACCTCGGAGGTCCGTTGATTGAAGCTCCATCGGGTAGAATGCCTTCCATTGGATCCTTCTCGAGATGTTAAGCTCTTTAGGGAAGACCTTGCTTTGATACCAAATGAAAGTGGAGCTATATACCCAAGAGGGGGGGTGAATTGGGTATTTTAAAAACTTTTTAAATTGCTCTGTTTTTAGACAACAAAAACAGAGATGAACAAGTAAAGGGAAGAACAAATTGAACACGAGATTTATACTGGTTCGGTCTTAACAACTTGACCTACATCCAGTCCCCAGACTCTCTGGGATTTTCACTATCACAAAGATTACACACTCTGTACTCAAAGAGTAGTTCTCTCTCTAGAACTCACTCCCCCTTACAAGTTGTAATCAATGAACTCCCAAATCACCAAGTCCCCTTGACTTGTGATTCTTTTCAATAAATGAATTACAGATAAAAGCTCTCTCTAAGAGTGGATAATAATAAACATTGAAGCTTATAATGTCAAAAGACAGAATACAAGTGAAAACAGAAAGGTAGTTGAAGAACTTGAATGCTTGTTTGTTTTCGATATAGTAGTTGTTGAGAAGAAATGAATACAACTCTATTTATAGCCGATAGCATTAATAGACCGTTGCATTGATAATAAGACCGTTGAAGATGATCTCCGAGAAGTTGTGAGTTGCTTAGGTCTTCTTCTCTTTCTAAAATTCACTTAATCCAGCTGGCTGGATGGTCAGAGTTGACTCTCTACAAATCAATCCGTTGGAGAAGATGTTGCTAGATGTAGAAATCATTCTTTAATGCTTTGCAACCGTGTGCAGATGGATTAACCAAAAGAATGCAAGTTTTTGGGTTGAGCATTTAATGTTCGACATCACTTTTGCTTTTGCTTTAAACATTCAAGTAAACCTTCCTTAATCTGTTCGAAACTCACCAAAAAGATGGTTAAACATATCTAGTACCAATAGAGATTAATCATGGAAAGCATTGAGATCAAACACGAAGGCATAGCAAAATCGTTACATTCAATTTTCAGTAACGTCCGTAAAACCTAGAGGTTTGTTCACAAACCTCGAGGTTTGGTCATTTAAGGTTGAAAACGATTTAAGACCAAAACCTCAAACCTGGAGGTTTATCATAAAACCTGGAGGTTTCTCATGATGCAATCACAAAGGTTTATCGGGCTTACTCCAAACCTCGAGGTTTTCTCGAAACCTCGAGGTTTCACATTGTAAGTGAAACCCGGCGGAAGCTTGATGGAAGCAAACACGGAGGTTTCACAAGGAACCTCGAGGTTTTAGAATGAGCAAAAGTTCATTTGCTCTCGGAACTCACAAACCTCAAGGTTTGTAGCAATACTCGAGGTTTTGCCCAAACGACAAAGTTCTTTTGTTTTGACCCAAAACACAAACCCGGAGGTTTCTATGGAAACCTCGAGGTTTTCAAACACACCGAAAACCATTAGCTTTCGGAAGCCGAAACCCGGAGGTTTCGTCAATACTCGAGGTTTTACACTTAATTTCAAATTTTCAGTTTGGCGCCAAGGCATAACCTCGAGGTTTTGTTGTAAACCTTGAGGTTTCACAACTTGGTGTGAAACCGAGTTTTCTCTCGGGAAGTCCAAAACCTCGAGGTTTCTTAATAAACCTCGAGGTTTCACATAATTTTGTGAAACCCAAGTTTTGCAAATTTAAACATAGAACCTCGATGCTTCCTTTGTAAGGCCAAACCTCGAGGTTTCGGGAAACCTCAAGGTTTGCTCTCACTCGTGGTTTTCCAACTTCGAGAGCAAATCCTCATTCTTTGTTCATAATTGTTGGCAATCATCAAAATCTTTTAGAGAACCAACAATGCGAGTGAGATTTTCGAAGAAGAAAAGGAAAAAGAGACCGAGATTGAAATTTTTAGGGTTCTAAATTCTCAACTTTTAAGTCTAGGCAGCCTAGGTAATTTTTTTAAAAAAATTAAAGGGCCTAACGGGCCGGTCCGAAGCCTTGTAGGGAGGCCCTTTTAAGCCCAATGCTTTACGTTAGGCCAACCTCATTTAGCACCTATAATTTTTAAGTTAGGCCATAAAGGGCCAGGGCTTAAATGGGTCGGCTTGATGGGTTCCCCTACAAGGGGTTAGTCATTCACAAGACCGGTAGAGCTTGGATAACTTCTAATTAACTCGGGAGTCTGTGCGCACAGCAAGTGATCATTAAGAGTCATGATTGTTATAAAGTTAAAATAAGAAGATTCATAGTTTTGTGAATTAGCTACATTTAGTCAATTAACAGAGATGGTACTCTATCTTTGCTCTTGACTAAATGTGAGTGACGATGTGAGGGATATGATGCCTGCACAGTATCTAAATATGAAAGGTAGATCACTTGATCAACTCAATTAGTTCTAGGCCAGCAGAGCATTGCTAGTGTCTTATGAGGTCATTATATAAATTGGGTCAGTTAAAGGAGTTTTTAATTGGTTCAAGTTTATTTATGTCAGTGACTAATTGGGCCTAATGGGTCACACACAAAGGTTATTCCTGATTGCTTAAAATTAGCAAACTTGGGACAATAATTGTTATTGGGCTTTATTAAGAGTAAATGTGTAATTGGATTGGAATGGGACTCCAAGCCTAATTTAATTAATGCGGAGAAAATGGCGTCATATATGGTCCCCAATGAGAAATCGGTTTCTCCATAAAAGGGCCTAAATATGTTGGAAGACCCAACGTGGTCTTAGACCAAGTTGAATTTGGAATTTGAATTTTGAACTTAAGTTTGAAATTTGAATTCAAAAAGTTAGGTTATAAAAGATAATTCTGAATTATCTATCTAATATATATATATATATAAAGATCCAATAATGATTGGATGAAGATAAGAGAAATAATAAATAATGATTGAATTAAAAATGATTTTGAATTTTAGTTTAAGATATGAATGTGATTCATCATCTTCAATTATTATTCAATTAATCAATTAAGATATAAATGTAATCTACCATCCTAAATGGTTGATTCAATCAATCAATCAAGAAATAAATGTGATCCATCATCTTAAATGATTGATTAAATCAATCAATCAAGATATGAATTTAATTTATTATGATTTAGATTTTCCAATTTAAGCTTGAGATGGGCCTTTTTTGTAAGCAGTTAAATTAGGGTTAAACTCTTATAAAATTCTGATTTTTGGTGTGCCTTAGGGTTGCACGTTTTTCTAGGAGAAAAACAAGATGCCTTATACTCTCTAAATTTCGGTCATTACAAAAGGTTTAGAGAAAAAGGGCGCAATCCAAGAAAGACAAGGTTCCAATGATTTTGCTCCTCCTATCTTTAACCTAATTCCAAGAAACCACCACCTTCTTGAAAAGATAAAAACCTAAGGAAACCAAACATCAACCTTGTTTTTGCCTAGCAAGCATTTAAGAAGTGGGAGGCTTCAAGAGAAGGAGTTCTTGTTGTAATCGGGGGGGATAGTCGTGTGGATCAACGTTAGAGGACATCAACAACATTGAGGTCTTCAAGTGATCTAAGGTAATCTTAATTTTGAATAGTTGTGTTATCAAGTTATCCTAATCCCCAATAGTTCTTTTAATGAGTAATCCTGAAGCTCATGGATATTATAAATTGTTATGAATTCTCATGAGCACCGTAAAAAGTTACGGATTAATAATTAATAACTAATTAACGTAATGAGTTAGGGTTAATAATTCATGAGGACCGTAAGGAGTTAAGGGTTTCCGCAACGATTAAACAAAATTTTTATTTTTAACCTCATGAAACTTTGCATGAAAGTTATGTAATAGGCAAAATTAACCAACATTAATTAATTAGGTCCATCTAATATTTATTGTCACTTAAATATTTGTGGTATTTAAGAAGAAGAAAACGAAAGCCCACAGATACTGATGCCTTTTAGTTTTGTGACTTTGTATTGTCCTTTTAAAAAAATTGTAAATTGCATGCAAGTAGTGGGAGATGACCTTATCAATGCAGTAAACTTGTTTCTTCTCTAAATCTCCAGCGGCTTCACGCTCTCTTTTTCTGTGTTTCATTTTCTTTCCATGGAGTTCCAGCTAGGCGAATTCATCAGACTCCAAATTCAAGCATCTCAACCTGATTTGAAGCTTGAATAGGAATTATTTTCTGCTTCAGTTTTTATATCACAACAAAAAAGAAATTTTCTCTTTTGTCCTCTATTTATATATCAAGTTCAATCTGAGGGTATGTTGATTAATTACCATTACACTGTTCTCTGATTAGCTTATTGGAGATATCTATACACTATTCTGGTTGTGCTCACAACAAACTAATGTCATTCGAGTAATTACATTTAAAATTTTCCCCTACCAAAAGTATTCTCTTAGCGGACAACTAAGGGCGTAGAGATATATAAGTAGGTTTTGCCTCTTAAAGTAATTAAGATCATTTTCTTACATATGGCTACTAGGAATAGAATCGAACTTTTGACTACATGCCTGAACTCAAGTATCTCCCAACTGATATTGTGTGTTTGTGTATGAATTTGAAATTGATTTTCAGCCTGAAGTCAACATAATTACTTTGGAAAATTTGATATGATAAGAAATCATAGATATTTTTGAAAAATAGTACTACTAATTTGTGATATGTTTCAACTGCTTTATTCATTTGTCTTGATCTTATTATTAGACAAAGTATTAACAATGCCGATTCTATAAAGCACTCATATATGAGCATCGCACTTGTCTAATCATGGAGATTGTCCAGATCTTCCTCTTCATCTTCTTTTGCTTCCTTCTTCTCATATACTACAATCGATCGAATTCCAAAAAGACCCTTCCCCTACCACCAGGGCCATGGAAGTCTGGAAGTGGAGATCAAGAAGCTTTCTTATCTATAATGGACGGTATAGTGACGATGTTGGGAGGTTTTTCAATTGCCGATCTCTTTCCTTCCATCCAAGGGCTTCAAGTGATCACAGGAATGAAAGCTAAACTTGAAAGGCTCCACAAATTGAGTGATGAAATATTGGAAAACATCATCAGGGATCACAAAGAAAGAAAAGCCAGAAGCCGTAATGATGAGAATAATGAAGAGAATCTGCTTGATGTTCTTCTCAAGATTCACCAGTGAAGGGATCTATAATTCCCCCTAACTCACGACCACGTCAAGGTCGTCCTTCAGGTGAGTATTTAACATATTTTACATCAAAGTCAAGTACTTATCCCGTCGTTAATATAAGACATATATACTTAATTTGATTAGATTAAAGAAGTTAGTTAATATGACATGTTTTTTGTATATGACATGTTTTTTGTAAAACACCATAGTCATCTCCCTTCTTCCCTCTACTCCTTATGGTTAAGGGTGTAGGAAACTTATCGAAACGCGGAAGCGTATCGTACCACGCGATGTAGGAAAAGATGAAACCTTTCATCGTTTTGCTTACTGGATATTGAAGAGCTATCGAAAGATTCTCCACGAGCAAACCTTGTCTACGAACGGTCCTCGTATACGAACGGTCCTCGTGCGATCTATGATTGATCTTCCAGACTATCTCTCGAGGGGATGAGATGGTTGTGTGGGCAACCGTTCGAGATGATGAACGCGTCGCCTCTAGGTTTTTGTTTACGATGAGAGCCTCCTAACTATTTGTGCGGCCGTATCTTTTCAAGCGGCGAAAGTTAGTTTATATGCTACTACACCCAAGGCCTAACCCTAATCCACATGGGCCTTAGAGTTCTTGGGTTGTAGTCTCAATTAAGCCTTATTGGGCTTAAGTGACCAAAGAGCACATTAACCCAACAATCTCCCACTTGCTCTTTAAGATACTAACTTGAGTTCGTAAACCCAAGACCATATAGCCCATAAGCCATCATCATCTGATAACATACCCCATCCCTTGTCTCAAGCTAGCCTGGGACCCACCATTTGTCATTCATCAAGGCTCATGATAATCTAAAGAAGATTATCTAGTTCGGTGCTACTCCACTAAAAGCCCGAACGTGATCTCCAAGAACAATGACACTTATAACAAGAATATGCACTTGCCCCTTTATAGAATGTCTATAATTTGATTGACTAGTTTTACGTAACCCAATCAATTATTTATTCCCTTGACTTTGACAGTTTCTCTAATGGATTACATGCCTTTGGCCGGTGTCTTCAATATCCAGTACCAAAACATATCAAGGGGACATTTCCTATAAATTCCATGTTGTTTATCTCATAAACACCGATAACCAAATAGTCTCAATCCCAAAATACCGAGTTGTTGGCCGTCATATAGATCAAACCTCACCTAGTTGGTAAATCAAAGAATGAAAACTATTCGACTACTGTTTAAAATAAACTCGGGATTAAGAGCAACTACATAACTATAGTTATCGGAGATTTGATTCCTTATGACGAAAGAACAACCTTAATCAAATCTCTCCTTGATCCATTCAATGTGAGCATTAACTCACACCAATGTTTTATAATGATTGGGACAAAACCATTTCATAAAACATTGCAGCCTAAATAAAGTGCCCAACTTAATTTAATATTTGTGAATCATTTCATCAATTGTGAGAACCTATGACCATGTCCTCTATGAAAGTATTCATATGATCATATACTCCACAATTGATCCGGACCTTAGAGTTTGTAAATAGTGTGCAAAATAAATGAAAAAGAATACTCCATTTATTAACATTCGGAAAAGAAATGCAATGTCATAATGTCATGCTCAAAAGCACAAAATAACAAAGTAAAATAACAAGCTTGCCTAAAGCTATAAGCAAATCTGGAATCCTCCTAAGACCCATAGATGAAACATGCCTCTCGAACACATGCTCGGGCAAACTCTTAGTAAAAGGGTCGCGAGATTCTCGTCGATGCTATCTTTGCTACCACCTTGTATCTCCTCTTTTAATTATTTCTCGGATCAAGTGGTATTTCCTCTCTATGTGCTTGTCTCTTATGACACCTTGGTTCCTTGGACTGCGCTACCGCCCCTTTGTTGTCACGAGTAGAGTGTGATAGGACAATTTACACTGGTATCACGAAGGTCCGTTAGGAACTTCTTTAACCATGCAGCTTCCTTTGCAGCCTCGAAGCGAGCTACATACTCGGCCTCTCGTGGCGAGTCGGCCACACATGTTTGTTTTACACTTCTCCAACAAATGGCACCGCCATTAAGGGTGTACACATATCCCGAGGTGGATTTTCTTGAGTCAATATCTCCTTGGAAATCGAGTCCGTATAACCAATGGTTTCAAGACTCCCCTTGAGTAGACCAACATATAATCTCTCGTTCTCCGTAGGTACTTGAGTATATGTTTAACCGCTACCCAGTGTTGCTCTCCGGGGTCCGATTGGTACCGGCTTACTACTCCCATTTGCATAGCGAGATATCGGGGTGCAGTACATAGCATAGCATACATGAGACTACCTACTGGCTGAAGCATAAGGTATCCTACTCATGCGTTCTCTGCTTTCGGGAGTTTGAGGAGATTGCTTCTCGAGAGAGATGAATCCCATGCACGAAGGGTATAATTCCCCTCTTTGAATTCTCCATGCTAAACCTGGCAAGTATTTTGTCAATGTATTGAGCCTGGGATAATGCCAAAACCCTGTTCTTAGGTCTCACAAGAGTTTAATACCAAGAACATAATTGGCTTCCCCAGGTCCTTCATATCAAAATGTTTGCTCGGCCAGGTTTTTATGCCCAACAATACCTCTGTATCATTTCCGATAAGGAGTATGTCATCCACATAAAGTACCGAGAAAAGATACCGCATTACCTTGGATCCTTTTATACACACACGGCTCATCGGGACTTTTCTCAAAGCCATAAGACTCAATGGCTTGATCAAATCGATGTTCCATGATCTGGATGCTTGCTTAAGTCCATAAATGGACCTCTGCAACTTGCATACCATTTCTTCTTGCCCTTTGGCTGTAAACCCTTTTGGTTGCTGCATATAGATTTCCTCTTCCAAATTTCCATTTAGAAAAGCAGTTTTGACATCCATCGCCAAATCTCATAATCAAGATTGGCTACAATGACTAAGAGAATCCGAATAGACTTGAGCATAGCAACCGCGAAAAGGTTTCATCATAATCCACTCCTTCTCTTTGGGAGTACCCTTTCGCCACCAATCTAGCTTTGAAGGTTTCAACCTTCCGTCCGATCTTCTCTTTCTCTTGTAAATCCACTTACACCCAATGGGTCTTACCCCTTTAGGCGCATCTACAAGAGACCAAAGCGAGTTGGAATACATAGAATCCATTTCAATTCATAGCCTCGAGCCATTCACGAGCATCAACATCTCCTAGTGCTTCGTCATAACTCGTGGGATCACCATCTTCTGCGATGATGTCATCGATTTGACTCACCCAACAAGAGATATCTTGCGGGTTTACGAATCAATCTCCCACTACGACTTTGTCGCACTTGATGTCGTGCATCTACGGGGGTCCACATTTTGTGGGTTGACAACTTCTAGATGAGGACCCTCATTAAGTGGATCAACTAATTCATGATTTTGTTCTTCATTTAGTTGAACATCATGCTGAACTGGTTGTCTCGGTTCTGTGTATGTTGGATACATTTTCCCTCTTTGAACAACCACGGGAACAAAAGTTGGAACCCCTTGAGGTTGAGGTGAAACTTGATCGAGACTAGCTCATCAAGAATAACCTTACTTCTTGGCTTATAGTTTGTCATATAGTCCTCCTCTAAGAAAGTCGCGTGAGTGCTCACTATGACCTTCTTTTCTCTTGGACTATAAAACAACCAACCTCGGTTCCTTTAGGATAGCCTACAAACATGCATACTTGATGCGAGTCCATCTTGTCGGTTTTGTTTCAAGACATGTGCGGATCACCCCAAATTCGAATATGATTCATGGTGGGCTTACACCCTTTCCACAATTCTATTGGTGTCTTTGAAACCGACTTGGACGGAGCTAAGTTCAATAGATACATAGCTATTTCTAAGGCATATCCCGAATGAATCGAGAAAGTGATGAATAAGCGAGCATAGATCTTGTCATTTCTAAAAGGGTTCTATTTCTCCTTTCGGCAACTCCATTTCTTTGGGGTGTCCCTGGAGAAGATAATTGCGAAACTATCCCCTCCTTGGTCGGGTAAGACCTGAACTCTCCGAGATAGGTATTCACCCCCTCGATCGGATCGAAGAGTCTTGATTTGAACACCTAGATGCTTTTACGCCTCGCCTTGAACTCTTGGAATTTTCCAAAAGCTTCGGACTTGTGTGGCATCGGTACACATGTCCAAATCTAGAGTAATCATCGGTAAATGTGATGAAATCGATACCCGCCTCGGCATGGACATTTATTGGTCCACATACATCGGTATGTACCAATTCAGTGAAGTGTGGCACGTTTTCCTTTGGCCTTGAAAGATCTCTTGGTCATTTTACCCTCTAAACGGGATTCACACCTGCGGTATCGGCTCAAAGTTCGGGGATTTTAAAATCCCACTTTTGACCAAACCTTGGATCTGTTAGAGTTAATATGACCCGATCTCAAATGCCAAAGATAAGTTTCATTGGAAACTTTTCTTTTCTTTGACGAATTGATATGCTCAACATTTTTTAATTCAACATGATTAACTTCACGGGGAATAGGACTAAGGAAATAAAGGCCATTAAACTTTACACAGAACAAATAAAAGAAGATGAACTTCTTATTGAAAAGCGAGGAATCAAAGCTGACTGTCAAACCATGTTTATCTAAACAACTAACGAAATTAAATTCCTCTTAAAATCTGGAATAAATAAACAGTCTTCTAAAACCAAAGTTCTATAATTATTAAAAGATAAAACAACTTGTCCCATTGCTAGTGCGGACACAAGCGCCTGTTCCAAGCTTCAAATCTCGTTGTCCTTTACTGTTGGCAAGCTTTGTTTGAACCACTGCAAAGAGTAGCAAACATGGTTAGTGGCTCTGAATCAACGATCCATTTGTCATCGTGATTCTCCACTAAACAAGCCTCAATCACATTTAAATCACCCATACCTGGTTTTTTCATTTGTGGGCAATCTTTCTTCCAATGCCCCTTTTGTCCGCACTTGAAGCACTTGCCTTTTGGCTGCTTCATTGCAAGCTGTTTTTGGCAAGCTGGAGTACCTAATTTCTTCTTTTTCTTGTTCTTGTTCTTTCCCTTGGGTTTCCCCTTAGGTTTCACAGAACTTTCACTAACAAACAATGCACTTCCTTGCTTGACTAGAGTACTTTCGGCACTCTCAAGCTCGTGCATTAGTTGAGTGAGGTCAAGATTCATTTTGTTCATATTATAATTCATCTTGAATTGGTTGAAGTATTCGGGTAGTGATTGTAAGAGAATGTCAACTTTTACTTCTTGTTCAAACTTGATACCATGGTCATCGGCCTTCTTGAAGTTTGCTATCATTGTTAGACAATGATCGCACACTTCCTCCGGACATGATTTGTCTTGGTGGTGAATTCAGCGCATTTTGCCTAGCGAGCGCTAGGTGTAGCAAACATGGCATCAAGAGTCCGGAGCATTGTTGCTCCGCTCGAATTATGTTCATTTGCTCTGAAGGTGGTGGCGAGGCTGGCCAAAATGTAGCAATGCCCGACACATTCGCCTTCTCCCATCTTTCCTTCTCTGCTGAAAACGAGTCGAATTGCATCGGACGCATCTGCACAGTGACGGCGGCCGGCATAGGGGTAGTGAGAACAAAGTTGAGCTTTTCATATTGAAGAACAATATCTAAATTGGTTCTCCATTGTTTGTAGTTTGTACCATCCATAGGTTTTTGGCTCAAGATTGTAGCTAAAGGATTGAATGAAGACATTTTTCTGAAATTAAGGAAAAAGCACACTAATTACAAACTATAATTAACAACAAACGAGATATAGCGCTAGTAGATTCTAATAACTACTATTCGTTTATTGTTTAACAATCCATTAGTTATCTTTACAAGGCTTACGATGGGCAAGATTCTTGTAAAACTAATATTGTTAATTTGGGCCTTCGGTTCCATTGCGAGCCTCGATGGGAGGGTTAACAATTTTACCAAAGTTGAATGTATTTAACCATAGTTTACTTTCAAAATTATCTTTAGTGTCTAAGTGTTGCCGACGATGGGCCGTACAAAAACTTTACTAAAATTTTGAAAATATTAAGGTTTAATCTAGCGAAATCCGATTATCCTTATCCGATGGGGCTTCGGCGATAACCATTTCACTAATAAACCCACAATGGGGCCCGTAGGTTTTATAATTAAAAGCTTAATTTAAAACCTTCACCCATTCAATATTTTAAGTTTAGAATTTTTAATTTCCAAGAATTTGTTCAATTTAGAGTAAATTATTAGGTATCTAAAATCTAGTCATGATTAGCGAGTGTGCGTCACATGACCATTTTAAATAACCCACAAATTACTCTAAAAGGTACAATTCTCTTAGGAAATTTCCTGGATTATTTGTCTAGACCTTAATTCCATAATTATTATTCTAGATTTTAATTTAAAATCATAATAATTGATAATTAATGTCTAGATTTTAATTCCACAATTAATTAATCTAATTATTATTCTAGATTTCAAAATCATAATAAATGATAATTAATGTAGAGTTTTTAATTCCACAATTAATTAATCCAATTATTATTCAAGATTTCAAAATCATAATAAATGATAATTAATGTAGTGGACAATCTAAAAAATCCCTCATAATAACTATCATACTAGTCGATTGAAAACATAATAGTTATTATACTATTATGACATGTGATTATGCAACAATATGGCATCTTCCTATTCTATATGGCATGTTATTATACACATCATGGTAATCGTAAATATAATTCATACAATTCAATAAAAGCTTTAAATAATAAAACAAATAACTTTAATCCATGGTTTTCCTAAAAAAAAAAAATTTTAAAAATTTTACAACTTTGGAATTTCTCTTTTGTTCCACCCATAGGATTTATCGAAGCCCCTTCGGGGTATCTATGAGCCCAAAAGCCCAAAAACCCAATCCTTGGCTAGAAGCCCTAGGACACAAAAGAGGAACCCTAGCCTTCGCCCGCGCACGCAGCGGCCGAAGTCATCTCGGCACGAAACTCCGGGGAAGCACCGGCACGAGAGACGATCAAACGGCCGCCGGAAACACCCCAAAAGGGTGGCCCGCGCGCCCTCACGCGCCGTCCGTTTGCCGGCGCGTGATGGCCACGCGCAGCCAATTGTGGAGGCGCGTGGCGGCGCGTGGGTTGCCCTTTGGCGGTGTTCCGACCGCCAAGTTGTTCGTCTTTCCGTCCTCTTTCCATCCATATATGGTTTGTCCAAATCCGAGATCCGAAGTCCACGAAAAGTGTCGTACGGTGTTGTTTGCTCATATTCTTCGCGTTTCTTGATCTCCAACTTTTACGGAATTCGAAAAATACATAGAAATTCGAAAGGAAATCATAAAAACAGCAAGGAGGAAACCTAATCATATGGGATTAGCCTCCTTGTTACAAATCAAGAATTACACGAGAGAATCTAACCATGGATTAAAGTATTCATATGATTTATAAACGATAACTACTATGATTCAAATAACAAATATAGAAACGAGATGCCATCCTTTCAAAAATTATTTTTGAAGATAATCACATGAAATTTCAAAACTAGGTTCTTTTCCTCATCGCTATTGGCTCTGATGCCAATTGTAGGAAACTTATCAGAAACGCGGAAGCGTATCGTACCACGCGATGTAGGAAAAGATGAAACCTTTCATTGTTTTGCTTACCTGGATATTGAAGAGCTATCGAAAGATTCTCCACGAGCAAACCTTGTCTACGAACGGTCCTCGTATACGAACGGTCCTCGTGCGATCTATGATTGATCTTCCAGACTATCTCTCGAGGGGGATGAGATGGTTGTGTGGGCAACCGTTCAGATGATGAACGTTTGCCTCTAGGTTTTTTGTTTCTGATGAGAGCCTCCTAACTATTTGTGCGGCCGTATCTTTTCAAGCGACTGAAAGTTAGTTTATATGCTACTACACCCAAGGCCTAACCCTAATCCACATGGGCCTTAGAGTTCTTGGGTTGTAGTCTCAATTAAGCCTTATTGGGCTTAAGTGACCAAAGAGCACATTAACCCAACAAAGGGAGCATCAATGGAATAAATTAGGAAAACATTCAAAAATATAAAACTGTCTTATATTTAAAATTAAGATTAACTCCTAAATATTATTAAGCACCAAGAAATATTATATCAATTCATATATATATATATATATATGATCTCATGACCCATTTTCAGGATATATTCATTCTTTGGATCGGAGACAACATCTACTACTCTAGAGTGGGCAATGGGTGAATCGATCAAAAACCCATCTGTGATGGAGAAGGCTCAAGCGAGGTGAGAAGGATCTACAAGGGAAGAGAGATTGTGGATGAAAATGAGATTCATGAATTGAAGTACTTAAAGCTCAGTTGTGAAAGAGACCTTAAGGCTTCACCCACCTGGGGTGTTACTACTGCCAAGGGAGAGCACTGGGAGATGCGTGATCAATGGATATGAGATACCCGAAAAAACCAGAATCATAGTCAATGCTTGGTCAATAGGGAGAGATCCCAAACACTGGGATGAAGCTGATACATTCAAGCCAAAGAGGTTTTTGGATCACGCAATTGATTTCCAAGGAGCAAACATGAATTTCATACATTGAGCTTACACTTGCCAATTTGCTGTATCATTTTGATTGGAAGCTTCCAAATAGAATCACTCCTGAAAATTTTGATATGCCTGAGAAGTTTTCGGCAAGTGTGAGAAGATCCGAGAATCTCCCGCTTATCCAAATCAGTTATCAACCCTAGTTCTATATATATTTGCCTGAATAATGATATACTCCTATCAAGTAGCCTCTTAATGACTTCAAGTGTTCTGCCTTTTTTGTTTTGTTCTAGTTTGTAAACTTTGCTGATGGTAAAGAAAGAATGAATAATATGTTAAGAGTTTGGATGGCTTATTAAAATATTCATGGAGGGAGGGAGGGAGAAAGAGAGAGAGATTCATTGAGGATTCTTTCTTCTTCTTCCTCTTTTTTTTCCCTTCTTTTTTAAAAAAATTGAAGTTTTAGCACGAGAGAACTCTAAGCATCATCTACCCCGAGTTTATCATTTTATATATATTTTTTTATTAAAATGTGAAACTATGAAAGTAAATAAATCCAAATTCTGAATATTTTATATGAATTTTCAGAATTAGGACAAAATAAATAAAAATGGGAAAATTCGGAAAATTCCACATTAAAAGTTTGATTGTTAGGCATGTAAAAGATAAAATAAATGGATTTGGCTTCTCTCCTATCCTCATTTTCTTTTTTTTCCTTTTCTATAGTTAGATTAATATTTCAACGGTCCAGATTTAATATATTGTAAAAATATTATTATAATGTTACTTTAAAGATATAATATGTTAAATCTAGACTATTGTAATCTTAATCGAACGATATTAAAAAAAAAAGGAAGGAAAAAGGAGAATAAGGGAAACATGAGGTAACTCAAATCCAAAATATATGAGGTGAATAATATTCTGTGTATTTTGTAATAATGGGTATTACCGCCTTGTATAGATAAAGTCTTAAAAGGACAAGGATGCATATACAAATGACACGTGTTACATGGTAAAGCATAAAATATCTTATATTGTGATATGGGCTGGTCGGCAGCGTATGATGCTATGACCATTGGATTGCTAGCTTTCTTAGGGTTAAATATTATTTTTGTGATGAAAGTATTAAGGGAGAAGGAGTAAAAATATATACGACCTTTTTTTTCCATAAGTGTCTAACATCACGACCTTTCAACTGGAGTAAAAATACACACGATGTTACGTTTTGGGAGCGCCTAGCACTACGGCCGTTAGTTGACCGTCAACTTGGATGGAACGCTAACGTGGCTTTGACAAGATGATGTGGACGCTGACGTGGAATAAAAAATTCAAAAAATTAGGAAAAAATTTAAAAAAAAAATTAGAAAATTTTAAAATAATGAGAAAAAAATTCAAAAAATTAGGAAATAATTAAAATAATTAGCAAAAAATTAAAATAATTAGAAAAAAATCCAGGAACTTACCATTCATTTCTTTAATAATTTAGACACGTTCTTGTAAATATTTATATTAACATGAATTATTATAAAATTTTCTATGTTTAGTAAATATATAATCTCTTTTTCTATAAAAACATTTCCTTATCTCCCTTCTAATATCAATCTAAATTTGTATTCTCTCTAGCATCAATCTAAAATTTTACTAAACATGGAAAATTTTACTAAACATAGAAAATTTTAGATTGATGCCATAGAGAATACAAATTTAGATTGATGTTAGAAGGGAGATAAAAAAATGTTTTTATAGAATAAGAGATTGTATATTTACTAAACATAGAAAATTGTATAATAATTCATGTTAATATAAATATTTACAGAACATGTCTAAATTATTAAAGAAATGAATGGTAGGTTCCTGAATTATTTTCTAATTATTTTCAATTATTTTAATTTTTTTTCTAATTATTTTAATTATTTCCTTTTAAAAAAAAATTCCATATTATTTTTAAATTTTCTAGTTTTTTTCTAATTATTTTAATTATTTCCTAATTTTTTGATTTTTTTCCTAATTATTTTAAAATTTTCTAGTTTTTTTTTCTAATTATTTAAATTTTTTCCTAATTTTTTGAATTTTTTTCCCTAATTATTTTAAAATTTTCTAATTATTCAAATTTTTTCCTAATTTTTTGAATTTTTTTTTATTCCACGTCAGCATCCAAATCATCTTGTCAGCGCTACATCAGCGTTCCATCCAAGTTGACGGTCAACTAATGGTCAACTAACGGCCGTGGTGCTGGGCGCTCCCAAAACGTAACGTCGTGTGTGTTTTTGCTCCAGTTGAAAGGTCGTGGTGCTTGGGCTCTTACAGGGGGAAAAGGTCGTGGTCGGGCGCTCGGGGGGGGAAGGTCGTGTGTATTTTTTGCTCCTTCTCCCAAGTATTAATTTGGGAGTATTCAACACTTAAAAGTCTTTTTGGTATTATTTTTACTCCGGAAGTTTACAAAAATGAGTAAATATGACCTGAAAGTTTTTTTTAGGAGCAAATTTACCCTGAAAGTTTTTTTAGGAGCAAATTTGCCCTAGAAATTTACAGAGAAGAGCAACAATTCAACGGTCAAGATCAACCAATGAACAAGATTTCTATGTTTTTACACTTCTGACGCAAAAATGATACCAAAAAAACTTCCGGGTGCTGAATGCTCCATAGCCAATACTTATATGGCAAAATTGGTATTTAACCCTTTTTCTTATGTCTAAGTTCTGAAACTATTAAGTATTAATACTTCTAAATTTTTACATATAAGCACCAATACTCTTATTTAGATAATTTTCACAAATAAAATTTTTCATTGGATACTTTTCTCCATTTTTTTATAAAAATAATCCCTCCATCCTTATATATAATATCCTTTTTTGAATGGTCCTGTCACTTTTTATATGATATTTTTTGAGTTTATCTTAATAATAAATGTACTTTTATCTATTTCCCTCTCTAAGTATTAATAGTTTATTCTCTCTTATTACTTCTCATTCTCTCACATCATTTATTTATCATGCATTTTCTTATTATTACACTCTCTCTTACTTATTCATAAATAGGGGCATGTTTGAAAAGTAAACTATATTTCCTACATATTTATTATATTTAACTAATTTTCACTATTTTTTTAGATTTTTGGATTCGATCGGTTGAAATGATCTTATACATAGGGACGAAGAGAGAACTATGTCTAAAATATTTAATTTAAATTGTCAAAAATTTATTTAATAGTAAAGATGAGATGTATGTGCGGAGGAGAAGAGTATAAAAGAAATGGAGAGAAATCATCATAGGACTAGGAGAGAGTTATTATTGTTATGGAAGATCCATAAGTTTCTAAAGGAGAAAATGAGCTTTAAAAAAAACATGTCGGATGATGGTAAAATTCAGAAACACTTAAAGCAATGTTTTGAAAAAAATCAAATATAAATTGGAATATTAGTACTTACAATGTTAGAGGATTATTATATATACGTCTAGTTTGGATTTAGTTTTATGATCAATATTGTGATTGTAGTTTAGATTAAGGAAAATTAATTTTTGTTTGTTTTGTTATTTAACTATTAACTCATTTATAACTTAGTCCTTGAATTTTTAACTCACTTATGACTCAATACCTCTGTTTTTTTTTTTTTTTTTTTAACTTGGTTCTAAGGGCTTGTTTGGATTAGTAGTGATAAAAGTGACTTTTTTTTTTTCAATATGACTTTTGTAAGCTTAAGGTAGGATAAAACTTAAATGGGTTAAATACCTAATTTGCCACGGAAGTTTTGCTAAGGAAGCGCTCAGCACCCGGAAGTTTTTAGGATACCAAATTTTCCCCAAAAGTATGAAAAAGGTAGCAAATTTGCCCCTCCGTTAATTTTGACCGTTACGTTTAACTGAGTACACACGTGGCCCTGCAGGGCTCGGGCTTGAAAAATAAGCCAGAAATTTGAAATTGGCCTGCAGGGCCAGCCTTGGAGGGCCTCGGGCTTGATCGGGCCGGCCCTGCAGTTTGTATAGACTGATCATTTGCTTAGATCATAAGTGATGCTTCCTGTAACCAGTTCAGCTTCACAAATTCTGGCTGCCTTGAGCTCAACATCTCAAGGATCTCCTTCTCTGACTCCAAGTTCGACCTTTTCAAGGCATAACTGAAAGTGGAGCTATATACTCAAGAGGGGGTGAATTGGGTATTTTAAAAACTTTTCGAATCTGCTCTGTTTTTAGATAACAAAAACAGAGATGAACAGTAGAGAGAAGAATATCTGAACACGAGAGAATTTATCTTGGTTCGGTCTTAACAACTTGACCTACATCCAAAGGTCCCGGACTCTCCGGGTTTTTCACTATCACAAAGATTACACACTATATACTCAAAGAGTAGTTCTCTCTCTAGAACTCACTCCCCCTTACAAGTTGTAATCAATGAACTCCCAAATCACCAAGTCCCCTTGACTTGCGATTCTTTTCAATAAATGATTTAGATAAAAACTCTCTCTAAGAGTAAATGATAATAAACACCGAAGCTTATAATGTCAAAAGACGAATACAAGTGAAAAACTGAAAGGTAGTTAAGAAACTTGAATGCTTGTGCGTTTTCGTTGTTGTAGTTGTTGAGAAGAATTGAATGCAGCTCTATTTATAGCTAGACAACATTAATTGACCGTTGCATTGATAATCGACCGTTGGAGATGATCCACGAAGTTGTGAGCTACTTAGGTCTTCTTCTCTTTCGAAACTTACTTAGTCCAAATTTGGTTGGATGGTCGAATTGACTCTTTGCAAATTAATCCGTTGGAGAGGATGTTGCTTAATGTAGAAATCATTCTTTAACGCTTTGCAACCGTGTACAGATGGATTAACCAAAAGGATGCAAGTTTCTGGGTTGAGCATTTAATGTTCGACATCACTTTTGATTTTGCTTTAAACCTTCCGTAAAACTTCCTTGATCCGTTCGAAACTCACTAAAAAGATGATTAAACATATCTAGTACCAATAAGGAATAATCATGGAAAGCATTGAGATCAAACACGAAGGTATAGCAAAATCGTTAAGTTCGAATTTCAAACAACGTCCGTAAAACGGAGGTTTGTTCACAAACCTCGAGGTTTGATCATTTAAGCTTGAACACGTTTTTACATCAAAACCTCAAACCCGGAGGTTTAACATTAAACCCGGAGGTTTATAATGTTGCTATCACGAAGGTTTCTTGGGTTTACTCCAAACCTCGAGGTTTGCTCGAAACCTCGAGGGTTCACATTGTTTGTGAAACCCGGCAAGGACGCGATGAAACCAAACTGGAGGTTTCTCGAGGAACCTCGAGGTTTTAGAATGAGTGCAAGTTCATTTGCTCTCGGGTTGCCACAATACTCGAGGTTTTCGAGACATACTCGAGGTTTTGCCCAAATGACAAGGTTGTTTGTTTTGACCCAAAACACAAACCCGGAGGTTTCGTGGAAACCTCGAGGTTTTCAAGTTCGCTGAAAACCATTAGCTCTCGGGAAGCCGTAAACCCGGAGGTTTCGATAATACTCGAGGTTTCTCATATAATTTTAAAATCCTTAGTTTGGCACCAAGGCATAACCTCAAGGTTTTGATGTAAACCTTGAGGTTTCACAACTTGGTGTGAAATCAAGTTTTCTCGGAAGATCAAAACCTCGAGGTTTCTTAATAAACCTCGAGGTTTCACATATTTTTGTGAAACCAAGTTTTCTCAAGTTAGAATACAAAACCTCGATACTTCCCTCATAAGGCCAAACCTCGAGGTTTTACCGAAACCTCGAGGTTTGCTTTCACTCAGGGTTTTCCAACATCTGAGAGCAAATCCTCATTCTTTGTTCACAATTGTTGGCAATCATCAAAATCTCTTCGAGAACCAACATTCTCCCCCTTTTTGATGATGACAACACTTGTAAGCAAACATCTTTGAAAGTTCAAGAAATTTTTCATGTTGTAATTAAACTTTGAAATTATCAGAGGTTTCAGGAACTTAGCTATGTGCAGAATGTAAGTGCAAGGCAACAATCAGTTATGAGCAGAAGCATGAACATATAAGTTGTATTTCGGTTAAAGAGCAATACGGGATATCGTAATACAAATCAAAATACAAAATGCACAAAATGCCATGATTCTCAAAAACCTCTAAACCTAAACTTCAAAGGCTACTTGCTACTCCTTGCTTGTCTCTCCCCTTTGTCATCTTCAAAAGGAGGGTTGACCAAGGGTGTAGAGGGAGGAGAAGGATTAAAAATGACAAAGATATCGGGGTTGCAATGGATGGAGAGGGTAATATCTCGGTGGTAGGGGTAGATGGTGAAGGAAGGATTATGGTGGTGGGAGTAGTAGCCTCGAGAGACGGGGAGAGGGAAAATGGGAGTTGAGGGAGTTTGAGAGAAGGAAGGGATAGGAGGGGAAGTGAAAGTGAAGGATGGTGAGGGAGAACTAGGAGAAGGGCCAGAAGGACTTGGATCAGAATTGGAGCCAGGAGTAAAGGAGGAGCCAATGTGGAGATGTTGCATGATCTTGTCCACCTTATCAGTGAGGACCGAATGAGAAATGAGCCGAGTGGACATCTTGAGCTCAATTTCTTGACCTTTTCCTTAACCTCGGCGATTGCCTTGCAAGAATCGCTTCAAGGTGCTCCTTGATGGCATCCTAAATCTCAATGAGACCAGTATGTCCACGAGTCATCTCAGCCCGTAATTTGCCCAGTTCAAACTCCATGCGCATAGTCATGGTGGCAAGAGTAGCATCCACAATTTGCTTAATCTGAGAAGCCAGCTCGGATGACGGTGATGTCGAGGAGGTGGAGGTACGGACGGGCCTCTTGAGCTTGTGAGGGCGGATGTGATCTTGAAGGAGCCCGAGATTGAGCGAGAACCTTCCCCTCAAACTTGATCTTCATCAGATTCATCTGAGTTTTCCCGAAGAAGGGGGATACTCAAGTGTGTCAGCAGTACCCACATACCAAATCTTGTAGTAGAAAAGGATGACCGATACCAATGAGGGATACGGAATATGAGATAATTGTCTCTTGGCAAAGCGGAACTCGTCATCCCTTTAAGAAGCCGGTCCACCAAGGTTGAAGGGAACCTTCCTCACAAAAGCATAAATGGTCGTAGTCATTCGAGTGAAGTGAGTCAGTTGCCGCCTTTAGGAATAAAGTTCTAGAGTAGACATACCATAGGACATGATTCGGCCGGCATGGAGCTTGGTTTGAATGTGAGTCGAGTTGCTGATCGGAGGAAAAGGCTCACCAGGCCTAAGTGTTTCGAAGACTTCCGGTTCTTGTAAGAGAAGTCGGAGCGGGCGGAGGATTGTCAATTCTCGAATTTTGTTCGAATTGCGGTGACGGGGTAAATGAGACATTCCTAACGGTGGTGGTGACCCTCTCCTCAATCACTTCTCCATAATCGCCCAATTCATTGTTATACTCCATCTTATAATAAAACAATCGAACCAAGCTTGGGGTAAAAGGGGCGAGATATGGAAATGAAGGATTCGTATGGCTTGACCAAGGTGATAAGTCAAAATGACATTCTTTCTGAAATGTCTTTAAGTCAATAACCACTACAGGACAGAAAAGGCGATGAAGGTATGCTTGTTGGTGATCGTACAACGCATCGGATTAAAATTTCTACGAATCCCGTCCCGAGGATCACTCAGGCGCGTTTAAATCAAGGCTAGGGAATCCGGATATTACCTTTCAAGAACTCGTTCGTGGTTTCTTCTTCGTTGAACGGGTGGGCTACCTTCTCGATCGCGAGAAGAAGACGACTCTTAGAATCCTCTTCCCTCTTTGGTATCCACACGAACAATCCTCGTACACGGCTACGGCGGCGTGCTAGCGCCTCTTGTGCGTCTCTCTCTCGTTTTCACTCTAGGGTTTCTCGCGGCTTTTCGAATACGCTCGATTCGAAAGTCCGTAGGTTTCTAAAACTGTTCGGCGTATTTAATACAAAATTAATCGTATTAACTTTTGAATTCAAACTTTAGATCTGGATTAAATATATATTAATTAAATCTATCCGATAGATCTAATATAATAATATTTATTTAATCGAATTAAAAACCAGATCTGAAATTTCGAATTCAAATCTAGATTAAAAAATAGTTAATTAAATCTATCGATAGATTTAATCCAACCTATTTATTTAATCCAAATTTAAAAACCGATTTAATTTATCTCAATAAATTAAATCCGAGAAATGATATCTATCTATTTATTTAAATCGAGATACTAATATCTCAATTTAAATTAAATAGACAATAATATCTTTATTCGAAAATTAAATGAGATACAATATCTCAGTTTGTTTTAGATATTTAATTTATCAAATAAATTAAACATAAAACAAATAATATAATAATAATATTTTAATCTCAATTAAATAATATCATTATATTATTTTCGAATTTAAATATATATATATATATATATTTACCCTGATTAAACTCGTATTCATTAATCTCGATTAATCGAGATTCAATGAACCTGGACACTTTTACCCGTGTTGGATTATTCTTGTGTGCGACCCTGCAGTCCATATGAGATTGGCGTGGGCCAACACGTGTCGCCCACAAATCGCAAGCGGCCTCTAGCAAGACATTGCGACTACCCAACTCACATGGGGATCGATGACACGATACACCTATCGTACAACCATGTCACGTCCCTTTTTGTCACGCGATAATTTGGTCAAGGATGAGGCATGGAGAATGTCAACTTCCTTTTCTTGACCATTACTTTCGATTCTTGAGTTAGTCTAATAAGTGAAATGGAAACTCCTTTCCATCACATGACGGCCGTACATTTCTTAGACTCACTCATCGAGGGGCCCAGTATTATCTCTCTAAAAATGTGAGGGACAAATTCCATCTTGACCATTCACATCCCTCCGCATGAAAACCACTGATCCCGATCCTAGCCTTTATCATCACCCGGTCAAAGGTGACTTTTGACTAGGTCAAAGGTCAGTGACTCATCATGTAGGAATCCATGATGATCTCAGGTCATAGGGCGTCGTGACGCGGTTATACATGAGATAAGCTTATGACTAGATCCATGCAGCTTTCTCATAGTGGGTCGGTCCAGCACCTTGTACTCTTACAAGTGCTCATGACTTTGATTCGTATCTCCATACCTCATCAAAGTCATACTGGTCTTATCTCATCTTCGCTCCCGCGTAGATGACCGACCAGGGACATTTAGGATATCATCTTTAAGATATATCCAGGGATTAGTTATCACTGTAAACATGCGAATGAAGTGATAACTCAATTTGAGAACAATGACTTGCCCTAGGGCATAATTTCCAACAATGCTTCCCTGAATTTTTCATTGTCAGCTTTGGGAAGAGCAGCAGGGTCAATGACAAAACCATTTGGTGGAGAGATGTGCTTGTATATGTCTGATATTGCATTGGCCATGATAGGAGGCACATCTTCTTCTTCTTGTTGTTGAGGATTAGAGGATGACTGACCCCTTGATGATTGTTGGGACCTAGCAAATGAGGCCCTCTTGGTTCTTGCCTTAGTTGGACCAGTGGATTTTGAAGTTCCTGTCGCCTTTGATGGATCCTTTCCAGTAGGTTCTGAGCCAGAAGCAGAAGCTTTCCCTTTCCCTTTGCCTTTGGGTTCAGGCTCTTTCCTCTTCTTTGAAGGACCCTTGGCAGGTTCTTTGTCAGGTTCCTTGAAGGAGACCTCTTTCCTAGGGCCCTTGGTTGCCTTTCTGCCCTTCGATGGAGACTCTTCATCAGGGAGTTCTCCTTGAACGCCTCTGATCGATTTGTCAATGCCATAACGAAGACGAGTAGACCGAGTCTTTTTCCTAACTGGACGATCAGAAGGACGAGGAGATGATGTTTCAACCGGTTGCCAAGGAGGAGGTGGAGGTGGAGACCATGATTTCGTTTCGTCCCCACTGGAATCAGAACCAAAAGTAGCTTGGGATTTGGATTTCGATGCCATTTGAGGGTTTAGAAGAGAGGATTAGATCGAAAAATGGGAGATTCAGAGAGTGGGTGACGAGAGAGGAAACAAAACCTAGAGGTTTAGGTCGAGGTTTGAAGAACATGTACAGTGACGCATATATATAGGCGATAGCAAACCTCGAGGTTTCATGCCAAACCTCGAGGTTTTGATGAAAGGGTACTAACACGGACGTCGAGGTGTTCTTGTGAACTGTGACCTATCAAGCACGAAAACCTCGAGGTTTGTTGAAAAACCTCGAGGTTTTACCGTCCTTCGAGTGGTCAGCTTTCTGTCTCATCAAATACTCGAGGTTTCTTCGTATACTCGAGGTTTCTATTCTCTGAAATTTTCTTACCTTGGTTATGTATCACCAAACCTCGAGGTTTTTAGCAAAACCTCGAGGTGTTGCTCTTTGACAGCAAAACCATGATTGACCATGTTCCACCAAACCTCGAGGTTTGCTTCTAAACCTCGAGGTTTTGCTCCTCGACAGCAAAACCACATTTCACAGTATCCTGCATAAAACATGTCTAGACACTCCGATGCTTAAGTTAGTGACTTTTAATCATCAAGATTACAATGTATTACTAATTTGAGCAAGAATTACTTACAACTCGTTGGGATTTACCATTCCCAATTCTCTTCTAATAAAGTTGAATGACTCCTTGGGCAAAGGTTTAGTGAAGATATCAGCAAGTTGAAGATGAGTTGGGATGAACATGACTTTGACATCTTTCTTCTGAACGTGATCCCTTATGAAATGATGCCTTACATCAATATGCTTAGTCCGAGTATGTTGCACTGGATTCTTGGCTAAGCTTATTGTACTTGTGTTGTCACATAATATAGGGATCTCCTTGGTTGATTCCTATATCGACGATTCTTGTTTGAGCCATAAGACTTGAGCACAACAACTTGATGCTGCCACATACTCGCTTCGGTTGATGATACGGCCACACTCGTCGCTTCTTGCTGAACCAAGACACAAGTGAACCTCCAAGGAACTCACATTGGCCACTTGTGCTTTTTCTATCGGTCTTGTAGCCAGCATGGTCAGAATCTGAATATGCTATCAAATGTTCAGGTTGTCCTTTGGGAAACCACAATCCTAGTGTCTTTGTGTCAGCAAGGTATCTGAAGATTCTCTTCACATGCTCAGCATGGGACTCCTTGGGAGCGGATTGGAACCTTGCACACATCCCTACACCGAATTGGATGTCGGGACGGCGCGATCGAGATAAGCGATGATCCAATCATTCCTCTATATTTTGTGATGTTGAAGTCTGTTCCTTCTTCATCAGCATCTAATGAAGCGGTTGAACTCATAGGAGTATCAGCTCCATTGCAATGATCCATCCCAAACTTCTTCAGCAGATCATTGAGATACTTGGTTTAAGATATGAAGATCCCATCCTTCTTTTGCTTAATTTGCAGGCCAAGAAAGTAATTGAGCTCTCCCATCATAGACATCTCAAATTCTCCCCGCATATTCTTAGCAAACTCTTCACACAATGTATCATTAGAAGCACCAAATAAATATCATCAACATATATTTATACAATTAAGATTTCATTAAGCTTATTATTCTTTATGAAGAGAGTTGTATCTGCTTTTCCTCTAATAAAACCTTGATCAAGAAGGAATTTGTTTAATTGCTTATACCAAGCTCTAAGAGCTTGTTTAAGACCATATAGGGCCTTCTTGAGACGATACACATGGTCCGGATGATGGACATTTTCAAAACCCGGAGGTTGTTCTACATAAACTTCCTCTTGAATAAAACCATTTAGAAAAGCACTTTTCACATCCATTTGATAGAGTTTAAAGTTTTTCACACAAGCAAAGGCAAGAAGAACTCTTATGGCTTCCAATCTTGCCCTTTGGAGCATAAGTTTCTTCATAATCAATTCCTTCTTCTTGATTATAGCCTTTGGCAACAAGTCTTGCCTTGTTGCGGACAATGATAGCAGACTCATCTCGTTTGTTTTTGAATACCCATTTAGTGCCAATGACCTAGGATGGTCCTTGGGCCTAGGTACCAAGTCCCAAACTTGGTTTCTATCAAATTGATGTAACTCCTCTTGCATTGCTATTACCCAATCACATGTCTGGAAAGGGCTTCATCAATCTTTGAGGGTTCAATATGTGATATAAACGTTGTAAAAGTTACTTCATTTAAAGTGCTATTTCTGGTTCTTACTCCTTGATTAACATCACCTATAACTTGGTCTAAAGGATGATTTCTAATAAATTTCCAAGCTCTAGGTTGAGTCTCGATCAGAATTTTCGACATTGTTTTAAGGATCAGTCTCAAATATTTTCAGGATTTTCAATAGAAGCGAGGAGTAGTTTTTGAAAAGAATTGATTTTTGAAGATACTTCCTTCATCATCATCCATAGTTTTATCGAGACTTGGATTCAGAAAACAACATGCATAGATTCTTCAACAATGCGAGTACGAGTATTAAAGATTCTATAAGCTTTACTTCTATTTGAATATCCCAGAAATATACCTTCATCTGCTTTGGGATCAAATTTTCCCAAGTTATCCTTACCATTGTTATGGATGAAACATTTACATCCAAACACATGCAGATGAGCTAGATTGGGTTTTCTTCCTTTGTACAGCTCATAAGGAGTCTTGTCCAACTTCTTCCGGAGGTATGCCCGGTTTGAGATGTAGCATGCGGTGCTCATTGCATCTGCCCAAAACACTTGGGAAGTGTTGTTCTCATTCAGTATGGCCCTTGCCATCTCAGTGAGAACTCGATTCTTTCTTTCCACAACACCGTTTTGTTGGGGAGTTCTTGGGGCTGAGAAGTTGTGGTCTATTCCCATCTTTGTCACAAAACTCAAAGCAAATGCATTGTTTTCGAATTCTCCTCCATGATCAGTTCGATTCTGAAATAGAGAATCCTTTCTCGTTTTGGACCTTCTTGGCAAAAACAGCAAACTGATCAAATGTTTCATCTTTAGAGGATAAAAATATAGTCCATGCAAATCTTGAGAAATCATCGACTATGACTAAAGTATAAAGATTGCCTCCAAGGCTTTTCACTCTAGCTGGTCCAACTAGATCCATATGAAGCAATTGAAGAGGTCTATTAGTTAAAATTTCGTTCTTAGATTTGAATGATGATTTGGTTTGTTTCCCTTTTTGACAAGCATCACAAAGCATGTTATTTTTAAAATGAAGTTTAGGAACACCAATCACCAGATCCTTTTTAAGTAATCTGTCAAGTTGAATCATATTGACATGAGCTAATCGCTTGTGCCAAAGCCAACTCTCATCCAGTTCGACAAAACATTTTTCGAGAGACGAGAACCATTGCTAGAGAGACTAAGTGTATAACGAGTTGCCATCTCTAGGGGCTCTAAACAAGGCTTTTGATTTAACATTTTCTAAAGGAAGTATATCCTTACTTACAATCAAGCATTCCTCAGAATCGAAGATAACTAAGTTACCTTTATCAGTGCTTTGGCTTACACTGAGGAGATTGTGGCAAAGTCCTTCGACTAGGTAGACATCTTTGATTAGTGGTCCTTCATTGTTGCCAATTTCACCAACTCCAAGCAATCTTTCCAGATTGATTTCCACCAAAGGTCACCTTGCCACCATCCTTAGGCTTGATTGAGGCAAATTTGGATTGATCCCAGTCATGTGCCTAGAGCATCCACTTTGTCAATGTACCATTTGTTGGATTTTCATGCTCTTAGGCAAACATGCAAGACACAAGACAAATCGGGCCTTAGGTACCCATCTTTTCTTGGGTCCTTTGGGGTTAGTTTGTGTCTTAGGAATCTTGTAAGATCCCTTTGGCACCCATTGATAATTCCCTATGGGTTTACTCTTTCTTTCCTTCTTGTGAAAGCGAGGAAGAAGTAGTATGACCCTTCTGTTGCGAAGTAATTACGGTGTGCAAACAGGTTTGAAAAATGGACTGATTTTGTAAAGTAGTTCATATAGGATTTTTCACCAGACTTCTTTCTCCCTTTCTTTTTATCAAAATTAGGTTTGTAACCAACTCGATCTGTCATTTATAAATCTTTGTTGTTTCAAAATGACATTGAGCATTTCACTTCCTCTAGTGAATTTCTCAAGTGCCTTTGTAAGGTATGAATTCTTTTTCTTCAGATCAGGACAATCTTCACAAGCAATATTTTTTGAAGAGGAAAACTTTTCAACTTGAAGTTCAAGAGTAAGATTTCTGTTTTTCAATTTGAAATATTTGTCAGCTAATTTTTCAAACTCGGATTGCACATGACTATATATTCACAAATAATTCATCATAAGGTGGTTTGCAATCATATACCTCTTCGAAGTTGATACGATGTTCTTCTTCTTTAGCAACTAAGCATACGTTTGCTTTTTCTTCCTCATCCTCATCATCTTCATCAGATGAACTATCTCCCCAAATACCAGAGACATATGCCTTCTTTTTGAATCTGTTGAACCTCTTCTTTTCTTTGTCTTTGTTCTTGATTGGGGCATTCGATTTGATGTGGCCAGGCTTCTCACACTCGTAGCAAATGATTGGCTTCTTTGCCTCATAGATGGAGCTACCCTTGTGAAACTTCTTGAAACCTTGGTCCTTCTTGTAGAATTTCTTGAATCTCCGGACCATCATGCCAATCTCCTCATCTTCGTCTAGATCTTCATCATCATCGATTCCTTAGTTTCTTTGATGACTTTAAGGGCAATTCCCTTATTTTTGCTATGGACTTCATCAAGTCCCTTTTTGAACTTAAGCTTGGCTTCATATTCGAGAAAGGCTCCCAAAAAGGGTGCTACGGATGCCATAGAATCTCCACGAGCTTCTTCAATGGCGTGACTTTGGCTTCCCATTCCTTATTGAGGATGTTGAGGATTTTCCTTACTTGGACAGGTTGCTTATACTCTTTGCCCAATGCAGCAAGTTGATTGATCAGATGAGTGAATCTCAGCTGGAAATCACCAATAGATTCTCCAGACTTCATACGAAGGAGATCATATTCTGTCATTAGAGTGTTGACTCTATTTTGCTTAACTCCAACGGTTCCTTGATGAGCAATCTCCGGAGCGTCCCACATGGCTTTAGCGAGAGGTTAAGTTGCAAACGCGGAAATATTCTTGTTGACTAAGAGCACTCGCGAGAAGGAGAACCGCCTTCTTGTTGAGTGTGACATTTCTTGTCATTTTCATCATAATCTTCTTCTTCCTTTGGAACCACGAGACCATTTTCCGAGAACGGTTGGAGCGTAGTCTCCTCGTTCAAAGACTCTCGAGAGACCATATTCTGTAGCCATTACAAACACCTTGAATTTGGCTATCCAGAATGAGTAATGTTCTCCATTGAAACCTGGAGGTCTGTTGATTGAAGCTCCATCAGGTAGAATGCCTTCCATTGGATCCTTCTCGAGATGTTAAGCTCTTTAGAGAAGACCTTGCTCTGATACCAAATGAAAGTGGAGCTATATACCCAAGAGGGGGTGAATTGGGTATTTTAAAAACTTTTCGAATCGCTCTCTGTTTTTAGATAACAAAAACGAGAGATGAAGAGTAGAGAGAAGAATAGCTGAACACGAGAGAATTTATCTTGGTTCGGTCTTAACAACTTGACCTACATCCGGTCCCCGGACTCTGCGGGTTTTTCACTATCACAAAGATTACACACTATGTACTCAAAGAGTAGTTCTCTCTCTAGAACTCACTCCCCCTTACAAGTTGTAATCAATGAACTACCAAATCACCAAGTCCCCTTGACTTGTGATTCTTTTCAATAAATGATTTACAGATAAAAACTCTCTCTAAGAGTAAATGATAATAAACACTGAAGCTTATAATGTCAAAAGACGAATACAAGTGAAAACCTGAAAGGTAGTTAAGAAACTTGAATGCTTGTGCGTTTTCGGTTGTTGTAGTTGTTGAGAAGAATTGAATGCAGCTTTATTTATAGCTAGACAGCATTAATTGACCGTTGCATTGATAATCGACCGTTGGAGATGATCCCAGAAGTTGTGAGCTACTTAGGTCTTCTTTCTTTCGAAACTTACTTAATCCAATTTGGTTGGATGGTCGAATTGACTCTCTCGCAAATTAATCTGTTGGAGAGGATGTTGCTTAATGTAGAAATCATTCTTTAATGCTTTGCAACCTTGTACAGATGGATTAACCAAAAGGATGCAAGTTTCGGGTTGAGCATTTAATGTTCGACATCACTTTTGCTTTTTGCTTTAAACCTTCGTAAAACTTCCTTGATCTCATCGAAACTCACTAAAAAGATGATTAAACATATCTAGTACCAATAAGGAATAATCATGGAAAGCATTGAGATCAAACACGAAGGTATAGCAAAATCGTTAAGTTTGAATTTCAAACAACATCAGAAACACGGAGGTTTGTTCACAAACCTCGAGGTTTGATCATTTAAGCTTGAACACGTTTTTACATCAAAACCTCAAACCTGGAGGTTTAACATTAAACCACGGAGGTTTATAATGTTGCTATCACGAAGGTTTCTTGGGTTTACTCCAAACCTCGAGGTTTGCTCAGAAACCTCGAGGGTTCACATTGTGTGTGAAACCCAAAGAAGGACGCGATGAAACCAAACCTGGAGGTTTCTCAAGGAACCTCGAGGTTTTAGAATGAGTGCAAGTTCATTTGCTCTCGGGTTGCCACAATACTCGAGGTTTTCGGACATACTCGAGGTTTTGCCCAAATGACAAGGTTGTTTGTTTTGACCCAAAACACAAACCCGGAGGTTTCGTGGAAACCTCGAGGTTTTCAAGTTCACGAAAACCATTAGCTCTCTGGAAGCCGAAACACGGAGGTTTCGATAATACTCGAGGTTTCTCATATAATTTTAAAATCCTTAGTTTGGCGCCAAGGCATAACCTCGAGGTTTTGATGTAAACCTCGAGGTTTCACAACTTGGTGTGAAATCAAGTTTTCTCGGAAGATCAAAACCTCGAGGTTTCTTAATAAACCTCGAGGTTTCACATATTTTTGTGAAACCAAGTTTTCTCAAGTTAGAATACAAAACCTCGATACTTCCTCATAAGGCCAAACCTCGAGGTTTTACCGAAACCTCGAGGTTTGCTCTCACTCGGGGTTTTCCAACATCGAGAGCAAATCCTCATTCTTCGTTCACAATTGTTGGCAATCATCAAAATCTCTTCGAGAAGCAACAATAACATGTGTGGTCTTTGACTGATTTAATAGTCAAATTTAATATGTAGGAAAGAAGGGCAAAATTGATACGTTTTGTAAACTTCCGGGGTAAAATTGATCCTTAGTGAAAACTTCCGGGGCAAACTTGCTCTCAGTGAAAACTTACAGGGCAAAAATGATACTTAACTCTTATTGGGTTGATGAGGTGGCATGCCATGTGTCATGAGGTGGCATGTCACGTGTACACTCAGTTAAACATAACGGTCAAAATTAACGGATGAGCAAATTTGCTACCTTTTTCATACTTCTAGGGCAAATTTGGTACCTTTTTCATACTTCAAGGGCAATGGTACCCAAAAAATTTCCAGGTGTTGGACGCTCCCTTAGCAAAACTTCTAGGGCAAATTAGGCCTTTAACCCAACTTAAATTATAAATTTAATTTATGTTTAGATTGATGGTGGTAGAAGTGACCTTTTTTTCAAACTAAAACTTATTTGATGATTATTTGAAAAGAAACTTTAGATGGAAAATGACTGAAAAAGATATAAATCTTATTAAATTATAGCCACATATCCTAATTAATGTCATTTGTGTTTTTCCTATTATTTTTTAACAATTCGCCAAATTTGAATTTTGTTAATAATTTAATATTGTCAACAGAAAAATAAAAATTGTAAATACCAAAAAAAAACCCCCCACCTAATTAGGCATATTTAATGTGGTTTTGTACATATGACCATTTAATCTTATTTTATTTTTAGAGATTAATTAAATATTAATGACCGAGATTAATTGAGCTTGGGATGAACTCTCATAGTTAATTTTTATTATTAAAATTTTTAGGGCATTTTTACTAATCTCAAAATATAGGGTCTTTTGCAATGGTTTTATCTTTTTTTAAATATATAAAAGCAAGTGGCAAGCGAGTACCATTTCTCTCTTTCATCAATGCACCTCGGCTTTTTCTCAGAAGCAACAAAAAGTTGCTTCGTTGATATCAAGGCTTCAAACCCAAAAGCTAGATGGGATGAATGCTTTGTCAAACAAGTAAATAAGGCAAAGTTGCTTCTTCTTTTTTTTTTTTTTTTTTCTTTTTAACTCCAGATGGGCTTTTGAGGTTAGGAAATGTGATCCCGAATGGGCTCTTTGGGCCTATTTTGGATCACAGTCAAAGAAAAAGCCACTTTTCAAACTTAAAAAGCTTCTTTTGGTCTGAAATGAGTGTTTGGGCTAGCGTTTGTATTAATGGGCTTCTACTCCAAAAGTAGCTTTAAAGAAAAAGCCACGATTACCTACTTTTCACGGCAAGATATTGCTTCACGATGGAAAGAATGAGATGCAATTTAAGATTTTACCTTCATGTCCTTTGCATTTCGCATTTGTTTGTGCATTTATCGCCTCTGTTCTCTCACTTTTCATCAGTCATGGCCAACCTGAGATCTAGATGTCCATTTGTTGCATGCAAGTAGTGAAGCGTTGGCTTCTGTTGGTACGGTTATGGTTCAGAGTTTTGCTTTTTCTAATCTCTCTCTTACTCACTCCCCCTTTTCTCTCTTTATAAACCAGATGAAAACCCTTCCATACTTCATCTCTTATTCATTGACAATGAGAAACGAAGGAGGAGATAGAGAAGAAGGAAATTAGTGTAATACGGTATACCTGCTCAATCCAACAGCGACAAAAATTGAGGTTGAGGTGCATAGGTGTGAAAGTAGGAAACTCTTGGAACTTGGAAGAGCTATCCCATGGGCCCAATCTTTAGATAAGTACCAGTATATTTGGAAAAAAAAAAATAACTCAATAGATTTTATATAGAGTAATTAGAGTGTTTGATTTTATATTTAGTTTCCAATTGAAGCTTTAAATCATTAGTAACTTTAGTAACTTTATTTATATAATACTTGCTCCTTATCTTATTCTAAGAGGTTTCTAGGAGCTCTCTTTGAAACAAAGTAATACTACCACTGTTCTTAAATATAAGAACTAGTTCATTTTTTATGGAGAGACTAAAAATACTAATTAAGTTACTTAATTATATCTATGATTAAATAATAAATCAATTCTTTTAAGTCACACAAATTAACTTGAAGAAAAAATTAAATATAAATATTTTAAAAAAAATCTCCCAAAAAAGTCAAATGAGTTTTATATTTAAAAATGGAGAGAGTATAAGAGATCTTATCATATTTTAAAATAGTTTAGCCATTTACCAATAAGGTATTGGTTGAGATGATAAGCGGTCTCAACTCCGAAAGGAGGATCACACAAGTTTGAATATAGATAAGGCACTTCTTGTGAGAAACAAAAACCCTTTTGCCCCGTTTGATACAAGGAAGTGTTTTTTATGAAAGTGGAAATGGAACTAGTAGCGGAAATAGAAGAGAAAGAGGAGGTGGAAGTGTGATTTATAATATAGGAAAAATTTCAACCAAGTTTCAATCAACAAATGTAAAAATTTATGTCATTTCCTTTAAGTTTCATTTAAAACATAATCAAATGTCATAAATTTCTTAACAAAACTCGAAAATGACTTAATAGTGACTTTTTTTTTTCCTAAAATATGTATAAGGGCATTTGTGTCATTTCTTTTAAATTTTAAAAATACAAATCAAGTAGTAATATTTCTTTGGTTTTATAATATTCAAAACGTCATTTTATCCTTTCCTATACACACACATGAAGGTGGAATATCACCTAGAGGGGGTGAATAGGTAATTTAAAAAATCTTTCGCTAAACCTCAAGAATAGACAACAAAGATACGGAAAGAAGAATAATGGACATGAGAGATTATACTGGTTCGGTCCAACTCTTGACCTACGTCCAGTCCCCAGAAACACTTTGAGATTTCCACCATCTTTCAAACACAAATACAATTACACACTGTACTCGGATGATCCTCTTACTAGGAGTCACTCTCTCTTACAAGCTATAATTGTACACCCACACTTAAGGTTCCATAACCTTAAGATTTAAACAACTAAGATAATCAAATAGTGTTTAACTCCTCACTGAGATAAATAATAAACACTGAAGTACAATGAAAATGTCCGAAGATATTTAGCTTAGTAAATGAAACAGTAGAACATAGTTGAGTAGAATTGATTGCACAACATTTCGGTAGGTGGAGAATTCAAAGCTTCAGGTATTTTAGTTGTTCGATATTTATGACCATTGAAGCTTGAATTAATTTTGTTGAGACTCTTCTAAATGTCCGTTAGAGATGAAGCGCGAAATTCTGTATAATCACCGTCATAATATTCTTTAATTCTTTTGTTCTGTGATTATGATAGTTGGAGTGCCCAGCAAAAGGAATGAAATAATCTTGCCCAAAACATCTTTCGGATGCGCAAAGGTATGTTTGTTGGTTGAGTGTCTCGAACAGGTAAGCGCAATAAATGCAATAAATGCAATAAATGCTCTGACACGTCGGATTGCTTTATTCAAAATCCAAAGTTAATCCGTATTCTAATGATTTTAACTCATTAACAAACTGATTAAATGCAATTAACAACAGTAATGATAAATGATATGAAGAATCCAAAAACATACTTAGAGCTTTTCAGAATATCGTTAAGCATTTTCAAAAACAAAGACATATTGGCTCAAGTCAAAGCTATCACTGGCTCTAGTCAATCCATCAATCAAGACAAAGAGAAGAATGAAAATATTGTCTGACTCGAGGCAACAAAAACCTTGGCTTGAGTCTGAGCTTAGGCTCGAGTCAATAATAAGCGTGGCTCGAGTCAAACTCACATGATCATTCAAAGACACTGAAGACCTTTAACTCGAGGCCAAATATTGAGGCTCGAGTCAACCTCTAGACTAGAGGTAGTTGTTGGTCGATTTCCTTGATGGCAAGTGAACTAGTCGAACAAGTAATAAAGAGTAAGTAGAGTATCATCCCACAGAGACTAGATATCAAATGATGACACCGAATTGCAGAATTAGTTGTGTTAAAAGAAAATAACTTTGATTTGTTTGGGAGTTTTGATAGCTATACTAATAAATAGGAAAAAATAACTAAATGATCGTAGTCGTAAGAAGATATCAGTAAGAAGATAGATTGAACTTGGAATCCTTTCTAAGCATATCATTCCCCCAGCTACCTATGCGCAATGCTATAGCATTCATACTGTACAACTCTCGCAAATGCTACAGCATGAACACCCTAAGCAAAGTTATTTAGATAACCACACCATGCTAATCTACCAAAGCTCTCGTGTCTGGTACATACAATCCTATTCTGTACTTCTCCCATATGTCTATGACGATTTTTCTAGTTGGATTATCAATACAAATCAATGTGTATAGTCATGAGCAGTAGACCCATTTTTGAAGTCTATAATGATAGGTCA
Source organism: Acacia acuminata (assembly GCA_019022655.1). Lineage (NCBI taxonomy): Eukaryota > Viridiplantae > Streptophyta > Magnoliopsida > Fabales > Fabaceae > Acacia > Acacia acuminata. Next base: position 371,924 of record JAFJYI010000208.1, read on the forward strand.
AGCATTGCACCAGCCCGCCTAGCAATCACTACTTCTCAGATGTCTAACCCCGACTCCCTCTTGGTAAGCCAAGGCCACTGATCTAGCCCTTAGCTCTCGCTAATCGACAAGAAATTAAATCACTGATAGGCAACTAAATATATTAAATTAAGAACTAGCAACTGGGTTCATTCTATACTTAGAAAATCATCCTCATTCAGGCTTAGGAAATTAGTTCATGACTGACGAGGGAATCAAAAACAGAGTACTACAGAATAGCCCATGATAAAAGATTGACTGGAATTAAAATAAAGAAAGAGAAAGCTTGATGGAGGTTCCGACGGCGTGGAAGAAGCCCTGTCATGTCACAACTCCACGTCTTCTTCACTCTATGTTATTGCAAGGAAGGATGTTGGGTTCTCTTGGAGTCCTCGTGCTTCGCAAATTCTCTCACTCTTCTTTCAAGTCTGGCCATATAGGATTGGTCTTTGACTCTCAACGACTCGATTCTTTTAGGGTTGGCTATTGTTCCATTAAATAGTCTGGTCTTGCAGCGTACGTTCAATGATCTGAGCCTTTCCTAATCTGTTGAGGTCCAATCGCATCTTCTTTTCCAATCTTAGTAGATTGATTCTGCTGATACTGCAGGATTCTTCAAATCTTTAGTTTCGATCATCCGCATCCTCTATTTCAATACGTCAGCGATCTAACCGTTATTCTCGCCCTGCAATATATTTCCTGAAACAACCTTGACAAAATATCAGGACATATTCCACATAGCACTACGTCATTTACTCTGCTATAGCTTCAGGGATGCATTGTATTGCACTTCGGTAAAGCTGTCCTGATGCTATAGCATGGCATCGACTATGTTATGCGATTTTATCATAAAACCTCAAAAATTGTTCTTTCTTAGAACATGTTTAGGATGTAAGTGGTTCTTATCCTTCAGTCCCTTATATCATGAATTAATGCCTTTTTTGCTTAGATTGACTGCAGTTAAGCTCATATTTACCATACAATTCAATCATAAAATACAAGGAAAACATAGCATAATTAGTGCTCATCAGTAGTCATTTTGGCTCGAGTCAATATTAGTTTTTAAATATAATGGTCAAAACTTCAGGCTAGAGTCAAACCAACTGGCTCGAGGCATACTGAACTTTAATTGTGAAAACTATTTAAGATCAAAGCCCATTGGCTCGAGTCGAAGAATTCCTTGGCTCGAGTCTAGTCACAAACTCGAGGTAGACTTCTAGAGGCTTGAGGCAACATGACAAAATGATGATAGATAGAAAGGCATTGACTCAAGGGGATAAGTATTGGCTTGAGCCAATTTGACAGCAAAAGGTTTTTACTAATAAAACCATTTTTTGACCAAGTTTAAATTATTTTGCTTGGATCTTTGTTCATACAATGTTTCCAAAGGTTAATCATCATCAAAACACATATAGAGAACTAACAAAGCACACACACAAACACAAAGCACTTTCTGACTAAGCCCTTCTAGCTGCCAACCATACAATGTAATGGTGTGACAGTGAGAATAGTGACCAAGAAGAGCAGAAGTGAAGAAAAACATTAATGAATTTTTTAAATGAATTTTCTGGGCCGTGATTCACAGATTCACCATTCATTTTCCTTTCCTTTCCTTGCTGCAACATATCCATTACCTTTTCCTTGATATGTGAATAAATAATGTAAGGTCTAAGCAACATAACTGGCAAAGGCATTAGAATGCGCACGAGAGGTCCAATGTTCAGTTACTCCCTACATATTTTTGATAGGAAAATTCGTCCTGCCAACGGAAAATTTCCATCAACATGGAATTGAAATTCCATCGGTAAACCAATTTACCATGTACTTTTTAGCGACAAAAACATAATTGCCGATAGAATCTATTTTGTCGGTAATTCCTTCATTAAAATGAAATTCCGTCAATAATTCATTGATAATTATTATTTTTTTTTTGTAGTGTTAGCTAGAAACCATTTTATTCCTTAATTTTGTATGTTCATTTTCATGCACATACCTATTTCTTACCTTTATTGACAAGGCATCTCCTAAATTATATTTCAATTGCACGACCATTGACATTTTCCCCTATAATTAAGTCTGATTTCTAAATCTCACATCTAGTGGTTTTGTTTTTTATTTTCTTGAGAAAAACATTATTTAAAAATGATTAACTAGGTATGCCTAGAGGAGCTCTTTTTTCCCCTGGATACAAGTATCCTTTAAATGAAGGCAATCATGTTTGAGATACTGTTGGACACTAAGGGTTCATTTGGCTCAATCTCATTACACCCTGCAGTGCAGTAAAATGCAATGTAATGATAATGCAATGAGATATTAATTATAGAGCTAGTGTTTGGTGCCATGACTCATTACTATAGATAAGTTATTTTTTTAATAATTATTTAAAATTAATATATCATGCAAATCCTATTTTACCCTTAGTATAATATTTGTAGAAAAAATAGTAATGAGTCATGGCCCTACCTCATCAAAACTATCACGCTATCTCGCTAAGGATCATCTGATGGCGATAGTTGTGGTGGTGGAGGTGACAATAATGATGATGTGGCGGTGGCAATTGATGATCACAATTAATACCATGTTTTCCCTATACTAATTGGCTGAATTGAATGTTAAATCCAAGCTCAACTATAGATAATCTAAGACAAAAGGCATACATTCATGATATAGGGACTAAAGAGTAGAAATCATTTGCTTGGGAATGGCAAAAATAGCGGTTATTGAACGGCTACCACCACCAACCGCAGTCAAGGGAATTAGGAGTTTCCAGGACACGCTGATTTTTACCCCGGCGCTTCATCAAAGACTTCTCCAAGATCACAAAGCCATTATGTGCACCTTGCTCGAACTTAACGCCGTTTAATTTGATGAAGTGTTCCAAACCCTCAAGGAAAAGCGCCAAGTCATATTAGGATTTGGAACTTACCTTTGAACTCATTTGTGATCAGCGAATTAAGGTCAACGACATGTATTTCCCGGATGAATTATGACGGGAAAGGAGTTGCGGCGGTGGTATTCGCCTTCGAAATAGTAGGCACCAAGGTAATAGTCTTGAATTGCCATAAAAATGTTAAATCCAAGCTCAACTATAGATAATCTAAGAACATTCCAAAAGGCATACATTCATGATGCATCAACACACCATGGTATGGACGTAAAGAGTAGAAATCGAAAGGAAGAAGTTCCTTTATGACAACCGAAAGTATTTTGGGACGAACCATATCTATTCAAGCAATGCCCAGATCGAGATGCTGCGACGTTGCATACCGACGAATGGATGACATCCTGAGACAACGGTCGGGGTTTTCTTGGCCTACCGTTCAAAGATGCCCATCAATTTGTGTCCAAGTGCGAATTTATACCAACGAACCGGCAACATATCCCGCCGGCATGAAATGACTTCGCAATTTGTTGCTTGCCAAATATGGAGTTAAGCACCAAATCATCAAATGGTCAAGCGAGGTCTCAAAGGAGAAGTCAAACGTATCTTGGATGTCCCGACAAGCTCGATGATTCATTATGGGCGTAGCATGCAAAAAACTCCGCTAGGTGTCTCCCCCTATCAACTGGTTGTTAGTATTTAGGTGTCCTAGAGACAATCTGTAAGGACAGATCAGCACCATTTCTATGTTATAGTATTTCATCATTAATAAATGAGCATATTTTATCTTTATCATATTTATGTCTCGCCTTTATTTTAAGGATGTGTTTGACGATAAAAAGCCCTAGGAATAGAACAAGTTATTCTTGAGGATCAATGATAGAGATCATGATCATGAGGATCTTTGGATATCTATTGCCTAAAACTTGTTCCTAGTCTTGGTGATCTCAATAAGACTAGTACGACAGTCTATGGAATGCAAGCATGGAGAAGCAATGCTATGCGATATGTTTTGTAGAGAGATCATTGGATATGTAAAGTCTCTCATCGTTTGGTAGTGCGGATCATCTTGGACTTAAGGATGTCATCGAACACTATGTCCTAGGGTTATACTTTGATCGTACAACTCTATCCACCTGAAAATGGGGAGAACAATGTACTCGTGTACTCTTGGGTGTAACTCAAATGCATGAGTATAGATGGACATGCTGAGAGGACTCATAGTCCCCTACAAGGGATTAGTCATTCACAAGACCGGTAGAGCTTGGATAGCTTTTAATTAACTCGAGAGTCTGTGCGCACTTCAAATGATCATGAAGAGTCATGATCCCTTACAAAGTTAATATAAGAAGATTCTGGTTCTCGTGAAATAGCTACATTTAGTCAAGTAAGAGAGATGATACTCTATCTTTGCTCTCGACTAAATGTGAATGACGATGTGAGGGATGATGCGCACGGTATCCAAATATGAAAGGTAGATCACTTGATCAACTCAATTAGTTCGGGGCCGCAGAGCATTGCTAGTGTCTTATGAGGTCATTAGATAAATTGGGCTCGTTAAAAGGGTTTTTAATTGGTCCGAGTTTATTTATGTCAATGACTAATTAGGCCTAATGGGTCACACACAAAAGGTTATTCCCGATTGTTTAAAATTAGCAAACTTGGGACAATAATTGTTATTGAGCTTTATCAAGAGTAAATGTGTATTTGGGTTGGAGTGGAACTCCAAGCCCAATGAGGAGAAAATGACATCATATATGGTGTCCCTAGTGGGAAATCGGTTTCTCCACAAAAGGGCCCAAATGTGTTGGAAGACCCAACGAGGTCTTAGGCCAATTTGAATTTTGAATTCGAATTTTGAATGTAAGTTTGAATTTTAAATTTGAATTTATTGAAGAGATTAGGTTATAAAAGATAATTCTTAATTATCTAATATATATATATATATTAAGATCCAATAATGATTGGATGAAGATAGGAGAAATAATAAATGAGGATTGATTGAAATGATTTTAAATTTTAGTTTAAGAGATGAATGTGATTCATCATCTTAAATATTATTCAATCAAAATATGAATTTGATTTATTATGATTTGGATTTTCCAAATCAAGTTTGGATTGGGCCTTTCTTGTGAGCACTTAAATTAAGGTTAGACTCTTATAAAGTGCTGATTTTTTATGTGCCCTTTTTATGGACGTTTTTTGAAGGAAAAATGAAATAAATATAATCCATCATCTTAAATGATTGATTCAAACAATCAATCAAGATATGAATGTGATTCATCATCTTAAATTCAATCAATCAATCAAGATATGAATTCAATTCATTGTGAATTGGATTTTCCAATTCAAGCTTGGGTTGGGCCTTTCTTGTGAGCACTTAAAGTAGGGTTAGACTCTTATAAAGTGCTGACTTTTGGTGTGCCTTTTTCCTGCACGTTTTTTCGAGAGAAAAAGAAGATCCTTATGCTCTCTAAATTTTGGTCTTTACCCAAGGTTTAGAGAGAAAAAGGCACCATCCATAGAAAGGCAAGGTTCCAATGATCTTGCTCCTCCTATCTTTAACCCGATCCTAAGAAACCATCATCTTCTTGAAAAGATAAAAACCCAAGGAAACCACAACTCAACCTTGTCTTCGCCTAGCAAGCATCCAAGGAGTGGGAGGTTTCAAGAGAAGGGGTTCTCATTGCAATCGGGGGATAGTTGTGTGGATCAACATTAGAGGACATCAACAACCTTGAAGTCTTGAGTGATCTAAGGTATTCGATCTCCAATAATAGTTTCATCAAATTATCCTAAACCCCAATAGTTGTTTTAACGAGTAATCCTAAGACTCATGAGTATTATAAATTGTTATGAATTCTCCTGAGTACCATAAAGAGTTACGGATTAATAATTATTAACTGATTAGCGTAATGAGTTAAGGTTAATAATTCATGAGGACCGTAAAGTGTTACGGGTTTCCGCATCGATTAAACAAATTTTTGTTTTCAACCTCATGAAACTTTGCTTGAAATTCATGTAATAGGCAAAATTAACCAACATTGGTATTCGGAAAATCCTGCCATCTCCCGGTTGAAGTGGAACATAAGGCCTATTGGGCGATAGCACAGCTGAACATGGACCTCGCCACAGCAGGTGACAAACGGCTACTACAGTTGCATGAGCTAGATAATTCCATTTGGATGCTTACGAAAATGCCAAGCTATTCAAGGAAAAAGTCAAGCGATGGCATGACAAGCAACTGATTCCCCGCACTTTTGAGGTTGGCCAAGAAGCCTTGTCATACAACTCTCGTCTGAAACTATTTCAGGGAAAGCTGAAATCCAGGTGGGTAGGACCCTTTGTGATCGATGCCCTGACTCCGCATGGTGCAGACGAACCAGTAACAGGGAATAACTTCCAGGTCAACGGTCAGAGGATTAAACATTACTGGTCAACCCCCGTTGACAGAGATAAGACAACTATTGATCTAAAAGCACCCTAAGTCATAGGAACTACATCCGGCTGAAGACGTTAAAACAAGCGCTACTAGGAGGCAGCCCAGGTTCACGTTTCGTAGCATCACAGCAGGAGCATGCTATAGCATAAAGTCGGACATCAGGGCCACAGCCCCACACCATAGCAAAGGCCCAAAACGTTAACCAGGTACACATTTCTCCCCCTTACTGAACATCTGTATGAATTCGTAGCTTAGTGGGCCACTCTAGTGGGCCCGTGCCGAGCCAACTCAGCGTACCAAAGGGACACGACGCTTGGTATTCAAACTCCACCTTTTCTCTATCCACTCCTCCCGTGCTCTTCTCCCATACCCCGTGCTCTTCTCTTCCCCACCACGCCATCGAACCAACATGCCGAGGGCTTTGAAGATGACAAGGATTCATCAAGCACACTATCCGGTCCGCCACCGCCACCAAGATGAACAGCCACCGGTGCGCAGACCGGCCACACCCTCTTCTTCGACCTCTTCGTACTCCTCCGTCTCTTCCGGTTCCCCAGGACCAGCCTCCGTGTACGACAAGGCATACATAGTTGAGAATGCCCCGCTGTACTGGCGCCCAGAGACCGATGCCAAACACCCGTGCCGATACAGAAACCGCATTCGCCAGCTGCGCTTGGAGCTGAAGAATGTCCACAGCGACCTGCGCACGTTCTCTGCCGCTCACTGTCGAGGTACCCCAGTCGCCATCTCCCTTTCCCAATCCCACTCCGGCCTTCCGTTCGTAATAGGGGTTGCGGACGCCTCCGCTGAGGAGGACACCGCTAGTAGTGCCCCTAACCCTCCAGCTTCCCCACCCCGTAGTTTTCTTGTGTTACGGTTGGTGTAGTTAATTTTCCTTTTCTTTTTGGTTCGCTCGACGATTGCTCCGCCCCGGGCGTTCTCCCAGAACCCCTTTTTGGTGAATGATGGTATAATTGCAATCTCTTGCTTTCTATGGTTTTATCACTCCCTTAATTTTGATTGCCCGCGCGCTCGATTCCTGTTTATTTTTCTAATACAATGTCGGCATTACATGATTCAAGTGTGGGGGGAGGAATCAATTTGCGCTATAATCTGCCACTCCACTAATACCTCTATGATTGTGTGTTTGTGCTCTGATTCAACCACATTTAGTTTTTGTGCACCAAAAGAATTTTTTTTTGAAAAACTCCATGATAAAGCATGAATAGGGCATTGTAGCAATGGAATGAATGCTTGTGTGACTGAACATAACACAATTGCTTAGGGGAACTGAACCTTTAGGCTTGGGAAATTGACAGTGCTAGCCAATCTGATATGAGGTAGAATGGCGATAAGGAAGTTTAAAGGGAAAAACCCCCAATGGAAGGAATAATTTGAGACTAATTGTTTTATTTTGAGTGCATGTCTGCTAGCCTATGTTTGATCCTTGATTTGTCTTAGTTCTTCGATATACTAACTGGCATTTGAGTTTGAAGTTCGTAGGAAAAAGGCATTCATGTCATACCCATTATCCCCATATACAACCCATTGATCATCATCTCCATGTCGTCACCCCCTTGAGCCACACGAGTATGCTATAGCGAGTAGGTTTGATAAGAAAATTGAAGGAACTGAAAACAATGCTACGGCAGAGTGCTCCCGTGAAAATTTGCAGAAAGAATTGAAGAGCTGTTGTTTTGGTTTACGTGAAAAAAAAAAGAGAAGGAAGAACACAAGAAAAGGCTTGAAGTAAAAGAACAGCATGAAGTACAAAGATTCAAGGAGAAGCACTCGGCTGAAGACAAGGGACTTATCTCGCCAAGCGCTATAGCATCCACCATCTTTTCCATCTCACAACATTTGGCCATCCGCACATTACAACCGAAGAAGCCCTTTGGATGAACGAATACTCGAGAATGCCAGGAAGAAATCTTAGAACTTTGACAAGGCTATGGATCTTCTGGGTCCGTTTGATAAGAGAGAACCAAGAATTCCCCTGGGTGAGCGAGTGCAAACACTGAACTTGAGAGCCCCTGGAAACTTCTTTATCTAAACAATACCACGCTTCATGAGCGGTTGGCACTGGGCAGTGGGATTGTCGAATGGGGGATATGAAGGTGGAATATCACCTAGAGGGGGGTGAATAGGTGATCTCAAAAAATTCTTTTGATGTATGATGGATAAACGATGAAAGCAGTAATAAGGAAAAGAGAAATGACACGAGAGGAATTATGCGGTTCGGTCGAACTCTTGACCTACGTCCGCACTACCCGGACACTCGGGATTTTCACTATCTCAAAAAATACAATTACACACTCGCAACTTAGAATGATCCTTTCTCACTAGGACTCACTCCCCCTTACAAGTTGTAATCGTATACCCACACTCAAGATACCACTACCTTGAGATTTGAACAAATGTAAATACAAATGATGAACCTCTCTTATAGAGTAAAATAATGAATCTTGAAGCTCGAGAGGTATTCGAAAATATGAAAACCTCTCTCCATTGTTCAATCTTTCTGTCTGCTCTAAAAACTCGAGGTAGACTCTTTAACTCGAGGTAATAAGTGCTCTCTAAAGTGAGATATAGAAGAAACCCGAGGCTATGCTGAATTGACTCCAGAAATTCGTGTGTCAACTGTCGAGGGCCATATCTCCCTGGTCTGAAATCATTTTTCGTTGATTCAACTCTTGCTAGAAAGCTCTGTGTGTCAGCTTTCCAATGGCACCGATTTTAGCTCAATTGGATTTGTAGTTTGTGAGATACACTCAAAACATTGAAGCTTGGTTCTGACTGTGACGGTGATGTTTGTGTCAACTTGTAAAACTCATATCAATCTTATCTGAGCTCATTTGGACTTATATTATATATCAAAATGACGTGTTGGATGTCTAGTTTCATATGCCACTGGTTTCGTATCAAACCGATACCTGGTTTGAAAGATATTATCAAATTACCAAAGGTCGCCCGAGCTGAACGTGGAACAGAGTGCAACTGAAGTGCTGGAAATGGTTGGCCACGACTCGAGGCGGTAAGTTGGTTGCCTCGAGTTAAGGTGTTCCAGATGCCAAAAACGCTTAAAAATCACCACGACTCGAGGTAGTGAAGCTTCTAATGACGACTCGAGGTAATGAGTTCCTTGGCTCGAGTTAATCATACCGAGATGCCCAAACACCTTTGTAGAAATCATTCTAACTCAAATCTAAACATCCTGGCTTGATTTAGTTCATCCCAAAACTTGATTTTGCTTATTTTCACTCCGATTTGAGCCGTTCCAATTTCCATATCATCGTGGGGACTTCTAGAATTAATCTAGGAACTTGTATGATGATTTTCTCATTCTATAGAGCAAGTTCTTCTTTCTTCAATCTCTCATCTTGATTAATCTCCATAATTCATTTTGGACTAATCTACATCAAATATATTGTAGTTAGTCAATATACAAGATAAGTATGATATACAATCTTTTTGCTCTTAATGACATCTATATAAGACATCATCAAAACTAATCATAACCAACAGGATAGACGCTGAAAGCGAGCGTGTAAGCAAGGTTATACAGACAGAAGTACCACGGCTATGAGCTTTTGGTCGCTTCATCTGATTTTGCCCAGGAGTGCAAAAAGCTAAGTATGGGGGTATTTGATAAGCACAAATAATACCATGTTTTCCCTATACTAATTGGCTGAATTGAATGTTAAATCCAATCTCAACTATAGATAATCTAAGCAAAAAGGCATACATTCATGATATAGGGACTAAAGAGTAGAAATCATTTGCATGTGCTGGGAATGGAACAAATTGCTTTGTTTTTAAGAGAAATTGGAAACAGAGCTGATACGATGCTATAGCATTCTGACAGTGATTCGAAGTGCAATACAAGGCATCCTGAATGCTATAGCAGAGTAGAGGAAGCAATGCTATGTGATATGTTTTTCGACCTTTTTACCTAGATGATTTCGGGAATAAAATAAAGGGCGATATTTACGATAGGTTCCGACATAACGAGAAGAGAAGATGCGGAGGATCGAAAGCGAAAGATTTGAAGAATCCCAGAATCAATAGCAAAGCAATCTACTCGGATCCAAAGATATGATAGATTCCGACAGATTAGGAAAGGCCCAACTCGTTGGAACTTGCGCTGCAAGAAAGGACTGATTATAAAAGGAAACAGCAGGGCCAACCCTAAGGGAGTCGGAGAGCCCTAGAATGAGATTCTGATTTTCGGTAGACTCAAGAGAAGAGTGAGAGATTTCACAAGAGCACGAGACTTCCAGGACCGCCCAAAGATTCCTTCTGCGGTGAGACGAACAAAGAAGACGTGGAGCGGTCACGTGAGGACCTCAACCACGCCATCGGAAATTCCATCAAGCTTTTGTTTTCTATTTTTCATCTTTGTTTTATTGATCATGGGTCATTCTGTTAGTGTCGTTGCTGTGTGTCCCTAGTTAGTCATGAACTAAACTCTAGATGGTGGGACGAGGATGATTCTTTAAGTGTTGAATGAACCCGGTTGCGAGTTCTTAATTAAATAAATTTGGTTTGCGTATCGGTGTGCTTATTACTAGTCGGTTAACGGAAGTTAAGGGCTAGATCGTGGCCTCGCTTCGGTAAGGAGTTGAGGTTAGACCTTCGAGAAACAATGTTTGCTAGGCCGCCCGTGCACGGCAAGACCTATTATTGTAGGCTTCAGGAATGGGTCCATCTCTCATAACTATTACACCCTGAGCGTATCGCAGGTCTGACTAGAAAGTTACCATAGGAATATGGAAAGAGTATAGTTAGTATCAAATGTATCGGATGCGGAAGCTTCGATAGATTATAGTGGTGGGTTAACCAAATAGCTTTGCAGTTGGTGTCTATGCTGTAGCAATTGCGAAAGCTGTACAGTGTAGATGCTATAGCATCGGGATAGAGCAACTGGGGGAGTGAAGCACTTAAGGACGATTCTGAGTCCAGCCTAACTTCTCACTGATATCTTCTCTCATTTATAGATCTTTGTTTACGTTTGCTAGTAGCATAGTTACAAAACCTCTCAACCCAATTGTATTTACTTTTTGCTTTCACAACTGTCATAGCATTGGTGTGTCATTCCTCGGTATCTCAGTCTCTGTGGGACAATACTCTACTTTCACTTTATTACTTGTTCGACTGGTTCACTTGCCATCAAGGAAATCGACCAACAGCAATGACAAGTGATGACAACGACAACAGAGGAGGAGGAGGTAGTGGTGGCAAGGGGCAGCAATGACAGTGGAGGAGGAGGTGTGAGCTGCAATAGTAGAGGTAGCGACAACGATAATGGCAATGACAATGGTGGTGCCAGTGATAGCGGTGGAGGAGGAAGAGGTAGTGGTGGTGGTGATATAGGAGGAGGAAGTAATGGGGGTAGCGATTTAGTGTGATAGGTGAAATGAGACAAATGAAACTAAAGAGTAAATTGGACTTTTTCAACCATGTAAAATAAGTATTCATTGGGGGGGGTGAAAAGACCCTCTTTCTCTAAACAACAATTAACTATAATGTTTTCTTAAAACCGGATTAATAGGTAATTATGAAAAACCCTTTTTCTTTTCAAGACAACACACCTTAGGGTCCAGGGTACAAATTCTGCCCACAAACCCACTACAAAAAATCCATAACTCTAGGCACAATTATTGAACAGGAGATTTTATAGCCCACGAGTCTTACAACACTAACTCCACAATAAAGGATTCACACAAAACAAATTTTCACACAAGATATGACTGTAGATCCACCATAATATGACAATGTATAAAATAAGGCATTCGAAAAATAAACAGTCATCCAAATATAGTTAATGTAGTATTTCAAAAATATGAGGGCCTTAAGATGACAATATAAAAATCAATACAACACTAACACCAAAAGAGGCCTACAAATTCCACAACTTCTATGTCTCTGGCTGCTTCCCTTGTCCTCTAGTAAGGTTAGAGATCTCGCCTAAAAAATTTAATAATGACGGATTGAGACATAAAGTCCTCGTAACCAAAATTAATTTATCAAATATGCAGGAAAGAATTGCAAGTCAAAGAAGTAGGTTTATTAACATAATAATAATATTATTTGATAACTAAAATAGTACATAAAATAAACAATGATTAGAACAAATAATACACAATAGTCCAAAACAATTAGAACCATCCCCACTCATCCATCATGCTCCTCCTTATTTCCTCTGAATATGGTACAGCCTATCAGTGCTAGTATACCTGGCCAAGGTTACCTAGTCACTTCAAGAATATTGTCCCCCCATGCCAACACTAATATACCGTAACAAGGAGGCGTCCGCCCAAAACACTCAACTTAAATTCCGGACCAGGAATGAGAGAGCCGATGGGCACAATTTCACTCTCAATCTCTTCCATACAACCCAACATATCCCACCACAAAAGAAGTAATATAATACTAAAATTTTCAACAATATTTTATTAAATTACTATTCCATATACATCATCTCACAACAAACATTATAACCATCACAACATTAACAGCCCCAATAATAATATTTACTTAAATACATAGATTGAAAAATACATTGTTTCACTGAAATAATTTTATATTTAAACATACACATAATTTTTCTTTTCAAAACACATACAAGTAGTATATATGAAAGTAAGGCTTAGAAAACCACTTTACAGTTCAAAACAAGCATATAAAATATATTAACCTCGATTACCTCACTTCCAAGCTTACCCTTAGCTTGAGGAGCACCACACGCACAGTTACCGATCACAAGAAGACTCTACATTATTACAATTATAACTTATAATTTCCTATAACTTAAAATAAAAATTCTAATAATAATATGTATTATTATAACAAAAACTGAAAATGACATTTTGGGGTTTAAGTTTTGAAAATGACCATCTAGTCCTTCAAGTTTCAGAAATGACATTTTAGTCCCTTGAATTCCAGAAATGATGTTTTAGTCCCAAAGTTTAATAAATTACAGTTTTGCCCCTAAAATCCCAGAAATTACAGTTTTGTCCTTCATATATAAAAACTAAATTGATTAAATTCTAATAATATCTCCCTATCCCAAGTAAATTATTTTCATAACATTTAATTGGTAAAAGCATTTTATAGAACATAAAATCCTAAACTTTTTAAATAGAAAAATTCATTTTAAATTTCTAAAACAACCCAACAATAAATCTAAACCAATTAAAATTTACTATTAATCATCCACTACATATATATATAGTCTTCTATTATCAAAATTCAAAACTTTCTTAAAATCTTAACCCCAAAATTTTCACTAACCAACATAATAATACCCTCATTAGAAAGAAAAAAATATATATAATAACTTTCATGAGGAAAGTTTATTGAAAAGAAGTTAGTTTAGCTACCTAAATAATCTTATAAGATAAATGACATACCTTAAAATAACCTCCAAACTCTTATTTCTTCCTCTCCTTCTTCCTAACTCTTGTGTTCTCACTCTTTCCTTCTGCTGGACCCCGTGTGTGTGTGTGCGTGTGTGTGTGTGTGTCATGTGTAAGTGTGGGTTTAAATAAAAGAGGGAGTAGGAAAGAGTGAGAACACAAGAGTTAGGAACCGGGACGGACCGAGCGGTTTGACCGGAAGCGCCAAACCGGCCTGGAAACCGGTCCGAGTTAGTGTAAAACCAGATTTCCGGGAGTTGACTCGGAGTCAACTCGTCAACTCGGCCTAAACCGGCCGAGTCGAGTCAAAAAATTGGGTTTTCTTTAAAAAAAAAAAAAAAAAAATTTGGCGAAGGAGAACGAGAAGGAAGGGAGAGTGCGGTGGTGGCGGCGGAGATCACGATCTGCGTTTGTCGAAGGTTGAAGTTTCTTTGGTGGAAATAATGGAAACGGATCTTCGCTGGTAGAATTTCTTACCGTTCACAACCAGGTCCAAGCTTCTTAATCTCGAGACGAACGAGATGGAGGAGAGACCGAGAGAGAGACATCGAATCCGAAAAGTTGAAGGAGAAAGAGATATCTCGTGACACAAAACAAGAAGGAGAGTGGACCGAGAGAGAAAGAGATCGAAGAGTCGAAGCCTTGAAGGAAAGAGAGAAAGAGAACTCAACAACCAAATATGGCGACGGTGACAAAATAACCAAAGAGGTATTGTTAACGATGGAAAAAAAGCAATCCCTTTTCACTCAAAAAAAAACTATTAAACAAAAATCAAAAGTCAAAAAGCCTATACCTCACCCTCGGCCTATACTCGCCTCGCTATGCACACATCACGACGTGAGAATTGAAGCAAGTTCACGCAACTATTATATATTTATACCTTTTCTGTGTGATCTCGGTTTTTTTTCCAAAAAAAAAAAAAAAATCAATATAATATTTTATATAATATTATATATGTTCTCATGTATATGCCAACATATCTTCTCATTTTGATCCTAAAATATTTTTATATTTATCTATTTTAATTAAATTATATTTTTAATTAATGGGACCATTTTTGACCCTTGGTTTTAACCACTCCTTCAATTTTCAATATTCATTTTAATTAATGATGGGGGCAAGTCAACTGCCCCATCTCATCCGCAACACTCTTCCTTTTTTTCAGATTTCTTTCTTTCTCATTCTATTTTCTCTCTTTTCCAACAAATGCATAATAAATACATTTATCATATATAATTATTTCATAATTATAATTAAATCCTAAAATTAAAAATTAGGATGTTACGAGGGGGACGTATGAATGAGAATTACTATTTTTTTTTTTTTTTGTAATCATTATTACCATAATCAACTTTAGTATCATGCTAAAGAGCAACCAAACACTCTTCTCTTCGCAATGCAATCATGATTACTATTGCAAGCATGCAATGGGGTTGAACCAAATAGTCTCTAAATGTGGGCACCTATCCCAGCAAGGATTCGTTTCTTGGTTTACTATATTATAAGAACTAACCCCTTTCACTAAACCCAACTCCATTGGTAGTATGCCTGGAGGAGCTGTTTGAAGTCATTTTACCAAGAGGAGTTTTCCTCGGTGTGAATTTTTTGGGCCTAAATGGGCCCAAATATGCTGCAAAGGATCCATAATCTATTTTGATAGAGCATTAAGTGTTTTGGTTAGGCCGAATACGCACTTGCTGGGCTCATCCACACAGATAAAGCCCTCGGCCCATAGATGCTTTGTTTTTTATTTCCATGTCTCGTACGTGTAACGTTTCTTCAATCTTTATCTTCGAATAAACTGTTAGATATGCAAGTTGCCATGAACATAAGTAAAAATAGTTCCTAATTACAAGGCTAATAATAACCTCAAGAAGAGACTCAAAGTAGAATAATACGCATTTTTGACAATATGCCTGAGCTACTGAAAAAATTTGCTTTGGTTGTTTTTACATTATTTGCTTGTTTGTTGTTTTTAGGGATAAGAAGCGATTTTACCCTGGAAGTTTTGACGTGGGATAATATTGTTTTAGAAGTTTTTTAGGGGAAGTTTTCCGTTGCGTTATCTCAATTATTTTTTACTATTAGTCGACTAAATATTCTTAGCTAGCACTCCACATCTCAACCATGTCATTTTTGTTGAGGTGTAAATTTGTCCTAAAAATTTTAAATCTAACATTGAAAGAAAATGAAGTTCATGACACATGGACTTCAGAGCAAATTTGCACATTCACAAAAATGATGTAGATGACATGTGGACTATCAACTAAGCATATTTGGTCTGTTAATTCTCTATGTGTTTTGATGATAAGCGACAATTGTAAACTCAAAATTAAGTTTGTCTTTGTTAAGTCGAAAAACTTACTGTTAAAGGCAAACTCGAGTTTGGAGTTGCAAACTCGAGTTTGGACTTGATAGAGAGTAGCTCAAGTTTTCTAAACTTAGCCAAACTCAAGTTTATATCAAACAGAGAGCACTCTAAGTTTTTCAAGTTAAAGCAAACTCGAGTTTATTATGGTAAACTCGAGTTTCGTTGGTCGAAGAGCCCTCAATGTTTTTGAACTTAACCAAACTCGAGTTTGGTATGTCAAACTCCAGTTTGTGTTTGGCCAAGAGTTTTTAAAGATTTTCATGTTTTAAGACAACTCGAGTTTAGAATAGTAAACTCCAGTTTGCACTTGGCTGAGAGTTTTCAAAGATTTCACGTTTTAAGAAAACTCAAGTTTATTTTCTTAAACTCTATTTTGTGTCAAGCCAAAAGCTTCTCACTATTTTTGAACTTAAGAAAACTCGGGTTTGCATTTGAAAACTCCAGTTTGAGCTTTGTGGACTTAGCTTACTTTCATTTCAAAAAGTCCTAAACTTGAGTTTGTCACTTAACTTACTTTTGATACATTGTACTTCAGTGATTATTTTATCTCCTCTTTTAGAGAGTTTATCATTGAATATCATTTATTGTAAGAATCTCAAAGTTGTGGGACTTTGAGGTTGCATTTATCAGTTTACAACTTGTAAGGGGGAGTGTATCTTAGTGAGAGGATAACTTTTGAGTGCAGAGTGTGTAACTGATTTGAGTGATAGTGAAAATCCCAAAGTGTTTGGGGACTGGATATAGGTCAAGAGTTGAGACCGAACCAGTATAAATTCTCTATGTCAAGTCTTTCTTCTCTCCTCTATTTTACCCTATTTTGTTGTCTGTGTTTGGGTGTCTGCAAAAGAATTTTTAAAATCCCCAATTCACCCCTCTTGGTGATTTCCTCCATTTACATTTGGTATCAGAGCAAGGTCTTCTCAAAAGAGCTTAACCACTTGAGAAGGATCAACATGGACGGAATATTACCTAATGGAGCTTCGATCAATAGATTACTGGGTTTCAATGGTGAGCACTACTCTTTCTGAAAGGCTAAATTCAAAGTCTCTGTATTGGCCACCGAATATGGCCTATGGAGGGTGTTCGAGAGAGGAGATTATGCTTCATCCATAGTTGAAGATGGTGTTAGAACTCCAAAGCTAGAAGAAGAATATGATGAGAATGACAAAAAGCTAGTCACTCTCAACTAGTAAAGCTATCCTCATGCTACAAAATGCTCTAACTCAACAGGAGTACTTCGTATCTGCACATTATCTTCTACTAAAGCCATGTGGGATGCGCTTGAGATTGCACATGAAGGAACGATTGGAATCAAAGAAAATAGAGTTAATACCCTCATGACTGAGTATGATTTACTTCATATGAAGTCTGGGGAATCCATTGGTGAATTCCAGCTTAGATTCACTCATCTGATCAACTAGCTTACCACATTTGGTAAACAATATGATCAACCTATCCAAGTGAGGAAAATCCTAAATATCCTCAGCGAGGAATGAGAAGCCAAGGTTACTGCAATCAAAGAGGCTCATGGAGAGTCAATGGCCTCAGTGGCAGCCTTGTTTGGTAGCTTGTCAGAGTATGAAGGAAATATCAAGTTCAGAAATGGACTTGATAAGATTGATGGTAAGAACAAAGGAATTGCTCTCAAAGATGTCAAAGAAGTAAAGAAATCAGATGATGATAAAGATGTAGACGAAGATGAAGAGCTAGGCATGATGGTCCGGAGATTCAAGAAATTCTATAAGAAGGACTAAGGATTCAGAAAGTTTCACAAAGGTAGCTCCAGTATTGAGCCGAAGAAGCGAATCATATGCTACAAAAGTGAAAAGCCTGGCCACATCAATTAGAATGCCCCCAGCTGAAGAACAAAGAGAAAGAAAAGAAGAAATTCAATAAGTACAAGAAGAAAGCTTATGTCTCAACTATATGGGGAGACAGTTCATCCGATGAAGATGAAGCTAATGAAGAAGAAAGAACCAACATATGTCTTGTGGCTCAAGAAGAGGATTCAGAAAATGAAGAGGTAAACGATTCTAAACCATCTTTCGATGAGTTGCTATCTGAATACAGTTCTCTTCATACTAAATTTCAAAAGATTACAAAAGAGCTTCTGGTTTTGAAAAGAAAAATAAAATCTTTAGAGGAATAAGTTTAAAATACTTCTTCTCCTACTTCTACTTGTGAAAAAATTCCTGAAAAAGATTATGAAAAGGTCTCTAAAAAGGTTTGTGACAATTCTTTGTGTTTTGAAGAAAAGAAATGCATATCTTACGAAAACACTTGAGAAGTTTACTCAAGGTAGTGAAATGATCAATGTCATTTTAAAATAGCAAAGGTTCACAAATGACAAATCAGGAATTGGTTATAAACCTAATTTTGATAGAAAGAAAGGGAAAAAGAAATATGGAGAAAAGTCTTATATGAACTATTTTCAAAAAACCGTTCATTCTTCTAACCCTTTTGCTCATTGCAATTATTGCAATCGTCAAGGTCATACTACTTCTTCCTGTTTTCATAAAAAAGAAAGAAAGAGTAAATCGGTAGGCAATTATCAATGGGTGCCTAAAGGATCCTACAAGGTTCCTAAGACACAAACTAACCCAAAAGGACCCAAGAAAAGATGGGTACCTAAGACTTGATCTTTTGTGTTTTGTAGGTTTGTCTAAGAGCATCGAAATCCAACAAATGGTACATTGATAGTGGATGATTTAGACATATGATGGGAGACCAATCCAAATTTGCTACAATCAAACCTAAGAATGGTGGCAAGGTGACTTTCGGTGGAAATCAATCCGAAAGGATTGCTGGAATTGGAGAAGTTAGAAACAATGAAGGACCCCAAATCAAGGATGTCTACCTTTTGGAAGGACTATGTCACAACCTCCTCAGTGTGAGCCAAAGCACAGATAAAGGTAACCTTGTTATCTTTGATTCGGAGGAGTGCTTAATTGTAAGCAAGGATGTTCTCTCGTTGGACAACATTAAGTTTAAAGCCTTATTCAGGGCTCCAAGAGAAGGTAATTGCTATACTCTTAATCTCTCTAGAAATGGTCCTATTTTTGAAAATTATTTTATTGGTAACTTGGATGAGAGTTGGTTGTGGCACAAGTGATTAGCTCATGTGAATATGTTCCAACTTGACAAATCGCTGAAAAAGGATTTGGTTATTGGTTTACCAAAACTTCGTTTTAAAAATGACATTATTTGTGATGTTTGTCAAAAAGGTAAACAAACCAAATCATCTTTCAAATCTAAAAATGAAATTTCAACTAATAGTCCTCTTCAACTACTCCTATGGATCTAGTTGGACCGGCTAGAGTAAAAAGCCTTGGTGGCAATCTTTAACCTTGGTCATAGTATATGATTTTTTTAGATTTGCATGGACCATAATTTTATCTTCTAAAGATGAAACATTTGATCAGTTTGTTGTTTTTGCCAAGAAGGTCCAAAACGAGAAAGGTGTCTCTATTGCAGGAATTCATACTGATCTTGGCGGTGAGTTCGAAAATCATGCTTTTGGAGATTTTTTGTGATGAGATGGGAATTGATCACAATTTCTCAGCCCTAAGGACTCCTTAACAAAATGGCGTAATTGAGAGAAAGAATTGTGTCCTCATCGAGATGCAAGGGCTATGCTAAATGAGAATCAAACTTCCCAAATATTTTGGGTTGATACAATGAGCACCGCTTACTACATCTCAAATCGAGCATACCTCTGGAAGAAGCTTGATAAGACTCCCTATGAATTGTACAAAGGAAGAAAGCCAAATCTTGCACACCTTCACATTTTCGGTTGCAAGTGCTTCATGCACAATAATGGTAAGGAGAACTTAGGGAAATTTGATCCCAAGTCTGACGAAGGTATATTTATTGGCTATTCAAAGAGAAGCAAAGCTTTTAGAATATTTAATAATCATACTCGTGTTGTAGAAGAATCTATGCATGTTGTATTCTGTGAAGCCAAGTCTGATAAATCCCTGGATGATGATGATCTTCCTGTTCAAAATCAATCTATTTCGAAAACTTCTTTTGTTTTGAAAAATTCTGAAAAAATCTCTTGAAAAAGAACCTGAAGTTGAAAATGATTTTGAAAATGTTTGTGAAAATACAAATCAATCTCAACCTAAATCTTGGAGGAGTCATCCTCTGGACCAAGTGATAGGTGATGTAAATCAAGGAGTGAAAATCAGGAAAAGTACTTTGAATGAAGTAACTTTCTCGGCTTTCATCTCAGAAATTGAGCCCTCTGAGATTGACGAAGTCCTTTCAGACAATGATTGGGTAATAGCAATGTAAGAGGAGTTACATCAGTTTGAAAGAAATCAAATTTGAGATTTGGTACCTAGGCTTAAAGACCATCAAGTTATTAGCACTAAATGGGTATTCAAGAACAAACAAGATGAATCTGCAATCATTGTCCGTAACAAGGCAAGATTGGTTGCCAATGGCTATGACCCAAGAAGAAGGAATTGATTATGAAGAAACTTATGCTCCAATAGCAAGATTGGAAGCTATAAGAGTTCTTCTAACCTTTGCTTGCATTAAGAAAATCAAACTTTTTCAAATGGATGTGAAATCTACATTTTTAAATGGTTTTATCCAAGAGGAATTTTATTTTGAACAACGTCCTGGATTTGAGGATAATCATCATCCGGGTCATATTTATCGCCTGAAGAAAGCTTTATATGGACTTAAGCAAGCTCCTAGAGCTAGGTATGAGCGATTAAGCAAATTCCTTCTTGATCAAGGATTTGTTAGAGGCAAAGCAGACACAACTCTTTTCATTAAATGTAACAAGAAAAATGATTTGTTAATTGTTCAAATTTATGTTGATGATATCATATTTGGTGCTACAAATGATTTTTTGTGTGAAGAATTTTCTAAGACCATGCAGGGAGAATTTGAGATGTCTATGATGGGAAAGTTAAATTATTTCCTTGGTCTACAAATCAAGCAAAAGAAGAATGGTATCTTCGTATCTTAGACCAAATATCTCGAGAGATCTCATAAAGAAGTATGGCTTGGATCAATGCAATGGAGCTGATACTTGATTATCATGATTTATGTCATGTTTTCCCTGTATTTTATGACTGAATTGTATGGTGAATATGATCTTAACTGTATTTAATCTGAGAAAAAAGGCATTAATTCATTGTACAAGGAACTTAAGGATAAATTCCACTAACATCCTAAACATGTGCCAAGAAAGAGCAAGTTTTGAGGTTTTATGAGAAAGTCGCATAACATAGATGATGCTATGCTATAGCATTAGGACAGCTTTATTGAAGTATAATACAATGCATCCTTGAAGCTATAGCATAGTAAGTGACGTAGTGTTATGCGGCATATATCCTGATCTTTTGTCAAGGTTGTTTCACGGAATATAGTGCAGGTCGAAAATAACGATTAGATTGCTGACGTATTGAAATAGAAGATGCGAAGGATCAAAACTAAAGATTTGAATAATCCGCAGGATCAGCAGAATCAATCTACCAAGATCAGAAAGAAAGATACGATTAGACCTCAACAGATTAGGAAAGGCCCAGTTTATTGAACGTACGCTGCAAGTAGACCAGACTATATAAGGAAACAACAGCCAACCCTAAAGAGGGTCAAAAGTCGTCGAGAGTCAAAGACCAATCCTATATGGCTAGACTCGAAAGAATGGTAAGAGAATTACGAAGCACGAGGACTCCAAGAGAACCCAGCATCCTTCCTTGTAGTGAGACGGAGTGAAGAAGACATGGAGTTGTGACATGACAGGGCTTCTTCCACGCCGTCAGAACCTCCATCAAGCTTTCTGTTTCTTTTCCTTTGTTCAATTACAGTCAATTATTTTGTCATGGGCTATTCTGTAGCACTCTATTTTGTGATTCTCTCGTCAGTCATGAACTAATTTCCTTTGGCTGAACGAGGATGATTTTCTGAGTATATTCAGTTTGCTTATCGGTGATTTAATTTCTTGTCGATTAGCGAGAGCTAAGGGCTAGATCAGTGGCCTCAGCTTATTGAGAGGGAGTCAGGGTTAGACATCTGAGAAACAGTGATTGCTAGGGGGCTAGTGCAAGACTTAACGTATTATTGTAGGCTTCAGGAATGGGTCTACCGCTCATAACCATAACACCTTGATTTGTAATGATAATCCAACTAGAAAAATCACCATAGACATATGGGAGAAGTACAGAATAGCATTGTATGTATCAGACGCGAGAGCTTCGGTGATTAACGTGGTGGGTTAACTGAATAACATTGTAAATGGTGTTCATGCTGTAGCATTTGCGAGAGCTGTACAGTATGAATGCTATAGCAATGCGTATAGGCAGCTGGGGGATTGATATGCTTAAAAAGGATTCCGAGTTCAGTCTATCTTTTTACTGATATCTTCTTATGACTACGATTGTTTAGTTATTTTCCTGTTTATTAGTATAGCTATCAAAACTCTCAAACAAATCAGCTTTATTCTCTTGTAAAACGCAACTAATTCTGCAATTCAGTGTCATCATTTAGTATCCCAGTCTCTATGGGATGATACTCTACTTACTCTTTATTACTTGTTCGACTGGTTCACTTGCCATCAAAGAAATCGACCAACAATACTCCAATGAGTTCCACTGCCACGTTGGATGCTGTTGAGAAGGGAAAAGACTTCAACATCACAAGATATAGAGGAATGATTGGATCATTGCTTTACCTTACTGCAAGTCGGCCTGACATACAGTTCAATGTAGGGATGTGCGCAAGATTCCAATCTGCTTCAAGGAATCCCATGCTGAACATGTGAAGAGAATCTTTAGGTATCTTAGTGATACTGACGAATTGGAATTGTGGTTAAAGGTCAACTTGAATTTCTTGTGGCGTATTCAGATTCGGATCATGCTGACTATAAGACTGATCGGAAGAGCACAAGTGGACAATGTGAATTCCTTAGTGGCTCACTTGTGTCTTGGTTTAGCAAGAAGCAAACCACAGTCTCATTATCTTCAACCGAAGTTTAATACATTGTGGTATCTAGTTGTTGTGCTCAAGTGTTATGGCTCAAGCAACAACTTTGAGATTTAGAAGTCCATCTGAAAGAAGTCCCAATTTTATATGACAATACTAGCACAATCAGCTTGGCGAAGAATCCTGTCCAACATACAAGAACCAAGCATATTGATGTTAGACATCACTTTATCAGAGATCACATTCAAAAGAAGGATGTCAAAGTGTTGTTCATCCATACTAATCTCCAACTTACTGATATCTTCACCAAGCCATTAGCTAAGGAGAAATTCATTTTCATAAGAAGAGAATTGGGAATGGTAAATCCCAATGAGTTGTAAGTACTCTTACCTAATGTTAGTCATGGTTTTAATTATTATTAGACACTAACTTAAGCATCGGAGTGTCTAGTTATGGTTTATCCAGGATGCTTGATCAATCTGTCAAATTGCTGAAGTTTGTTGTGAAAAGAGGCAAACTCGAGTTTGTGAGACCAAACTCGAGTTTATCGAAGGCAGAAAGTGGGAAACTCGAGTTACCATCAGACAAAGAGCAGCGAACATCAAAGCAACTTTCAAACTTGAGTTTGTGAGGTTAAACCCAAGTTTCGCGAGTCATTTCAAGCGTTCACTGAAACACGCTTGAAGTTCAAGTCAGTATAATTTTTATGCAAACTCGAGTTTCCGTGTAGTATATGTGTGTGTATGTATGTGTGTGTGTGTGTGTGATTCAACTGTTGTTCTTCACTCTCTTCTAAACCAGAGTTTTGACCTAAGTTTCTCTCAAACCTCTTATCTTCTCCAACCAAATTTGACCTTCCTAACCTGAAATGGCCTCCAAACGATCTACTAAGACCTCCCATGACTAAGATTCGAACTATGAAGCCTCTGGTTCTCCTTTTGCCACCTCCTCTAAAATGCCTTAGGAGGGTAAAGCATACTCCAAGAAAATTTAGATATGGCGTTGATAAAAGTATACCTGGAGTTGCCGTGAATGAAACTCTACCCACCTCCAGACCTAAGGGGATCGTGATTTAGGAAGCTTCTGAGGTCCCAAAAAGAAAGACTGTCGACCCTAAAGTAGCAACGCACAAGGAGAAGGGTTCAGCTTCCAAGGCTGCTAAGCCTAAGCAGAAGAAGAAGTCTGAGGCATCTTCAGAATTTAAAGTTCCCTCTAATGATCAAAGAGCCTCTAAAAATCCTAATTCTGCTTCTCAACCACTAGAGCAACCTAGCTCAAAGTTAACCAATGCCTTATCTGAGATTTATCTTCACTCAAAGCCTCCTCAAGGCTTTTATACTACAACTGCAGTATTAGATAATGAGAATGCTGTTCGTTTCAAAGAAACTTTTCTTAAAAAAGATTTATGTCCTGTTGTGTCTGCTAACTTGACTAAGCTTAAGGAAGAGTGCAATCTTGACCTCCCTCCTTGACTTAATCAATTTGAGTCTCTCATTTTTATTTCTGCACCTTTTAGCCCAAACATAGTCAAAATGTTTTATTTCAATATGGTTTGGGATAGTCTTGAAGATTCTGAGGGCAATATCAAGAGTTAGGGGAGTTAAAATCACTTTATCGGCCTTCTTCATTAACTCTATTTTTAAAATTTCAAATCCTCCTCCTGTTCCCACTTTGAACTATAGAAATAAGGAAATTTTTGAAATTTAAAGGCCAAATAAACCTATTCTTGAGGATCAATTGGCTTCTTTGTCTTTTCCTCCTGTTGCTATGCCCCCTGTTCATAGAGCGACTTGGTACATATATCCTAGGAACCTCTTGCAAAAGGGTGACAATTATACCAATTTCGCAAAGAATGATTACCCTCTCTTTGCTACCATCATTGATAAGGTTCCTATCAATGTTGGCCACTGGATCTTCCAGGAAATGGCCAAGTTCAAATTCGCTTCTAGAAAACCTTCAAATATTCCTTTTCCAACTCTTGTGCTTATCATTCTCTTTTATTGTAAGATATGGTACATTGGTACTTCTGAGGCAGTGAAGAAGCCTCTAAGTTTTGGGAAGCGAGTAGTTGAATATGATGAGGATAAACTTCGAAGAAGCATCGACCAATCAAGGGATCTCTCTAGATCAAGAGCTTCTCATGCTAGAGCTCAAGAAGCTCAGTCTGTACCACCTCCACCCCAGTCTTCTATGCCTTCTAATCTAGATGCAAGAATCAAGGCCATAGTGGATAAAGCTATCTCTGAAATGACTGATAAGATTGAGGCTGAGGTTAGTAAGTTGGTCTTTGAGGTAGCTAAAGGGAACAGTGACATGGTGGATGTCCAAGAAGAATTGAAGGAGAAGGTTGAGAATCTCACTAGCCATTTTGAAGATCAAGCAGCCAGTATCTCCTCTTTTAGAGAGTTTATCATTGAATATCATTTATTGTAAGAATCTCAAAGTTGTGCCACTTTGAGGTTGCGTTTATCAGTTTACAACTTTTAAGGGGGAGTGTATCCTAGTGAGAGGATAACTTTCGAGTGCAGAGTGTGTAACTGATTTGAGTGATAGTGAAAACTCAGAGTGTCTGGGGACTTGACATAGGTCAAGAGTTGAGACTGAATCAGTATAGATTCTCTGTGTCAAGTCTTTCTTCTCTCCTCTGTTTTACCCTGTTTTGTTGTCTGTGTTTGGGTGTCTACAAAAGAATTTTTAAAATCCCCAATTCACCCCCTTTTGGTTATTTCCTCCATTTACATATCGCGATGTGAGTAGAGTTGAGTTTAGTTGTCCCCGTTGATCAGGTGCCACTCTTCTTGATCCATATCACGATTAACTTGCATATCCCCCATGTGTGCAAAGTCGCTAAGGTGACTCCTTCACCTATGCTTTCTGCGCTTTGTTTATAGGTTCGTTCGATTTTTGGATCGTACGGCTCAAAGTTAGCAGAGGGCGAGCTACGCATGCACTACAAAATGTACCTAAAAACTAGAGATCGGGAGAGTGAGCTTGGTGAGGTAAAGCACAATTTATCGAAAAGAAACTTACAATCATAAAAGGCATCTTCAGTCCCCATCAACGATGCCACAAACTTGTTGGTCGATTTCCTTTATGGCAAGTGAACTAGTCGAACAAGTAATAAAGAGTAGGTAGAGTTATCATCCCATAGAGACTGTTGATACCAAAGATGATGTCAGTTTCCGATGACAGTTGTGTAAAAGTGAACTATGATTGGGTTGGTTGTTTTTACTATCACTAATGACAAGAAATAAA
Source organism: Acacia acuminata (assembly GCA_019022655.1). Lineage (NCBI taxonomy): Eukaryota > Viridiplantae > Streptophyta > Magnoliopsida > Fabales > Fabaceae > Acacia > Acacia acuminata. Next base: position 398,251 of record JAFJYI010000208.1, read on the forward strand.
TTGGTGATCGATAGTCAAAGGAAGATATTAGTTTAAAAGTAAGCTAAGCTCTGATTTCATCCTAAGTTGCATTATAAAGAGTAAAAGAAAAACTTCTTCTTTCCAACAATTGCCAAAATTTTAAAAATTGAACAAAGATCATAAAGCTTCTCAAGATCAACCAATCAAGACTGAAATTCTTTCATCTCAAATTATAAAGCATGGCAATCTCAATTAATGATGCTAACCACATAAGATGATCTCTCAAGGATGCCCTCAATCAATCTCTCAAGTGTATAGGGTAAATAAGTGTATCGCTCAAATTCTACTCAAGAAAATTGTCCTACCATAGACTTGTTCAATTTCTACTTCTCCACTACTTATAACACATGCATGTACAAATCAAGAGAGCTCGTTATTGAAGGTTGTAATAGGGCTAAGGTAATGGTGCGAATAAGTATGGATATAATAGGCTAAGCACCCAAGAAATTCAAAGAACATTAGTTAATAATAGCAAATCACCTCAATATCATTTTCTTTTTATTTCTCCTTCTTTGCATTGATTCCTCTCTCTCTTTCTTTCTTTCTTTTTTTTTGTGTACTCTTTTTTTGATTTTTTGTTTAGAATCACAATGACCAAAATCAATGTCAAATGATGAATGACACACAATCAAATACTCCCCCCACACTTAAAATGTTGCACACCTGGGCAACCTCCACACTTAAACACAAAACTAAGGTAAAACCAATGCTCAATAAATTTCCAAGGTGTGGGATAAAATGATTTTACACTTGGCTTCTGTGGTTCAGAAAAGGATGAGTCAAAAGGGAACAAAGGGGCTGACAAAGGATATATAATGGAAGGGAAAAGCTATTTGGCTAAATGGGGAAAAAGAAAGAAAGAAAACAAGTCTATATTATATTAATGTGTGTAAGTGAAAAAATTAGTTTAAAAAAGAAAGGGAGCAAGTTATTCCTAGAGAACAAAAATCATGAGCAGGTGCACACAAGAAAGAAAGAGTGGTAAAAGATGAAGTCCATTCATGCAGGCCCAAAATCTCACAAAGGTCAATACCAAATCATGCAGCCAGCATCCTAAAATCAACTACCAAGACATATAATCCAAGAGTCAAGGAATGCAACCCAAACAGAATGATCCATTAAAACCAAAATGTCCAAGTTCACAAGATGGCAATCATCGAAGGAAGGAGTATTATTCATGAAAACTATTTTTATTTTGAAAAAGCAAAGTGTGAAAATGGAATTTTCTTTCTTTTCTTAAACACAAGGAATAAAAAACAAAACATTTTTCTTTTTCTCATTTTCAAAACAAAGAATAAAAACCAAAAGTAAGAACAAATTCCCTCCCCCACACTTAAAGCATGCACCATCCGTAATGCACGAGATAGATATAACAAATAATAGTAGTTATGGCAAGTAAAAGAGTAAGGAGGGAGTACGACCAGACTAAGATGAAGTAGTGGAATTGGCTTCTCTCCCTTGTCTGGTTATAAATCACATGACACTAGTATTGTCCTCTTTTTATATTCAGCAAACATCTTTTTCAAGATCCACAAATAACATTTCAGCTCAAGTATAGAAGGTGTTTGGACAGCAGTGATCAATCCATGTGCATGCATAAAATCACAGCACCCAGCAGTATCTTGTCCCCCAAAAATAGGATCAATAAAACTCAACTTATAACGAATCAATGAAGATCTAAAAGAAATTGATTAAAAGAAAATGTTGGAACTTCTAGATATTTTGAGCAACCCACAAAATCAATATGACTCTCCTTAGTAAGAGTCAAACTCTCTAAAGAATAATGCAAGTGATCACTCGAAATGGTTTCATCATGGTTGCTCAAATCATCACACAAGACAAATTCCACCTGTGAAACATCATGAAATTTTTTGGAATTTCCCTCTAAATGCATATCCAAATCAAAGCTTCCTCCGCACTTATCTTTAACAATATCCCCACTAACAACTATCATGTCAAGATCATGAATAGTATCAAGAAAATCCTTCAAAGTATCATTATGATTAGTGTTAACCAAGGAATCTTTAAAATCAATAGTGCATGGAAGGGGACATCAGAATGAGCATTAGAATGAGAATCAAAATCAACACCAGATTCAAAGTTACCGTCTAATGCATCAGTAAACTCAATCCATGTAAACTTAGTGCAAACAGGGCACAATTTCCCATCAGAACAACCAGAATTAACTGAGTCACTCACAGATGCAAAATCTTGAAAATCAGCATAACATGCAGCAATAACATCAACATCCTCAACCACATCATCAATCACATTAATGGAGAAAACTGAATGCTATTCCTTAGGAGGGATGTTGATCTCAACTTTCCTGAAAGTCTTAAGAATGTCCTTCTCTTGTGCTTTTTCTGCCAACTTCTTGGATTGAAGGGCTCTCTGAGGGAAAGGAAGAGGAATGGGAATGTCAAGTTCCTCTTCACATCGCTGCATTGCCTTCTTAATTTTAAAGCCAATCTTCACATTTTCTGATTTTTTTTTTTATGTGGATTCAGTCAAATCCGCAGCTTGTATAGGCTCCTCCAATTGCTTGCCAAACTGTAGGGAAATAGCACTAACATTTGCCTTAAGATTAGGAACTGTCTATGAAGGAAGAGTGTTCGACCCCTGAGGCTGTAGTTGATTCAATGATATTGCTAATTGCCCAATTTGAGTTTGCAAATTCTGTATAGAAGTCTCAGTTTGCTGCTAGAATTGCATAGTGTTTGTGGCAAATTGCTTCATCATACCCTCCAGTGAGGAACCACTACTACTAGTCTGTTGTTGTGCTACCTGTGATGCCTGTGGAGGTGCACATATGGTTGGTGAAGGAGGTGCAGAATTATGGAAATTCGACCTGTACTGTGTAACACCCCAAATTTTGGCCCCTGAGAAGTGAAAATAAGCCTGAAATAGGCGGACGACTAGGCCCAATTCGGGAAGAGTCCCAAGAAGGTCGAGGCATGGGAAGCCTCTCTGAAACTAAGCAACTCGGCCATACGGGTTAGTGGACCTAGTATGCTGAAGCCGTGGAACTAAGGTGCTAACGTAAAATGGGTATAGAAGATGTATACGATGTAAGTCTGGTCGGAAAAGATGCCGCCCAACTATATCCTGAGGTATAGGACACTTAGTTGAGCAAAAATATGCCGATGACTGAGGTAAGTATACGGCATTTTAGGGTAGTCATGGGAGCCTGCGTTTTTGAAGGAAACAAGAAGGGAAGAGAGAGAAAAGGTGTATCTGGACCCAGAAGGGAAGGAAAATTTAGTAGTAGTAGTGCTACGTTGGACACGTGGCATTTTGGGGCTAGAAGTTGGATTATTGGGTAGCACACATAACGAGGTGGATCTGGGGTACTGGAATAAAGGTTTCTTGATCCCCAAGGTAGTATGCCCATCCACTTGTGGTCTGGGAAAAGTGACTGATGATCCGGGCCCACACAAGTCCAGTTGAAGGGCACACATCACGAGGTAAGGTGGGACCGGCAACCGAGAGCTGAGCGGGGCCGGAGAGGATTTCCCGAAGTCGAGCCCAGGCCCAGGACACTGGTAGGGGGTGAATTCCAATGGGCCCAGAAGAGAGATAAAATATATTGCTATATAATTATGAAGAGAGAGAATGTCACATCAAGTAATGATGATGAGAGAGAATGAATAAAATAATCCGGATTAATCTGGACCACACAATTTAAACCTAATATGACATTAAAGTGACATGTAATTATAACTTGAAAAGTGCAATTATGGCATATCTAGGGGCCGATTTCGTGGACCCCACTACCTTGGAAGAAGAACGGCGCAAAATGACCATTTTGCCCCTACACCTTAAACCTACAACTAAGGTCACCGAGGGGCAAAACTGCAACCCTATTTTTAGCCTTGGGATGTGCCATTTTCAGCCCTTGGAAGACCCTAGAAGACTTCTAGAAGATCTGATTTCGTGGGCCCCATGCTTTGAAAGAAGAACAAGGCAAAATGACCAATTTACCCCTAACCTTACAACCCACAACTAAAAATATCTAAGGGCAAAATTTGGAACTTGGGGCCTATAAATAGGACACTCCTCCCTCCATTTGGATCAGCCCATTTCATGCTCAAGGTGAGGGAGAGGAAGGTCCAGCTGAAGGTCTTGCCCCAAGGAAGAGGAAGGCACCCGCAACCGACATCTCGAGGTAAGTCCCTAAACCGGCAACTAAGCTACCTTCATCTCTGCCCTATGGTGATTTCCATGGAGTTGCTGTAGTATTTTGGTATCTTTGAGGTTTCCATTGAGTTCAGAAGGTGTTTTTTTTGTGGGGACATGTTGGATCACCTTTTTACAAACCCTAAAAGCCTAAGTTTTTGTTATATGAAAATCTGTCGGTTCTTACGGTTTCTGGGCAGTGTGTGTTAATTGGTAGTTTTGATATAGTAAATAAATTCTGTTTGTGCTGAAATTTTACATGGTGAAATTAAACATCCTAAGGATTATTTTGATATAGATTTTGTGTCATTTAGAGTTTCCAACCGAGAGATCGTTTAAGTTGAAAATGACCTAAAGACCTGGACTTTTCTCTGGACCAGTGGCTCGGTTTTGCATATAAGAAAAGGATATGAACCCAGAAGATATTGGGAGTTATTTTTAGGGTAAATTAGACATTCTAAGGGTTCAATTTCCACTAATTTCATGTCGATACGATTTTTCTAGAATTTATTAAAAATCAGAGAAGTTGGGTCAGCATTTCTAGAAAATTCTGGAGTTGGGCGAAATTTATGGAACATGAAGTGAAGCTTGTATATATGACTTAAAGCATGCTGTTCTTGCTGTATCTAGGGTGTTTGCACATGTGGATCATATTTCCAAACATCAAGGGAAGATTTCATTATTTTGCAAGGCGTGCCAGGTAGTAACTGTTGACTTGCATACTCTATATTGCTTTCGCATGTATGTTTTATCATGATGTAGGAGATCGGGCTGCGGTGCCTATTGGACTGCGTGTCCTTAGGTTTCTGATGCAGTACTGAGATCAGGCTGTAGTGCCTCTGCTACAGTACCGAGATCGGGCTGTAGTACCTATTGGACTGTGTGTCTAGTACCGAGGGCATGTAGGATCGGGTTGCGGTACCTATTGGACTGTGTGTCCTTAGGGTATTGCTGCAGTACCGAGATGTGTGGGGTAGGTGGAGCCTATATGACTGTGCGTTTATAGGTGTCCACCGAGGCCCGGGGTAGGTGGTCGGGGTCGCTCTCGACTACGAGGCCCAATTGCACGCAGTTTGTTCCGAGGGGCTTGTCTTGACCGGGCGGTCTACGGAGTTGCTACATGTCGGTATGTCAGCGTGATGAGGCGGGTTTATTTGTACTTCCCGGGATTGTGATTGGCATTGCATGCACTGTATACATGTTGTATATGAGTCTAACAGTTACTCAGGGTTCAACTTTGAACTCAAAGATGGCTTCAAAGAGACAGGTGCAAGGCAAAGGGGGGTTGGACTTGAATGGAAGAGACATGGGTAAGAGCAATGAAGCTGAAGATCAAAGATATATGGAAGGCCTTATCTCATTGTATATTATTATGACTGTATGGACTTACTTACTGCCCAATATTTGTTTTGGACGATTGTACCCTTAACCCTATGGGGATTATTTTATGTAACTGTTTGTATCTTTACCAATATATTGTAAGTTGTCCAAACTGATCCAATGCTTTGCCGTGCATACTCTGATATACATTTTAAGTGATTATTTGACAACGGAAAGGTCATAACTGAAAAGGATCCCTCTAACTCGCCACCCGAAAGGGCGAGGCCGGTAGGGGTGTAACATACTGTCTCCGTCGGTAGTTTCCAGAATTCTACTGAAATTGGTTATTCTGGATTTGGTTATGGTTCGGGCTCCATTGATTCCTCTAATCAGCATTGTTTTGTTGCTGGTATTGTGGTTTCCCTGGGAAAACGCTCACTGCGGCTACTAACTGGTCTTGATAGGTCAAAGTAGGGAAAGAGTTAGTAGGGTGATAAGGATCAGAACAGATCCTACATGAATAACCAATTTGTGGAATATAAGATCGTACTCTTTGTGTCATCATACCGCCTAACCAGAGAGGTCAGATTATCAAGTCTATTTTCTAATCTCTATTGATCCTCACTTGAAGAACTGGACTTCTGGGAACTATACTAAACTGGAGGTTTTTGAATCTGATAAACAACAGTACTATTGGCTCTAGTGCCAAACTGCTGGAAGTTAACTGCCATAGTGGATATCAAGTTTCGTGCCTCTTCAGGTGTTTTGTTACTCAGAGCCCCACCACTAGAAGCATCCACAAAACCTCTGTCCATAGGTAGCAGACCCTCATAGAAATAGGTAATCAATAGTTGCTCAGTGATCTGGTGGTGTGGACAGCTCGAACATAACCTTTTGAACCTCTCCCAGTACTCATGCATAGTCTCCCCATTAACTTGTTTAATGCCACTAATTTCTTTCTTGATCGAAGTAGCTCTTGAGGAAGGGAAGAATTTTTCCAGAAATAACCTCTGAATATTAGTCCGACTACCAATAGAGGAGGGCTGAAGGTAGAACAGCCAGTCCTTAGCTCCACCTTCCAATGAGAAAGGAAAAGCTCTCATCTTGATATGATCTTCATCAATGGCTTGTGGTTTCATTGTGCTGTAGACTATACGGAATTCCTTCAAATGCTTAATAGGACACTCATGCAAGACCTTGAACTTAGCCAACAGGTGTATAAGACCAGATTTAAGTTCAAAGTTAGTAGCAAGGTTAGGATATTGGATGCATAAAGGTTGATAGTTAATATCAGGTGCAGCCAACTCCTTTAAAGTAGGTCGATTTTCTTGTCCTGCCATAGTTTCTGAGTTAGCAGAATTGCCACTAGAGTCAGTGAAAACAAAAATCACAGAATCAGAAAGATCAACAGAAACAAGAGAGTCAAAATCAAGCTCATAATTAAAGAGTAGCTCGGTATTATCCAGTTCAGTATTATTCCTGTGACATAGCCTAACAACTCTTCTAGCGGCAAGAATTGTTCTTTCTATTTCAGGATCTCCTTCTAATAAGTCTTTTCGATTAGTGGTACTCCTAGTACTCATATAGCATGAACACAAGACAGAATTGGCATACACACAAAATTACAAAAACGCCACAGAAACACACAAAACAAAAAACAAAAAAAGAAAAGTGAAAACGTGGCCTACACTAATCTATTATAATCTACTATTAATGATTAAACCGATGAAAACTCCCCGAAGAACTAGCGCCAAATTTTGATGAGAGTTGCCGAGCCCTCATAAAATAACCAAGTTCAATAAAGATTGCTATATAGAGAACCTGGATCGTTTCTCTCAAGGAATTCACAGCAGGTCTAAAATCAACAGTAAACAAGTAAAACAGTAACCAGGAGGGGGGTTTCATGCAATTTAAATGAAGCAAAGCTAAAACAGAGTATAAGAAAACGAGATTAATCAGATTAAAAACGATTAACCCAGAATTAGGATTCCATAACCTTCATCGGACAAAAACATAATAACCAAACTTGTGATTGATTCTGGACAAACCGAAATCTTTGCGTTTGTCCAGATATTCCCTCAACTAGACGATCGCCTAGCATCTGATCAAACACATGGCAAGCTCACAGTGTGATCGCACAACCCTCTCTCGTAACCCGGTCTGACCTAAGTCCTTGGGATATTAATCTAGGTATTAAATCTAATACCTAATCCACAATTATAATCGAATCCGATTAAAATAAACAGAAACAAATTACGTTACCGATTGAAGTGCAGGTCCTCTGGATTCGTGGAATCCTCAATCCATGTGTCAACCACAGAAGCTTAGCCAAGCATAGCTAGGCAAAATGCAGAAGAAAAGATGAAGAAGAACATAAACAAGATGAACGATTCAGAGAACATAATAAGCTTTTAATTCAATCCCCCCAAATCTCATAAAGCGTAATGTCTATTTGTTTTTAGCAACCATCTAATTTAACCTATAAATAGGAAATGCTAGGGCTACAAGATTGGCCAAAAAATAGGAAACCTCTAAAAATAGGAAACCTCTAATAAATAGGAAACCTCTCAAAATATGAAACCTCTAATAATTGGTCTTTTATTACAAAATTCAGGCAAAATAAAAAATCTAGAAAAATACGTCTTCCTTTAGTTCTAATTTCATCCATCTTCTTGTATGAATTAGCCTTCCTAATCTTCATAACAATTGTAGCTCTTTGAATCATCTAAAAAAAGAAAGAAGAATGAGGCTAATCGATATCTAGATTAAAAGTTATGGCGAAAATAGTGAAGCACTGTAAATCTGGAATCGTATTACAAAAATGAATTAAATCTAATTAAAATCTCAAAGCCCAATTAAGTAATAAAATCCATTATTTATCAATTAAACATTCCTAAATTATTAACCAAGAGATACAAATAAGTGAAATAATATTCAATTATCAATGCTATAGCATTGTATCAACTTTGTTATGTGTTTCCATGGTAAACCAAAAAGTAGTCATTTTTTTATGCACATGAACAGGATAATTATATGAATGCAACATTTTGTAGGATCTATCCTCTATTTCCCTATGTGCATGAATTCTTAAACATTCTATCAGATAACACACAATTAAGCTCAAATTCAGCATTCAAAACAATCAAAACACATAGGGAAAACATGGCATAAATATGATTCATCAATGACAAAGGGGGAGAAGGGAAGTAGAGAACTAGAGAGCTAAAGTCTTGTTTATTGTTTCTTTTCATATTTCATAGCTTTATTTCCTTGTACTTGATTTTAGTTGCTATGTATTTTTTTTTTCATTTCCTAGCTTAATTCTGATGTAACTCACTTTTGAAATGAACTCGTTACTTCTTTGACCTTCTTATGTCATTATTTTTTTTTCCCAAAGATTTTTTTTTCAAAAATTTTCATTTTGTTTACAAGTATTGTCATCATTAAAAAGCGGGAGAATTTTAGTTTTCTATGTGTGTTTTGATGATAACAAACAATTGTAAATAAAAGGAAGTTAAGGATTCAAGTAAAAATGTTTTACACTTGATCAAACTTAAATTGGTAATTGATTTTAAGTATCTATCAAATTGACTCGAGTTAGAGTTTGGCAGACTCGAGTCAAGTACTTTGAAACTTCAGTCAAATGTGTTTTAACTTAGACTGACTCGAGTTACTAGCTGGTGACTCGAGTTAAAAGACTTTGTATTATATTTATAAAAAGCATTAACTTGTATGAACCTTGTATGCCTCGAGTTAACTCTTGTGGACTTTGATTTATTTTTCAAAATACTAAGTCCCTTACGAGTTAACTCTTGTGGACTTAAATTTATTTTTCAATAAGTCCCTTATCCAAAATATTTTAAACAATCGAAATTGACTCGAGTTAGCCTTAGCCTTCATTGACTCGAGCGTATTCTTGAAACAATTTCTCAAAATATATGTTGTCAACTCGAGTAATCATTTAATGACTCGAGTGAGCTCAATGTTCAAATCATTTTTCAATCTTAGCTCGAAGACATTTGTAAAAAATGATATCTACTCGAGTGAGATTTGTGTGACTCAAGTCACCAACTTGAAGTGAACATTTTAGACTCGAGTTAAGTTCAAACGAGAGACATCTTCTCATTTACTTTCAAACATATTTTCGAAGAGGATGTAATTATGACTCGAGTGTGGAATGGTCAACTTCAGTGAGCTTTAAATCAACTCGGGTTAACCTTTCTGGTTTTGCAAATCACTGTGTTTGTAAATCTTAAATCTTTGCTTGTGATTTGATTAATTCTTATCATCACTTATTATTATTCCTAACTATGTTTAGTCAGTTTATTAATGAGTTTCAGATGATTAGATGATGGATTAACTAAAGATTAATAAATAAATAAAAAAGCATTGATTACGTCAGTTGCATTTAATGCGGCTCCAGAAAACGAAGCATGATTTTCTTTACTTAATTATTCATTTTCTTTTAAAATCATTGTGTTCATAAGTAAGTGCACGTTTGGTAAAGCGTCTTGAAGCCCCTAACATATGATGACTTGGCAAAAGCACAGTGGAGATGTTTTTACTTGTTTAAGAAAATGTTTTGTTGATATCACTTTTACATATAAAACAGCTTTTTTTTTCCTTCAAAAGTCACTCACCCCTTGATTTTACAGGGAGCTATCCCCGGTGGGGGTGAAATTTGTCATGGGCTCCACAAACACTTCTAAGTATCTTATCCAAAAACACAATAGGCTTTATATTTAAAAAAGGGTTGAATTATACAAAATTCCCCTAAACTTTGAGTCAATTGCATTTAAAGTTTAAATTTAACCTCCTAACCTTTTTATTTTTTTTATTATAAACCCGTTATCGTTAAATGAGCGTTATCTTTTAAAGGAAATTGCTATGTTATATTAAGATATGACACATGACATCCTACATGGCACCCTAAACTTTGACCAATTATAGATAAGTTCTCTAAATTTGACCAGTTACAAATAACCCCTTGGACTTTGATCAGTTCCACATCACGCCCAACGTTATTTCAAAATGTAAGTTTAACTCCTCAAAATCTTGATTTATAATTTTAAACCCCCATGCCATTACTTTTGTCATTTTAACAAATTTATTAAGATTTCTACTATCATTTGTCAATTAAAATAGTTTTTGTATGGAACAAATTAGAAGAATAGTATTTTAAAATGTAAAAATAAATATGTCATAATTTTTGTTAAATTTTTTTTGGAGATAATTGAGAATTGATAGTTAAATATTACATTTGCGTTAGAGGATAGCTTTTGCCCTCATTAATTATCAAATATATACTACTAAACCTTGTGTCTCAAAGCTAATTGGTCCACAGTGTCATCCCAATTGGATAAAACTAACGTGCTTATTGGGCCACCCATGCTCTCAACCACTTTCCCCATGTCTATTAATTCCTAGTAATACGTGTTACTTACAGTGAAGGAAAATTCAAATCTGATGCTTATCCTATTTGGCCAAGTTTTCAAAATGGTTTTATACCCATTTAATTCACTATGACTTCAGAGAATTACTATTTATTTCAGGTCGAGTTCCAAGGAGTCTTATATATTTCCCATGCCTGATTGTGGGTATCAGTAGTAAAACTCTTTCTATATGGAAGCGTATTGGTGGATTTCTTCAGTAACAGTACGTAGTTAATGCCATTTAGTTCACTGTTCTCTATTCTGACTTTTTGGTTGAACATTTTTCACTCTATTTATACAATTTGAAGGTCCCATCGGGTAACAGTTGAAAAACTTGAATTTATCACATCAGACAAACTTGTAGAATTCAATTTTGCTATTTCATATATCAAAGTCGAAAGTTATTTCATTGTCCTCTGCTTCTGCAAATGAATCCCATGCACAAGAAAGTCCCAGTTCTCATCCACAATGGCAAACCCGTCTGTAAATCGCCATTATTGTGCAGTACATGGACGAGGTGTGGAAGGACAAATCTCCGCTTTTGCCGTCAGATCCATACGAATGAGCTCAAGCCAGATTCTGGGTTGGTTTCATTGACAAAAAGGTCGATTCTAGATTCTTTGAGCTCATTTCCTTGGAATCCTCTACTTACTGTACTTAATGTTCATATCGGTACCAAAATCTTTCACACTTGAAGAAGAAATCTCTGTATTTCACTTTATATCTATTTTGATATGTGAATAGAAAGGGTTTGGATTGATGGGAATGCATGCAGATGTATGAGACATGGAGGAGAATGTGGCTTTCAAAAGGAGAAGAGCACGAGACAGCAAAGAAGGAGCTGTTGGACATATTCAAGCTTGTAGAATTCAATTAGGCAGTCAACTATTTACTATGCAGATCATCCTACATACTCAAGTGAATCTCTTCTGAATTTTCAAACAAGGATTCCATTGTCCCAGATTGCTAAGCTAGAGCAAGTAATCACTTCGTTTAATTATATTGTTACTCAACTATCATTAGATGTTATGCTTTTATTTTTTTCAATGATACGTGTTCAGGTTTTTTTTTTTTTTTTTCCTTTTTTACTACAACCAAATTTTCAAATTTTCCTATTTTAGGAGTGTGATGAGGTTACGAAAGTAACCATTCAAAAGGTTGAAATACTTTATGGCTGGGCATATCATGCATGTATGAAGTGTGCTAAAGATGTGCTAATGACTCTTCCCAAGTATGCTTCTTATGTTGTTCAGAAGTTACATCAAGATAACTTGTATATATAACTAATGTGATCTTAATTGAAATTCATTTTTTTAGATATAAGGTTCACTACAAAGTCTAGATACATGACTCATCAACTGTTGTTTCTGACTTGAAAATATATCATGTCATGGCCTTGGCAGGGATGGACAACCAATTGCAGTCATTTACTTCAGGGCTGGGTATACACCAGTTGATTATCCTTCAGAATCGGTCAGCAATTTGACTGCAGTGCTCTACTGCTAATTATAATTGTGCTTTTTGCTTGTAGAAATAGCTTTTATTACCATCCTTATGTGGAGTTTGGATGATTCTGACATTGTTAGAAAAGCAATTGAAAGTCCAGAATTGTTTGTAATGAAACCCCAAAGAGAAGGAGGAGGTCGTACATTACCTTCATTATACCTCACCTTTTCCACCTGTTTTGTTCGGAAAAAAATATAATAAGATGGAGTGGAAACTACTTAATGAGCTGTAATTAAATTACAGGAAACAATATCTATGGGGATGCAGTGAGGGAATCTCTATTAAAATTGTAGCAGGCAGGATCTGAAGAAAATGCGGCTTACATTCTTATGCAGAGGATATTTCCAGCTAATTCTACAACATACATTACGCGTAATGGCTATTGTCAAAAGGATCACGATTTCAGATCAAAGAAGATATGCATAAGATTATTGCACATTTAATTTGTGATTTAATTTAAATGTTTACACTGGCCTACAGGGAAGTGTTTCATTACCAATGCAATATTTTGAATATATATTTGTCTTTCATTATTGTATAGGAGGATAGAAACTCTACCATTGCGGAAAAGCTTGATGAAGTTGCAGGGAAGGTTGTTATTCTCAAGCTTAGGCTTAAGAGCCACAACATTAAACATATGACAAGTATAGCATTGGCGTTACTCAGTTTTGTGCTGATACTCACTTGGTGGAAAGTTTCGTATTCAAATATAGAGGTTGAATTTCAAATTTGTGTTCAATTTAATGTTAATTACAAATTGTTGTATAAGTCAATTACTAAACTTTTTCTAAATTGCACTTTGTAGGATCAACTTCCAAACATGATACAGGTACAATTTTTGACAAGCGTGTTATACTAAGTAGCTCTAATCAGTTTCCTAAATAGGTTTTTTTTTTCCCTGTACGATGACAAGCATTTGTAAGCATTTGTATTGTTTTTTATTCAATGACTTTTTTTTTTTTGATACACATAGTAGGGGAGGGGGTAGGGTTCGAACCTTGGACATGGAGGAGGGGAGCCAAGCTCCCATGCCACTACGCTACTAAAGCGTTGGCTGATCCAATGACTTTTATTATTGACAAAAGAAGCAGTTTTGAAAAGGGAGACATAATGGTTTTAGTACTTGGCTTGCATTGGTCATCATGCATTCTAGAGTCTGCTACTCTATTCACAAGCATGGACAATTGTATGAGGAGTCTCATTACACGTGTTTGGTCCTCACTATTAATTGAATTGTTTTTTTTTTTTTTTTTTTTAAAGATGAGATTATATTTATTAATGCGAAGAGTACATGCTATAAATTACATACGGCCAAAGTTTTTAAAGAAAACTTAACACAAGTGAAAAGCGAGGAAATTAAAAGCATAAATAAGCGAATTTTTCTTTTGTTAAAAACCACTCGAAATTGATAAAGGAAAATTATAATCATAACCCGTGTCATTGACATGCTTATGCACTCTACGGTACTTGATAGTAATTCAAAGAGTAAAATTACATATTCTAACCTCTTCTACGTTTTTGTATTAATTACACATACCTCATTTCTATTTTAAAAAAGTCTAAATCATTAACTCCATTTATGATTTTTATTTTTCAAAAAAAATTTATTTATTAATTTACCCTTCATCATTACTAATTCCCTAACTTTAGCTAAAATAGTCTAAGTAATTTAAGAGTTCTTTTTCTCCTTTTTCTTAATTTACTTTTTACTTTTGCAAATAGTTATCTATTAATTTTTTTTTACATTGAGATAAATGCATAATTAATTTAATTAATACAAACATACAAAAATTAATAAAAAATATTATTAATTCTTTTAATAGATGCATACTTAAATAAACATGTTTATGAATGTTAGTGAAAAAAATGCATTTAAAAATTAAAATTTAAAATTTATATAAGTTATATAATGTCTCAAATTTAAATTATTAATAACATTTGGTGAACCAATCATGGTGTTGTGTCAAAATAAATTGAAAGAAATATGTTTTTGGTCATTTAGAAGAATACTAATTAAATAAGTTACGAGATAAGTGTTGGTGAAGATATGCCAATACATCATATGGACATGAATCCTTCGGAGTCTAAGCTATCTTTTAGCAAGATGAGGAGAAAATTCCCAATCATTATTTCATTTTCAATGACATCAACAAGAGCCAACTTAGGTCACAATAATGATGTTGAAAAAATTGAAATAACTTTATACTTGCAACATATTTAAGAACTCAGTTCATTCTTTCATTACATTCTTCTTGCCTATATACATGGTCATTTTAAGTAACTTACAACCAATTGGCAATACCTATATATTAATTAATTTGACATATAAACAATGTTATTATTATTTACTTAAACGTCCATAACATGCCTATGAAATAATTCAACACATCACCAATTTTGTGTGTGCAAATGTCCAAGAGAAAATTAAGCCTTTCTCATAGTGGTTATTAAAAGTGGGTGATGGGAGTATAGAACTTCCTCATGATGGTATTATTGACATAACTATATCATCAGAGTTATTGATGTATGATGAGCACAACCCAATGAAGTTCATTGTTCAGTGGAAATATCCAAATTTATTGGGTCGTATTGGGGAAGATAACTACTTAACTAGTAGGGCGATGCTTACTCCGACGACAAAAAATGTTGACAAGTTGAATGAGTAGATGTTCACATTATTACCAGGTGAAGCAAAAATTTCAGATTCTATCTGTCGCACAAATAATGCAAATGATAGCTTCAAAGATCTAATGATACTGAGTTCCTCAACTCAATTAAATGTTTGGGAATTCCTCACCATAAGTTGACCCTCAAAGTAGGTGTACCAATAATGCTAATAAGGAACATTGATCAGGCAGCAGGATTATGCAATGATACACGGCTATGAATTACCTATATTGGTGAACACTTCATTAAGGCTAGATCGTTGAATGAGATAAGTGTTGGACAAGAGATTATGATTCATCATATGGACATGAATCCTTCCAAATAAAAGCTATCATTCAACATGACAAGGAAGTAATTCCCAATCATAATTTCGTTTGAGATGACATTAAAGAAAAGCCAATGTCAATCAATGGCAAACGTTGGCTTTTAACTTTTGAGTCAAGAATTTTAATCGTTTTAAATTGCTTATGTTGGATGAAAAAAAGAAATTTATCAACATTGACAACAAACATTGTTTACAAAGAAGTGTTTCAAAGCCTTAATTCATGAGGTTGATGTAATTCATACATTTGGATGGATGGAACTAAATTTATTACTGCTAAATTGCAAAAGCTCACATTTCAATGTTCATAGGCTAATATATAATTTTTTTAATTTGTAAATGTAATTTTCACAACCTACATAAAATGCAACGCGTGCAAAGCATAGCGGGGGTCATTTGTCTTCCAAGAATCTCTCATATTTGCAACAACCGACCATCCAATTTCTATAAAAACGAGACTTTTTATCTCTCAATCTATAAATGTTTAATCAAAGAGGTCAACATTCCATTTACAAGTTTTATGAAACAATTTTATGTTCAAATAAATAAATAAAAAAGTAAAATTAAATCAAACTTATCATGATTACAAATTTACCATAACAGTTAGAGTAAATATCCAATGTATCGATGATCTACCTTACAATGTAGATGAAGGGGTTATGTGTAATATCATAATTTTTACTTTTAGGATTGAATTATAATAAAGGGGAATTTTTTTAAAAAAAATGAATTAAAAAATGTCATAGTATGAAAAAGTTAAAGGGCTCATGCCCCTTTAATCAAACGGGTAGGTGAGGGTATTTAATACTCGTCCCCTTTGTCAATAAAGGGCACATGGGGGTATTATATATACCCCCACTTGATTGTTATTCATTTGCAAAAAAATAATTGGATTCCACCATTGAGCGTGCAGGTGCGCTCCTGGCACTGTCCTCCATTGTTTCAGATCTAAGGTAAGCTTATAAGATCATTTAGGTAGCTAAACTAATTTATTTTCAACAAACTTACTTCATGAAAGCTATTCCACATATTTTTTTTTTCTTTTCTAATAAGGGTAATATAGTCGATTAGTGAAATTTTTGGGGTTAGAATTTTGGGAGAGTTTTGAATTTTGACAATAGATGACTATATATATGTAAAAGATGATTAATAGTTATTTTTAAAAGTTTTGGGATTTATTTCGTATAGGATGTTTCTACCGATTATATGTTGTTTTAAGTCATTTATTTGGATTACTAGATGTACTATTGAAGTTTAATCGGTTTAGTTTTGCTAAATCTTGAACTGTTATGAAATTATGAGTTGGGATTTGATATTTGAATTATAGTTTGATATAATTTTGATTATGCGGAGGTTTGAAGAGTTATTTAAAACTAAGTTATGCTCATATAAGTTAGTATTTGGTCGAATATTGAGATTTGTGGCAATAGGTCTCTTATATCCAAATTCAGAATTCATTTTAGTTTGTTAGAGGTTATATCGAAGATTAAATATATTGCATTTGTGACTTGTAAGAATGTGTATATTTGAAATTTTTTGGGTGAAACTTTGATTGCGGAAATTGGGTGTTTTAGATTTGAGGATATTGTTGTATTTTGATGGTTCTAATAAGTGAGAAAATAATTTATGAAAGAAGGAAATGTGATTGAAATGATGATTTGAGGACTACATAAATTGTTGTCATTTTTCCAAGAAAACTAAAGTGAAATAATAATGGGAGTTTAATTACTTATTCATTTGACACCTCGAGCTAACTCATTCTCGCATAAGTCAAAGAAATTGTAAATGCAGCTATCAAAGCTTCTCGTCTTTAGAATGAATTCAGATTGCTTCGACAAACCAAGAATATGAGGTTGAAGTCTTGAGCGAAATAAAAAGAAAGGAAAAAATGAGCAGGAAAAAATTAAATCATTCTCTAAATGGTTGTTGCTTGTAGTAGAGCACCACATGATGGTATTGCAAATATAACTTTACCATCAAATTTGTTGCTTTATGATGATGATAATCCAATAAGGTGCATCATTGAATCTACGTACCCAAATTTAGTGGAGCGATTATTCAACGAAGATTACCAAAACTACAAGTCCATTTTAACCCCAACAATGGAACATGTCGATTCATTGAATGGGTACATTTGTTCTTTGTTGCCAGGAGATGAAGTAGAGTACTTTAGTGCTAACCCTATAAATTGTATAGATTATGCAAATGAAAGTTTTGATGATCTATATGACACAGAGTTTTTAAATTCAATTAAATGTTCGAGATTCCTCATTATAAATCGGTATTGAATGTGGGATTACCAATTATGTTAATAAAGAAAATTGACCAGGAGCAGGATTGTGCAATGGTACGAGGCTTCAAATTACTCAACTTGGCAAGAACGTCATTAAGGCAAAGGCGTTGAATGACACTAGCGCAGGCGAAGACATTTTGATACACATAATGGATATGAACCAATGTGAATCTAAACTTCTATTCAAGATGACGAGAAAGCAATTTCCAATCATTATTTCATTTGCAATGACAATTAACAAGAGCCAAGGACAATCGATATCAAATGTAGGTCTTTACCTACCAAGTCCAGTTTTTTCACATGGACAACTTTATGTTGCTCTATCAAAGGTAAAGAGTTTCAATAGTTTGAAAATAGTGATTTTGAATGAGTTTAATAAATGTATTGACAAACGACGTTAATGTTGTATACATATAAGTTTTCCAAAACCTTTTATCACATTCATTGTTGTAAGGGGAAACTTTGTTTGAATTTGTAATTTTTGAGTTATGTATTTCATCTTTCCATGAATTAAATATATTAGTACTTCCATTTGTGTATTTCTTGAGTTCTGGATTTTACCTTTTAATTAATTGAACAATTTAGAAAGTATATTTGCATATTTCAAGCATAACATATGCAATTTCCCGTCATCTTGAATAGAACATGTTACATGTCTCATTCTAAAACCGTCTTAGATTTAAAATAGGACAAAACTCCATATTCGTGCAACGCCGCGGTCTAAAGTCTTGTTTATTAGTAAAGCATAACTGTTTTCTTGTATAAGAGGTTCAATGTGTATTTTTTATTTTTTTTAAATATTATTCGGCTAGTTTTTGCAATACAAAAAAAAAAAAAGAAGAAGAAGAAGAAGAAGAAGCTATTTTGACTGACTAATAATAGTAAAAATCTTAATAAATTTATTAAAATAATGAAATTAATGACATGAGTTTTAATATTATAAATCAAAATTTTAAGGAAATTAAATTTAAATTTTAAAATTTCGGAGGTTATTTGTAACTGATCAAAGTTCATGGGGTTATTTGTAAAGGGATAGGATATTGTCACTCCCAATTTTGGTCACTACCAATGTCACTTCCACTTTTCCACCATTAGATCAGAATCTCATCTATCTTTATCATTTCTCTCTCCTATTAAGGTTCTAATCTAACGGTGGAAAAGTGGTAGTGACATTGGTAGTGAAAAAATCATATCCCATTTGTAAATAGTCAAAGTTTAGGGAGATTTATGAAATTAAGTAATTTACATACGATACTAAATAGTGCCACGTGTCATATCTTAATTTAATGTAGCAAGTTTCGTTCAAAAATTAATGATCAGGTAACGTTTGGGGTTGATGATAAGAAAAATAAAAGGTCAGTGTGTTAAATTTAAACTTTAAAATGTTACGAGGATTATATGTAATTAATCGAAAGTTTAGGGAGTTTTATATAATTTAGCCTTAAAAAAATGAATTTTAATTTCAGTTATATATAAGTATTATTTAGTTAAAAATTTAATAGTATTATGCTTTATATTCTTATTTGTTGGTTATGATTAGTTTTGATGATGTCTTATATAGATGCCATTGTTATAAGCAAAAAGATTGAGTAATATAGTTATCTCCTACATTGACTAACTATTGTATTTAATGTTGATTAATCCAAGATGAATTATGAAGGATGATCAAGAGAAGAAGAGAGAAAGGAAGATCTTGGTAAATGGAATGAAGATATCATTATTCAAGCTCTAAGATTGATGCTAGAAGTCTTCAAGGTCATATGGAAGTTGGAATGGCTCAATTTGAAGTTAAAATCAGCAAAAATTAGCTTCGGGATGAGAAATCTCGAGTTTGGGACTCAATACTCGAGTATGGAAGTGTATACTCGAGTAAGGAAGTGTCTTCAGCACCTCTGGCACCTCTGGACAAGGTTTACTCGAGTAAGAAAGTGTTTACTCGAGTATGGAAGTGTTATCAGCACTTCAGCTCCACTGTCTCACGTTCAGCACGGGCGAGGTCTGGTAATTCGATGATATCTCCCAAACCAGAGATCGGATTGAAGTAAAACTAGTGGCATATGAAACTAGACATCCAAAGCGTCATTTCAATATATAATTGAAGTCTAAAGGTGTTCAGATGAAGGAGATATGTATTTTACAAGTTGGCACATCAGTTCACGCCATGTTTCAGACCAAGCTTCAATGTTTTGAGTATATCTCACAAACTACAAATCCAATTGAGGTCAAATTGGTGGCATTGGAAAGTAGACACATAGAGCTTTCCATCAAGAGTTGAACGGACAAAAACGTAGTTCAGACCAGGGAGATATGGCCCTCGAAAGTTGACAGATAATTCCAGAGAACAATCATTTTGTTGAACTTAAGTTCTTACTCGAGTATAGATATTCATACTCGAGTAAAGGCCATCCAGAGAGCAATCAGGAGTTTCAAACTAAGTCAATACTGCAGTATGGGTAGCCATACTCGAGTATTGGACTTCCAGAGAGCAAACAAAGTTTCTTACTCGAGTAAAGGTATGTATACTCGAGTAAAGGCCATCCGAGAAAGCAACCAAGATTTTCAAGCTAAGTCAATACTTCCATCTTTACTCCAGTATGTAAGTGAAAGTATGCTTACTCCAGTAAGCATGAACTTACTCCAGTAAGCATGAACTTACTCCAGTATACAACGTAAAAACTGATTTTTTGAATTATACGAATTCGTAAATCACTCTTGTTTGTTCCAATTGCTTTCATGAATCATTCACTTATGTTCCCAGATAAGTTTAACAAGTTTATGGAGTGAATTTCAGTTAGCACGAGATGAAGATTAATGAAGATCAAGGCAAAAGGCAAAAAGGTGCTCGGTGCATTTAATGCACTTACGCAAATCAACCTACTTTTGGATAATCCACAATTGAGCACGCATTCTCAACGGTCAAGAATGCTTTCTTCATCAAGTAAACTATTCTCCAACGGGCAAATCCTCAGAGTTCCACCTCAGATCATATTAGCACCTGGATTAGTTGGAGTTTAGAGAGAGAAGATGACCAGACTTAATGCTAATCACCTACAACGGTTGGATTCATCATTCAACGGTCATTTAATGTTCTCTACCTATAAATAGAGATCATTAACTTCTTCTCAAGCGGATACACCTACTGAAGACGAAAATCATCCAAGTCTCATATCTATTTCTTCAGTTTTATCTGTATAGTATCTTGTGATACATTGAGCTTCAGTGCTTATCATATCTACTCTTAGAGAGAGTTTATTTCCTTGTATATCATTCATTGTAACAATCTCAAGTCGGGTGACTTGGAGATTGGGAAAATCGAGTACAACTTGTAAAGGGAGTGTGTCCTAGGTTGAGGAGCATTCTTCGTTTATAGAGTGGGTATCGATTGTAATCGAGTACATCTTGTAAGGGGAGTTAGTCCTAGGGAGAGGATAACTCTTGAGTACGAGTGTGTATCGATTGTTTACAATTACTTGTAAGGGGGAGTGAGTCCTAGGGAGAGGATCATCGAGTATAGAGTGTGTAATTGTAATTGAGTGATAGTGGAAAATCCCGAGTGTTTAAGGGATTTGGACGTAGGTCAAAGAGTTGGACCGAACCAAGTATAAATCCTTGTGTTGACTTCTTCTTCCTCACTCTGCTTATCTCTGTTTTCATAGCTTCAAAACGAGCAATTTACGAAAAAGTTTTAAAATACCCAATTCACCCCCTCTTGGGTATATAGCTCCACTTACATTATTAAATATATCTATCAACCTATTTTCAAATTTTTCCCAATATTTTAACTATTTCCATATTTATTATA
Source organism: Acacia acuminata (assembly GCA_019022655.1). Lineage (NCBI taxonomy): Eukaryota > Viridiplantae > Streptophyta > Magnoliopsida > Fabales > Fabaceae > Acacia > Acacia acuminata. The sequence goes on from JAFJYI010000208.1 coordinate 419,790, forward strand.
ATTAAGTATTTTATTATTTTCAATTTTTTCACAATAATAATTAAATATTTTTATTTTTTTATAATTATAATTTTCTCTTGAAATTATCAATATATAGTAGTGACTTGGTAGTGACAATATCTTATTTCATACATACACACACATATTATTTTCATTAATTTTCATCTAAATTTGATTTTTAAATAATCATTTAAATAAATTTTTTACAAAATATTTGGGAATCCCATATAAAGATAGTTAAAATAGGAAAATTTTGTATAAGGTTGGTAAATTAGACAAATCTTAAATTGGGTCAGTGACCCAATTTAAGAATATTTAAATGTTATTTATATTCCAATAATGCCCCCACGTGACCCACTACCAAATCTCCGCCACAACGCAATCCTTCTCCCTTCAGAAAATCCCTCCTAGACAAAAACTCTCCTACCTCGCATCAAACCTCTATCTCGTTCAGCTCTCTACCCAATTTATCTTGTTTTGGTCACTATACAGAGACAACCTGAGATATATATATATATTTTTTTGCACATTTGAAGGAGCAGAATGGATGATCCAAAGTTTAAATAATCCAAACTGGTGAGTTGCTGAATGACAGAATTGTGCTTTAGCGCTTGGTTTTTCTATCGATCCAATATCATTGAAACTGGCTCAATAAATGAATGATCTAAAGTTTGAATAATCCAAACTGGCGAATATCATCGAAGAAGTGGTTGCGGAATCATATTTGTGGAATCCAAAGTTGCACAATAAATAATCCTTGGGTGTTGTTAGGGTTGTTTCTCTGGTCTCTCTAATCATTGGGTTCCATGCAATGATCGGACTAACCTACAAATATTGAAACGGAAGTCCATCTAAGTACATATATTAATTAAAAGGGATTAAAGAATGAAGATTTAACTCTAGAATCAACTTATCTTAGCCTTCTTTGCCAATTTTCTAACCGTGTTGAGGCCTCCAATGAATTTTCTGCCGTTAGGGTTCTTACGTGCATAAATAATATTTTTCGGTCTTCAACTTTTCTTTCTTTCTTTTTTTTAATAACTAAGGGACAGAGAGATAATTTGGCCCAAATTTTAAATCTCTAATTGGGTCGCGTAACCTAATTAATAATTTGTTAAGTTTAGTAACTCCAATTAGGGCCCATTTGGATGGGGTTTTAAAAAAGTGCTTTTTTTTAAATGCTTTTTTTTAAGCTTCAAATTGGAGCTTTTAGAAAAAGGAGCATGTTGGCTTTTATTGTGACTTTTGCTTTTTTAAAAAAATATCATCTAAACACATAAATTAATTAAAAAAGCATTTTTTTTTGCATTAAAAAAGTGTTTTTTTAAATCAAAAAAGCCAATCCAAACTGGCCCTTAGAATTTAGGTAATTCAAACATTTTTATATAGGATCCTAAAATATTTTACCACATTAATCCAAACATAAATTATATTCCTCGGAAATTTTATTATAACTTGAGTTTGTGAAAATTAGATAGAGAAAAGTTAGATAGCGAAATGCTACTCTTAACTGTCCATGTTTATGATCTATATGTCGTATGGCCGACATCCGCATTCCACCCCACTTTTTTCTTCCTTTGGTTCTTTACCAAAAAAATTAATAAAAAAAACTCAATCCTCTTTTCTCGCCCGGCTCACCCTCCGTCATCGACATTGACACCGTCGACCTCCATCAACAACGGCGGCGGCGGGGTGCTTCGACTGCACCACCCGCTTGCAAGCACATTCTTTTCGTACTCATTCAAGTTCTCGGCCTCCCATATCATCGCTTTTGTCTTCGTGGGCGAACCATTCGCCCAGAACCATCTTCTTCGATGCTATTCTCTCCACACCATTGCACCTCTTTCCACACCGACGCCGTTTCGTAATTTTTGTCTCTGAAACTGAAGCCTAGCTGTTGAAACTGTCAGCTGAGTTGAAACTCTCCGTTGAAGATTGAAAATTGCTGGTGCGTTCTTGATTCTTTTCCTCAGTTTCGTTCCGTGGCTTTCTCTATTCAATTTCAACTCCTGGTGAGTTCTCACTATACTCTTCTTTCTATTACCGTCCATTTGTCGTACTCTATTTTACTATTTTCTTTAGTTGGGGCTTGACTGAGGACTTTTAGTGCTAGCACAAATTATCTTTAACTTTTTGCTTCCTGCTTATTTCTTTCCTTATTTTCTGGGTTTTGGGGTCCGTAAGTTTTCACCATCGTCGGGCAATTTTGTCTAGAAGTCTAAAAAAGAGAGTAATTTTGCATTGGCTATTATTCTAATTAATTTTGACCGTCTAAATATGTTGAGCTAGCACTCCCATGTCATCCAATGTAAGACATGCAAATTTTCCCACAAGTTTACATGTCATTTACTTTTTTCAAAGTTAGATTTAAAACTTCCGCGTTCCTTAACAAAAATAACGTGGATGACATGTAATAGTTGTTCTACATATTTGGTCTCAAAATTAATTGGGATAACGGCTAAGGTAAAATTGCTCTTTTTTTGAGACTTCCGGGGGCAATTGCCCAAAAAAATTCTAAGTCAAAGTCAAAATTGCCCTTTCATAATAACTTCCAAAGCAAAATTATCCCTCGACTCTTCCTTTAAATATAGTTTATATCATGTGCCTCATAATCATTGTGTCTTGGGTGGTTAGGCTGAAAATGCTGCAGGCTTATGATCAAGGAGCTAATCTCAATCATCTAGCTTAGTCTGCTTGTACGTTTTGTGTTTCACTGCTTGGCTGTTGGCAGATGGGCTCTTTTGGTTGATGAAAAGAAGATTTTGTTTTTTCTCTTTTAAAACTTTCCAGGTAAGAAGTTCTAGCTTCTCTCTGGAACTCTAGTGAGAAGCTTCTGCTTCTTCCATCCCATTCTTTTGTTCGTTCTGGCTTTTCTTGTGCTTTTTTGCTTTTTACCTGACAATCTTGCATCAACAAAAATGTTGTTGAACTCCAGGAATCTTTGTGGGAAGTTGTTGCTTTCATTGCCTTGATCGCTTTTAAGTTTTAATAAATCTTTCTCTTTTGTCTTTTGGAGAATCAGCTCCTACTTTCATGGGAGTAGCTGTTTCATTCATGGAGTTGAACCACAATTTTTTTTTTGCAAGATTGTTTAGTGGAATGCAAAAAAACACAAGTTGATCTAGAAGTTGAACCTCGAGATTGGCAAGGAAGCATAACTGCATGAGCATCTTACTAGAATTCTAGAGAGAAGCTAGAATTTCTTACTCAAAGTTTTAAAAGGAATTGGATTTTAAAAGTTTTAAATAGAGAAGCTATGTTTGGTGCTCCAATAAATTTAAACAATGGGGTCACATTAAAAACTCAAATTAGGTTTGGGACCAATTTATCAACTTTCGTTTTTCTAAAAATCATGGAGTTTTGCAGATAACTAGGACAATCTGCATTTTATTTGTAGGTAAATGTTACTTGTAGATAGCTCAGCAGGTTTGCCCTTTTTGTTGTGTCGAGGTAATAGGAATTTCAGAATTTGTGCGCTAATATTGCGTCCCTAGGTTAATCCAACTCTCAACTGCCTTGTTGCTATTTCCTTTTTCCGCAACTGTCTTTTTGCAATTCGACAGCTTTGATTGAAAGGGAGGGTCCTCCTCCCTATTTGGTGTGCCACGGATACTACAAAACTCCTTGCCAAATCACCTAAGCAAGCTTCGATGTGTGAAACTGATTGTTGAGTTCACCAATATCATGAGAATCCTGCTTCAACTGAACTGTTACTCTCTACTGCTGTGGTGTGCGTATCCAAATGATGTTCAAGATCACATCGTTCATTGGATCATGTTTCCAGTGCCATGATGGAGGCCATAAAGGGACTCTGGTACCAAAGTGGTACAGAGTAGAGAGAGAGTGAGAAAGAGAAACTATGTGTTTCTTATTTAACATCTTAACTGTGTCCACGTGGGGGTATTAATACTATTCCTATTAGTTGCTTATTCTGTTTAAGCTGACGTACAGTAATCCTAACTTCTATTGTAACTAACCATTTCATCATATTGCATGTAACACCTTCCAGAGAATCTTGTTGGCTTTGATACCAAATGCATATAATTCATGGCAAAAGCCAGGAAAATCATGTAACAAAAAAAAAATACAAATTCATTATTACTTATTTCAAATCCCTTATCCCCTAATTAAACAATAGAGGTGTGTTTCAAATACCCTAATTATTCCTTTCTCTTAATTCCCTAAGTGCTCTTCTCCCTTTTGATTCCCATGTAACAATTGTTGATATGATTTATGCTTATATTAGAAGTAAAAAAAATATTACGAAACAAACTCGGTAGATAGTTTTGACATATTCATATTCCTACAGGTGGAGTTATTCTCTGCTTCAATTCCTGTGATAGAGTGCAGCATGGACATCAAGAGAAAATTGCAGGTCCTTGATTGTGCTCAGCGAGTTGTCTTTTAAGATTGTAATTAAAAGCCAGAGTATGGTTTCCAAAATTTATGCAGTTGGAAAGGAAAATTTGTTTAATTCATTTCTTACCTCCTGGCCATGTCCTTTGCAAGCTTAAGTGCTTACGGAACTTCTAAACCAGAGTTGACCAGCCTTTATCAAGCATGAGTTCACTTCTGTTGTTAGAAGGATGCTTCCTTCATCATATTCAAAGATACATAAACTTGGTTTATTCTCCTTTTCTAATACTAGTATTCACAACTCTCTATTCTCTACTTCATTTGAAACCCTGATACATCACATTACAACTGCCTTTCAGCGAGAAAATCTCAAACTATTAAGTCCTGCTATAGTTTCTAAATTAAAACCCAGCCATGTTCAGCCCATACTATTTAAACTTCAGTCTAAACCCCATTCTGCCCTTTTGTTCTTTGAGTGGTCTGAGAAACTTCTTGGTTTGCATCATCCTCCAAAGGCTCTGTATGGTCTCCTTGACATCTTGCTTCAGCACAGAATGTTTGGGTCTGCTAGACAAATTTGTGACCAAATGGTTCAACAATATAAGAATTTCAACAATTTTGATTGGATTCATGGTTCAAAATTTGGTCCTGTCTATGGCATGGTAATGGAAAGTTTATGTCGAAATGGGATGCTTGATCAATCAATAGAGCTATTAAACTATACATGGAGATCAGGAATAACGATACCATCTTCATCATTAATGGTATTTTTGAGATATTTGATTAATTCCAATTATATTGAAGGGGTTCTTGTTAGCTTTGAAGAAATATGCAAATTATTGAAGGCACAACCTTATTATCTGTATCAATTTGTTATTGAAGCATTTTTTAGAAAAGAAGCAGAAATAGCTCTCAGTTTCCATCAAAAAGTCATTGATCGAGGCTTATTGTGTGATGTTGTTCCTTGCAATAGGGTCTTGAAAGGTCTTTGCAATGAGAATCAGCTTGATGTTGCCATTAAGCTTTTTCATCTCATGTTAGATATTGGTCCGAAGCCAAATGTAGTGACATTTAGTTTGCTGGTTAATGCTGTAGAATTAGAGAGAGAGAAAGGAGAAATATAATCTGAATTGCTTTTCTATTCATGTACATAGTATAGGGTATTTATACACAAGAGAGGGAATAAGAGAGTTAATGAGAGTTAATGACTCATTATGTAGATTGATTCCTAATTACTATAATCCCCGATTGTCTCTATAATATCTTTCCTAATATAATATATTTCCTAACACTCCCCCTCAAGTTGGAGCATAGATATTAATCAAGCCCAACTTGTTACAAAGATATTCAACCCGAGTCCCACTTAAAAGCTTTCGTTAGAAGGTCACCCAATTGGTCACTAGATCGCACATGCCCGGTGGAAACAAAGTTCTCCTTGATCTTATCGCGTACAAAGTGACAATCAATCTCAATGTGTTTCGTACGTTCATGAAACATGGAGTTGGAGGCTATGTGTAGAGCAGCTTTATTATCACACCACAACTTCGCGGGTAACGACGTGGCAAGACCAACCTCCTTCACTAACTGGTGAAGCCACACAATCTCTTGTGTAGATTGAGACATGGTTCTATACTCGGCCGCACTCGACTTAGAAACCACATCTTGCTTCTTACTCTTCCACGATACTAAATTTCCACCAACAAACACACAATATCTGTGGTGGATCTTACGGTAGCCTCGACCGCATGATCTCGCATCACGAGAGATATTCAATCTTGTTGTGGCCATGATTCGTATAGAGAATACCACGACTGGTGAGCCCTTCAAATAATATAAGACATGTTCCAAAGCTTCCCTTTGAGCAACGGTTGGTGCGGTCATGAATTGACTAAGCACACTAACGGGAAAGGTCACATCGGGCGGGTTACGTAAGATAGTTCAATTTCCCAACTAGCCTACTATATCTCTCGGGATAGGCAAATGGCTTGATCTTTTACGGATCAACTTTCTTTCGTACATCCTCAGGTAGCTCATCAAATGGTATGCGGTCATCCATGTCCAAGAAGGGATTAGGAATCATGGGAACGCTACTCGGTGCTGCTCCAAGTTTCCCAGTTTCTTTTAACAGATCAAGAACATACTTCCTCTGTGTCAAAAGGATGCCTTTCTTACTTCTCATAACTTCTATCCCAAGAAAGTACTTCAAAGGACCCAAATCCTTTGTTTGGAAATGAGAATTAAGAAAGGCCTTAAGTGATGAGATTCCCAAAGCATTGCTACCCGTAACAACAATATCATCAACATATACCACCAACAAAATCATCCCAAAGATCGTTTGCCGATAAAAACAGAATGGTCGCACTTACTCGACTCGGACCAAATTTCTTAACCACGAGCTAAACTGTCAAACCAAGCACGAGGACTCGCTTCAAGCCATATAAAGACCGTTGAAGGTGGCATACCTTCCCACGCTCCCCCGAGCAACAAAACCAGGTGGTTGCTCCATGTAAACTTCCTCAAGAAGATCACCATTTAAGAAGGCATTCTTAACATCCACCGATGAAGGTCCCAACCATAATTGGCAGCCATAGAGATGAAGAGACGAACGAGAGGACAATTTTGCCACGGGAGAGAAGGTTTCCGAGTAATCAACACCATAGGTCTGAGCATAACCCTTGGCAACCAGTCGAGCTTTCAACCGTTCCAAGGTGCCATCAGCTTTTGTTTTGACTGTGAACACCCACTTACATCCGATAGCCTTCTTTTCAAGAGGTAAATCAACGAGAGTCCAGGTACCGGCCTTATCAAGGGCCATCATTTCTTCTTTCATAGCAAAAGACACCAACCGGGATGGGCTAAGGCTTGGTGGAGATTAGTAGGGACAGTAATAGATTCTAAGGAGGCTATGAAAGAACAAGATGCAGGGGAAAGATGATTGTAGGAAGCAAAAGAAGAAATAGGGTAGGTGCAAGATCGCTGACCTTTATGGAGGGCAATGGGCAAGTCAAGAGAAGTAGGAGAGTCAGGCACGGGGCTTTCCGGTGAGGGAGAGTCGAGCGCGTGCCGGGTGCAGTGTAGAGGCGGAGAAGGGGCAACTACCGCGGGATCGGACTCGGCAGTGCTGGTGGGCTCGGAACCTGTTCAATGCCATTACTTGCCTTGGGACGCTTAGATAAACATGATAGATAGGTGGCTTAGCGGGTTCGGGTCCGACGCTTGCACCGGTGGTAAGCGAACCGTATAGATCAATATATCATCAAGACTATTGGTGATGTCGGGGGATGGAGAAGGAGCAGAGACGGGAAAGAAAGGGGTTGACTCATGGAAGGTAACATCTCGTGGACACAAGATAACGTAGAAGAGTGGGGGAATAACACCTATAACCCTTTTGAACCCTAGAATACCCCAAGAAGACACATTTAAGGGACTTGGGATCAAGTTTGGTAGTAGTAGGACGAACATCACGAACAAAGCAAACACACCCAAAGATCTTGGGGGCAATGGGAAACACAGGATGAGAAGGAAACAAGGTGGAGTAGGGAGTGGCTCCACTAAGAATAGGAGAAGGCATACGATTAATGAGAAAACAAGCCGTGGACACAGCATCAGCCCAGAAAGGTTTGGGAACTGTCATTTGAAATATGAGAGCTCGGGCCACCTCTAATAAGTGCCGGTTCTTTCTTTCGGCAACACCATTTTGAGCTGGTGTATCTGCACACGAGGATGATGAATCATGCCATTTTGGAGCATATAGTTTTGAAATTGGGCGAGACAAATATTCTTTAGCGTTATCACTCCGTAAAGTTTTCACGAAACACTAAATTGAGTGTTGATTTCAGCACAAAAATGACAAAAATGAGAAAACACCTCGGAACGATTTTTCATTAGATAAAGCCGAGGTGGTTCGAGAGAAATCATCAACAAAAGTAGCAAATTACCGAAAACCGAGACTTGGACTCAAGCGAACACGGACCCCAAATATCTGAATGAACTAAATCAAAGGGACGCAGCCCGTTTATTGACGCGAGGTGCCGGATGAACACGGTGATGTTTAGCAAACCGACACGACTCACGCTCTAAAGAAGACACATGCTGAAATTGAGGATACAACCTCTTTAAAGATGACAAAGACACATGACCTAACCGACAATGAATGTCAAACAAGGAGGGACCACGAGCAAGCAATGGGACGCGGCACCCGATTATCAAGAAAGTAATGGCCGCTTGATTCATACCCCCAACCAATAATCCGCTTCGTCGTAAGATCTGAATTAAGCAATGGTCGGGGAAAAAGTGAGATGAAACAGTTTAAGCGATGAGTAAGCTTACTAGGAGATAAAAGGTTAAAAGCAAGATCGGGAACATTAAAAACGGATGATAAGGAAACAGACGGAGTTGGTGTAACATTGCCGAGATCCAAGAACACGGGTGTAAGAACCATTGGCAATTGTAATTGAAGAAGGGTTGGCATAAGGTGCATAAGAAGAGAACAAATGATGGTTACCTGTCATATGGTCAGTAGCCCCGGAATCGATGATCCATTTCGAAGAAGAAGTAGCAAGGCACGAATCAGAGTTACCTGTAGCAAGTGCAGTTGGTGGAGAGAGGGCAGGATCAGAGATATCAGAGGATTGAGCCATATGAGCAGACCTGCGTTGCTTCGGTGCAAGCTTTGTTGCAACTTACTGACGATGGCGTTTCGTATGACCGGGCTCCTTGCAATAATAGCAGACAATCCCACTAGTACCAAAATTGGGAGGATTGTGACCGGGCCTCTGGGGGCCTGCTCCTAGAACACCGGGCATTTGGGGGCCGGGGTTCCTAGGAGCCGGAGCAGCAAAAACAGGATTCAGTGTGCCATGTCCATGGCGCGAGGAAACCTAGTTCCGAGTGTCAGATGGACCTTGACCAGCTAGGGCACTAGCATTAGGATTGGAAGCCGGGTGGGCTAAAGCGTCGGCACGCAACACACGAGAATACACATCCCGGAGCGAAGAAAGCTCGAAACTAGATAATATCGAGATCGTATGGTCTCATAAGTCGTGGGTCGAGAAATTTGTAAGAAAAGCGATAATCGCTTGGTTCTCCATATTATCAATTTGTACCTGGAGGTCAGTCGTTGGTGGCATTAATTGCCGCATTTCCTCATACATCTTGTTGAACTCCATGAAAAAAATTCTTCAAAGGGCGACCCTGCTGCTCAGCCCGGTAGAACCCTTTACAAACCTCATGAATTCGAGTAATGTTCCCTTTCCCAGAATACAAGAACTCCGAGATAATTAATAAGTTCTTTAACGGTGTTGCAATGACTAACAGAAGGAAGAAGATCCCCCTCAATGGAATTTTTAATCTCGCAAGAAGAACTCGGCATCCGCCCGAGCCCATGTCATCTTAGGATCATCCTTAGGAGGCCCTCGGTTAAATGGCCCTCCTTCTCAATGCTCATAAATGCATACCGATGGTTTTGATCCGGTCGAATAATTTGTCCAATTCAACTTATGATCGGTAATCTTGTTTGAAACAGGACCATCTCGGTCATCGCACTCGGTTTAGTTTCAGCCATAAGAAATAACCAACAAGCACACAAGGAAGTACTTGCAAAATAGCAACAAGAAGCAAACCCAACGTCAAAAATCCACCAGAAAACAGAGAATAGCAAGCACTCTACTACCAATCAGGGACAAGAGGCCACACAAGGACCACTCCACCAAGAACCAGAGACCACAAGAGGAAGCCTCAAACCAAAAAACAGGGTAAGATGGCGTGTAAACAGAACCAAGCAGACAAAGAATGAGTAAACAGAACCAAGCAGAGGGTAAGATGACAAGAGATGTCCACGAAACCACCTAGGTCTGGACGGGAACAGGGAGTCGATCACGGAGCAGGAAGCGGTGGCGAAAAATTCGCGGGAAAATGGCGTCACGCGCCGGCGCGTGCAAACGGACGGCGGAGCTCTGGGTGGCGCGTGGGAGGTCACGAGCGCGGCGAAGCGGGGGACGGCGCCGGTGGGGTTGGCCGATCGGAACCTCTGGAGCACGATGGGATGGCGCGTGTATCAAAACGTGCAGCGGAATAAAAAACCCTAACTCTATCTCCCTCTCTCTCATCACCGGAACAGAAGACGGCTACGCGGAAAAAAAATCAGGCCGTCGAACCTGGTAGCTTTGATACCATGTAGAATTAGAGAGAGAGAAAAGAGAAATATAATCTGAATTGTTTTTCTATTCATGTACATAGTATAGGGTATTTATACACAAGAGAGGGAAAAGAGAGTTAATGAGAGTTAATGACTCACTATGTAGATTGATTCCCTACTATAATCCTTGATTGTCTCTATAATATTTTTCCTAATATAATATATTTCCTAACAATGCTTATTGTAAGGAGATGAAATTCGAAGAAGCTTTCAAGCTTTACAAGCTGATGACAGAGAAAGGCATACATCCTGACTTGATATTAAACAGTATTCTCATTCATGGTCTGTTCCGGGCAGGGAAATTGAAGGAAGGTCATGAGCTTTTCTTGGTGGCATTAAATAGAGGCAGTGAGTTGGATGTAGTAATCTTTTGTTCTATTATGGATGCATATGTGAGAACTGGAGATTTGATGAAAGTTATTGAGTTCTATAGAATAATGATAAAAGAGGGTATTCAACCAAATGTTGTTGTTTATAGCATTCTTATCAGGGGTTTGTGTCAAAGTGAGAAAATTGCATGTGCTTGTGCAATATTTTGTCGAATCTTGAAGCAAGGTTTTGAGCTTTCGATTCTAACTTATAATAGCTTGATTGATGGATTCCTTAAATCAGGGAGATTTAGAGATGGATGGTCTATTTACAAGACTATGGTAGAAGATGGCTATGAACCAGATGTCATTGTATATGGCACACTATTGAATGGTCTCTGCAAGAATGGTATGATAAATGATGCACTTAGGCTCTTGTTTCATGCAGTGAGTATGGGGTTACAACCCAACAATTACATATTTAACACATTAATAGATGGTTGGTGTAGAATAGGTAGACTGAGGGATGCAATGAAGGTGTATAGCCTGATGGGCACTTATAATGTATGCCCTGATGTGATAACTCACACTATTCTTATTAGAGGACTTGTTGGATTAGGGAGATTAAATGAAGCGGTGATTCTTTTCTTCCAATCTTTGAAGAGGGGAATTCTACTTGATGTTGTGACATACTGCATCCTTATTGATGGTTTTTGCAAGCAACGGATCACATCTAGAGGTTTGCAAATTTTTCAGATAATGCTAATGAATGGGTTAATTCCTGACATTTCTGTATATAATGCTCTTCTAAATGGTTTTCTTAAGGAAAACTTTCTACAAGCTGCTAACATACTTTTCAATAATCTAAATGAGAGGGGGCCAGAACCTGATATAGTAACCTATAACACAATGATTTGTGGGTATTGCACTTCAAACAAATTGGATGAGGGAATGAATCTTTTCAAAAGGCTGTTGTTAGGGCGGCATAAGCCTAATGCCATCACTTATACAATACTGATTGACGCCTTATGCAAAGAAGGTCAGATGGAAGATGCAATTCTGATGTTTGATAATCTGTTGAAAGACGGTCCCATGCCTAATGTGGTAACATATAGCTCCTTAATGGATGGATACTTCAAGTCCGAAAACATGAATGATGCTTTCAAGCTTCATGAAGAGATCCTCAGAAACCTTTCTCCAAACATTATTAGTTACAGCATCCTCATTGATGGCCTTTGCAGAAGAGGACTACTGGAAGAAGCTTTACTTGCTTTTCATTGTGCTAAAAATAGGCATTTAGTACCAGATATAATTGCATATAGTATTCTGATTTATGGGTACTGCAAGGTTGGAAAACTAGGACAAGCTGTGATGTTATGTAAGGATATGTTGATGCATGGTATTATGCCAGATGATTTTATTAAAGCTATCATTGCAAAGTATTGTCATTCATTGATCAACAATGATGCTTGAGGGCAATGTCAGGAATCTGGAGATATATTTTATCTAGGAGGCCTGCCTCTTCAGTTGTCTGTCTACATCATAGGTAATAGTTATTCTTTCGATTAAAAATTGAGGTTTCATGTTGTTTGCAAAGGAAGTATACGTAGTCTAAGCAAAAATTCATAATATGAATCTTTGTTATCAACATGATGAGTAGACTAAATTGCAATAGCAAGGCTGTTAATCAACAACTAGCAAAGCCTGATCAGTGAGCTTATTCAGATTTTGGCACTTTACCATATCTTTATCCTGTCCATCTCAAGTAATGACAGATTTTAATTGTATTTTATTGGATTTTGGCTAGCTATTTAGTAAAAATTTATTTTAGTAGAGGTAAAAATTCCCCTTCGTAATTGCTGAGGCCTATTTTATTTGGGAGTTTGCTAATTTATATTAGTCTGGTTCTGATCATACCAATTTAACTTTCTTGTTGCATGCTTGGGAAAGCAAAATTCACAATATGAATCTTTGTCATCAACATGATGACTAGAATTGCAATAATGAGGCTGTCAATCATCAACTAGCTAAGTCTGATCATAAGCTTAGTTCAGATGTTGGTAGTCTGTAATTTCTCTATATCGTCCATCTCAGTAATGACAGATTTTGCTTTATTCTATCAAGTAGCTATATTTAATAGAAAAAATATTCTGGTGGTGATAAAAGTTCTCTTGTAACTGCAGATACCTATCATCAGCTGGCTCAATTAGCATTGCTGAAATGATGTAGATCTGCAAACGATTTTTGGAATACTCAATCAGCGGGAAACTGTTTTGCTGTTTCAGGTAATATTGCACATAGCGTTTGAGGCTGAAATTGACTTTTTTTAAAAAAAAATATTATTTTCTGAAAAAATTACTCCAATATACCTGCGCTTTGAGGAGCCTTGATACGTTTTTTATTTAAATTTTCAAGAGATCCTAGGATGCTGATTTCCTCTGTCCCATGATATGTTATTCTATTATTTATTTATTTATTCTTTACTACTTTTATTTAAATATATTTTTATTTCTTAAAATTTTGATACTCACTATCAACATAAATAATAAATAAAAATCAATGTCAAGCTGAGCCAGTGTCCTTTCCATTGTGGCTCCTCTCTCAATTCACTGTTCATATATGAACAGTGCTGTTTGTGGCTGCGTGCATTCCCCCCCTTCTTTTGGGCTGCCGGCCTCCTTTATTATAAAGCCCACGTGTGAATGGTATTTAATGTTCAGTATCAGTTACTCTATAAGAGGTGGGACGTATGGGTTGGTTTTGGAACTTCCATCAATCATTTGGCAGAAGGGGAAAGTTTCTACTTCCCATTGTTTCATAGGTGTGTCTTGTGTGATGTAGATGCGGGTGGGTAAAATTGTACTGCGACTGATCATTGTTCTGCATATACTTTTTTTCCCTTCAAATTTTCATTTCCTCAGAGAGTTTAATGCATGCAGGGGACAAGGATGATGCTGCGCTTGAATGGCAATGAACTCATTGATCATTTCAGTAACATGCTGAAGGAGGGGAAGGCTTAGTTAATCTGGAATTTCCTTGTGTGCCTTGGTGGGTATGGAACCCACAGTAGGTATCATGTTCTTGATGGCTAACTCTGTTGACGTGGTTCAATGCTGCTGCCTTGCAATGGATTCAAGCTGTGGTCTGTTGAGGCCATAAGGAGTGATTGGTCACTAGGGTGCGGAGTCAAAGGTTGTTAACTGTGGTGCTCTTATTTAGGATTTTCTTCTTTCTTTTTCAAGGTGCTTTTAATGGAAGCTTTTTGACTTGATATTGTTTTTTTTAAATGTTGTTTGGACCTAGATGTCTGGTTTATTGGTCAGCATTGAGGATTTGGAATGGACCAGGCATGGGCGATGCACACTCTTGTACTTTCATTTGTTGTTCAGGACTTTCAGTTGAGTGTTGTCATTTATACTTCCAAGGGTGTTTATATGGAGTTTGATGCTTACCCGAGTATAGCATGAGATCATTCTTCTAACTCTGTGAGCTGTGCGGTGATTCTGCTAAAGATGCTTAGGCTCAGTTTCAGCCAGTGAAGAGGATGCATAAGCTCATTTGTCTCATCCAGTATGCTCTTGTGAAGACAGAAGAAGTAAGCCATTAAGGAAGTAAGATGGCAGGGATTCCTTTCAGAGTTTGATTGAACGATGGAGTATAAACCTGGAAGGACGAATGCCATGGCCGATGCACGAAGCAGAAAGGCAGAATTTGGCAACTTGTTGCCATAAGCAGCCCAGCGCATGACCGAATAAGAAAAAGAATCTAGGAGTGGTTAAGTCCCTCATCGACAGGGGTGAAGTCAGGAAATTTTGGTTGAATGATGATCTGTTAAGAACCAAGAGGAACAGACTTTTATGTGCGGCATGGGATAACTTAAGGAGAGACATGCTAAGGAAGTGACATGGCACAAAGTGGTCGGGACACCCTAGTTAAAGAAATCCTTTGTATTTTGGTGAGATTACATTGATTCAGACAGAAATAAAGAAAAAAGGATGGAAATCATCGACCTCAGTAATGATTTCCAACTTATAGTTGACACTGATATCAAATTGTGTCTAATTCGTTTTGGGTGTGGATTGTTGCTAAGTGGACTAACTTGTCGTTGTTGTTGTTCATCAGGGGGAATCATCATTCACCTGCTACGAAGTTGTTTGGAACCCAATGTTTTATAATACATGTGAGGATGGATGGAGGGCTTGAAGCCGTCTGTTATGTGCTGAAGAATAGTTTACATGTTTTTGTTTTGTACTTAGTTTGTATATGGTCTTCTGTGATAGTTTGTATATGGTCTTTGGTGACCATTTTAATACAGTCATACCTTTGGATAAAATTATCTGAAATCAACAGGTATACTTTGGGGGTAAATTATAAATTTGGGAGACAAAATAGATTAGGCTCTTATTTAGGACTCAATCCAATTCTCAGCTAGCTTTTATGCTAAGGACAATGTAGGTCTGACCAACTTTTGTGATTGAGTAAGTATGCCTTATTCTTTCTGATGTATTTATGGATTTTAGAAATAAATGAAACCGGGCGTTTACTATCCTTTTTAATTTGTCGAATTAGTTGAATATTTTATTTTTTGTTCAACTTGTTGTCATAATACGAGTAGTGCATTATTGCTTCTATATCTTATCTGCCAATATATGACTGCGTTATTGAGAGATCAGATAGCAACCTCTTCGTGTCAAGATAATAGATAATGCAGTATGGTAAGAATATATTAAATGGGCTTTTGCATACTATTGTTAGATGCTTAGTTGCTCGAATGCTATTATATATCCATTTGAAACCAGTCCTTTTAGGCCAACAAGCATGTCCTCTCACTCTTTTTTTTTTTTTTTTTTTTTTCCTTTTTCCCATAGAAGGGAAATTTCATTACTTCAAAAATATGTACAAAGCAATGTAACACAATGATAAGAAAGAAGAGAAAAACTCCTCACAATGTGAGCTATTGTGGATCTAATCTGTGCTAATGTGTCGTCAACGGTAAAAGGTTCATGTGTAAAAATGCGTCGATTCCTAAGTTCTCAAAGTTTTCAAAGAGTAATGTAAAATCCATTTTGCCAGGTAATATCAAGATTGCTATTTGTGAGCTGCTCGGTTACCATGAAGAATTGTATTTCCTAAAAAAGTCTGCATACAAGTCCTGTGGAAGAATTTTCTTCCATACGGAGCTTCTAAGGGACAAGCTGTGAACACATAGTTTGTATTTTCCACGTTGCTAGTGCAAAAAGGGCAACTAGGGTCCTATTTCATACCTCTTCATTGTCTTTCAGAGTTTGTGAGAAGTTTCATTTTAAGAAGAAACCAAATGAATGTTTTAATTCACTCAAGTACAGGCAGCTTCCAAACTTTTTTCCATTTGCCTTCGGAATCATCCCAATTAAGGGACTCTATGGCCTTGTAAGAAAATTTCAATTGGAGGATAAGCACCAGAAGCAAGAGGGTGTTTCCTGATCATTAGAGTGTCAAAATGAGCTAGACCCCGTGAACTAGTCCATTAAGTCCTATTTTTAGCCCCCATGTGATGGGAACCAGCCCATTATGCCCTATTTTTAGCCCCCATGTGATGGGATTATTTTTGGCCCTAACCCAAAATAACCTCCACTCCTCTTGGTTATGATAGGGCCAACCACAGGGCCAAAAATTCTCCTTTCTATATAAATACATAGTGACACAGACAACCCATGCGGAGTGGAGAAACGAGAAAAAGGAATTCAGGCACAACTCCAAAAACGTGGCCCTCAAGTTGGGGGACTCTTTTGACGCGTACGGTCTGATGAAACCTAAATTACGTTATGCATCCCTTCAATTTATTTACTCTATTCTTTATTAAATTTAAAAAAGCCCACGTCATGTACCCAAGGTGTTGCGGTCGGTATATACTTTTGCCACGCAATTATTTTCACCGTTTAAATTTTAGATACAAGTAAAACTTATATAGGTCTTTCCATATCAATACAAAATCATGCTATATTTACCATACAACAAAATTAATAAGATGCTTGCAATCCTTCCTCCTTCGGTATCACACAAATGAATAAAAAAACAGAGATACGTAAAAAGAGAACATTATGTTAGATAATAACAAATATTCTAAAAATAAAAATAATAATGTTGTATAAATGTTTTGAAATTGAACTGCCACTTGGTGATTGTTGTAAAAGCGTTGCCAAATAGTTATTAATATATAATGCTTCCTTCTATTTTTAATATAAAAGCTAGTTGTAATTTGATTTTGTTGTGTTAGATAATTTTGTCCTATATCATATTTATCATTTTTTTTAACTACTCTATTGATAACTTTTAATTTTTTAAGGAGTAGTTCTCATAGAGAAATGGATCAATGGAGATACTCTTTTCCCAGTTTTAATACAAATAATTAAAAGAAGTATTTTAATAAAACCAACACACATTCTTTTCTAAAATGATTTTTGGCTCGCGGGCTTGCCCTAACCCTTAGGGTTATATTATTTTTTGGCCTCTGCGGGCTGTTTAACATGCTGACTTTTTGCCCCTGTGGGCTTTTGGGCCCTAGCCCGCGTGCCGGGGTGACCTGTTTTGACAGCTCTACCGATCATGTCCTCTCACTCTTTACACATAATTCCTTATACTTAATTCGTATACCTTAAATCACATCGGAAAAGTAGCTTTCATTGCTAATCTAAATAGGCCCTAAGTTTCAATAGTTTCCCATCATAATATGTCTAGAAGTAAATAGAAATAAACAAACGTGATGAATGGTCATTTTAAATGCAAGCCTCTCTTGCAGTTCACATAAAACATTAAAAGGAAAGTTATGGAGGTGAAATGGATACAATCAACATCAATGTTCGGTTGGTCATGTTGATTGGTTGAGAGGAATAGTTACACTCATCATATATCATAGGTTTGAATGATATTGGATAATACAAACTGCTGATTAATTGTGCGAGACACTTGTTGGATAGTCTGTTAAAAAAATGCAAATAAACAATACCTTTGTTCCTCTCCATTTAGCCAACCCAAGGACGTCCTCCACATCATTGAGCACAGCGGCGGAACTTATTAGAGAGGGGATTATACCCCCCCCCCCCCCCCCCCCCCCCCCCCCCCCCCCCCCCCCCCCCAAAAAAAGGAAATTAAATTTTAGTGAATAATACAACTTTGGCACCCCCAAAGTAAAATTAAATTTTGACTATCAACCCCCAGCATTTTTTTAAATGCATTTTAGCCTGGGAGCTTTTTATATCTTAGACTTATAAGATGAATCTTTCTATGGGACTAGTAGGGGTCTTATATAATTTATGTTAATATTGTAAAATTTTTTCTATATATCATTTTAATTTCCTCTTTTTAATTTTAGCTCTATCCCTTACTAGTTACTATGCATTTACCTATTCTACACTACACTTGTAGATGAAGTTAATTGACTTGATTTTATGAATATTTTTTTATTCTTTTTATTTTTAATGTATTTAAAACTTTCCTTAAAAAAAATTTTTGGGGCCCTCCCGAATCCCCAAATCCCCCCAACACTATTTGGCCCCCCCAACTTTTCCTCCAAGTTCCGCCATTGATTGAGCAATGAATATTGAGTAGAGGGAGATTATAAAGCCATGACAAGTATGCGAGAAGAGTTCTATGTTAACTTGCATGAACATTGTTTTCTAACGCTAATTTAAACAGGTCCTTAAACTTGTTCTAACCCACTAGCAGTGACTATCAACCCAAACACACCTGCATAGAGGGAGCAAGGGTGGTCAGATACACACTAATTAGCGTGGGATCATTGTAAGGTAGCAGACAGAATAAAGATGAACATAACAACTTTCATGTATGCGATGAGAAGCATACATGAAAGTGATTGCATGGGAAGACATTCCTTGTAGCAGTGACCATAATACCCCAAGACCATCAAACACGACACCTGAGAGCATTATGTTTTCTACCTTGTCCTATCAACTCTTTAGAACAATTGACCCTGGCAACGATCTGGTAGTGCTTTGCAATATTTTGACAGATGAGTAATTCAATCACACAAAAAGTCACATAACAAATAATGCAATGACGAGATTCTGTTAGTAGACAACGGGTCATAATATATTGACAATTTTAAAAACTTTTTAATGATTGAGTAAGTTGCTTATAGTTAACAACACACTCTTAATTCTCCCATCTTTCTTTTAGTTATATTTCTCCTTAGTGATAAAATTAGAAAAATATGTTGACAAAAAAGAACAAGATAAAAGTAGAAAAATGTTGAGAAAATTAATCTGACAATCCTTATAGTTTCATGAGGTTTTGAATCGGGTCTTTCTAGTTTTTTCTTTTTATTTAATCCTTATACTTTGCCATAAAGGGACACTTCTTTTGTTAATAAATCTTTGAACGCCGTTAATGTAGACATAAAATATCTCATTAAAAAAGTTAGAGAAAGTGGATCTTGAAAAAATTGGCCTTGTACCTTTTTCAATGAGATATTCGATGCCTACATTAACGGCGTTCAAAGATTTATTAACAAAAGGAGTGGCCCCTTTAAAGTGACAAAGTATAAGGATTAAATAAAAAGAAGAAAAACTAGAAGGTGATTTTAAATCTCATGAAACTATAAGGACTAACAGATTAATTCAAAATACAAAGCCACCAAATAAAGGAAAGGAAAACCCGATGATGTGGCAATATCATAGATTAAATGGCCTCATATTTATTTATGGGCACATATATCCTTTTGGGAGGCAATCTTATTTGAAACATTGTGGATACTAAATAGGTGCAAGCACCTCTCCCAAAGTGAAAATTCAAACATTGGTTTTCTACGTTATGAGAAACTAGCTTTTCTACTAGGCTCATCCCAGTTGGTATTTAGAAAAGTAAATTTCTTTTTTTTTTTTTTTTTTGATATGATTTAGAGAATTAAATTGATTGATTGATGATTAATGGATGATGGATTGATGATTGACAATGCCTGAAAGCCCAGTCAAATCTAAACGGGCCAGGCTTTTGCAGAAGTTAAGCCGAAAAGAAATAAATTCGTTGAGGCTGAAGCCCAAAACTTGGGTAGAACGCAATCCATCGGCCACTGCCCTTTATTTTTCCGGAAGTAAACCCTGAACCGCCAGAGGTTTCTTTCTGCGTTTGATTGAGAATTCTTTTGGTTCCATTTTCGGCTTTCCATTTGGGTATTTTTTTTTTTTCATGGCACGGCTTTATACATCTGTTTCTCGTTTTTATCTCATCTCAATTCACTAGTTGTATTTATCTTGCAGCAACCATGGCAGACGAAACACCGAATGATAAGAAAGAGGAGATTCCTGAAGTAAGTATTCTTCCTCCCTTCCTTAATTGTTTATGATTGTTCTGCTTTGTTCATTTTCCTTGATTAGGTATACAAAGATATTTTTGTTATGGCCTGTAATTTGATATTTCTCATGTTCCTGGGCCAAAAAAGAAAAGGAACAGAAAAGAAAAGAGGATATTTCTCATGTTCTTGAAAAAGAACTCCCTTCTGAGACTTTAATTCTTGAATGACAGATAGTCCCATTTGATCCTACTAAGAAGAAGAAGAAGAAGAAAGTTGCAATTATAGATACTGCTGATGATTCAGTGGATAGCTTGGCTGAGAAGACAGAAAGCTTGTCTGGTGTGTTATTTGAACAAAGATATTTGGATTATTGTTGCTGATGCTATCGTTTGAGACATCTATAACCATGCAGTTACGGTTCGTTCTGATTTTTGCAGTTTCCGATGGGGTTGAGACTACGTTTTCTGGTTTAAAAAAGAAGAAGAAGAAACCTGTAAGTATTTATTTATTTATTATTTTGGTGAAAATGTAATTCAGATTTGTGTTATTTTTGTACACAATCTCTGCAGAATCCATTGGAACATATAATTATATGGAAGCAATATGATGCTTGTTTTTTAATTGCAGGTTGAACCCAGTAACTTTACTGATGAGGTTGGAGATGCAGCTGAAGATTTGGGTGGTAAGCTATTGTCTTATTTGTTGCTGCGCTTTAAAATGAACTCTATAATTATACGTTTTTTATGCTGGTTTTTTTTTTTTTGTGAGTGAATGCGTGTTTTATGCTATTGATGTCAAGTGACTTTAGCTGAGTAGGGATGATCATCTAATAAGTTTTCTTGGCTTAGATCACTCTGATGAGGATGATGGAGAAGGCAATGCTTTGGCGCCTCGTTATCCTTGGGAAGGTAGTGACCGTGATTATCTATATGAGGAGGTATATCCTATTTTACATGCCGTCTGCCAATTATAGCCTTCCTTGTCTCTGTCATGGATAAATATTTTGTAATTACTGAGCACTTAGTCCCTAAAATAATCTAAGATTCTGAGCTTTTATGCCTTTATGACTTTTATACGTCTCTATTACTGATGAGGGACTTTGAATGGACTTATATTTTAGTTTTAATTAGTTTTTATCATGCTCATGAGATTTCTTCAAATGGAAGCGTTCTAATGATACATCTGAGGCGTTTTGCTTTGTGGGTGCTTCTGCTTTGGCGAACTTTGAAATTCAGGGTGTCTTATCTTTGTTGGAGCAAGTATTGTCTCCTCTTTTGCGAATGACCCCATGCTTATTTGGCAGACAAAATGGAATAGAAATTTGAATATAAAGGTGGTCATGGAAATTACCATCTGTTATGCTTGGATTGGATGTGTTCTGAACTATTTTTTCTTAGATTTATTTCCATTTCATAACTTTTTCACCGTCAATATACTTTGGCCTGTAAGTTTTGTGTGGTTGAATTTATCAAAAGGGTTTTATTAGAGATCAATTGATAGGAGTTCACAGCGTCCCTTCCTGGTTTATTCAAGAAGGAAGCATGTGAATAAGGCTAATTAAGTTATAGCAGTTATTTCTGATCTGTCAGTTATGACTGATCTGTTTTATCTTTAGGGAAGTTAGGTTGTCTTATCCTTAGGAAGTTAAGTGTGCCTTATCTTTTAGGAAGTTATTATCAGTTACTTCTATTATGTTCTGGATATATGTTTTATGTAAGACAATGACAGATGTTATGAATGTTATGTATTTTGGTCAAGGACTAGATTCTGGTTCTTGAATGGTTTATTACTGTTCTAGAGTTAAGATCCATCATCAATGTAATCATAACATGAAAATGTTGATTTAGCTTATATGATTCATTTGCAACAGATTGAGTGGAACTGTTTTTTTTTTCCTTTACTTTTTTAGTGTTTCATATCAGTTAGAGGAAGCTTGGTTCGGTTGACAATACTCTTTTAGTGCAAGTGTTTGATATCATACTCTTTTAGGAATCTCGGTTCATACCAATGTAATCATAGCATGAAAATGTTGATTTAGCTTATATGATTCATTTGTAACAGATTGAGTGCAAGTGTGTTTTTTCCCCCTTTACTTTTTAGTGTTTCATATTAGTTAGAGGAAGCTTGTTTCATATCATATATGGTGTTAGTTGTTGACCCGTTGCATATTTTAATTATAGATTTGGAGTTTGATTTTCTATTTTGTGATGTTTCTCTCTGCAGCTTCTTGGAAGGGTGTTTAACATTCTACGTGAGAATAATCCAGAGCTGGCTGGGGATCGTCGGAGAACAGTAATGAGGCCTCCTCAAGTTCTTCGTGAGGGCACAAAGAAAACTGTTTTTGTGAACTTTATGGATTTATGCAAAACGTATGTTGATCTTTTATCTGTCATTCTTTGCAATATATGATAAAAACACAGATCCTTTTGATATGAGATGGGACTCTGGACTAAAATTTCTTTGCTTGACTTATTAATTCCATCATTTGATTTCTCACTTATATGCCTTTGATAAAAGATCACTTAAATTTTTTTTTTTTTCCTTTTATTAAGATTTGGTAAGTTGATGTGATATAATATTTTTCTTTCTAGTTCATTTACCTTGTTTTCTTGAGTTTTTTTTTTTAAAAAAAAAATCTTTTCTTGTGTAGTGTGGTGACTGGTTGTGGGGGATGTGTCTTGTGGTTTTTATTATGTTTGTATGTGGTATGCATATAGTTTTTAGACTTGTGCATGTAATTTGTGAAATCAGTCTTTATATTTGTGAACCCTTCAACCAAAATGTAGAGATCACATGTGAATGTTTGCAAAATGGAATTTTAAGAAGTTTTTGATATTGCCAACCTCATCATCTTTCTTCATTATCTTCACTGGAAGCTTGAATGAAATACTGTTGGTTCTTTCAAGTTTAAAATAATTATCTTTTGATGGCTTTTTAAGCTACCTGGACGTTCTTTTTGGAGGTATATGTGCAATGTCCACCATTCATTTATCTGTTGACATTACTATAAAATCTGATTTTTTTCCATTTCACCCATTTTGTTGTTAGGATGCATCGACAGCCTGACCATGTCATGGCATTTTTGCTTGCTGAACTGGGTACAAGTGGTTCACTAGATGGACAGCAGAGATTGGTTGTAAAGGGAAGATTTGCGCCAAAGAACTTTGAAGGAATTCTGCGGCGATATATTAGTATGGGTTTATTTTTAATGTTTGATATTTA
Source organism: Acacia acuminata (assembly GCA_019022655.1). Classification (NCBI taxonomy): domain Eukaryota; kingdom Viridiplantae; phylum Streptophyta; class Magnoliopsida; order Fabales; family Fabaceae; genus Acacia; species Acacia acuminata. The sequence continues at coordinate 443,161 of JAFJYI010000208.1, forward strand.
ATGATCTGTTGCATATAATAAATGTGAACTGCATACATTTCTGTAACCTTGTGTGATTTTTGGAAGGCTGCTGAAATGAGCTTGAAATTCTCTTGTGGGTTAAAGATTGTGTTTGTGTGTGTGTAGTTACTAGGTGCAACAACAACAAAACCTTATCCTAGTAGATGCAATGTTGTAAAATTACCAAGTTGAAATAAATCTGGAGTTTGTGCTTGCAATTCTGTTTGATTTCTTTATGAGGGGCCCCCGTTGTTTCCTTCTGTTCTGTATCTTGTTATCGGTGTTGATGTGGATCTCTGATTGTTTTTGAGATTGAAACTGATTGATATTCCTTTTTCTCAGATGAATATGTCATTTGCCTTGGATGCAAGAGTCCAGACACAATCCTTTCAAAGGAGAACCGTCTGTTCTTTCTCCGATGTGAGAAGGTATATCTTTTACTATCTTGCATTTGCCCTCTTCTTACCTGAACTTGTTATTTTACAATGCTTTGTGATGTTGGTATGTTTTAGTTATATTACAAAGTGCATGTTATATCACCCAATCCCCATTTTTCGGATCTTGAAGTAGCATTTTGGAAGAAGCTATTCCCCCAAAACATGGTTTTAGGATCCTAGCTATCAGACAGGACCTTTCGGGAAAGGGTATTTTTAAAGAGAGTTGTGAATAGAGCATATTGGTGCAGTGTTCATGTAGTTGACTCATCTGTTGGGACAATGCTTGTCACTGTAGAATCCCAAACCCATGACACTCCAAATATGTCCTAAGTAGCTTGTTGAAATTGTAGGACTATTATACTACTACGAGGCTCTTTAGGATAATATCCAAGAAAGGTTTTGGTTTTCCATCAACTAAATATGTTGCATTATGGATTACCTTCTAACTAATTTACGTGATTACACGTGATCTTATGGGGTAAGTGTTTTGCTTGTATGTGTTAAGATCAAGTCTAATACTTGATGATTTTGCTGCAGTGTGGATCAGGGAGATCAGTTGCTCCAATCAAAGCTGGTTTTGTTGCTCGTGTTGGTCGGAGAACCGCCGGGGCTTGATTCGGTCGTGTATTTGCCATATAATGACTTGCCTTTGTATCTTTTCTGAGTTTTGAGTATTACTCCTCTCCTACTTAGTGTAAGGTCTAGATACTTAATTATGCATTTTGTGAAAAATGATAAGTATGAGAGATAAAATGTGTTACAGTTACAATCAAAATACACGCCAGACCAAATCCTACATTTATGAGGAGTATAATGAGTTTTAGAATTTATAACTAATTTGTAATTAATTTTCTAATATTTACAATTAAACTTCCAAAATTTATAATGAAACTTTAAGAATTTAGAAAACTTCCACAATTTTGTAATTGCTTTGTAACATAGCGGCTAAAATTTGTAGTTGAGGTTTAAGAATTTGAGTTATTGTACAACTTTTGTCATTCTAAGTAATTTCATATTTTGTTGGTCTTTATTTATTATTTTGAAAATCTCCTTCCCCGCATGGTGTTGAATTCCGGAATTGCCAAGTACTGATCGAGATTACTTCGAAAAGAGGAGGGACTATGAGCAGTTCATGTCATAGCGTGAAAATATACGGAACTTGCTCAGCAGTTAGCACGGAGAGGTTCTCAAGCCCATGGAGATTGGGCTTAAAAGCCCAAAGTGATTTGAGGATACCTTAAGTTCATACTTTGTACCCAAAAAGAAGGTAAAACGAAACTACAAAGGAATTAAAACGGGAAAATTGTTGATAAATTCCTATTTGAATTTTTTGTTTGTTTGGAAGCACCTAAGTTAATTTTAAGGACCTAGGTCCTTTAGGGCAAATATGAATAATAATGAAATGACTAAAATGTCCATACCGCCCTCATCACTTGGATGCTATCTCATTAGCTTCCCTTACCTCACCGTCCACTTTCTATTTCCATAAATCGTTGATTGTAGCTCACCTTCCTCTCTCACATTATTGGTTGGTTCTCACACCCTCTTACTCACATCGCATTCTCCTTGCTCATCTTATGATTGACAACAACAACCTCCTCCAACAACTAAGGTGACACCTTCCTTAGAAAATGACAACGGCTTTGAACAAGAGGACGATGGTTTCTCCATCCTTCAATCTAATATGGAATTTTTTAACCCTCTCCTTCATTTCTTCTTCTCCTTTGCAACCCCATCTCACTATCCTTAGTTTGTTGCTGCCTCTCATTAACCTCCTTTCAACCAACTAATGTGTAAGTCTAAATATCTCGATTCGATTTCTAGAGGTATGAGTGTGAGTGGCTAGAAGTTTAAGGAAAAAGAAACTTGAAAATAGTGAAAGATGATTTACACGCAAGGAAAGATTATTTATAAGAAGGGAAGATTGTGAGCACTAGCATAATTTGCATATTTTAGCTTAATTTTGGGACACATGGGAAGACATTTGCATATAGGGAAGATGGATTGTATACAACGGAATTTAAATTGCACATAAATTATTTATAGGGAAGATATATGTATGTTTAGAAGAGAAAGTGTTTATTAATTATTTGCATGAAAATATATAGAATACCATGAACTCTCTCCTTCACATGCATGATCAAGGCTTATTTTGGGAGCATTATAATACCCTTCCTCTCAAGCTTAAGTGCAATAATTCATATATGTATATCTAACACATAGATAGAGTTGAAGAAAGCCTTAGAGACATTAATTAATAAGTGAAGATGGCAATAATTAAAGCGAAGGTTGAGATGAGAGGCAAGTGCAATCTGCCATACAAACTGGTCGCAGTGTTTGGCTTTGGGTAGCTTGTTGTATTAAGAGCTGCACAAATTAATATTAAACACTCTATTAGCTCACCATCACTATTAATTTAGCTATATAAACACACGCACACCTGATTAAAAATCAATTAGCAGATAATTAATTATCCAAGAAAAAGAACCGTATTATAAATTTATAATGAATATGAAGATTTCTTTAAGAAAAAGGAGGGAATAAAAGAGAGATATAGAAAAGGAGACCTTGTTTGGGATTGGAAAGGCAAGCGGTGTTGATTTTATCTCTGACGAAGGAAACAGGAGCACCAGTTGCAAATTTGAAATGCCTGTGAACCACATCAATACACCCCAAGACGCTTAGGGTTTGTGTATAGCATCCCCTTCACAGAACGCTTTCACCGTACTATTGTCAAAGCTCAGAATTCCTCGCAAATCTAAAGTGTCGTTTGTTGTTGGGCACTTGTTACCCTCTGCTACTATTATCTATCAGATTAGGAGGGAATTTATATTAATAATAATAATAGAACAAAATCATATTAATTTAATTCAATGAAAAAATTCCTGAAAAATCCCTCCTCACGAAATGTATTGCCTCAAAGTACCTGAAATTTATTTAAAGGACTCAGGTACAATCTATCTGTACAGAGTGTAACTCTTCTTCATATTTGCACTACCTATCTTCAATTACATGCATAACACAAGATATTTGCGCATAACTGAAAATATGTTCAAAATAACTGAACAAGAGTTGTACCACTTAAGGACCTGGGTAGGTACATTCGGAAAATAAAATTTGTGATGAGGATCTTTTTAGCAATTTTTGCTAATTTCAGTGTTTATGTATAATTTTAAAAATTTATCGGATGAAATATTTTCTTTCATTCTAGGCAATGTATGAGACTCGTATTTATTAGTAACAAAAAGGGAAATTGATAATTTAGATCCCAAAATATTAATTTAAAGACAGCTACTTTTAGCTAGCCGCCTGCATGCTGGCCAAATTTTTCTAAAATTTAGCTTACAAATATCAATTTAGATAATTACAAACTAAAAACTTATATTTGAAACTTCAATTCTTGTTTTAAGATTCAGGCTCGCGAATTTGCAACATTCCAAAACGATCCTTGCCATTCATAATTCTTTTTTTTTAAAAAAAAGAATTATTGGGACTTAACTGTTATAAAGTTAAAATGTTGGGACCTAATTATAATCAATCAACATGTTATATTGAATTCATATTCTAGACCACCTTAAAAGCCGACATTATTCTTGATACTTAGCTCCTCTAAGAGTATTCAGGATAAAAAAGACCTTTAACCCTCTATATATATATAAATAAAGGTTGAAGTATACATTTAGTCATTTAAAGTTACATAAAATATACTTATAGTCCTATAATTCTAACACTATTGATGTTAGTCATTTAAAGTTACATATACTTCTAGTCCTATAAAATCTTGTTGATTGAAGACATTCAAGTAATGACTATATAAACTTAAATAATGATTGTATAATTAAATATTATTAATCATGAATTTAAAATATGTATAAATTGAAAAATATCAAGAAACTCTATGCAACAGTGAATATCAAGATCTTGATTGTATTAAAAAGTCTTAGTTTAATAATCTAAATATCAAAACTTTGATTTTGTTCGTAGCAAAATTTATCGATTTATTTTAGTTTAATAATCTAAATATATTATATTAAAAAAATTAAAACTTAAATATGTTTTGTTAATTTCAAAGTCATCATTTGAGTTTATTGCTTTAACATTTTTTCCCTAGCAACATTAACGGTTTAGATATTTATAGGATCAAAAGTATACATAAAGTTAAGGGATTAAAAGTATACTTTATATAAAATTTTAAGAAATCAAAAGCATATTTTAGCCGCCACACACAATATATATATATATATATATATATTAATCGTTTGGATGACATAAGATTAGTCAAATCACCCCAAAATTACGGATTTAAGGGAATTAATAGGGTGTTTTAGTATTTTTGTTTTTGTATATATTATATGAATTTTACCAAAAGCTAATAACCTCAAAATACGTCGTTTTGAAAGTTCATTTTAGCAAAACGCGTAGTTTTGAGGTGACACAGTTTAATATGACAAACGATAATATATATATATAAGAATATGAGAGAGAGAGAGAGAGAGAGTACATAATCAGTGAGGCAGAAGTAAGCGCTTCTCCATTGCTGAATAGGGCTCAGATTGGAATTATTCCAAGGGTATACTCTGTCTGAAAAATTAGAGACACAAAACAATGAATTCATTAAGGATTTCAATCATGCCTCAAATTATTCATTATTCATTCACATATCCATTACTAGTTAACTAACTTTCGCCAAACATACCGTAAATGAACAATGTAATAAAAAAAGTGCCCGTTTGGATGGGCTTTTAAAAAAAGTTTTTTTTTTTAAAAAGATCCAAATTGGAGCTTTTAAAAAAAAAAGCATCTTGGTTTTTTTTTTTTTGTGACTTTTACTTTTTTTTAAAATATCATCTAAACACGTAAATTAATTAAAAGGACATTTTTTTTGTATTAAAAAAGTGCTTTTTTATCCAAAAAATCTTACTCTAAATCGGATTCACCTTCCAAAATCACTTAATATAACAGGAACAACATAAATAATCTTCCTCTAGTTCTTAATATAGAAATTAGATAACTACTAATTCGTAGAGGTTTTTTTTTTTTTTTTAAAAAAAAAATAGTAAGCTAGTGATTTGTAAGAAATGTGAATTGGTTTCCCTAAAATACTTTTTTTAATATTCATTTGCATTGAAAACTGAAAAAAAAAAAAAAAAAAGCCTTAATATGTATAATCAATAAGGAGAATTTTGAAAAAAAAAAAAAAAAATGGTAAATTTGGAATACAAACTAAATTGAGGTCTTACATTTAAAATCAAATTAAACCCATATGCTAACTCTTTCATTTGAGACCGGAGGGAAAGTAAGAACTAAAAACAAAGCAAAAGTACATCACTAACCTTCAGCATTGGCATGGTTAACCAGAAGCAGGAAAATCCCTAAAGAAAAGAAAAGAGGGAAGGTAGAGCGAATATTTTCCATTTTCTGGGATGAACCTAATTAAATGGACTGATATCTTCACACTTCAAATTATTTGTGTATCAGAGTGTTTTTTGTGCATGGCACATTTGGGTAGATGTTTATATATGTTTTATATAGCAATAAAATGTGGAGATTATAACTAGGAAAACTATAATTGGATTTGTATTATTAGACACGCATATACTTAGAATATGGAACCAAGCATTTGACACAAACAAGAGAGCATGTTTGAATTTGTATTTGTCGACAATTTTTGGTTTAGTGTTGAGAATAAAAGGAAACAATGATGAATTGTGGAGCATCCAAGGTGACAGCAACAAACAATGAAATAGTATCCATATATCGTTTACCTAGGAATTTCCTATTATATATTCCATATATTTGTGAGCGATGTCTTCAATACGAGGCATTGATTTTGGCAATTTTTGTTTGCTTGCTTGCTTGGTTCGAATTCTTCCTATCTCTTGCTTGTCACTATTACAAGTCCCTTTTTTAGAAGTAATGTATTATCTTTACTATAAGTCACTGTGTAGGTATTAATTACATTTTAAAAGATTACTCCTATTTAAAGTTTGATGTAAAATTTTAATTTTCACTTCTCAATAGGTAATATATGCTTTTATAGATGTAACTTTTTGGGATAATGACAGAAAAATATCACTTAAATCTCAAAATCTTGTTGACAACAACAATAATGAAATTAGCAAAAACAATAAAGCAATTGATAACTTATTTTGTTGTGAAATCACTTATTTAACATTTTAAATTTCAAACGGTATTTTTTTTGGCATTCTCCTTTTTATTGAGTTAATCTCTCCTCTTTGATTATGGTGAAGCGATTGGATGTGACTTGTAATATAGATTGAAGCCGTACGTCAATTAAGGATTAGCAAAAAAATCTGGTGCTCCAGGTAACCGATCTGACCCAAGGTGAGCCAGTCCAATCAAGTCTGATGAAAGATAGCCTTATATATATATATATATATATATATAAAAGATGGCAAAACACCTACATTACAACAAATAAAATTAAACAAAGGAGGAATTTAATCCTAAGCTCTGAGTTCCTTAAATAACTAGGACATCCATCTAGAATAGAAGAATTGGAGACATCCCATTTTGCAAAAGCATCCACAACTATATTAAAATCCCGGGATATAACATGCACATCTACCTGCCAATCCCAACTCAACATTTCCTTGACTCTAACAATCAGGTTGCTCCCAGTAGTACAGAAATCATCTAAAATCAATTTAGTGACTTCTTTCAAATCAAACTCCAAAATGATCTTCCTTAGGCCTAAGTCCCAGGCCAACTGAAAACCTTCGGCCACAGCCCATTCTTCAACCGTAGCAGGTTGACATACACCTATTCTTCTATTGAAACCCACGGTCCAGTTGCCCGCACAACACCACCACACCCTGCCAAAGAGGATTACAACTCCACAGTCCCATTTACATTCAACTTGAACCAGCCATGTGGGGGGGTGTTTTCCCAAATCTGCATCGGCAAAGAATCTGCTTGGGCCATCTGATGCACATAACCATCAATAGACACAAATCTAGTTGATATTGAAGATAAAACAGCAACAGGTTTACAAGGCTTAACAAAATTACCATCAAAAGTAAATTAATTCCTCCAAACCCAAAGTTGCCAAATAGTTACCCCAAAAAATAATTTCCAGCAACCTTCCCAACTTTTACCAACCTGGTGGTTAAAATTCAACACCAACTAGTCCCGAAAATTATAAGAAAAGAAAGAGGATGCATACCTTTGTTTGATTAAACTAAGCCACATGTTTCTAGCATACCTACAATCTCTAAGGATATGCAAGATATCCTCAAAACCAACAAAATAATGCCCACACAGCACTGATGTATGCGACCAGTTGCTTCACCATAAGTTGGTTGGGAGCTTATCAAGTAAAGCTTTCCACATAAAGACTCAGATTCTTTCCGCCCTTTCACATTTCCATACATCATTAAACACCCTATCCCTTAAAGGAGAAGGATTGGGTTCGATAATGAAGTAGGCACTTCTAAGAAAAAATTCCATCCTCCATAGCACCCCATACTAAACAGTCATTAATGCCATCAGATCTGGGAGGGAGGACTACAGCAATTCTTCTAATACCTTTTATATTAATAATAGCGGTAAGCTTCTCAAAATTCCAGTATCCTCCTATTACACAATTTTTAGTATTTAGGTGTTCTAGAGACAATCTGTAAGGACAGATTAGCACCATTTCTACGTTATAGTATTTCGTTATTAATAAATGAGCATATTTTATCTTTATCATATTTATGTCTCGCCTTTATTTTTAAGGTAAATATGTGTTTGAAGATAAAAGCCCTAGGAATAGAATATGTGTTAATCTTGAGGATCAATGATAGAGATCATGATCATGAGGACTCGAGAACACTGTATATCTATTATCTAAAACTTGTTCCTAGTCTTGAATCACCAAGAAAGGGCATTGGTGATCTCAATAAGATTAGTACGACATCGTCTACTTGTATAGAGATACAAGGTAGGGACCTCATGGAATGCGGGCATGGAGATGCCTTAGGCGATGTCGTGGGTAGATCTCGTTAGAGAACAGATAGTACCGAAAGACCCGCCGAGAGACTCCACAAAGATTCATTGTAGAGAGTATCATTGGATATGTAAAGTCTCTCATCGTTTGGTAGTATGGATCGTCCTGGACTTAAGGATGTCATCGAACACTATGTCCTAGGGTTACACTTTGACTATACAACTCTATCTACCTGAAAATGGGGAGAACAGTATACTCTTGGGTGTAACTCGAATACATGAGTATAGATGGACATGCTGAGAGGACTCACAGTCCCCTACAAGGGATTAGTCATTCACAAGACCGGTAGAGCTTGGATAGCTTCTAATTGGCTCAAGAGTCTGTGCGCACAGCAAGTGATCATGAAGAGTCATGATCTGTTATAGAGTTAATATAGGAAGATTCCTAGTTCTGTGAAATAGCTACATTTAGTCAATTAAGAGAGATGATACTCTATCTTTGCTCTCGACTAAATGTGAATGACGGTGTGAGGGATGATGCCTGTACGGTATCCAAATATGAAAGGTAGATCACTTGATCAACTCAATTAGTTCTGGGGCCGCAGAACATTGCTAGTGTCTTATGAGGTCATTAAATAAATTGGGCCCGTTAAAGGGGTTTTTAATTGGTCCAAGTTTATTTATGTCAGTGACTAATTGGGCCTAATGGGTCACACACAAAGGTTATTCTCGATTGTTTAAAATTAGCAAACTTGGGCTAATAACTGTTATTGGGCTTTATCAAGAGTAAAGGTATATTTAGGTTGGAGTGGGACTCCAAGCCCAATGAGGAGAAAACGACATCATATATGGTGTCCCTAGTGGGAAATCAGTTTCTCCACAAAAAGGCCCAAATGTGTTGGAAGACCCAAGGGGGTCTTAGGCCAAGTTGAATTTGGAATTTAAGTTTGAATTTTAAATTTGAATTTAAATTCAAGAGGTTAGGTTATAAAGATAATTCTGAATTATCTATATATATATATATATATATAAAGATCCAATAATGATTGGATGAAGATTGAAATAATAAATGAGGATTGATTGAAATGATTTTGAATTTTAGTTTAAGAGATGAATGTGATTCATCATCTTAAATTATTATTCAATCAAGATATGAATTTAATTCATTATGATTTGGATTTTCCAAATCAGGTTTGGATTAGGCTTTTCTTGTGAGCACTTAAATTATGGTTAGATTCTTATAAAGTGCTGATTTTTTATGTGCCCTTTTTATGGACGTTTTTTTGAAGAAAAAATGAAATAAATATAATCCATCGTCTTAAATGATTGATTCAATCAATCAATCAAGATATGAATGTGATTCATCATCTTAAATTCAATCAATCAAACAAGATATGAATTCAATTCATTGTGATTTGGATTTTTCAATTCAAACTTGGATTGAGCCTTTCTTGTGAGCACTTGAATTAGGGTTAAACTCTTATAAAGTGCTGGTTTTTTGTGTGCCTTTTTCATGTTTTTCTAGGAGAAAAACAAGATCCTTATGCTCTCTAAGTTTCGGTCTTTACCAAAGGTTTAGAAAGAAAAAGGCACCATCTATAGAAAGGCAAGGTTCCAATGATCTTGCTCCTCCTATCTTTAACTTAATCCTAAGAAACCATCATCTTCTTGAAAAGATAAAAAACCCAAGGAAACCACAACTCAACATTGTCTTTGCCTAGCAAGCATTCAAGGAGTGGGAGGTTTCAAGAGAAGGAGTTCTCATTGCAATCGGGGGATAAGCGGGAGGTTTCAAGTGATCTAAGGTATTCTAATCTCCAATAATCGTTTCATCAAATTATCCTAAACCCCATAGTTGTTTTAATGAGTAATCCTAATACTCATGAATATTATAAATTGTTATGAATTCTCATGAGTACCGTAAAGAGTTACAGATTAATAATTATTAACTAATTAGTGTAATGAGTTAAGGTTAATAATTCATGAGGACCATAAGGAGTTATGGGTTTCCATAACGATTAAGAAAAATTTTTGTTTTTAACCTCATGAAACTTTGCATGAAAGTCATGTAATAGGCAAAATTAACCAACAAGTGGTATCAGAGCCGGGCTCGTTACCGAAAACATATGGGGTAATATTATTGAATTTGATTCAATAATAAATTAGGATTTGAAAAATATGTGCATGTGTTTTTCTAACCTTTTGTAGGTACAAGAAAATGGATAGTCATGGTGCTTTGAATGAATGATTTAAATTATTATTTAAATTTTATTTCTTTTGGTAAAGGGGATTGTTTTGTCCCGATGTAAATTTTATTTTCTTATTTTTGGTAAATGGGATTGTTTTGTCCCAATTTAAATATTGCATAGAAAAATTGTAATAGGAATAAGAATGTAAAATTTTAGATTGTGGACAAGTACAAAAGAGTTTACCAAGAGATCATTCGACCATGATGAAAGAATGGAGCAAATTTGAAGATTTGATAATCCAAGATATGAAGATGTTTTGGATCAATAATAAGGCACCATGATCATCCACAAAATACATGAATTGTTATAGGTGTAAAACAATGAGAATATGTAGGTATAATAACAACTAATTATAAGTTAATTAAAATAATATTGATCAAGGTGATGCAAGGTTGGCCATTGGCTTATTTGGTAAGTTTTAGGCTGACTCATTTGGATGTGCACTGCAAAATGGTAGCAAAAATTGGGTCGGAATTACTTGGCAGGGCTAGTGGGTTGGAAGCCCACAATATGTAATCCTGTGATTTGTGGGCTAAAAAAAAAACCCAAACAAAGAGGGCTGATGGTGAGCGCGGTTTTCTGGAATGAAATGGGGGATGTGGTAAAACATTTTCCTAGAATATTAGAACACTGTGTTTGAGGAAGCAACCTGATTTATTGTTGTTAGTAGAGACAAAATGCGAAACGGAAGACCAGTTTAAATGTTTAAGCCGTTTGGGTTTTGATGGTCTGTCTTGTGTTCCTAATGTAGGACGTTCTGGAGGAAATGTTGTAGCCTGGAAAAAGGGACAGATCGACATTATGGTGGTTAGAAAGGAGAGGCAATTTATTCATCACATTATGGTGGTTAGAAAGGAGAGGCAATTTATTCATCACATTATGGTGGTTAGAAAGGAGAGGCAATTTATTCATCTTCAGTGCAGCGGTGGAGGTAATCGTAATTCCTTTATCACGAATGCTTCCCAAAAACAGGTTTTATGGAGCGAAATTTAGAGTATGGCTTCCTCGATTTCGGACCCCTAGGTTCTAATTGGGGACTTAAATGATGTGGCCTCTTCTATGGAAAGCATCTCGTAGTAATTCTAGCAACATCGACATTGCGTTATCAGTGATCCCACACAAGCACTTAATATGATACAATTTGATTAGAAAAGATAATTTTGAGTATTTCTGACAACCTTTATACAAAGGATGATCACTCTCATCCATGAGGCTAAAAAATTCCCAAGTTGCATCATTCTTGAAGAAAATAGGTTCTGCACCTTGAACTTTTGACGTGAAGTTGTCGTCTTGAAAACCAAAAGCATCGCGAACAGCTTCATTAGCGGGATCATCTTGATCTACTTGATTTGCAACTTGTGAACTTCGAGGAAAATGATCCCCATATCATACCACGTTTCTCATCATGAACTTCCCAGAATGTATATGCTTCCAGGAAAGGCTTCAGAAGAAGATGTTCCATAGCACCTTCTTGTGTTTGCCACTTCTTAAACTTGCATTGACAATACAGACACATGATCTTGCCATTAGTGCTAGCGTGAGAGAAGGTGAAATCTAAGAAAGTTTTCAATCCCGCTAAATATACGGGAGAATTGCGCGGTAACTTGATCAATGACTTATCCATATGTAGTAAACAAAGCTAGGATAGAATATAAATGAAGAGAGAATGTTTAATTACCTTCACAACAAGCTTTGAGATCTTTAAATGCAACATGGAATAATTTGTAGTGGTTCCTAAACCGCTACAGAAACGGCTACAAATATAAAATACAATTAGTAGCGGGTAAGAAACTGTTACAACAACTGCCACAAATTTGAATTTACAACTGAATAACATATTGCCAGAGCGTAGTTGCGATTAATAAACCGCTACAAAATGTTAGTCATTTGAAATTTGTAGTGGTTTGTCATATTAACCATGACAACGTTTTGGCGCCCTTTTATTCATTTTAGAAATTCAAATTTGTAACGGTTTGTCTCCATATAACCGCTACAAATGTTTAGCCGTTGATATGGGTTTCAACGGTTAGAGGTTTGTAATGGTTGATTCATACAAACCCTACAAATTTTATGTTTAACGATTTAAAATTGTAGAAAATATCCTTTTATTCACTAATTGTTAACTCCATTAATTATTTTACAATGTATATTTTATTTAACTATAATAAATTTATTTCACTAAATACATTTTTCAATAACTATTGTTATATATTATAAGTAGCATTAATATCCTAATATAAATGAAATATAAGTATTGAAATAGTACCCCCAATATCAAGAACCTACTAAAATAAAAGATAACAAATAATTTAAAGAAATAAAATTGTCAACAAAACAAATAACATAAAAAGAGAACAAACATTTTAGGTACACAAATGTGTGGAAAAATAAAAACAAACTATCAAGAGCCGATGATCGAGTCCCGTCTCGAGGCGATCTCGGTAGGAGCGTCTCGAGGGCGTGTGCAAGACCAGAGGTAACAACACCCTCGTCATCAGCAGCAGCAGGACGCAGATGGGAATCCTCGTAGATGAATGAGGGGAAGCTGGGGGAATCCTCGTAGATGAACGAAGGGGGAGGCGAGGGAGATGGAAACTATCTGTGAGGTAACAACTCTGTCAAGGAACTGGTAATAGCATCCTAGCTCTTCCTCTGACTAGCGTACCAACGCTCGCATTTTTCCTGCATACACCTATTCCTGGCAGCATGCTCAGCTGCCTACGCAGCAACTTGCTCGGCAACCTGCACAACAACCTTCTCGACAATCATCGCCTCAACCCCTCTGGTGGTGGCCTTCTTGAGCCGGAGGTTCCGGCCTCGAGGCAAAGACCTTGCCATACACCATGCTAGGCCTGGCGCTTAGCCCCATACCCTTAACGTGTACAGGATGCTCGACTGGGCCCACATAAGCTTTCAATGGGGTCGTAGGATCCATAGACCCTTTGACTCTAGGGGCTGCGACACTTGTAGATCTGCCTGGCTTTGCTCAATCCGGCCCGACCTTACGTATTTCATAAAACATTAATGAATCAATTTAATTCAATTTAAATATATTAAATTAACTATATAAATAATTTTGTTGTAACTTACTATTATCTCCTCTGCTACCTCAGAGGTCAACGTCCCATCACGGTGTCTATGGGTGCGTGTGAATAGCTTCCCATAGTCCATTTGACGGTTCTCCTCCTAAGCCTTTGCTTTTTGAAAGAATTAAAAGAATATAAAGTTTGTTATTTCAAAAATAAAACAATCAATCATTTAAACCTATAATTAATTTAACTTTCAACATACCATCTCAATATAAGTCACAAAGCAAACGTCTTGGATCCCGTGTGATGGACCTTTTCTTTGTGCTCGGCTTCCGGTGTTCCTCGGGACGAGCACGCATAAGGAGGAGTAAATAAAATGTTAAGTGAAATTAATTGTTATTTTGATATCTTATAAACTATATTTAAAGTTTAAATTATATTTAAACTATAAATTAATTTAAACTATATCTAAACTATAAATTAACTAATATTTAAACTATATTTAATATTTGCATTTAAACTATAAATTAAGTTAATTAATTTAAACCAAATGTAAACTATAAATTAATTTAAACTATATTTATATTTTTAAACTACATTTAAACAAAATTAATTTAAAGAAAATTTAAACTATAAATTAACTAATGTTTAAACTATAATTAATTAAAAAATGTACCGTCCCTCTCGCACTCCTCCTATATTAGACAAAACCCGCCCAGTCATTTGGGTCTACGCCATCTGAGACATGCTCGATTAACTGCTGCAGAGGAATCATCTCATCTCCATTCCTCTAGGTGTAGAAACAACCCCTCCCGGCTCTTCCACCCTTCCCCTATTTTCAAAGTATGTATCTCTTCACGTGGCCTTGCACGTTAATCTTTTTTTCGTATCATAATTTAATTATTAAATAAATAATTAAGAAATAAATAAATAAACAAATTATAACTATTAACAAATTATAACTATTAACATGTAAAATTTAATTTAACAACATAACTAGGGACGAAAAAGGGGTCGTTGTTTTTTTAGGGACCCTCGCACAATGTCAAGCAAACGCTTTGTCCTTATTCCCCTTCGGAACACGCTTCCAATCGTGGAAGTGGAGCTGGAACCATGATCAATTCCCACCAAATTCCAATAGGAACCGGTTCAATAGGTGACTACGTTGATGATCGGCTAGTCTGTGTCCATGTTCCAAGGGACTATGATGTGATACCCGTCCATCTGAGTGACCCTGACAATATCCAGCGTCCTCCTGATGATGTTTCCCTATGTATCTGCACAATTATAAAAACATGTTTGTATTGTGTTTAAATAAAATTTAATTAAATGTAAGGAATTTAAATTTAATTTTTGTCAAAAATCTAATTACATTTACCATCGACCTCCACCACAAAACTGGTGGAACATGAAGACGACAGTCGGGGGTTCCCTTGGTCCCGCTTGTTCTCCTGGTCAAGAAACTACCGCGCCTCGCTGAGGGGAAAGTTGATCTTGATCTCAGCATTTTCATCGATGTTGTCGACAAACAGACTTGCGCCTCGTTCTCCTCCTACAATCTCTAGGCTTTGGGTCTGGGATTGGCTCATCGGCAAAGAGGTCATCAAACTCGTTCCCCATAGGAGGGGCGGAGGGATATTTAGAGTCCCACGCCCTCTCATACTGTCCCCTCTACTACTACTGCCCCTTAGGCCTACTCTACCCCTAGGAACGTGTTTCCCTTATCCTTAGAAACCATAATGTATAAGTTTTTCCACTACAAGTAAAGAAAATGAAAAGTTAAAAGGCAAAAAATCAAAACCTGCGTGATTCAACATGAAGGGAGACTGTTTAAAAGCGCCATCATTTTGTAGTGGTGACAGAGATTTGCCGTAATCTCCCAAAATAACCAGATTAGAAAAGGATTTGTAGTATAATGTAACCTGGGTCGTTTCCCAACGAATTCGCAATCGGTTTAATTTGAACAGCAATAAAACAGAAACAGTAAAATCGGGGGTTTTTGATTCAAGAGACGAAAACGGAAATATGCAGAAACAAAATGAAATAACACATTAAACGAAAAAAGCAGGATTGAAGGATTAACCCAGGATTCGGATTCCACCACTTCCTTCCTCGGATGAAAACATTTATAACCGAACTCGTGATCGACTCTTGACAAACCGAAATCTCTGCGTTTGTCCGTAAATTCCCTCAACTGAACAATCGTTTAGAATTTGTTCGAATCGTTGGCGCACCTCGTACGATCGCACGGTGAGGATACTTTAACCTTCCAAAAATCGAATCCGATTAAAGAATGTAGAAACGAGTTAGACGGTTACCGATTAAGCGAACTGGATAGTGGATGGAATCCTCATCGTTGGGTTAATCTCAGAAATTTAGCCGAACATAATTAAGAAAGATGAAAAACAGATGAAGAACGCGAAGAACAAGAAGAACATTGCAGAGAATTTGAAAACTACTATTTTGATCCACTGAAATCTAAAAACGTGAATGAGAATGTGTTTGTGGCTGCTGCCTCACTTAACCTAAAATGGCAAAATGAAATGGGGCTCCAATCCACAATTCAGGCCCAAAATGGAAAATAAAATAAAATGGGCTTTAATTACAAAATTTGAGCCCAAAAATACATATAACTTCGGCTCCAAAATCAACCACCCTCTTGTATGAATTTGCTCTTCATGTCTTCATAACAATTGTAGCGCTCTGAATCATCTGAAATATGAGACAAAAATGAGGCAAATCCGATGTCTGGTTCAAGAGTTATGGTAAAAATGGTGAAGCAATGTAAAACTGGAATTTATTATTAAATAATGGCTAAAATATAATAAAAGGCCCAAAGCCCAAATAAGTATAAAAGCCATTATTTATTAGATAAAGAGTCCTAAATTATAAATCAAGAGACAAAAAGTAGTGTATGAAATATTCAATTATCAAATTCCCCCACACTTATCTTTTTGCACTCCTGAGCAAAATTCAAAGAAAAAGACCTAAAGGAGAAACTCTTTTTTTTTTTTTTCTAACAATTGCTAACAATGCAAAAATTGAACAAGGGACACAAATCTCCAAAAGATCAATCAATCAAGACCACAATCCCTTCATCTCAAATTACAATTCATGGTAATCTCAATCAATGATGCTAATCACAAAAGATGGTCTCTCAAATGATGCACTCAATAAATCAATCTCTCAAGTGTTTAAGGTAAATAAATGTATCGCTCAAATTCTACTCAAGAAAATTGTCCTACCATAAGCTTGCTCAATTTCTACGTCTCCACTACTCATAACACATGCATGCACAAATCAAGAGAGCTTGTTATGAAAGATTGTAATGGGGTTAGGGTGAAGGTAGGTAATAGTATGGAATGAGAGACTAAGAACCAAAGAAATTAAAAAGAGCACTAATTAACACAATCATTCTCTATGTAAGAAATTTTTTATTTTACTTGTATATCTCCTTTCTTTCTATGTATTTTTTTCTTTCTTTATTTCTTCTCTTTTTTTTCTTTTCTTTTTTTTTTCTTTTGCTTTTTCTTTCTTTCTTTCTTTCCTTTTTTTTTTTGAGAAAAACTATACTATATACATAATCACAATGACAAAAGTAAACATCCCCCCACACTTAAAGCTGTTGCACTCCCGAGCAACCCCACACTTAAACACAAAACCAAGGTGAAACCAATACTCAAAAAAAATTTTCAAGGTGCGGAATAAAATGGTTTTACGCTTAGGCTTGTAATGTGGCTTAGAAAAAATGAGTCAAAAAGGCACAAAGGGCTAGCAAAGGAATCATAATGCAAGGGAAAGGCTATTTGGCCAAAGTGAGGAAAATAAAAGAACAAAAACAAGCTTCCATCATACTTATGCACGTAAGTGAAAAATATAGTTTCAAAAAGAAAAGGAGCAAGTTCTAGAGAACACAAATCATGAGCAGATGCACACATGAAAGAAAGAATGACAAAAGATGAATTCCATTCATGCAGGCCCAAAATCTCACAAGGTCAACACCAACTTAAGCAACCAACATCACCAAATCAACTACCAAGAGATGTAATCGAAGAGTCAAGAATGGTAGACCCAACAGAATGATCCTTTAAAACCAAAGTGTCCTAGTTCATAATATGTAGCAATCATAGAATGAGAGATTGTATTTATTTTCAAAAAGCAAAGTAGAAAAAGGAAAACAAATAGAAGAAAGAGGGAGAAAGAAAGAAGAATACTCCCCAAGGGGTTTATGGAGGATAAGTGGCATCAATGAGGAGAATCTCGCTTCCTCAACGCTGCTAGGATCCCTCATGAAATGGCTTGAGGCGATGCCCATTGACCTTAAAGGTTCGTCTGTGGGTGGATCACATAGCTCAACAAAGCACCAAATGGAAAAATGTTAGTGATCTCAAAAGGGCCATCCCATTTAGATCGAAGCTTACCAGGCATAAACCTCAAACGGGAGTTAAACGGAAGAACTTTTTCGGCCCACGTAAAATTCTTTCCTCGAATATGCTTATCATGGAATGCCTTAGTCTTTTCCTTGTATAACTATGAACTCTCATAGGCATCCAATCTAAGCTCATCCAACTCTTGCAATTGTAGCTTCCTCTCCATCCCAGACTTAGCCAAATCCATGTTGCTATGCTTAATGGCCCAATAGGCTTGATGCTCCAACTCAACCGGAAGATGACATGCCTTACCAAAGACAAGCTGATAAGGAGACATCCCAATCAGAGTCTTGTAGGCGGTGCGATATGCCCACAAAGCATCCTCTAATCGCTTACTCCAATCTTTCCGGGTAGAGTTAACAGTCTTCTGAAGGATTTGCTTAATCTCTCTATTTGAGACTTCAACTTGACCATTGGTCTGAGGATGGTATGCTGTGGAGACCTTGTGAAGCACTCCATATTTGCGTAACAAGGCACCCATGCTTCGGTTGCAAAAATGGGAGCCTTGGTCACTGATAATAGCTCTAGGAATGCCAAACCTGCGAGAAAATGTTAGACCTAACAAAATCCACCACCACGGAAGAATCATTAGTCGGGTGGCTTTCGCCTCAACCCATTTCGAGACATAATCAACAGCCCGGCAGTATGTAAGTACAACCAAATGAAGCAGGAAATGGACCCATAAAATCAATACCCCAAACATCAAAGATCTTACAAAACAATATAAGGTTCTGGGGGCATCTCATGCCTACGGGAAATACTCCCTGCTCTCTGACAGTTATCACATGACTTACAAAAGAGATGGGAATCATGAAACAAGGAAGGCCAAAATAATCCATTGTCTAACACTTTCCTAGCAGTTCTTTGGGGTCCAAAGTGACCACCACAAAGTGCATGAGCAAAAAGCATGAGCAAAATGCAATATAGAGTGAAACTCATGATAAGGGTCACCGATAATTGAATATTTCATACACTACTTTTTGTCTCTTGATTTATAATTTAGGACTCTTTAGCTAATAAATAATGGCTTTTATACTTATTTGGGCCTTGGGCCTTTTATTATATTTTAGCCATTATTTAATAATAAATTCCAGTTTTACATTGCTTCACCATTTTTACCATAACTCTTGAACCAGACATCGGATTTGCCTCATTTTTGTCTCATATTTCAGATGATTCAGAGAGCTACAATTGTTATGAAGACATGAAGAGCAAATTCGGACAAGAGGGCGGTTGATTTTGGAGCCGAAGTCATATGTATTTTTGGGCTCGAATTTTGTAATTAAAGCCCATTTTATTTTATTTTCGTTCGGGCACGACTTGTGGATTGGAGCCCCATTTCGTTTTGCCATTTTAGGTTAAGTGAGGCAGCAGCCACAAACACATTCTCATTCACGTTTTTAGATAGTTTTGAATCAAAATAGAAGTTTTATTTTCTCTCATCAATGTTCTTCCTCGTGTTCATCGTGTTCTTCGTGTTCATGATGAACTTCTTCATTCGTTCGATTTTAATTGCATAATCATGACTAACTAAGCTCGTGATTGACCCATGGATTGAGGATTCCACTATCCAGAGGACTCGTTCTTAACGGTAACAAATTCGTTTTGTTTTGTAATTTCGGATTCGATTTTTTTCGGATTGGGTGTTAGATTTAACGCCCGATCGACATTTCCCAAGGACGTAGTTCGAACTAGGTTAAAGTATCATTGTACGATCGTATAGAGATACGCCACGATTCGAATAAATTCTGGACGATTGTTCGGTTGAGGGAATTTCTAGGCAAATGCGAGATTTCGGTTTGCCTAGAGTCGATCACGAGTTCGGTTATAATCTATTTTCGTCGAGGAAGGGAAGTGGTGGAATTCGAAATCCTGGGTTAATCTCCTTTTATCTGTTTAATCTGTGTTTACTTCGTCCTGTTATGTTATTTCATTTTTATTCTCTTTGAATCAAAACCCCCAATTTTTTTCTGTTTTATTGCTGTTCGAATTGAACCGACTGCGAATTCGTTGGGAAACGACCCAGGTTACATTATACTGCAAATCCTTTTCTAATCTGGTTATTTTGGGAGATTACGGCAAATCTCTGTCAAAATATGGCGCCGCTGCCGGGGAATTTGCATCGGTTTGATTAGTAACGGTAGTGTAAATAGCTTCGTTTTTCAGTAGTTTAGGTGGTTGGGTGGCTGGACAAAAATTTTTTCGACCCAGATCACTCAACCCAGGTCTTATTCACAAGGAATTGGGCATTCTAAGAAAGAGTCACTCCCAAAGGGGAGTGAGGTATACCCTATTTTCCCCAAATTCCAACGTTTAGACCATTTTTTATTTGTTTTAAGTTTCACTTTTTTGATTTCTACTAGGGTCATTTTTTTCGAGTATCTCCGATTTGGTTGAAATTTGGTCCAGTGATAGAAAATGGCCTATCTCGCAATGACACATAGAAAATCTTTGATTTTCCATGTGCTAAGCTCCGTTTTGCCAAATTCCATCGTTTAGACCACTTTTTCAATTTTTGAAGTTTTTTTATTCCATTTTTGGGTTCCCCAATGGTCTAGGAGTTGCCTTTGTCCAAGTCCCAAAAATTTTAAAAATCATTTGATAGTGTTTCTGGACTTGTTTAGGTCAATTTCTACCATAGTTTCTTTGTTTTTGTGTTTGCTTTTGTGTGTCTTAGTGTTTTTCTACTTTTTACCACTTTTAGTGGCATTTTCGTAATTCTGATTGGCTAGTGGCATTTTTGTAATTCTGATTGGCTGGTGGCATTTTCGTAATTCTGATTTTCTGCGAATTCTGCCTTGTGTTTATGTTGCTGCATGAGTACTAGGAGCATTATAAATCCGAGAAGACTTGTTGCCATTTGATCTGAAATAGAAAGAACCATTCTTTGCTAGAAGAGTTGTTAGGTTAAGTCGTGGGATTAATGCGAATTGGACATTGAACTTGAGTCGATAGTGGCCATTCGATTGTGTCCATACTTGTTGATCTTTCGATTGTGCTTCGATAGTCTTGTTGTTTTCACGATTCTAGTAGCAATTTTCGTAACTCGAAATTATGGCAAAAGAACAAGAAAATCATCTTACTTTAAAGGAATTGAATGAAACGATGTTAATTATCAACCTTTGTGCATTCAATATCCTGCCCTCTTCGCTAACTTTGAGCTTAAATCTGGTCTAATACACTTCTTTGCCTAAGTTTCATGGTCTTTCGGGTGAGTGTGCCATTAAGCATTTGAAGGAATTCCATCTAGTGTGCAAAGACAATGAAACCACATGCAATTGATGAAGATCAAATCAAGGCGAGAGCTTTTCCTTTCTCATTGGAAGGTGGAGCCAAAGGCTGGTTGTTGTACCTTGACCTTCATCTATTGGGAGCTGGGCTGAGGTTCAGAGGTTATTTATGGAGAAATATTTCCCTTCTTCAAGAGCAACTGCGATCAAGAAGGAAATTGCCAACATTAAGCAAGTCAATGGGGAGACTTTGTATGAGTACTGGGAGAGGTTCAAAAGGTTGTGTGCAAGCTGTCCACACCACCAAATCTCTGAGAAAGACTTGATTACCCATTTCTATGATGATGGCTCCCGTAGACAAAGGTTTAGTGGATGCTTCTAGTGGTGGGGCTCTACGTAACAAGACACACGAAGATGCCCGAGAATTTTTATCCGAGATGGCGGCCAACTCTCGGCAATTTGGCACTAGGGCCA
Source organism: Acacia acuminata (assembly GCA_019022655.1). NCBI lineage: Eukaryota > Viridiplantae > Streptophyta > Magnoliopsida > Fabales > Fabaceae > Acacia > Acacia acuminata. Next base: position 464,960 of record JAFJYI010000208.1, read on the forward strand.
ATAGTACTCCTGTTTACCATGTTCAAACACCTCCAGTCCAGTATGATTCTCAGAGATTAGAGAATAGACTTGATGATCGACCTCTACGGTGAGGCGGTTAGCGTGTGCACGAGACAGTACAATCTTCTCCTCTTTGATTGGGTACTCATGTGGGTTGTTCGACCCTTACCATTCTCTCGACTCTTGCCCTACCTTGCATGATCCTGCTTATCAAGACCAGTCAGTAGCTTCAGTGGGTGCTTTTCCAGGAAAGCCACAATACCAGCAGAATAATGCCTTCTCCAACACCTACAATCCTGGTTGGAGAAATCACCCCAATTTCCGTTGGAACCGAGAATCGAGAACCGAAGTAACCAATATCAGCAAATTCGGGAATTACCAACGAGACAATATAGACCACGAATTTCCAACAGCAATCTGCACCTCCTTTGCCTTTGCCCACAGCACCTCCTCGACCAGCCATATGTGCACCTCCACAGGCAGCACAACAGCAGGCTAGTAGTAGTGGTAGTGGTGGTTCCTCACTTGAAGATATGATGAAGCAATTTGTCACAGCCAATATGCAGTTCCAACAGGAAACTGACACTTCCATTCGAGTTTGCAAACACAGATTGGGCAGTTGGCAACCTCATTGAACCAGCTTCAACCTCAGGGATCCAACACTCTTCCTTCACAAACAATTCCTAATCCTAAGGGGAATGTGAGTGCTATCTCCCTTCGTTCTGGCAAGCAATTGGAGGAACCTAAACCATTTCTGCGAGATGTGACTTCCACATCAAAAAGAGAGTCGAGAAAATGTGAAGATTGACTCTAAAAATAAAAAGGCGGTGCAGAAAGGTGAAGAGGAAGACATCCCCATTCCTCTTCCTTTCCCTCGAGAAGCGAGTTCAATCCAAGAAGTTGGCGAGAAAAAGCACAAGAGAAGGATATACTTGAGACATTCGAGAAGAGTAGAGATCAACATTCCTCTCTTAGATGCGGTCAAACAAATTCCTAAATATGCCAAGTTTCGAAGGAGTTGTGCACCAATAAGAGGCGGCGAAGGGGAGTGAACGAGTGAGTTTGAACCGAGAATGTATCGGCACTCATCCGGCCTACGATGCCTCGCAAGTGCAAGGATCCGGGGACGTTTTCTATCCCTTGCTATTTTGGTAACTATAGATTTGATGATTGCATGCTAGATTTAGGTGCTTCTATTAATGTCATGCCTCGCATCTATTTATAAATCTCTTGGTCTTGGTCCTTTACGTCCCTCTTGGTGTTGTTGTTGCTAGCTAATAGGAGTAATGTTCATCCTTCTGGTTTAGTTGAGGATGTATTAGTCAAGGTTAATGAACTGATATTTCCTGCTGATTTTTACATCTTAGATATGGAGGATGAGTCTCCCAGTAGTAGATCACCTATCATTCTAGGGAGGCCTTTCATGAAAACAGCTAGGACTAAGATAGATGTGCATTCTGGTACTCTTTCCATGGAGTTTGGTGATATATCTGTGAATTTCAATATTTTTGATGCCATGAGACATCCTAGGGAAGAACATTCTGTTTTTTGCATTGATGTGATTGATGATGCTGTGGATGATGTTATTGCTGATTGGTGTCTTGATTATCGATTTTGCATCGAGAGTGATTCTCCCATTTGTGCATGTGCTCATAATGAATGGTGCTGTTTGCACCGATTTGCTTAATGCTTTGCATTATTTGGTGATTCGACTTACTTGATGATTCTACATTACATGTGGATTTTTATATTGATTCTGAGTTTGAGCTTCACCCTGATCCTAATGTGCATCCCGATTCGATTTTGATGAGCTTAACTCGATTTTGATGAGCTTGATTCGATGTTAACATTGTTTGTATAGACACGGTCCTTGTTTCTTTGAATGTGGTTTCGAGGCATTTCCGGTGTGATGACATCGAGTTGTTGCAACAACCACCCAAGCTTCTTCCCTCCACCGAGCAACCACCCAAGCTTGAGTTGAAATCCCTTCCGAGATCACCCGAAGTATGCATTTCGGAGGTGGATGAACAGTTGCGATCATTGTGCAAATAATCTTCTTCGACCAAGAAGAGAAGCTGCTAAGCTTATTGAGGGCGAACAAGAAAGCCATTGGGTGGACATTAGGCGACATCGTTGGCATTAGCCCTTCTATGTGTATGCATCGAATTCTGTTGGAAGAGGACTCTAAGCCAGTGAGGCAACCCCAGAGACGCCTTAATCCTCTTATCCTTGATGTGGTGAAGAAAGAGGTCACTAAGCTTCTGCAAGGTGGTATCATCTATCCCATTTCGATAGCCGGTGGGTTAGCCCGGTCGGGTGGTTCCTAAGAAATCCGAGTCACCTTTGTGGTAGCCAATCGGAAGAATGAGCTCATTCCTACTCGAGTTGAGAATAGTTGGAGAGTTTGCATTGACTATAGGAGACTCAACCAAGCCACTCGCAAGGATCATTACCCTCACCTTTCATTGATCGGATGTTAGAGCGATTGGCTGGAAAGTCCCATTCTTGCTTCTTGGATGGCTACTCCGGATACTTCCGGATCCATATTGCTCCCGAGGATCAAGAGAAGACGACCTTCACATGCCCCTTTGGAACATATGCCTACCGAAGGATGCCTTTTGGCCTTTGCAACGCTTTTGGCACCTTTCGGTGTTGTATGGTAAGCATTTTCTCGAGTTTCTAGAGGAATTTTGCATGGAGGTTTTTATGGATGATTTCACTTGTATATGGGTCTGATTTTGATGCATGCTTGGCTAATTTGTCTAGAGTTTTGCATAGGTGTATTGAGTCTAATCTTGTCTTGAATTATGAGAAGTGTCACTTTATGGTTGAGTCGGGTATAGTCTTGGGACACATAGTGTCTAGGAAAGGGATTGAGGTAGATCCCGCTAAGATAGATGTAATTCTTGCTTTGCCTTACCCCGCATCGTGCGGGAAGTTCGCTCTTTTCTTGGTCATGCGGGTTTCTATCGGCGTTTCATTCGGGATTTCAGCAAGATTGCCCGACCCTTGTCCAACCTTCGCATAAGGACACCGACTTTGTATTTGATGATGCTTGCAAGGCGGCCTTCGATCATTTGAAGCGTTGCACGACTACGGCCCATTGATGATCCAAGCCCACGATTGGTGCCTCCCCTTCGAGTTGATGTGTGATGCTTCCAACTATGCGGTTGGTGCTATCTTGGCACGACGAGTTGATAGAGCATCTCATGTGATTGCATATGCCTCCAAGACTTTGGATCTGCTCGATCTAATTACACCACTGCGAGAAAGAGTTGTTGGCTATTGTATTTGCCTTTGATAAGTTTAGGTCATATCGCTAGCAAGTAGAGTAGTTGTTTTCTCGACCATCTTTGCTTTGAAGTTTCTTTTGAAAAAGGCAGATGCTAAGCCACGACTCATCCGGTGGACGTTGCTACTCCAAGAGTTTGATGTTGAGATTCGAGGCAGAAGTGGAGCACAAAACTGGGTAGCTGACCACTTGAGTCGCATCACTCATTCTCCCTCTCCCCCCTCTTCTATTCGGGATGATTTCCACGATGGCGGCTTCTACAGTGCAAGGTAAGCTTCCATGGTATTCTGATCTGGTTAACTACTTGGTAGCTGGTGTTTTGCCTGTAGATTCCACTAGGGCCCAAACCCTTAAATTAAAGAGTGAGTCTAAATATTATGTTTGGGATGACCCTTATCTGTGGAAATTTTGTAGTGACCAAGTAGTTAGGAGATGTGTGTCTGATCATGAGTTTCACTCTATATTGCATTTTGCTCATGCTTACGCTGTGGTGGTCACTTTGGACCCCAAAGAACTGCTAGGAAAGTGTTAGACAGTGGATTATTTTGGCCTTCCTTGTTTCATGATTCCCATCTGTTTTGTAAGTCATGTGATAAGCTGTCGAGAGAGCGGGAGTATTTCCGTAGGCATGAGATGCTTGAGAACCCTATATTGTTTTGTGAGATCTTTGATGTTTGGGGTATTGATTTTATGGGTCCATTTCTGCTTCATTTGGTTATACTTACATACTGGGTTGTTGATTATGTCTCAAAATGGGTTGAGGCGAAAGCCACCGGACTAATGATTCTTCGTGGTGGTGGATTTTGTTAGGTCTAACATTTTCTGCAGGTTTGGCATTCCTAGAGCTATTATCAGTGACCAAGGCTCCCATTTTTGCAACCGAAGCATGGGTGCCTTGTTACGCAAGTATGGAGTGCTTCACAAGGTCTCCACAGCATACCATCCTCAAACCAACGGTCAAGCTGAAGTCTCAAATAGAGAGATTAAGCAAATCCTTCAGAAGAAGACTGTTAACTCTACCGGAAAGATTGGAGTAAGCGATTAGAGGATGCTTTGTGGGCATATCGCACCGCCTACAAGACTCCGATTGGGATGTCTCCTTATCGGCTTGTCTTTGGTAAGGCATGTCATCTTCCGGTTGAGTTGGAGCATCAAGCCTATTGGGCCATTAAACAGTGTAACATGGATTTGGCCAAGTCGGGATGGAGCGGAAGCTACAATTGCAAGAGTTGGATGAGCTTAGATTGGATGCCTATGACAACGGCTCGCGGTTATACAAGGAAAAGACTAAGGCATTCCATGATAAGCATATTCGAGGAAAGAATTTTCGTGGGCGAGAAAGTTCTTTTGTTTAACTCCGTTTGAAGTTTATGCCTGGTAAGCTTCGATCTAAATGGGATGGCCCTTTTGAGATCACTAACATTTTTCCATTTGGTCTTTGTTGAGCTATGTGATCCACCCCGGGACAAACCTTTAAGGTTAATGGGCATCGCCTCAAGCCATTTCATGAGGGATCCCAAGTAGCGGCTGAGGAAGCGAGAGATTCTCCTCATTGATGCCACTTATCCTCCATAAACCCCTTGGGGAGTATTCTTCTTTCTTTCTCCCTCTTTCTTCTATTTGTTTTCCTTTTTCTACTTTGCTTTTTGAAATAAATACAGTCTCTCTTTCTATGATTGCTCCATATTATGAACTTGGACATTTTGGTTTTAATGGATCATTCTGTTTGGTCTGTCATTCTTGACTCTTCGATTACATGTCTTGGTAGTTGATTTGATGTTGTTGATTGCCTAAGTTGGTATTGACCTTGTGAGGTTTTGGGCTGCATGAATGGAATTCATCTTTTGCCATTCTTTCTTTCATGTGTGCATGCTCATGATTTGTGTTCTCTAGAACTTGCTCCTTTTCTTTTTGAAACTACATTTTTCATTTAAGTGCATAAGTATGATGGAAGCTTGTTTTCTTTCTTTTATTTTCCTCACTTTGGCCAAATAGCCTTTCCCTTGCATTATGATTCCTTTGCTAGCCCTTTGTGCCTTTTTGACTCATTCTTTTCAAAGCTACATTACAAGCCTAAGCGAAAAACCATTTTATTCTGCACCTTGAAAATTTATTGAGCATTGGTTTCACCTTGGTTTTGTGTTTAAGTGTGGGGGTTGCTCGGGAGTGCAACAATTTAAGTATGGGGGGATGTTTGCTTTTGTCATTGTGATTATGTATATAGTATAGTTTCATTTTTTTTTCTCAAAAAAAAAAAAAAAAAAAGAAAGAAAGAAAGAAAGAAAGAAAAGCAAAAAAAAAAAAAAAGAAAAGAAAGAAAAGCAAAAGAAAAAAAAAGAAAAGAAAGAAAAGCAAAAGAAAAAAAGAAAAAAAAAAAAAAGAAAAAAAGAGAAGAAATATAGAAAGAAAGGAGATATATAAGTAAAATAAAAATTTTCTTACATAGAGAATGATTGTGTTAATTAGTGCTCTTTTTAATTTCCTTGGTGCTTAACCTCTCATTCCATACTATTACCTACCTTCACCCTAACCCCATTACAACCTTTCATAACAAGCTCTCTTGATTTGTGCATGCATGTGTTATGAGTAGTGGAGACGTAGAAATTGAGCAAGTTTATGGTAGAGCAAATTTCTTGAGTAGAATTTGAGCGATACACTTATTTACCTTAAACACTTGAGAGATTGATTGATTGATTGATTGAGCGCATCATTTGAGAGACCATCTTATGTGATTAGCATCATTAATTGAGATTACCATGAATTGTAATTTGAGATGAAGGGATTGTGGTTTTGATTGATTGATCTTTTGGAGCTTTGTGTCCCTTGTTCAATTTTTGCATTGTTAGCAATTGTTAGAAAAGAAGAGTTTCTCCTTTAGGTCTTTTTCTTTGAATTTTGCTCGGGAGTGCAAAAACATAAGTGTGGGGGAATTTGATAATTGAATATTTCATACACTACTTTTTGTCTCTTGATTTATAATTTAGGACTCTTTAGCTAATAAATAATGGCTTTTATACTTATTTGGGCCTTGGGTCTTTTATTATATTTTAGCCATTATTTAATAATAAATTCCAGTTTTACATTGCTTCACCATTTTTACCATAACTCTTGAACCAGACATCGGATTTGCCTCATTTTTGTCTCATATTTCAGATGATTCAGAGAGCTACAATTGTTATGAAGACATGAAGAGCAAATTCGGACAAGAGGGCGGTTGATTTTGGAGCCGAAGTCATATGTATTTTTGGGCTCGAATTTTGTAATTAAAGCCCATTTTATTTTATTTTCGTTTCGGGCCCGACTTGTGGATTGGAGCCCCATTTCGTTTTGCCATTTTAGGTTAAGTGAGGCAGCAGCCACAAACACACTCTCATTCACGTTTTTAGATAGTTTTGAATCAAATACAGAAGTTTTATTTTTCTCATCTGTTCTTCCTCTGTTCATCGTGTTCTTCGTGTTCATGATGAACTTCTTCATTTTTGTTTGATTTTCGTTCTGCATAATCATGACTAGCTAAGCTATTTGTGATTGACCCATGGATTGAGGATTCCACTATCCGAGGACTCGTTCTTAACGGTAACAAATTCGTTTCGTTTTGTAATTTCGGATTCGATTTACTTTCGGATTGGGTATTAGATTTAACGCCCAGATCGACATTTCCCAAGGACGTAGTTCGAACTAGGTTAAAGTATCATTGTACGATCGTATAGAGATACGCCACTGATTCGAATAAATTCTGGACGATTGTTCAGTTGAGGGAATTTCTGGGCAAATGCAGAGATTTCGGTTTGCCCAGAGTCGATCACGAGTTCGGTTATAATCTGTTTTCGTCCGAGGAAGGAAGGGTGGAATTCGAAATCCTGGGTTAATCTTCTCGTTTATCTGTTTAATCTGTGTTTACTTCATTTTGTTATGTTATTTCATTTTTATTCTTTTTGAATCAAAACCCCCAATTTTTTTCTTGTTTTATTGTGTTCGAATTGAACGATGCAATTCGTTGGGAAACGACCCAGGTTACATTATACTGCGAATCCTTTTCTAATCTGGTTATTTTGGGAGATTACGGCAAATCTCTGTCAGGCACACATCTCCTAACTACTTGGTCACTACAAAATTTCCACAGATGATAAGGGTTATCCCAAACATAATATTTAGACTCACTCTTTAATTTAAGGGTTTAGGCCCTAGTGGAATCTATAGGCAAAACACCAGCTACCAAGTAGTTAACCAGATCAGCATACCATGGAAGCTTACCTTGCAGCTGTAGAAGCTGCTCATCAGGGAAATCATCCCGAATAGAAGAGGGTGAGAGGGAGAATGAGTGATGCGACTCAAGTAGTCAGCTACCCAGTTTTGTGCTTCACTTCTGTCTCGAATCTCAACATCGAACTCTTGGAGCAATAACATCCACCGGATGAGTCGTGCCTTAGCATCTGTCTTTTTCAAAAGAAACTTGAAAGCAACATGGTCAGAGAAAACAATTACTCTACTTGCTAGCAGATATGACCTAAACTTATCAAAAGCAAATACAATAGCCAACAACTCCTTCTCAGTAGTGGCGTAATTGGACTGGGCAGGATCCAAAGTCTTGGAGGCATATGCAATCACATAAGATGCTCTTTCAACTCACTGTGCCAAGATAGCACCAACCGCATAGTTGGAAGCATCACACATCAACTCGAAGGGGAGGCACCAATCAGGGGCTTGGATCACTGGGGCTGTAGTCAGGCAACGCTTCAAATGATTGAAGGCCGCCTTGCAAGCATCATCAAATACAAAGTCAGTGTCCTTATGCAGAAGGTTGGACAAGGGTCGGGCAATCTTGCTGAAATCCTGAATGAAACGCCGATAGAAACCTGCATGACCAAGAAAAGAGCGAACTTCCCACACAGATGCGGGGTAAGGCAAAGCAGTAATTACATCTATCTTAGCAGGATCTACCTCAATCCCTTTCCTAGACACTATGTGTCCCAAGACTATACCCGACTCAACCATAAAGTGACACTTCTCATAATTCAGCACAAGATTAGACTCAATTCACCTATGCAAAACTCTAGACAAATTAGCTAAGCATGCATCAAAATCAGACCCATATACAGTGAAATCATCCATAAAAACCTCCATGCAGTCCTCTAGAAACTCGAGAAAATGCTTACCATACAACGCGAAAAGTGCCAGTCCGTTGCAAAGGCCAAAAGGCATCCTTCGGTAGGCATATGTTCCAAAGGGGCATGTGAAGGTCGTCTTCTCCTGATCCTCAGGAGCAATATGGATCTGGAAGTATCCAGAGTAGCCATCCAAGAAGCAGTAGTGAGACTTACGAGTCAATCGCTCTAACATCTGATCAATGAAAGGTAGAGGGTAATGATCCTTGCGAGTGGCTTGGTTGAGTCTCCTATAGTCGATGCAAACTCTCCAACTATTCTGAACTCGAGTAGGAATGAGCTCATTCTTTTGATTGGCTACCACAGTGACTCTGGATTTCTTAGGAACCACCTGGACCAGGGCTAACCCACGGCTATCGAAATGGGATAGATGATACCGGCTTGTAGAAGCTTAGTGACCTCCTTCTTCACCACATCAAGGATAAGAGGATTAAGGCGTCTCGGGGTTGCCTCACCGGCTTAGAGTCCTCTTCCAACAAGTCGATGCATACACATGGAAGGGCTAATGCCAACGATGTCGGCTAATGTCCACCCAATGGCTTTCTTGTTCGCCCTCAATAGGCTTAGCAGCTTATCTTCTTGGTCAGGAAGAAGATTATTTGCCACAATAACTGGCAACTACTCATCCACCTCCAGAAATGCATACTTCAGGTGATCTGGAAGGGATTTCAACTCAAGCTTAGGTGGTTGCTCAGTGGAGGGAAGAAGCTTGGGTGGTTGTTGCAACAACTCGATGTCATCACACTTTGGAAATGCGAAATCACATTCAAAGAAATAGAAGAAGCTGCGTCTATACAGCTCAATGTTAACATCGAGAATCAAGCTCATCAAAATCGAATCGGGATGCACATTAGGATCGGGATGAAGGTCAAACTCGAATCAATATCGAATCCACATGTAATGTAGAATCACCAAGCAAGTCGGAATCACCAAATAATGCAGCATTAAGCAAATCGGTGCAAACGAGCACCATTCATTATTAGCACATGCACAAATGGGAGAATCACTCTCAGATGCAAAATCAGGATGATCAGCACACCAATCAGCAATAACATCATCCATAGCATCATCAATCACATCAATGCAGAAAACAGAATGTTCTTCCCTAGGAATTTTCATGGCATCAAAGATATTGAAATTCACAAATATATCACCAAACTCCATGGAAAGAGTACCAGAATGCACATCTATCTTAGTCCTAGCTGTTTTCATGAAAGGCCTCCCTAGAATAATAGGTGATCTACTACTGGGAGACTCATCCTCCATATCTAAGATGTAAAAATCAGCAGGAAATATCGGTTCATTGACCTTGACTAATACATCCTCAACTAAACCGAAGGATGAACATTACTCCTATTAGCTATTTGAACAACAACACCGTAGGACGTAAAGGACCAAGACCAAGAGATTTATAAATAGATGCGGAGCATGACATTAATAGAAGCACCTAAATCTAGCATGCAATCATCAAATCTATAGTTACCAAAACAACAAGGGATAGAAAATGTCCCTGGATCCTTGCACTTGTGAGGCATTGTAAATTTGGATGAGTCCGATACATTCTGGTTCAAACTCACGCGTTCACTCCCCTTCGTCGCCTCTTGTTGGTGCACAACTCCTTCGAAACTTGGCATATTTAGGAATTTGTTTGATTTGCATCTAAGAGAGGAATGTTGATCTCTACTCTTCTGAATGTCTCAAGTATATCCTTCTCTTGTTCTTTTCGCCAACTTCTTGGATTGAAGCTGCTCTACGAGGGAAAGGAAGAGGAATGGGGATGTCTTCCTCTACACCTTGCCGCCGCCTTTTTATTTTTAGAGTCAATCTTCACATTTTCTGACTCTCTTTCTAATATGGAAGTCACATCTGCAGCTGGTTTAGGTTCCTCCAATTGCTTGCCAGAACGAAGGGAGATAGCACTCACATTCCCCTTAGGATTAGGAATTATTTGTGAAGGAAGAGTGTTGGATCCCTGAGGTTGAAGCTGGTTCAATGATGTTGCCAACTGCCCAATCTGTGTTTGTAAACTCTGAATGGAAGTGTCAGTTTACTGTTGGAACTGCATATTGGCTGTAACAAATTGCTTTATCATATCTTCAAGTGAGGAACCACCACTACCACTACTACTAGCCTGCTGTTGTGCTGCATGTGGAGGTGCACATATGGCTGGTCGAGGAGGTGGTGCTGGCAAAGGCAAAGGAGGTGCAAATTGCTGTTGGAAATTCTGTGGTCTGTACTGTCTCTGTTGGTAATTCCCAGAATTCTGCTGATATTGGTTATTCTGGTTCCAACGGAAATTAGGGTGATTTCTCCAACCAGGATTGTAGGTATTGGAGAAGGCATTATTCTGCTGCAGTATCGTGGCTTTCTGGAAAAGCACCCACTGAAGCTGCGCGGTCTTGATAAGTAGGATCATGCAAGGTAGGGCAAGAGTCGAGTAGAATGGTAAGGGTGGAAACAGAACCCACATGAGTAGCCAATCGAGGAGGAGAAGATTTGTATGTACGTGTCACTACTGTTTTTGCCTCACCGAGGAGGTCGATCATCAAGTCTATTCTCTAATCTCGAGAATCGTCGGGTGGAGGTGTTTGCACATGGTAAACAGGAGTACTATTGGCCCTGGTGCCAAATTCTTTGAGAGTTGGATTGTCATCTCGGATATCAATTCTCGGGCATCTTCGGGTGTCTTGTTACGTAGAGCCCCACCGCTAGAAGCATCCACCGAACCTTTGTCTACGGTAGCGAGACCATCATAGAAATGGGTAATCAAGAGTTGCTCGGTGATCGGTGGTGTGGACGGCTTGCACATAACCTTTTGAACCTCTCCCAAGTACTCATGCAAAGTCTCCCCATGGCTGTTTAATGTTGGCAATTTCTTTCTTGATCGCGGTTGCTCTTGAGGCGGGTAATATTTCTCCATAAATAACCTCTGAACATCAGTCTAGCTCCCAATAGATGAAAATTTGAAGGTACAACAACCGAATCTTTGGCTCCACCTTCCAATGAGAAAGGAAAATCTCTCGGCTTGATTTGATCTTCATCAATGGCATGTGGTTTCATTTTGCTGCACACTAGATGGAATTCCTTCAATGCTTAATGGCACACTCACCTGAAAGACCATGAAACTTAGGCAACAAGTGTATTAGACCAGATTTAAGCTCAAAGTTAGCAGCAAGGACAGGATATTGAATGCACAAAGGTTGATAATTAACATCATGTTCATTCAATTCCTTTAAAGTAGGCCGATTTTCCTGTTCTTCTGCCATAATTTCTGAGTTAGGAAAATTGCTACTAGAATCGTGAAAACAACAAGACTATCGAAATACTATCGAAAGATCAATAGAATGAACACAATCGAATGGTCGGACTTAAGTTCAATGTCCAATTCGGTATTAATCCCACGACTTAGCCTAACAACTCTTCTAGCGGTAAGAATTGTTCTTTCTATTTCAGGATCAAATGACAAGTCTTCTGGATTGATAGTGCTCCTAGTACTCATGCAGCATAATCACAAGGCAGAATTTGTAGAAAATCAGAATTACGAAAATGCCACCAGCCAATCAGAATTACGAAAATGCCACTAAAACTGGTAAAAAGGAGAAAAACACTAAGACACACAAAAGCAAACACAAAAACAAAAACCTATGGTAGAAATTGACCTAAACAAGTCCAGAAACACTATCAAATGATTTTTAAAAATTTTGGGACTTGGACAGGGTAACTCGTAGACCATTGGGGAACCCAAAAATGGAATTAAAAAACTTCAAAAATTGAAAAAGTGGTCTAAACGATGGAATTTGGCAAAACGGAGCTTAGCACATGGAAAATCAAAGATTTTCGATGTGTCATGTGAGATAGGCCATTTTCTATCACTGTACCAAATTTCAGCCCATTCAGAGATACTCCGAAAAAAACTGACTAGTAGAAATCAAAAAATCAAAACTTAAAACAGCGAAAAAGTGGTCTAAACGTTGGAATTTGGGGAAAATAGGGTATACCTCACTCCCTACTTGGGAGTGACTCTTTCTTAGAATGCCCAATTCCTTGTGAATAAGACTTGGTTTGAGTGATCTGGGTCAGAAAAATTTATGTCCAGCCACCCGAACCACCTAAACGACGCTATTTACACACTCTTGTTACTAATCAAACCGATGCAAATTCCCAGCGGCGGCGCATATATTTTGACAGAGAGATTTGCCGTAATCTCCCAAAATAACCAGATTAGAAAAGGATTTGCGTATAATGTAACCTAGGTCGTTTCCCAACGAATTCGCATGATCGGTTTAATTTGAAGCAGCAATAAAACGAAAGCTTGATAAAATCAAGGGTTTTTGATTTAGAAGAGACTGAAAACGGAAATATGAAGAAACAAAATGAAATAACACAGATTAAACAGAAAACGAGAGGATTAAAGAATTAACCCAGGATTCGGATTCCACCACTTCGCTTCCTCGGACGAAAAGCATTTATAACCGAACTCGTGATCGACTCTGGACAAACCGAAATCTCTGCGTTTGTCCAGAAATTCCCTCAATTGAACAATCATTCAGAATTTGTTCGAATCAGTGGCGCACCTCTGTACGATCGCACAGTGATACTTTAACCTAGTCCGAACTACGTCCTTGGGAAATGTCGATCTGGGTTTTTAATCAAAAACCCAATCCAAATCCAAAAATCGAATCCGATTAAAGAATGCGAAAACGAGTTAGACGGTTCCGATTAAGCGCGAATCCTCCGGATAGTGGATGGAATCCTCATCGTTGGGTTAATCTCAGAAATTTAGCCGAACATAATTAAGAAAGACGAAAAAAGATGAAGAACGCGAAGAATAAGAAGAACATTGCGAGAGAATTTGAAAACTACTATTTTGATCCACTGAAATCTAAAAACGTGAACGAGAATGTGTTTGTGGCTGCTGCCTCACTTGACCTAAAATGGCAAAACAAAATGGGGCTCCAATCCACAATTCAGGCCCAAAATGGAAAATAAAATAAAAAGGGCTTTAATTACAAAATTTGAGCCCAAAAATACATATGACTTCGGCTCCAAAATCGACCACCCTCTTGTCCGAATTTGCTCTTCATGTCTTCATAACAATTGTAGCTCTCTGAATCATCTGAAATATGAGACAAAAATGAGGCAAATCCGATGTCTCGTTCAAGAGTTATGGTAAAAATGGTGAAGCAATGAAAAACTAGAATTTATTATTAAATAATGGCTAAAATATAATAAAAGGCCCAAGGCCCAAATAAGTATAAAAGCCATTATTTATTAGCTAAAGAGTCCTAAATTATAAATCAAGAGACAAAAAGTAGTGTATGAAATATTCAATTATCAAGTGGTTATCAATGATAACTGCTACAAAGTTCAGCACAATGTTGCAGTTATGAATAAACCACTTCATAAACCCCGACAATATGCCTCGTTCGTCATGATATTTTGTAGTGGTTAAGAAACCACTACAAATAGACTGATATTTGAGATTCTATAGCGGTTATTGGGAACAACCGCTATAAATTTAATTTTTTGGAAAAAAAATTCCAAACTAATTAGTTTTTTAGTCAAACTAATTAGTTTGGTGAAAAAAAAATCTCAAGTAATTTAATTAGCTTTTTAAATTTTTCCAAAAAAGTCGGGAGTAATAAATTAAGAATAATAAGTTTACTGAAAATAGTCCAACATGCCCGAAAGATTCGGATTTAGTATAGCTGCAGATCTCCTATGAAAAACTCACTGATTTATTTTGATCAGAGATATTTTCATGAGAGAAAGGTGGCTATATTGAAACCCAATCTTCGGTCGCATGTTGGACTATCTTCAAAAGAGTAGAAGTCTTCACGTCAAAGAAATAATTAAATCTGGATTGTCATTGAAGGAACCGCCTCGGCTTCAAAGATGAGAGAGGCAAATATCTGCAGCTCTCATCTCCCAAGATAAGAGCTGCAGATATCTGCATGTCTTCGACTGCCAAGCCGAGAAAGTTCGTTCAGTGACAATGCAGATTTAGTAATTTCTAAATGTTTATAATTGATGTACGAACATAGTCACCTATATATAGCTTAAATATTTTAAGCGGTTAAGGTAAAAACCGCTACAAAATTATTGGATTTGACGCGGTCAAAACGTCGCTTTACTTTGATCGCAACAAAACTGTGTTGTTTCGTTTTTTTTTTGTAGTGGTTCTTTTCATGTAATTGCTATAAAATCACCAGGACAAAATTCACGCCATTACATGTTGGAAATTATGCCCTAGGGGCAAGTCATTGTTCTCCATTAAGTTATCACTTCATACGCATGTTTATGGTGATAACTATATCCCTGGATATATCTTATAGATTATCCTAAATGTCCACAGTCGGTCATCTACGCGGGAGCGAAGATGAGTTAAGACGATATGACTTTGATAAGGTATGGAGATACGAATCAAAGTCATGGGCACTTGTAAGAGTACAAGGTCTTTGGACCGACCCACTATGAGAAAAGCTGCATGGATCTAGTCATAAGCTTATCTCATGTATAACCGCGTCACGACGCCCTATGACTGAGATCATCATGGATTCCTACATGATGAGTCATCGACCTTTGACCTAGTCAAAAGTCACCTTTGACCGGGTGATGATAAAGGCTAGGATCGGGATCAGTGGTTTTCATGCGGAGGGATGTGAATGGTCAAGATGGAATTTGTCCCTCACATTTGTAGAGAGATAATCTTTGGGCCCCTCGATGAGTGAGTCTAAGAAATGTACGGCCGTCTTGTGATGGAAAGGAGTTTCCATTTCACTTATTAGACTAACTCGAGAATCGAGAAAGTAATGGTTAAGAAAAGGAAGTTGACATTCTCCATGCCTCATCCTTGACCAAATTATCGCGTGACAAAAGGGACGTGACATGGTTTGTACGATAGGTGTATCGTGTCATCGATCCCCATGTGAGTTGGGTAGTCGCAATGTCTTGCTAGAGGCCGCTTGCGATTTGTGGGCTGACACAGTGTTGGCCCACTGCCAATCTCATATGGGCCTGCAGGGTCGCACACAAGAATAATCCAACACGGGTAAAAGTGTCGGGTTCATTGAATCTCGGATTAATCGAGATTAATGAATGCGAGTTTAATGCAGGGTAAATATATATATATATATATATTTAAATTCGAAAATAATATAATGATATTATTTAATTGAGATTAAAATATTATTATTATATTATTTGTTTTATGTTTAATTTATTTGATAAATTAAATATCTAAAACAAAGCGAGATATTGTATCTCATTTAATTTTCGAATAAAAATATTATTGTCTATTTAATTTAAATTGAGATATTAGTATCTCAGATTTAAATAAATAGATAGATATCATTTCTCGGATTTAATTTATTGAGATAAATTAAATCGGAAGGCTTTAAATTTGGATTAAATAAATAGGTTGGATTAAATCTATCGGATAGACTTAATTAACTATTTTTTAATCTAGATTTGAATTCGAAATTTCAGATCGGTTTTTAATTCGATTAAATAAATATTATTATATTAGATCTATCGGATAGATTTAATTAATATATATTTAATCCAGATCTAAAGTTTGTATTCAAAAGTTAATACGATTAATTTTGTATTAAATACGCCGAACGGGTTTTAGAAACCTACGGGACTTTCGGTCGAGCGTATACCGAAAAGCCGCGAGAAACCCTAGAGTGAAAACAGAGAGAGACGCAAAGAGGCGCTAGCACGCCGCCATAGCCGTGAACGAGGATTGTTCGTGTGGATACCGATGAGAGGAAGAGGATTCTAAGAGTCGTCTTCTGCTGATCGAAAAGGTAGCCCACCTGTTCAACGAAGTAGAAACCACGAACGAGTTCTTAAAAGGTAATATCCGGATTCCCTAGCCTTGATTTAAACGCGCCTGAGTGATCCTCGGGACGGGATTCGTAGAAATTTTAATCCGCTGCGTTGTACGGATCCCTACATTACACTCCAATTACTGGCGCATATTTGTAGCTGTTATTCCTAATAACCGCTACAAATTCAACGCCACAAACATTCGCGCCATTACGTGCCAAGCTGGCGCCACATTTGTAGCGGTTTATTTTACACTAACTGCTATAAAAATCATTACAAACAAGCCCACGCTTTGGCGCCAATGCGACCGCTACGAATTGGTTGCGATTTTTGATTAAACCGCTAAAAATTCATGATGTTGTAGCGGTTATTTACGACCGCAACAGGTAAACCACGACAAATAAATTGTTTTTTTTGGGGTAATGTATTAACCTTCCCACTAGACGCTCTTATAAAATCATTAACATCATCATACAAGCTGTTTGGGCTTCAATTGCAACACCAAATAGTAATAGATTATCAACAAACACCAAATGAAACACACTAGGCTCTGACTTGGAGACATGCACAGATTTCCAACTACCATTCTCAACGACATCACAAATCAAATGAGATAGCTTATCCATACATAAAACAAATAGCAAAGGGGATAAAGGGTCTCCTTGTCTAAGTCCCCTCTTAGGGCTAAAAAATTCAGTAGGAGAACTGTTCCACAAAACATTATACGAGATTGAAGAAACACAATTGATAATAAAATCAATGACAAGGAAGCTAATTTCAGCAAGTCAATAACAGGAAAATTATTTAGTACAGAGAGCCATAGGATCTTGTAAAATAGGATAGAAGCGGCTATTAAAATGCCTCAGGACCAGCCCTTTCAGCTCCTCCTCCTTATCCACCCATTCCCCATTCTCATCTCTTAGCATTACAATTCTATTCCTCCTCTTGTGCATTTTCGTCTTTAGATGATAGTAGCGAGTATTCCTGTCCCCTTTAGAAATCTATTCACTCGTAGACTTTTGAAATCATTTTATTTCTTCAAGTTTCAAAAGTCTCTCCATTTCCTCCTGCAATTCCATCTCCAGGTAGCATAAATAATCAAAATGGGGATATCCATTAGAATTCTGGATTCCATTAAGCCTATTTAGCATATTTTGTTTCTGTCATTCAATCAATCCAAAAACCTCTATTCCAAGATACAAGCAACTTTTAGAGCTGATCTAGAGAACAATCAATATTCTCATCATGATTGATCCACATTGCTTCGAATCTAAAAGGACGATTCCTAATTCAAGAATGAATATTAACGTTATACTCTAGACATATGTGAAAGTGGAGCTTAATCACCAAGAGGGGGTGAATTGGGGATTACAAAAACTTTTCGGATTACTCTGTTTTTGTACACTAAAAATAAAGCTGAACAGAGCACAAGGAAGAAGAGCTAGAGACATGAAATTTATCTTGGTTCTATCTAATCTCTTGACCTACGTCCAGTCCCCAGACACTCTGGGATTTCACTATATCAATTGATTACAACTCTGTAACTCAAGAGTAATTCTCTCACTAGAACTTACTCCCCCTTACAAGTTGCAATCAATAACCCAATCTCCAAGTCCCCTAACTTGAGAATCTCACAATAAATGATTTACAATAAATGAACTCTCTCTAAGAGTGAATAAATATGAACACTAAAGTACAAATTGTATCAACAGATACTTTGCTCAAGAAAACTTAAAGAGTAGTTGACAACTTGATGACTTTCGTTTTCTAACAGATTGGTTGTTGAGAAGAATTGAATGCAGCTCTATTTATACTAAGAGAGCATTAAATGACCGTTGTAATCTTCAATATAACCGTTGCCTTCATTAGACAAGGATTAGGTTAAGCTTTGGTCTTCTTCTCTCACTACACTTTGCTTAATCCAGTTGCACAGATCTTTGTGTTTGACTTCTTGACTTTTAATCCGTTGGAAGAGCAGCTACTGGATGTGGAAAGGAAACATTAATCCCTTTGCAGCGTGTGTAGAATGATTGTCTAAAAGGATGCAAGTTTTCGAACTTTGCATTTAATGTCGACATCACTTTTTGCTTTTGCTCAAACCTTCATTTAATATCCTTTAAATGATCTGAAACTCACTAACAAAGTGGTTAAACATAGCTAGGAATATTAATGAATGATGATAGGAAGTATTAAGATCAAACAAGAAGGTTTCACAAATTCGTCAGATGTGAATTTCAAACTTTGCAATGCAAACTCGAGTTTGTTTTTTCGAACTCGATTTTTCAACCGTGCACTTAAGCAAAACTCGAGTTTCAATAACCAAACTCGAGTTTCCTCCTTCTAGAGAGGAAAGTCGCGATTTGAGCTTTGGAACACATTTTTGAATGAAACTCAAAACTCGAGTTTCCAAAACAAAACTCGAGTTTTGGACTTTGAACATGAAGTATGAATTTTAGTCCAAAACATCAAAAGCTGGAGTTTTCATCCAAAACTGGAGTTTTCAAATCATTGAAAAAATGCAATGCTCTCGGGTTGGCCAAACCTCGAGTTTTCATTTAAGTATGAAAACTTTGAGAAATCTATGCCAACTCAAAACTTGAGCTTTCTATGAAGACTCGAGTTTTCAAACCGAGTAAAAACACGAAAGCTCTACGCAAGGGAAAACTCGAGTTTCCAAATCAAAACTCGAGTTTTCTCACATCTTTGAGAAAACTTAGAAAACTCATGGAAAGTGAAATCCTAGAGTTTTAAGTCCAAGCCGAGTTTGCACATGTTCAAAATATTGGAGACTCTCAGTATGGAGCAAAACCTCGAGTTTTTGGAGAAAACCTCGAGGTTTGGTAGAACATGGTCAATCGTGTCTTGCTACCAAAAAGCAAAACCTCAAGGTTTTGATGAAAACCTCGAGGTTTAGTGGTGCATAGCCAAGGACAGAAAGCTTCAGAGAAATGAAACCTCGAGTATTCAGGGAAACCTCGAGGTTTGGATGAGACAGAAAGATGATTAATCTGAAAGACAGTAAAACCTCGTGCTGATGGGTCAAAAGTTCATAGAACACCTATGACGTCCAGGTTGGTATTTTTCATCAAACCTCGAGGTTTGGCGTGAAACCTCGAGGTTTGCTATCGTCTATATATATGCATACACTGTTCATGTTCTTCAAACCTCGACCTAAACCTCTAGGTTTTGCTCTCTCTCTCGTCACCCACTCTCTGAATCTCCCATTTTCGACCAAATCCTTCCTTCTAAACCCTCAAATGGCCTCAAAATCAAAATCCCAAGCTATTTCTACTTCTGATTCCAGTTAGGAAGAAACGAAATCATGGTCTCCTCCTCCTCCTCCTCCTCCTCGTCAACCAGAACAAACACCCCCTTCTTCTGGTCACCCAGTAAGGGTCAAGACTCGCTCCACTCGCCTCCGTTATGGTATAGACAAATCTATTAGAGGTGTTCAGGGTGAGATTGCTGACGAACAATCACCATCGAAGGGAAGAAAGGAAACCAAGGGTCCAAGGAAAGAGGTCTCCTTCAAGGAACCTACCAAGGAACCTGCCGAGGGTCCCTCAAAGAAGAGGAAAGAGCCTGAACCCAAAGGAAAAGGGAAAGGGAAAGTTTCTGCCTTTGGAACAGAGCCTACTGGAAAGGATCAATCGAAGAAAACAGGAACTTCCAAATCCACTAAGTCTCCGACTAAGGCAAGAACAAAGAGGGCCCCATTTCCTAAGTCCCAACAATCATCAAGGGGTCAGTCATCCTCTCATAATCCTCACCCTCAACAAGAAGAGGAAGAAGATATGCCTCCTGTCATGGAAAATGCGATATCAGACATATACAAGAATATCTCTCCACCAAATGGATTTGTCACTACCCCTCGTCGCTCTTCCCAAAGACGACAATGAAAAATTCGGGAAGCATATCTTCATCGTCTCTTTTGTCCTGTGGTTGTTATTGATTTGAAGGCATTTCAGAAAGAATGTCACTTTGACTTATCACCTTGGTTGAAACAATACGAGTCCTTCATTTCCATATCTGCTCCTTATACTCCAAACATAGTTCGATTGTTTTATTACAAGATGGAGTATAACAATGAATTGGGCGATTATGGCGAAGTGATTGAGGAGAGGGACACTACCACTATTAGGAATGTCACATTTACACTGTCAGCTGCCATCTTGAACAAAATTCTAAGAATTGACAATCCTCCGTCTTCCTCGAGTTTTTTTTTACGGTAACCGGGAAGTTTTTGAAACACTTAGGCCGATGTGCCTTTCCCCTCCGTATCGCAACTCAGACTCACATTCAGACCAAGCTTCATGCCTGCTGAGAATCGTGTCCTATGGCATGTCTACTCTAGGAACTTCATTCCTAAAGGCGGCAATTGGACTCACTTCACTCAGAATTACTACAGACCATTTACTGCTTTTGTGAGGAAAGTTCCCTTCAACCTTGGTCACTGGCTCCTCAAAGGGATGATTGAATTCAGCTTTGCCAAGAGGCAGTTATCTCACATTCCATATCCCTCATTGGTGTCTGTCATTCTCTTCTACCACAAGATGTGGTATGTGGGTGCCCCCGACACACTTGAGTATCCCCCTTCTTTGGGAAAACACGGATGAATTTGATGAAGATCAAGTTTGGGGAAGAAGGCTCGCTCAATCTCGAGGCTCCTTCAAGATCGCATCCGCTCACAAGCTCAAGAGGCCCAGTCAGCACCTCCACTTCGAAGAACTATCTCCCCAAGAAGGCTCAACGACCACATTCAAGCTGCTTCCAACTGATCTCCAACGGTCGAATGCTCGCAACGGTCGAAACACAAATACCTATAAATTGCGAAGTCTTCAAACCGAAAGAACTAACGATGGAAAAATAACTTGACGAATCCAATGAAATGATCTTACTACTTCACCGTCGATAGTTCAATTGCTCATACACTCTCTGATTCTCAATGTCTATATAGTCTACTGTAAAGAGTGAGGTGATCGATTATGTACTTCAGTGTGTTAGTTATGATTAGTTTTGATGATGTCTTATATATAGATGACATTATTAAAAGCAAAAAGATTAAGTATTATATTGAGTAATATAGTTATCTCATACATTGACTAATTACTATGTTTAATGTAGATTAGTCCAAGTTGAATCATGCGAGAATAATCAAGAAGGAGATAAGGGATTAATGGAAAGAAGAACTTGCGAGAGGTTGTCAAGGAAGCAAGATGTTATCAATAGATTTTGGAGGATAACCAAGAAGAAGAGAAGAGACTAGTGAAAGATGTTATCAAAAGAACTTGCACAATAGAATAGGAATATCAACATTCAAGTTCTTGTGATACTGGAAGTCTCTATGATAAGCGAAGTTGGAATGAAGCTTCATCACTTTCTGAATATTGAAGAATGTAGAAGCTATAAAGAATGATGAGCCCAAGTTAAATGAAGAAGAATGATCAAGTTGGGAGATGGAAGAAGGAATAACTTGATGAATGGAATGAAGATATCATTATTCAAGTTCTAGAAGTCTCCACGATCAAATGGAAGTTGGAATGGCTCAATTCGGAGTTAAAGTCAGCAAAAATCAGCTTCAGGATGAGAAAACTCGAGTTTCCTACTTCGCCACAATGATTTGCTCCTCTGGTACAAGAAAACTCGAGTTAAGAACTCAAAACTCGAGTTTAGGACTCAAAACTCGAGTTTAGGACTCAAAACTCGAGTTCAGGAATCAAAACTCGAGTTTGTAGTGTCTTCAGCACCTTTGGCGTCTCTGGACTAGGAAAACTCAGTTTACAAGTGAAAACTCGAGTTTACAAGTGAAAACTCGAGTTTCCAAGTGAAAACTCGAGTTTCTGGCGTTGATCGAAGCACCTCTACTACTCGTTTCACGTTCGGTATGGGCGACGTCTGGTAATTCGATGATATCTCCTAAACCAGAAATCGGATTGAGGTAAAATCAGTGGAATATGAAACTAGACTCCCAATGCATCATTTTGATATAAAATTCAAGCCCAAATAAGTTCAGATCAAGGAGCTATAAATTGTTGAAGTTGACAGTGAAATCCACGCCACACAGCAAACCAAGCTTCAATGTTTTGAGTGTATCTCACAAACTACAAATCTGATTGAGCTGAAATTGGTGGCATATTAAAATAGACTCAAAGGGCTTTTCATCAAGGTTAAACAGACCAAAATGGAGTTCAAAACAGGGAGATATGGCACTCAAAAGTTGACAGTTATTTTCAAGAAAGCTCAACAAAGTCAAAACTCGAGTTTGTAAGTACAAAACTCGAGTTTTTGGGTTACAAAGAGCAGCGAACTTCAGAGCATCTTCCAAACTCGAGTTTGTGAAACCAAAACTTGAGTTTTGATCAGACAGAGAGCAATCTGGAGTAACACAACCTCAAAACTCGAGTTTTGCAAATGAAAACTCGAGTTTTCATCTCAGATTCAGAAAATCACCATTTCGAAAATCCTGATTCTTCTGATAAACATCCAGATGATTACCCAAATGATTTATAACACTTCTTAACATCATTTATATCATTTGTGTACATGTTTCAGATGATAAAAGGTTGTTAAAATGAATATCAAGAGTAAAGTAAATGCTGATGTCATAGCTGGTTCAGAAAACGAAGTTCTAACGGCTAGTTCCATCTGAGTCTAACGTCTATATTTCTTTATCCAACAGTCATTAAATCTTCAAACGGTCATATATTGATCTCTACCTATAAAAGAGGACAGATTCAAGCAGAAAAATGCAGAGACACAAGATTACATCTTCAACATGCTGATACTCTGTTTTTCATAACATTTACTCTCTGTTTTCAATACTTATATAGCTTATCTTTGAGAGTGAAATGATTTGTATTGTGCTTCAGTGTTTATTCATTTACTTCTGAGAGAGAGAAGATTCATTGTAAACTTCTTATCATACTATCTGAGAGTTACTCAAGATTGGGTGATCTTGAGTGGGAAACACATTATGTTGATTACAGCTTGTACGGGGAGTGAATCCTAGTGAGAGGATTACTTCGAGTACAGAGTGTGTAATCAAGCAAGTGTATTGATTACAGTTTGTAAGGGGAGTGAATCCTAGTGAGAGGATTACTCCAAGTACGAACGTGTAATCAAATTGAAAGAAGATAGTGGATTGAAAATCTCAAGTGGAGCTTGAGGACCTGGACGTAGGTCAAGGATTGGGCCGAACCAAGATAAATCAGTTTGCATATTCTCTTCCCTTATCTCTTATATTTCCAACATATATATTTGAATGTGCATATATATTTGAATGACTGATTATCACTTTATAAATTACTTCTGTCATTTAAACTGCTTTTAGTAAGTTGCGAAAAGTTTTTCAAAGTAACTAAAGTTTTATTAAACACCCAATTCACCTCCCTCTTGGGTAATAGCTAGGTTTTTCACAGTGATTATAATTCATCTACTCTGTGAGAGAGCTTTTATCATTTATTTTCATTCAGTCAAATCTCAAGATAGAGGTATCTTGAGTGTGGGTATACAATTACAACTTGTAAGGGGGAGTGGAGTCTGAGAGTGAGTAGACTATCCTTCGTTTACAGAGTGTATGATTGTATCCTTATAGTGTGTAAGGGAGAGTATCTCGGTAAGAGATTGTAAAGGCTGCACAAGTTCCCGAGTAAACTTGTGAAGTTGTAAAGGCTTTTCTCTTGTGCCCGATTAAACAAGACGAGAGTGGATTGAAAATCTCAAGTGGAGCTTGGGGACTGGACGTAGGTCAAGGATTGGGCCGAACCAGTATAAATCTTAGTTTGCATATTCTCTTCCCTAAACTCTTACATTTCCAGCATATATGTTTGAATAACTGATTGTTGCTTTATAAACTAATACTATCATTCGAACTACTTTCAGTAAGTTGCGAAAAGATTTTCAAAATTATCTAAATTTTTATCAAATACCCAATTCACCCCCCTCTTGGGTGATAGCCGATTCTTCAAGCTCATTTTGACTGTTAATTCTGCTTTAGCTAGTTCCGACCGGAACACATTTCAACTATCGATTCGGGTTTCGTACCCTGAATTAATTGCTCTTGTGACCCCTCATTTGAAGTTGCATGATGAAACTTGATTACAAAATTCCCATAGATAAAATGAAATTACAAGCTCATATTCGTTTAAACCTAGTTGCACTCAAAGTCGGCTTCCTGAAACTCGTCCTCATCATTAGTCACTTTCTTCCTTTTCTCGTTCGTCTTCTTCTACTGCCGCACCGGGCTTCTACTCTGGCCAGACTGTTTTCATTTACTCTTCTGACCCTGGGTTTCTATCACATATTGCTTTAACTTTCCTTCTCGGTCATAGCATTGGTCCGTAGTGTGCCCTGGGTCGTCATGAAATGCACAATACTAGGATTGATCGCCCTTGGTTGGTTATAGGAAGGTCGGGGTCATTCTAGTTTCTTCATCTCGGTTAGAGCTACCTCCTTCCAAACTTGTGCTCGAGATATGTTCAACAGAGTATACTGCCCATATTTTTCCCTAGTATCACTCCTTTCCCCCTGATATTTGCTATCCAGATTACGCCCCTGGGATTCTTGCATCTGATGACCATGTTCCTCCTTTCCCTTTGACGACCTTCCAGATTGTTCTTTTTCCTTTGACAGCGGGCTCTTCCCTCTTTCTTTCGTCGTCGCATTGGCGAGTTCCACTTGCTCTAGTTCCAAGTTTTTTTCGCTCGTTCCCCAAAAGCCTCCAAGTCGTCAACGCGCTCCTTAATGAGTGATCTGGCCAGCCATGATGAAGAATCTAAGCGGCTACAAGGAGATGCACATGCACACTTTCTTTTAATTCCTGTAGTTGCAATGCGGCATCTCTGAAGCGGTTCAAGTACTTTTGGAGAGCTTCTCCTGGCCCCTATTTAATCTTGCTCAGAGTAAACTCGGATTTAGGCTGTTTCTTGCTCGTCGTAAAATTTAGCAGGAACTTGTTTCTAAGATCTTCAAAATTGTAAATCAACTACGCAATCAATGTGTGGAACCATGTCTGCACTGCACCTCATAAGGTCATAGCAAATAACCAGGATATGATGGGCTCCTCGAATTGCCTTACATACATCCGTAAGTCGAACGTATTGATGTGAGCTTGCGGATTCTAAGTTCCATCGTATGTTGGCAAATCGGCCAAGTTGAAGTTCTTTGTGTATAGAGCATCTGCAATCACATTTGAGAACGGACTGCTGTTATTTTCTCCTCTACTGTTTTTCTTTTGTACTTTCCAGGTATGCTCTTGGCTGTTAGTGGTGCATTTTTGTTTGACATGACCGTATCCCAAACAGGCTTAGCTTGCTTGTTCGTTTGATCTGGACCCTGGGCTTGTTGAGCCCGTGCCTGATCTCGGTTGATCAAATCCTTTCCCTCATTATCATTCTTAGGTCCTTTGACATTAACTTTGACAGAAACTGAAGGAGTGCTGAGATCATCCTGGTTTTTATCTCATCTTAAGCTATCAGCTTTCTCAATTCGTTTAAGGTGCTCCTCAAGCAACCTTAGTCTTTGACTCTCTATTAGCCAAGTGTCCTCTGTAACAGTTCGCGCAAAGGATGTAGTGTTAACTCAAGTGTGCTTGGCTTTCACCCCGGTTCCTGTCACGCTCTGGTTCCTCTACTCGTCCAAGACGTTCTTCCAGGAACTATATCTTTCACCTCTCACAGTCGGCCTCGTCCCTCATTAAACAAATATCTTCCTATCTTTGGAGACGATTGTGAAGCTCCATCTCATCCATCCGTCTTAGCATTGAAGCCAGTGATTTTGCAAGAGACGAATGTCTGGATTCTCTATTTGAAACTCGGATGGTGGATCTTACAATGGAACTTGTTGTTGAGTCTGTGTCTGGACTATCTCGTTAGACCCTATTTTGAGGAACCACTAAAAACACTGGGGAAGTTCCAATATTGGCTGTATCCGCCTCAGTCCCCAATATAGCTTGATTCTCTAAATCCTCATATGGATTGTTTGTTCCTGACACTGTTGTGGTTGTCTGTTGGTCGATTTCCTTGATGGCAAGTGAACCAGTCGAACAAGTAATAAAGTGAAAGTAGAGTATCATCCCACAGAGACTGAGGTACCAGGAAGTGACGCTCAAATGCTATAATAGTTGTGTGAAACAAAAAGTAAATCTGATTGGGTTGAGAGGTTTTTGTGGTTACGCTAAATAACAAACAAAATAAACAGAGTATTGTAGTCGTAAGAAGATATCAGTGAGAAGTTAGGCTGAACTTGGAATCATCCTTAAGCATATCAATCCCGTAGTTGCTCTACCCATTGTTATAGCATCTACACTGCACAACTTCTACAATGCTACAGCATAGCTACTAACTACAACGCTATTCGGTTAACCCACCACTATAATCTTTCGAAGCTTCCGCGTCCAATACATATGACACTAACTTTACTCCTTCCATATGCCCATGATAATTTTCTAGTTAGATATGCGTTACAAAACAGGGTGTAATGGTTATGAGCGGTAGACCAGCTTTGCACAAGCCTTCCTAACAATCACTGTTTCTCATAGGCCTAACCTCGACTCCTTGCCAGTAAGCCGAGGCCACAAATCTAGCCCTTAGTTTCTGCTAATCGACTAGTAATTAAATCATTGATAAGTAAACCAAATTTATTGAATTAAGAATTTACAACTGGGTTCATTTAACACTTAAGAAATCATCCTCGTTCAGCCATATGGAAATCAGTTCATGACTGACGAGGGAAACACAAAACAGATAGTAATAGAATGACCCATGATCAAAAGATTAAACAAAAATGAAAGCTTGACGAATTTTCGACGGCGTGGAAGAAGTCATGTCACGTCACTACTCCACGTCTTCTTCTCTCCGTCTTATTGCAGGGAAGGATGCTGGGTTATCCTGGAGTTCTCGCTCCTTGGGAATTCCCTCTCTCTTCTTTTGAGTCTGGCCGAATGTGAGTTGACTCTCTATGACTCGACCTCCTCTTAGGGTTGTCTTGTTGTTTTCTTATATAATCAGACTTTCTTGCGATGTAAGTTCTAGTTTGTCGGGCCTTTCCGAATCTGTCGACATCCATCATATATCTCTTTCCAATCTTGGTAGATTGATTCTGCTAATCCTATGGGATTCTTCATATCGATCCTCCACATCTTCTATTTTGTTCGATCCGTCATCGAAATCATCTAGATAAAAGATCATAGCATTGCGTCCTTTACTTTGCTATAGCTTTCATTATGCCTTTTATTGCACTTCTATTTTGTTACGTCAAGCAATCTATCTGTCATCCTCGACCTTCATTATTATTCCTGAAATCATCTAGATAAAAGATCAGAAAATATGCCGCATAGCATTGCGTCGTTTACTTTGCTATAGCTTTCATGATGCCTTTTATTGCACTTCGATGTGCTGTTAGAATGCTATAGCATAGTATCAGCTTTGCTAAACGTTCTTCCTTCAAAACCTTGTAATTTTCTCCTTTCTTAGCACATGTTTAGGATGTAAATGGTTTCTATCCTTCAGTTCCCTATATCATGAATTAATGCCTTTTTTCTTAGATTGATTGCAGTTAAGCTTATATTTACCATACAATTCAGTCATAGAATATAAGGAAAACATGGCATAAATTGTGCTCATTAAATACCCCCACACTTGACTTTTTGCACTCCTGGGCAAAATCAGATAAAGCCAACAAAATCTCATAGGCGTAGCACTCTTATCTGTATAACTTGGCTTGCACAATTGCTTTTAGTTCTCATCCCCCTTTTGGCAATCCCACTGCCCAATACCAGCGGCTCATGATGTGTGGTATTTCCTAGATGAAGAAGCCTCAAGAAGCTCTCAAGTCAGTGTTTACTCTCTCTCTCCCAAGGGATTTTAGTTTCTCTCTTGTCAAACGGGCCCAGAAGTTCCACAGCATTGTCAAAGTTCTAAGATTGCTTCCTAGCATCTGAGCTTTCATTCATCCAAAGGACTTCTTGGGTTACAAAGGTGAGGATGGCTATGTTTTTTAGATGAGGAATGATGGTAAATGCTATAGCAAAGCGGGCAGACAAGTCTCTTAGCTTCAGCCGAGTGCTCCTTTTTGAGCCTTGCATTCATTGCTGCTCTTTATTCTAGGTCTTTTCCCTTCTTTTTCTCTTTTTTATAATCTTCTTCTTCTTTTCTTTTCTCTCTTTTTTTTGATAAGCAAACCAAAACAAATTGAACAACAATTCTTTTGCAACATTTTTGTGGGAACACTTTGCTTCATCTTTTTTCACAATTTTCTTCAGGTGTTTCTATCTAACTAGTTCTGCTATAGCATACTCGTGCGGCTCAATGGGGTAGCAAAATAGAGATAATGATAAATGGTTTGTGTTTGGGGATGATGGGTATGACATGAATGCCTTTATCCTATGAACTTCATGCTCAGATGTCAAATAGTATATCAAAGAACTAAGACAAATCAAGGATCATACATGGGCTAGCAGACGTGCACACTAGAATAAAATAATTAGGTTCAAATCAATCCTTCCATTGTGGGTTATTCCCTTTTAGCTTCCTCATTGCCACTTTACCCCACATCAGGTTGGCTAGCACTGTCAATTTCCCAAGCCTATAGGTTCAGTTCCCATAGGCAATCATGCTATGCTCCGTTATACAAACATTCATTCTACTGCTACAAAATTTTGTTCATGCTTTATCATGTGAATTTGGAAAAGAATTTTTTTTAGCTTGTGCAGAAAACTACATGCAGGGTGACTAATATGGCATACGCACATTGAGCAGCAGATTATATCACAAATTAAACAACTAATCCCTTCCCCACACTTGAATGATGCAATGCCCTCATGGCAGCAACCGAAATGAGGCAATTAAAAAATAGCACGTGCATATGGGGCAGCGGGGGTAAAAAGAATAGCACGAGAACAGGATTAAGCATCACATCATTCACAAAATGGCCATGGGGAAAATGTCATTAGCAGATTAGCATAACAAAAGAAACAAACTAGAGTAAAATTAACAAAAGAAAAGCAAAACTACGGGGCAGGAGGAATGGGAGGGACTGGGGCACTGCTGGTCGTATCCTCCTCAACCGAAGAGTCACCCAGGGTGTTGACCACTGGGATCTCGAGTGGGAGTGAGTGAGAGAGAGACGGCTGCCGGAAGATGATGACGGTGGGCTTTAGGTTTTGCCCAAAAGTGCTCCGGAGTGTCTTTAGCTCCTTGTGTATCCGATGAAGATGATGCGAAAAATTTGCATGGAGACCTTGCATCAGTGGCCGGGCGCCAGTAAAGGGGGGCGTGAGTTAAGATGTAGGAACGATTAGAGGAATCTGTGGTGCTGGACACCGATGAGGGTTTAGTGGAGGAAGAGGAGGGAGAGGAGACTGCGGAGGCAATGGGTGGTGACGGCGCTGAGGACGGGTTGTGAATAGCTGGTTGACGAGCGTAGGCCGGTGGGGGCACCCGGCCACGCCGTGCCACACATTTTACTCGGGGCATGGTGCTTCTGTGGATGAGAGGTGGAGAAGGAGAAAGAAGGTCGGTGGGGATGTGGGAAGACGCGGGAGGAGAGGATGGCGAGAATAGACATGATAAAGGTAGAATTTTGAATTGGAAGCATTACGACTCTTTGGCAATGAGTTAAACTCAGTTGGCGCGTAGTGGGCCCACGAGAGTGGCCTGCTAAGATAAATGCATGCACACAGTGTTTATTTTATAGATAGGAGTGTACCTGACTAGCATTTAGTGGGCTTCTGTCATATTGTTGTGCTAGGGCCGAAATGCCTTTCATTATGCCGTAGCATGGGCCATGCTGGACTCGTTTCCTCCTACGATGATGCTAAGAAAACAAGAAGTTGGGTTGCCTCCCAATAGCGCTTGCTTTAAAGTTTTTTGCCGGACTTTGCCATAGCAATTTAATGATGTGTTAGTACTAGACGAATGATCACTTCTTTACTGCCTTTGCCGTCATCTTCAGAGGATAAGTACTTCTCAGCGGGTCTTTGAATCTCTCAGTCTTAAGGATTGAGAAGGTAACCTGATCATCATTTACGTGCATAGTGAGTTCTCCCCTTTCCACATCAATCAGCCTGCCATGAAAGGTCTTCCCAGAAGAATTGGGACATCGCAATCTGCTTCGAAGTCAAGAATAATGAAATCCACAGGAAAGATGAACTTATCCACTTTTACCAAAACATCTTCGATTTTTCCTTCAGGTAGAACTATGGAGCGATCGACCAGTTGCAATGTAACAGTTGTGGGTCTGGCCTCCCCAACTACCAACTTTTTGAAAATAGACATGGGCATGAGATTAATGCTAGTACCCAAATCACATAGAGCTTTCCCTGAATATTGAGGTCCAATTGCAAGAGGGATTGTGAAGTTGCCAGGGTCTTTTAATTTTAGAGGTAGCCGATTTGTTAGCATGGCACTGCAGTCCTGGGTCAATGCGATTATATCGAATTCTTCCAGTCGTCTCTTTTTAGATAGAATTTCCTTCATAAATTTCACATAGCTAGGCATTTATTCTAGAGCTTCCACCAGAGGAATATTAATGTGTAATTACCGCAGCATGTCGAGGAATTTCTTAAATTGTTTCTCTTGACCTTGCTTCTGTAGCCTTTGTGGGAAAGGCGGGGTTGCTTTAGCATCTTTGAAGACCCTGGATCATGATTATGCCTTGATGATGATGTGGTAGCATTCATTGTTGGGTATTGCACATGATCATCCAGTAAGGTAAGTGGAGGCAATGTCGCGGTGCTGATATCCTGTTCCTGTTGTGACAGTCTTGGTTGTCTTTGTTTGTCTTCAAGAGTTGTTCACTACTTTCTTGCCCCTCCTTTGATTTCTCTAAATTCGGATCAGTAACAACCATAGGTTGCTTGGTGGCTCTCATGGGTTCTAAGTTTTTACCACTTTGGAGTTCTATCAGCTTGACTTCCTCTCTTCCTTAGATCCTAGGGACTTCAGTGTCACTGGGCAGGGATCCTGAGGGTCTGCTGTTTAGGGCAGTAGCTAGTTGTCCAACTTGATTTTCAAGATTTCTCAAGGTCACATGTTGATTCTGAATGATTGCATCATTTTTTGCCATATATTCCTTTAGAAGGGTCAACATAGAGAGCAGCGAGTCCGAATCATTGCCCTGTTGTCATGCTTGCTGGGTAAACCCTGGTGGGTTTGATGTTATGTTTGCGTATTGAGGGCCTGAGGTTGTCCCACTGATTGTTGACTTTGAGAATTCCATGAGAAATTGGGGTGCTACCTCCATCTAGGATTGTATGTATTTGAATAAGGATTGTTGGTGTTACTGCCCCTATTGAAGTTATTGACAAAGTTTAGAGATTCAGGGTTGGCGGAGCACTAAGAGTAAGAATGCTCTCTGACACAGTACACACAAGCTACCTGAGATGGTTGCAGTGATGTGTTGCTTAATGGAAGGGTCAGTCCTTTCACCATATTGGTCAGAGATGATACTTGAGCTGTGAGAGTAGTCATAGCATCTAATTCATGTATTCCAACAACGGTTCGGGAGGATGTAGCTCTGTTTGCTTGCCATTGATGACTGTTCATGGCCATGCGCTCCAATAAATTGTGAGCCTCTTCATAGGACTTCATCAGGATCGATCCTCTAGATGAGGTATCCACAATTGATCGTGTTTGGCCATCGAGACCTTTGTAAAATGTTTCTAACTAGACCCATTCGCACAGCCAGTGCTGTCATCTTCTGAGGAGGTCTTTGAATCTGTCCCAGGCTTCGTAAGTAGATTCACTGGACTTTTGTTGGAAGTTGGTGATGTCCCCTCTGAGTTGAGCATTCTTAGTAAGTTGAAAAATTTGAGCAAGAACTTGCTCCTCAAATCGTTCCAAGAGACGATGGAATTGGCTGGTAAGTTGTTGAGCCACGTCCGAGCCTTGTCCCTAAGTAAGAATGGGAATAATTTGATCCAGACGGTATCGGTGTTACTCTTGGAATGATGAATGAATCACACACCTCCATGAAGGCCTTGAGATGTAAGTGAGGATCTTCATATGGAGTCCTCAAATTGCCCGGCTGCATTCAGCATCTGAATCATGACACCTTTAATCTCAAAGTGTCCTACATTGAGGATCGGTGGGGTGATGGATGAATTCAACTTGTTGAGATCTAGAATCCTGAATTCCATAATGGCTTTGTTCACATCTGGGTTTGGAGTTGGAGGGACCAGGTTGTCCCCGTTTACGATCAGCGGCTCTCATCGATCCTACCCATGGTTGATAGGCATATCTGCCATGCTTGTTGTGTCAAATATTTGACTACATCGCTTATGCTTCATGCGCCTTTGCTTGTAAGTACGTTCGATTTCTAGATCGTAAGGCTCAAGGATGGCTAAAGGCGAGTTGCGCATGCACTACAGAATGTTCCTGAAAATCAAGAACAGGGAAAGAGTGAGCTTTCTTAGCTAAATCACAACTATTAAGCAAAGGGGCGTCATCACTAAAGGTATCTACAGTCCCCGGCAACAGCGCCAAAAACTTGATGGTTGATTTCCTTGATGGAAAGTGAACTAGTCGAACAAGTAATAAAGTGTAAGTAGAGTATTGTCCCACAGAGACTGAGGTACCAGGAAGTAACGCTCAAATGTTATAATAGTTGTGTGAAACAAAAAGTAAATCTGATTGGGTTGAGAGGTTTTTGTGGTTACGCTAAATAACAAACAAAATAAACAAAGTATCATAGTCGTAAGAAGATATCAGTGAGAATTTAGGCTGAACTCACAATCATCCTTAAGCATATCAATCCCTCAGTTACTCTACACATTGCTATAGCATCTACACTGCATAGTTTCCGCAATGTTACAGCATAGCTACTAACTACAACGCTATTCCGTTAACCCACCACTATAATCTATCAAAGCTTCCGTGCTCGATACATATGACACTAACTTTACTCCTTCCATATGCCTATGGTAATTTTCTAGTTAGATCTGCGTTACAAAATAGGGTGTAATGGTTATGAGCGGTAGACCTATTCCTGAAGCCTACAATAATAGGTCAAGCTTTACACAAGCCTACCTAGCAATTACTGTTTCTCAGAGGTCTAACCTCGACTCCTTGCCGGTAAGCTGAGGCCACAAATCTAGCCCTTAGCTTCCGCTAATCGACTAGTAATTAAATCACTTATAAGCAAACCAAATTTATTGAATTAAGAACTTACAACTAGGTCCATTTAACACTTAAGAAATCATCCTCGTTCAGACATATGGAAATCAGTTCATGACTGACGAGGGAAACAAAAAAAAAGTAACAGAATGACCCATGATCAAAAGATTAAACAAAAACAGAAAGTGTGACGAAGTTGCGATGGCGTCGAAGAAGCCCTGTCACATCACCACTCCACGTCTTCTTCTCTCCGTCTTCCGTAGGGAAGGATCTTTGGGTTATCCTGGAGTTCTCGTGCCTTGGGAATTCCCTCTCTCTTCTTTCGAGTTTGGCCGAATGTGAGTTTTGATTTGACTCTCTACGACTTGACCTCCTCTTAGGGTTGGCTTGTTGTTTCCTTATATAATCAGACTTTCTTGCAGCGTAAGTTCCAGCGAGCCAGGCCTTTCCGAATCTGTCGAGATCCATCATATATCTCTTTCTAATCTTAGTAGATTGATTCTCGCGATCCCGGGATTCTTCATATCTTTCAGTTTCGATCCTCCGCATCTTCTATTCCGTTACGTCAGCAATCTACCTGTCATCCTGGACCTTCATTATTATTCATGAAATCATCTAGATAAAAGATCAGAAAATATGTCGCATAGCATTGCGTCCTTTACTTTGCTATAGCTTTCATGATGCCTTGTATTGCACTTCGATGTGCTGTCAGAATGCTATAGCATAGTATCAACTTTGCTACATGTTCTTCCTTCAAAACCTTGTAATTTGCTCCTTTCTTAGCACATGTTTAGGATGTAAATGGTTTCTATCATTCAGTTCCCTATATCATGAATTAATGCCTTTTTGCTTAGATTGATTGCGGCTAAGCTTATATTTACCATACAATTCAATCATAGAATATAGGGAAAACATGGCATAAATTGTGCTCATCAGCAGACATTACAGATTTGGCAAGAGTGATGCATCCCGTCAAGGATAATGTCTTAGTAGCCCAACCAAATAAATGCTTCTGTACCTTCTACTCAATATACTCAAATGTCCCTATCCGTACTCGTTTATGAAGTAACGGGACCCCAAGATAATTCCCCAAATCTTCCGTAGGCCAAAACCCCAACTCCTCGCTTATCTGTATTTTGTCTAGGGTGGGAACATTTCGAGAAAAAAATATGGCAGACTTTGAGTTACTAACCTTATGCCCCGAACTTGCACAAAATTCATCCAGTAGCGTGTTAATAAGCTAAACCTGTACTGATGTCGTCGTACTGAATAGGACTAGGTCATCTGCAAAACATAAGGCCTCCCCTTCCCATGCGAACTGGCAAGCATTGACTCTCTACAACCTTCTTAGTAATCATTTGAGACAGCCGCTCCATGCATAGTACAAAAATATAGGGTGAGAGAGGATCCCCTTGCCTAATGCCTCTAGAGGGGAAGAATTTCTTTGATCTGTCACCATTCCACACCACCCTCATACTACATGTCGAAACACATGCCATCACGACAATCACAAATTTCCTAGGGAGACCTGCGTCATACAAGGTTTCCTCAATGAAATCCCACAGAAGTCGATCATACGCTTTCTCCATATCAACCTTTATCGCCATCCATCCTTCCGCCCCTTTTTTTATTTCTCATCGCATGAATCACTACCTGGGCGATTATAATATTATCATTGATTTGCCTCCCTACCACAAAACTAGATTGGTTGGGGAGGACTAGTCAGGGAAGCCACCTCTTGAGCCTATTTGCCAGGACCTTTGTAATGATTTTATAGGGAACTGTACATAGGCTGATAGGAGAAATTCCTTTAAGCACTCCGGGGATGGAATTTTAGGGATTAAAGTAATAAGTGTCTTATTAAGCTCAGGAGCAAGAATACCCTCATTAAACAATTGAGCCACCATAATATAAAGAAACGGCCCTACAAATCGCCAATATTTCTAAAAGAAAGCGGCGTGCGGGCTATCAATCCCAGGGGCCTTAAGGGGTTTCATCTAGAATAATGCAGTGTGCACCTCTTGCTGCATGATTTCAAAGTTAAGCGATTCCACCATAGCATCATCTTATCGAGGAAAAAGAAGTTCCCAGGGTACCGAGGAGCGACCTCTCCCTCCTTAGTATATAGGTATTGATAGAAACTCAGGGCCCACTCTCGTAACGTTGGCCCCTCCGTGAACCATTCATCATTATCGCCTCTTAGTGCATAGATCAGCTTCCTCTAACCTTTTCGAACGGCCTTAGTATGAAAATATGATGTGTTCCTGTCTCCCAGAATAAGCCAATCACTTCTGCCCGTTGGGCCCGTGTCAGATTCTCCTGCTCACAGATTACTTCAAACTCTTTACGTAAAGTAGTCTCCAGCCAAGTGAGATGCTTCGACAGTCGTGTCTCCTGTGCCTGCTGGATCCCCCCAAGACGGGCCATGATCTGTCGTTTCCTATGGGTGATGCTCCCAAACACCTCCCGATTCCAAGTTTTGAAGGAGCTGGTGAAGTTATGAATATTATCAAGAATAGAATCTCCACTTGACCAACTATCTTGAACCACCTTCTCAAAAGCATCCGAGGTAGCCCAGGCAGCTAGATACCTAAAGGGTTGCTGACGTTGTGGCCTACTAGGTCCCCAACAGATTTGTATGCAAATCGGCCGATGATCGGAGCTGACCTTCTACAAATGTTTGACCACAATATCCCTAAAAGCATTCAGCCAAGAGTTATTACCCAGTGCACGGTCAAGACGTTGAAGTAACGTGCCTTGGCGCCAAGTGAATTTGGGTCCACAAAAGCCAAGATCAAGAAGTCCACAATTAAACATGCAATCTTTGAATAGCTCACACCCATAAGTCCACAAGTCCACAACTCCACTCCACCAGTTCGATCCCCATTACTCAAAATAGCGCTAAAGTCACCGATAATGAGCCACGAATCTGATATCCCTTCCCCCATCTACTGTAATGATGTCCATAAGTTTTTCCACAACATATTTGTGGGCTCCCATAAACCGTAGTGAAAAGGAAAGACCCACAGGTTCCAGGGGCCATGATTCGAGAATGGATGAATTGCGCTTGACACTGCTCAACATGGACCTGCAAAGTTGATCTCCATAACAACCAAATACCCCGAGAGAACCCTCTTGCCTCAAGCCGGTAAGAACACTTAAACCCAAATATAGCAATAAAATGATTTGCCTTAAAGCCAGAGATGCGTGGCTCTACCAAAATTATCCTTCATATAATGTTGAAACGTTTTGGAGAAGCTCCTACTAGCTGCCCCCTGACAATTCCACACAAAAAACTGCATGATCATGTACTATTAAGGATGGTGTTAGACAATCAAACCAGCCCCTGTGGCCTTTTCATCACGCTCATCTGCCCCCATAACACAATCTGGAGAGCCAGCTGTCCCTGTACCCAAAACCTCGGGTGTAACTAATTCCTCCCTAAGTATGGATTAACACATCTTTAGATATCGGACACCATGTTGTTCTTCTTCCCCTTTAAATTGCGCATGAACTAGTTTACCGTCAGACACCATTTTCCTTCCCCTTCCACCGTCCGATCTGCACGGGTTGTTCCTTATTGCTAGAACTATCGACATTTGTACCCGAGCTATCAACCTCCCCAAGTACCTTCTTTTGACCCTGTAGCTCCATTACCATATGCTTACTCCGATCGAGTGTGGATACTTTCTCAATAGCCTAACCAATCAGAGTTGACGACGCCAAAGCTTCTGTGCTATCCGCCATAGGTATCTTAGATGACATCTTCGCCTGACTTCTTCCTCCAACTGCTCCCTTTCCACTATTGACTGTGTTCACAGGCCTATTGGGCCCCACAATCAATTCTTTGTTGGCCTTATCAAGGGCTTGAGCAACAGAGTCCACTGTAGGTTCCTTCTTACGATACTCCTGGACCACCTTAATGGGCTTATTATTCATTTTGCTGGGCCCATGCTTAGACTGACCAAGACCTCCAGGCTTCCCATTGGGTGCCCTCTCCCCTTTCTCTATCCACTAGCCAATACCTTTGGTCCTCTTATCACCTCCTGACTCATTCCTCCTTTGTCGCCCGAGACTCCGCTAATACCTTGATGAGCACTAATTATGCCATGTTTTCCCTGTATTTTATGATTGAATTGTATGGTGAATATGAGCTTAACTATAGTCAATCTAGGCAAAAAGGCATTAATTCATGGTACAGGGAACTTAAGGATAAATTTCACTTACATCCTAAATATGTGCTAAGAAAGAGCAAGTTTTAAGGTTTTATGAGAAAGTCGTATAACATAGCCGATGTCATGCTATAGCATCAGGACAGCTTTACCAAAGTGCAATACAACGCATCCCTGAACTATAGCAGAGTAAATGACGCAGTGCTATGCGGCATATGTCCTGATCTTTTGTCAAGGTTGTTTCAGGAAATATATTGCAAGGAGAGAATAATGGTTAGATTGCTGACATATTGAAATAGAAGATGCGGAGGATCAAAACTAAAGATTTGAAGAATCCCGCAGTATTAGCAAAATCAATCTACCGAGATTGGAAAAGAAGATACGATTGGACCTCAATAGATTAAGAAAGGCCCAGATCATTGAACGTATGCTGCAAGTAAGACAAGACTATTTAAGGAAACAACAATCAACCCTAAAAGGAGTCGAAGTCATCGAGAGTAAAAGACCAATCCTATATGGCCAGACTTGAAAGAAGAGTGAGAGAATTTCAAAGCATGAGGACTCTAAGAGAACCCAACATCCTTCCTTGCAGTGAGATGGAGTGAAGAAGACGTGGAGTTGTGACGTGACAGGGCTTCTTCCTCGCCGTCAAAACCTCCATCAAGCTTTTTGTTTCTTTATTTTAATCTTTTATCATGGGCTATTCTGTAGTACTTTGTTTTGTGATTCCCTCATTAATCATGAACTAACTTCCTGAGGCTGAACGAGGATGATTTTCTAAGTATAGAATGAACCCAGTTGCTAGTTCTTAATTTAATATATTCAATTTCCTATCAATGATTTAATTTCTTGTCGATTAGTGAGAGCTAAGGGCTATATCAGTGGCCTCAGCTTACTGAGAGGGAGTCGGAGTTAGACATCTGAGAAGCAGTGATTACTAGGCAGGCTGGTGCAAACTTGACCTATTATTGTAGACTTCAGGAATGGGTCTACGGCTCATGAACATACACCTTAATTTGTATTGATAATCCAACTAGAAAAATCTCCATAGACATATGGGAGAAGTACATAATAGGATTGTACGTATCGGACGCGAGAGATTGGTAGATTAGTGTGGTGTGGTTAACTGAATAACTTTGCTTAGAGTGTTCATACTGTAGCAATTGCAAGAGTTGTACAGTATAAATGCTATAGCATTGCGTATAGGCAACTGGGGGAATGATATGCTTAGAAAGGATTCCGAGTTTAGTCTATTCTCTTGTTGATATCTTCTTACGACTACGATCATCTAATTATTTTCCTGTCTATTAGTATAGCTATCAAAACTCTCAAACCAATCAAATTTATTTTCTTTTCAAACATAACTAAGTCTGCAATTCGGTGTCATCATTTGGTATCCAGTCTCTGTGGGACAATACTCTACTTACTCTTTATTACTTGTTCAATTGGTTTACTTGCCATTAAGGAAATCAACCAACATACCTTCCTGTACTGAATCCGCCACAGTATCCTCATAATCAAATAAGACGTTATATCGAGATCCGTAATTACTCTGCAATCCCTTTTTTGTGATTCCTTCCCATGATTCAGCTTTTTTCCTTTCCTGGGATACCTCACCTGCATCCACGACCCATACGGCATTGACCCTGACGCCGGCGATTGATAATCTCCGGCCACTGGGGAAGACATAACCGCTTGTTCGCGTGGGGGAGTCCTAGACACCGTATCCCTATCCGGAATTATTGTTGTGTTGCTTATTAGAGACCCAACCTAACACTTGCTCTTTTGTGTGTCCATATTTTCCACAAGCAAAGCAGATAAGCGGCAATCCTTCATACTCAACTCCATAAGCCTTTCCATCGACCTTAATCCACGGAATTAATGGTTGTTGCAGATCATTTAGAACATCGATACGAGCGTACCTTCCACGTCCCTGGGTTTCCGTCATAGATGTCCTGATTGCCTGTAGCGTACTTTTGTGGTAATATCTAAAAGCAAGACCCGGGACCTTAACCCATGCAGCAATAGTGGAGATGGTCACCGTAGTTGGATCAAAGTCAATTGTCCACGGTTGCACCGTAAGATATGCATCGAAGACTGTCCACAATCCCCCAGTGAGAACTTTGATATAGTCCTCCTCCATATCAAAAATGGCAAAATAGAAGTTGCGTTCTATATCCACTAACTAGTATGATCCTTTTGTTTTCCAGAGAAACTATGTTCTATGCATCAGATCATTATAAATGATCGACCTGCCCAGAGGCTTAATTACTAACTTCCTTTCCATTCCTTTCACCAAAACTTCCCAAACCTCTCTGGAGAATTCAATTGAGGGGACATCTCCATCATGGTCTACTATGTAGTCCTTCTCCAAAACCGCCACCTCCTCCTTCGAGCGACTGTTCGTGCTCCCACTACTCATATTAAGAAGCTTACTCCTATACGAGACCCCCTCTTGGGTGCCTGCCTCCTCCATACATCTATCTTGCCCCTCGGACCCCACACTCCCCTTCTTGTCCCCTTTCTGACCCCCAGAACCCACATTCCCCTTCTCCTCGCTCTTCACAACCTCAACGGATCGGATGCGAACTTTCTTGGTCAACCGAAGACTATCTTCCGATATCAACGGAGCCCCCTCCTTTCCAACCAGAGCCATTTTTTCTTAGGGACTAATTTAGTCAACTTTTTTTTTTTTAATGTCATGATGAGCTGACATATATATTTATATATGGGGAAAATTTCATTGAAGCCCTAAATATGTGACATAATTTCGGTTGATCTCTAAAACTTTACGAGACTTCACTACATCCGAATGGGTTAAAATTAAATTAAATTTTCTGAATGAGAAGACAATGATGCTCTTCTTTTATTATTATTTTTTTCTAGAAGAGCATTTGTATAATAAATAAGGGCTTTCACAAGATAAATAAAAATATTTACAAGATAAATAAAGAAATAGAAAAGAACCTAAATAATTAAAAATATTTTGGTCATTTATGAGACAAATATGAGTATTTACAAGACAAACAAATACATTTACAAAATAAATAAATGTATCAAAAGAACCTAGGAATTAAAAACATTTTGACTATTTACAAGACAAATATAAAAATTTATAAGACAAATAAGAAAATTTACAAGACAAATAAAATAAGGTATCTTTACTTTTTGATCCCAAAACTTAATTTTATTTTGACCCAAGAATGTTCAGTAAAGTTTCAAAAAGTTTTGGAGGGTAACTAAAATTGTTTTAAATCCTTCAAGGCTAACCGAAATTCTCTCTTATACATGCATGTGAATGATTTGATCATCCCACCAACATTATTAATGTTTGT
Source organism: Acacia acuminata (assembly GCA_019022655.1). Taxonomy (NCBI): domain Eukaryota; kingdom Viridiplantae; phylum Streptophyta; class Magnoliopsida; order Fabales; family Fabaceae; genus Acacia; species Acacia acuminata. The sequence goes on from JAFJYI010000208.1 coordinate 505,868, forward strand.
GATTTTGTCTTTAATTAATAATTATGCCTCTGTACTTGACTTTGAGTACATTTCTCTCTCTCTCTCTAAATGAAACGTGATAGTGTTTGGAATTATTTTATTTTTTTTTTTAAAAAAAAGCATATGTCTGACTTAACGTGGTTCCATATTGCTTAAGATCTAATCTATTGAAGGAAAAAACTAATTAATTGGAACAAATAAATTAAGGAAAAAATTAATTAGTTGGCTCCATGCGTAACCTTAGTTCTTTTTTTTTTTAATATTTACAGAAAATCGTGGCAGCTAAAAAAATAATTAATTGGCTCCTTGCGTATAGCCAAAGTTCTTTTTTTAATGTAAGACGAATTAGAACAAATTAATTAAGGAAAAAATTACTTTATATTTACAGAAAAACGTTGCAGCTAAAAATTGGTTGGCTCCATGCGTAACCTAAGTCCTTTTTACCTGGACGTGAGCTTGAAGTATTGAACTTTGAAGTTGAACCAACTGGATAGAATTAATGTTAACAAAATAAATAAGAAAAAACATGAGCTGGAACCAATATTACTGTTTCACTTCAATTTTATATTAGAACATTTTCTCTGTGCTAGATAATAGCTTTTAAAAAAATGAAATTTTATACTCTTGTTTTTTTCAGACGTCTACCTGCTCAAAATTTTACCATTTATAAGATTTGAACATCATGATTCATTAATATGATTCATTTCCCATAATTTATAAAATACTACATTAGGTACTTAATATACAATTTATTTTTCTATGCAAATTGCATTAGACAATATATGAAAGTTATTATGATTTTAAAAAAATTTGAGGGAAACAACTGTACAGAATATAAAAATGTACAAGGAAAGATTTAAAAAATTACATGGAACGTACTTAAAAGAACTTACAACTTATGAATAATAATATTTTATAAAAATACTTTATGTATCATTATTGTTACATCAAGACTTTCATCCAAGAAGGGGATGAATTTGGTGATAATTAGAAACTAAAAATTTAATGCAAACTTTAGAGGAATAAAATAGAGTTAAAGAGATGGCATCAAAGATAAACACATGATATTTATTTTGGTTTGGTTCAAACCTTTTGAAATTTCCACTATTCTCTAAGATTCGCTAGGCTCTTGGTGCCTCAGAACAAGCTAGTTCATTTTCAAAGAACAAAATTTCCACGTAATTTATTCTCTAAGATTCTTACTAAAATAATAGTAAGATTTTTGCAATAAAAAGTTCATTTGCTTTGATTTTCAATGTTCTAGTTCATTGCTTCATTTTCAATACTCTAGGTATTTATAGTTAGATTGAATTAATGACCATTGTCTTATTGAATATATCCGTTTGTGTATTCTTGGCCCTTGTTATAGCTATTGAAGTCTCTAAACATTCTTTGTGTCTAAGGAATTAGTTATTAGAGCATAGAGAATAATGTTCTTCATTTGAATGTCCTTCAAGTTTAATGCTTCTAACACAAGTGATTTTTTCCAATTTATGTGTTAATCCTTATTTGATCACTTAGAAAACAATTAAATACTAGTATAATGAAGAGTTAGAGCTATTAGAAGCAAGAAGAACAAATTATACAATCATTTGAATGATTAAAAAGTTTCAAAGCAATGCTCTGTTTTTTGGGAAAGTATCACTCGAGTGATTTTCCCTTGGTAGTTTGAAAATCTTACGAAGTACTAGATAGGTCACTAGAGTGATGTGCTAGTGATGTACAAAATAGGATCACTTGAGTGATCTTGTTTCAGATCACTTGATATATTACTTGAGTGATCAGCTAGTGATGAAGAATTACAGGGTCACTTGAGTGTTCATTTGAGTGATCTTAATTGTTTGATTTTGAGAAAAATATATCATCACTTGATCACATCATAGGAGTATTCTGCTAGTGATGTTGTTTTAACACATCACTCGAGTGATCTTGCACTTAATTTTTTTTTTTTCATATTTTAGAACACTCGAATCACTGCAATGTTGTCTAGTGATGCTCTTTGTCACATCACTCAAGTGATCACTCGAGTGATCTCTAGTAATCACTTGAGTGACATTTTCTTCAAAAATATTTCAGAGCATCATCACTTGACAGATCAATTGGGTGGCATGTTAGTGATGAGATTTAACACATTACTCGGGTGAGATTGGAACATCACTCGAGTGAATTTCCCTCTCAAAATTTTTCACAACACCGATCACTAGATAATTCCCTATGGTGATTTGGTAATGATGAATTTTTTGAACACATCATTTGAGTGGTTACTCAACTACTCACGTAATCTTGATCTTTTGTAAAAATATTTCACCAGAAATATCATCATGATGATTTACCTAGGATTAATCAAATTAATCAAGTGATCTGTTTTTATATTTGCAATGATGAAATCATATCATTCGAATTGCCACTCGAGGGAATCTAGCAATTTTTGCAAAACATTATCTTTTCTTTTTCAAAATGCTTTTTTTCATCTTTCAAATCCTTTGTAAAACCTTTCTAAACTTTTTATCATCAAAACATGTAATCTAACAAATATACTCCATTTGGTCCTAATTAAAGGAACAAATTGCATTACAAAAGTATTCCTATAATTAGGACCAGAGGTAGTATTGATTTTTTGCCTTTGCATATCCATATGTTGATATGGATGGTTTATCTTTGATTTATTTTTATTTCTTATTTTTATTTCTCAAGTCATTGACTTCCAATTTAAATAAGAGTATTCATAGATATTATGCTTACCTATTTCTATTATTATGTTGTTAAAATATTGCCGCAAATCATATCATAATATTCCTTATCAAATGCCAAAAGAGCTATGGAAGTAAAATTTTATTTGGAGAATTCTTAATGGTGCAGTAGCTACGAAAGATGTTATTTTTAAAAGGCATTGTTTCGGGATATACTTATCCCGTTTGTGGAGTTGAAAGTTAAACTTTAGAACATATGCTTTTCTTCTGCCCATGGACTAAGAAGTGCTGGTTTGGTTGCAACTTGGGTGTATTCACTGAGAAGATGCAAATCTCAAGGGTGGATAAGTGGTTTGCTATTGTGCTTCTCGAAAATAAAGAGGTAAATGATGTGCAGAAATCTACTGTTGCAGTATTGTGCTGGTGGATTTGGAAATGAAGACGTAAGTGGGTTTTTAAGGGAAGTAGCGTGGAGCCTGGTAATTAACAGAACTCATACTCTTGTGGAGGAATTTTGAAACAATAATAAGGCTAGTTCTGTTACTGTGAAATTACCTAGTGCAGGTGTTAGGTTGGATTATTGGAAGAAACCTGATTGTGACTCACTAGTGCGAAAAAGGCTTTTAAGACCGGACAAAAGAGGCATCATAAGACCGGACCCGCGATCGGTCTTGTTCCAACCGGTATTAAAAGTCTAACATTTAAGACTGGACTCGAACCGGTCTTAAAGAAACTCTTTTAGACCGGGCATTTAAAACATTGGATCTTAAAAGTCGTACTAAACAAACCTGAAATATTTGTTGTTCGGTCCTAAAACTCAACTTTTAAGACCGGCCAAAAATTAGGCTGCTCTTAAAAGATCGGAATTTTAAGACCAGACAAAATAAATACGGTCTAAAAAATAGCGGCTTCTAAGACCAGACGATTAATTATACGTGGTCTTAAAAGACTGACTTTCAAGACTAGATGCTAAATACATCCGGTCTTAAAATTTTGATTTTAGACCGGATGTATTATTTTACGGTCTTAAAAGACCAACTTTTGGTCTTTTAAGACCGGCTTAATAACAAATGTGTACACGACCTTTAAGACCGGACATATAAATACATCCGGTCTTAATAGTTGAACATTTAAGACCAGCGTATTATTTTCGGTCTAAATTTTCCTGAATTTTTCCCTGTTCTGTTCTTCCTGATTATATATATATATATATATACACAAATCCACCACTCAATCCAGCACATAAAAGTCGATACTTTAAGCTACAAGCTATGAACAATTATTGAATAAATTGAATTGAGAAAAAGAATACAAATATTATTCACCATGAGTTATGTGGCCTCTTAATTAATGATTATACTATGGTACAACACTTAAATTAATTCATACAATAAGATAACTTACTTACAAATACGAAAAGTTACAAATACAACATACATGCCCAAAATAATATTCACCATGCCTTCATCTGATTCCCACCCAACAACGTAACATCCTTTTTTATAACATGCCCCTTTGGATCGGATCTGCCACAAAAATAAAACAAGAACAAACTTCATAGTCAGTGACATTGTTTATGAACATAGAAGGAATATAATATAGTTAAAACCTTAAAGTTTTCAAAGAATTCTGCATATGAATATTTTACCTTATGAATTGACTCTTTTATAAAGTGATATCTTCCCATATCCCTTCTTGATGATCATTTCTTATCTTAGGGTTCATTATCCGCTTCATCTTCTTCGTTTATGTAGGTAGACCCCTTGAAAAAGGAGTTACTCTCGGGAAGACCATAATTTGAATGACTTTCCTTATCAATATCAATGACCCTTTTTCCTTGGATAGCTATAGACCACATTTTATTTTCTTGATCTGTGATATAGAACACTTGTTTCGCCTAGTCTGCCACAATAAAAGGTTCATCTCCAAAACTTCTACTATTGACATCGACTAATGTAAATCCTAGCCGATCGATCTGAACACTATTATTGACATTAACCCACTTGCATTTGAAAATGGGAAATCTAATTTTCACATAGTCCACCTCCCAAATCTCTTCAATAACCCCATAATATGGCATGACTGCCAATAAAGGCCTCTTGTCTTTCGAACTGGAGAAGTGCATAGATTTAGCCTCTAACATAACACCACTGTTCTGGACTGTGCTCGTATCATCTAGGGACTTCGGGTAAAATGTATAACCATTGATCACATACGAATTCCAACTTATGACATCAACCTCAGGACCACGTACTAACCATTTGATTGTATCAAAAACACATTCATCTCCCTCGACCTTTTGTTTGAACTAGTTTGCAAAAGTTCTGTTATGCTCTCTAATCAACCTTTTTTTCAGTCATTCGATGATTTTCTTTCCTTACAGCTTCTTTATGTGCAGCTATCTTTGGCTTGAACTTCATCAACATTATTCAAGATGTATAAGTGGACTTGTGACAATTCATCGGGATCCACACTCTTTGCGAAGCCTCTCATCTACCCCCTTGACAAGATACGACGTTTTGGAAGCCCAATATGTTTTACTTTGGCCAAATAATTTTGACAAAATTTCATGGCTTCTTCAGAAACATATTTCTGAACAATCGATGCTTCTGGCCGGTATGCATTCTTCACATACCCTTTTAGGAATTTCATAGATCTTTCAATTGGTTACATCCACCGTAAATGGATAGGGCCGCACAACTTTATCTCCCTCACTAGATGAACAATTAGATGAACCATGATGTCAAAAAATGTAGGAACAAAAAGCTTCTCAAGGTGGCACAAGATAAGATATCCTTCATCCTCCAATTCATCCAACTTTTCAATCTCGAAAACTTTACTACAAACCGCATTGAAGAAGACACAAAGTCTAGTCAAAATGACCTGAAGATCATATTTGGCGATGCCTCAAATAGCTATTGTGAGTAGCTGTTGCATAGAGACATAACAATCATGAGACTTTTGGCCTACTAATTTCAAGTCCTTCATCGATAAAAGCCTTTTAAAATTTGAAGAATACCCTGAGGGAACTTTTGTGCCATGTAAACACTCACAAAAACTTTGTTTCTCATCCTTAGACAAAGTATGTGAAGCCGGGGGACATAAGGCCTTGGATGTAACCCTAAACCCTAAACCCTAAACCCTAACTCTTCGCGTATTCTCATTGCTATCAGATCCAATCTTGCCTTCACACCATCCTTGGAACTACCTTGTATGTTGAGAAGCGTGCCAACAATACTATCACATACGTTTTTCTCCACATGTATGACATCAATACAATGTCTCACATCAAGATTGTGCCAATAGGGAAAATCAAAGAATATAGATCCCTTTTTCCATATATTTGTTTCTTTTCTACTCTTTGCAGTCTTACCGAAGATGATATTGATATTTTTCACCTTTTCATAAACTTGCTCCCCAGTCAATGCCACCGGAGCATCTTCATACTTTTGGCCACCAAAAAAGGCTTTCTTTAATCGACGATATGGGTGGCCCCGTCTAAGAAATCTCCTATGTCCAAGATAAACCGTCTTTCTTCCATGTTGAAGTTGATGGTAGCGTGTGCCTTCTTCACAAACCGAACATACTTTATGGCCTTTTACACTATACCCTGACAAGTTCCCATATGTTGGGAAGTTGTTTATAGTACAAAATATCATGGCTCGCATTTTAAACACCTCCTTCTTGAAAGAGTCAAAAACATCGACACCTTCTTCCCACAACTCCTTCAAGTCTTCGATCAAGGGCTGAAGGTAAACATCATTGTCATTTTCGGGTTGTTTTGGTCCCGAAATCAACATAGACAGCATGATGTACTTTTGTTTCATGCATAACATAGGAGATAAGTTGTAAATAATCAGGAGTACAGGCCATGAACTATGTATGCTGCTAAGGCTTCCATATGGATTCATGTCATCCGTGCTAAGGGCAAGCCTAAGGTTCCTAGGTTCTTCGCCGAAGTTCAAAAATAATTGATCGATTTTCTTCCATTAAGAAGAATCGGCCGGATGTCGAAGCTTTCCATCATAAATCCTCTCATCTGCATGCCACCTCAAATTTTTTGCATCATTTTCATTCGCAAACAACCGCTGAACCTTGGTATGATTGGAAGATACCACAACACTTTTGCGCAGGCCCCTTATTTGACTTGTACCTTGGGGTTTCACATATCGGACAATTCTGCTTCTCTTCAAACTCTTTTCTATACAATACGCAATCATTCGGGCATGCATGGATCTTTTTGTACTCCATCCCTAGTGGACAAAGTATTTTTTTAGCATCATAGTATCGATGTGGCAACACATTATCATCTAGAAGCATGTCCTTAAAAACCTCAAGCATTTCAGAAAAACTCTTGTGGATCCATCCATGACGTGCCTTCAAGCTTACCAATTTCAATATAGCGTTCAACAATTGGTATTTTTTACACCCACATTATAGCGGGGTCTCTGCATCACTACACATATTACCATATGCATGTGATTGATGAAAAGCCTCTTCTCCTACATCACGAATAATGTCCTCTATGCGATCATCTATATCCGTGTCATTATCATCAAAGGCCACTTCCCCATGTTGGGACCCACTTGGTATTTTTTCACCATGCCATACCCATACTATATAAGTCTTAAAAAATCCTTCACAAATTAAATGTGTGTGTATAACTTCAGGACTTAGTCGCCTTTCATTCAACCATCTTACACAAGGGCAATAAAACTTCCCACTATCATCATGGGCCTTTTGTTTAGCAAATTCTATATAGTCCCTCACCCCATTATGATATTCAACACTTGTCCGTAAAGCATTTATCCAACTGTGATCCATAGTAGAATTCCTATAGATGGAAGATTTAACATACATAATCCGAAAAAATTGACACTTGCATATAAAATAAGGCAACACCAAATGCATATTTATGCTCAATGTCAGTTATGTCTTTTTTTTTTATGGAGAAACTTGCCCATTAAATGCATAACGAAGAATCACTTTTGGTCATAAATGTATCACAATGAATCCAAGAAGCAAAATAAATGCATGACGAGGAATCACTTTTGGTAATAAATGTATCACAGTGAATTCAAGAAGCAAAATAAATGCATGACAAGGAAATTAAATGCATCACATGAAGATCTTGTGGACTCACCTGTAGCATATAAATTCAAATGCGTTTCCTGAGTCTTTCTTATCCTGCCACGAATGTTGATGTTGCAGACAACAAGAGTACCCTAAAAACATTTGTTGGTCAGTTGGGTAGGTCTAAAGTGCAAATATAATCTTAAAAATACAATATTCATTAATAACATAGAAACACACAAGAACATTTCATCGATTTCGTTCAACCCATGAAAAACCCGAACAATAAGTAGGAAAATCATAAAGTTATATAACTGAAACACCTCTTACAGCTTGGTCTATAGACGTTTAGCTAAGGAACCAGAAAGTGATTGTCGAGAGAGCAACACACAAACAGTTGAGACAGAACCTGAGTAATCACTTTTGGCACGACAAGAGAAGTTCAGAGAGGGAAATTTAATATTCCGTATGACAGAGACATGTTTTAGTATTTTGGATTTTATTAAGACCAATTAATTATAAAGTAGCCAGTCCTAAATATATAATAAATTTTTAAGACCGGAGTTTTAGAAGACACCGGACTTAAATTTTGATTATTCATTTAATATTCCGCGCGCATGTTTTGGATTTTATTAAGACCGGTTAATTATAAAGTAGCCGGTCCTAAATATATAACTTTTTAAGACCGGAGTCTTTTAAAACTCCAGTCCTAAATGTTTATTATTCATTTAATTTTAAGACCGTAGTTTTATAAAACATTCGGTCCTAAAAGTCCTCATTTTTTTGTACAAAAAAAAAAGGATTGGCTTTGGCGGCGCAAAGAATGAATGAATAAAAATTAAAGAAAAACGGGAGTTTCTTTAATTAATGGAGAATATGAACAAAAAAAAAGACACAAGCTTAGTTCTTAATGCTACATATATTACTTGAATATGCACGTACGCAAGAAAAAATACAAAAGAAAAACAAGCAGAAAATTATCAAAAACAAGAATCTGACTAAACATCCTAAAGCTTATTATCCTCCAAAGACTTGGTGATATCAGCGTGAGCAGCATTAACTTCCCACCGAAGATCAACAAGTTTCTATCTTATTCGCATCAACACATCATGGTCGAAGGTCAAAGTGCGACAATCTCTTCATCATCCAAAGAAATAACAATGGGTCCAACGACCTGAGACTCTTCTGTCACAATAGAATGCACTCTCGCTGGAGGAGGCGCACCGTATAACGATCTACGGAAGGCACGAGCATCACCAGTAAGTCTACCCCTACGAGCGGTTCTCTTGTATCTAACCATGGTTTGAGCAGTTGGGGCAGAGAGGTATGAGGAGTTAGTAAAGGCAGAGAGCAGTTCTCAAATAGCCACGTACGTAGTTTGGAGTTACGAGGTAGTGAGGAGTTAATAAGGACGAGAGAGATATGAGGAGTTAATAAAGGCGAGAGCAAGAGACGCGTTAAGAGCGGATTTTATAAATATGCGGTCTAAAATTCTATTATTTAATTTTTTTCCAATTCAATTGATTTTAAGGCCGACCTTTTATATTATATCCCGGTCTAAAAGTCTATTATTTATTTTTTTAATCAATTCAATTACTTTTAAGACCGACCTTTTATCATTTATCCGGTCCTAAAATTCATTTATTTTTTTAAAGTAAGATTTTTTCTTAAAAAATATTAGTTTTAAGAACGGATCTTTTAAAATATCCGGTATTAAATCGATAGCGAGTCGTATCCTTACACTATGCTCAAATGAATGATTCATAGTCTCTTCAGTTTCCAGATAAACTTCCCAACTAGGCGTCTCCTCGTATTCTGATGAACTATGCGTCTTCTCATTAAAGTTTCCGGCGTTTCACATTGTTCAGGATGGGTTCTCTATTTAAACCTATTGTTACTGTACTTTCTTTACATTCTTCTCCATCACTTCTACAACCTCCACCGTAATGGCTGCTCCACCACCACGAGGTCCTCCTTTTCCTCTTAATCCTCTTCCTCCTCCGTACCCTCCTCCTCCACTGCCTCCAGACCCGACTTTCAAACAGATGATGCACCACCTCTTGGCCTGCGTTTCACATCTAGACCGACAATGGGGCCAGCTTTTTTAGGTCTACAACGCCATCAACAACAAGCTCAACGCGATACTCAACGCCCAGGATGTTGAGTACAATCCTTTAGATGACGACGTCTCCGACCTCTCCGACGACTCCCTCCCTCCGACAACGATGGGGAGGAGTATATGTTCTTATGTTTTTTTTTTTTGTTCGTACTCCGCTACCCCGTGAGGCGCATTTAAAAAAATATAATAAATTTATTTTTGGTTTCCATATTCGATCGCCTTGTCCTTTTCATTATCGTCTTTCTTTTCCGACAAAAAGGAAACAAAAAAAACATTATCCTCGTGTAAATCAACAATAACAATTCACAGAATATAGTTAAGAACATACCAAAAAAAAAAAGATCGTTTACCTTATTCGAATAAAAACAAACAAAGTGACTATTCTTCTCAAGGTTGGACCATCGTTGTCATCGGTTTTACCTCGCCCTGATTTGAAACAAAGTATCCTTTTCATTATCTTCCTTATTTTTCCGATGAAAAGAAAAAAGACAAAGAAAAGGGACAACGATAATGCTGTTCAAAACCAAGAGAGGTAAAAATGACGACAACGAAGGACCTAGCTTGAGCATAACGCCAGAACCTCGGTTGTCTTGAACCCTAATGATATGTCTGAAAAGCGAGTCAACATTTCTATTTAAAGGAAGACTATTAAGGCTAGAGATTTAACAAATACATGGTCCTAAAGGTTAAATAATATTTTCAAAATAAAGAATTTTAGGAGCGGACACAAAAAGTATACGGTCCTAAAAGTCACACGAATAGTTTTAAGACCGGACATTAAACAAAAATACGGTCCTAAAAGTCTTTTAAAGACTTTTAGGACCAGACTTATAATAAATATGAGGTCCTAAAAGTTACGCCATATTTTTAAAATAAACGAACACTTTTAAGACTGGAGTTTAAACAAACATACGGTCCTAAAAGTCTAGCCTTTTTTTAGGACTTTTAGGATCGAACATTTATCAAATATACGGTCCTAAAAGTCTATCCAAATTTTTAGAATTAAATGAGGACTTTTAGGACTGGATCTTTAAAAAATATGTGGTCCTAAAAGTCGCGAATACTTTTCAGGTTTAGTCTCTTATTGCTCATTGACAACATCATGTACCTCAAATTTCAAGCACTAAATAGCTAGAATGAATGAATGAATTCTTCGAAAAATAAATAAATTTAATATTGAATTACACATTGCGTGTATATTTACAAATGAATGAATTGTTCAAAAAAATAAACAAATTTACAGAAAATTATTGTTGCTACAGCATATATTTACAAATGAATTTAGGACATTAATTATTGTTCTGACTGTAAATCAGGTCATACAGATATTCACAAAACAAATTGCGTATGTGCTCCAATTCATCATCAGGAAAGGGATCAGGACAGGCAAACCCCTATAACATCAAAGACAGAAACTGAATTAACTTGCGTGCATATTTCATATGTAACATTAAGCCAGAAACTGAATTCAGCCATAATGCCAGAAACTGAATTCAGCCATAATATGTAACATCAAATACATTTACCTTTGCAGTTAATTTAGTCTTTCCTTGCTTGATAATATCATATATGTGTTTCATGATGTAGTGGCCACATAAGTTGGACTCCTTTGGTTGCCGGGTCTAAAAAGAACAAGAAATATATATAAAAGCATATATAGCTTCATGACCAAGTTCACAAGGCAGTGTGCCAGTGTCCAAATATGTACCTATAATACCCCAAAGTTGTAAATTATCTTAAATACAACATTTGGATAGATAATACCTATTCTAATAGGAAAGTATGTTGTCTCTAAATATTGTAGCTTAGTTATTTTAAATACCATATTTTGATAAATACTACCTATTAAAAAATAGGTGAATATGTGGTCTCAAATCTTTGTAGTGTATTTATTTTTTTTATTGGGCAATTTTCCTTAGAATTTAATGAGGCAAATCCAAGTTCCTAGTTTTTATATCATCAAAAATAAATCATAAAGGAGAGTGGAAAGGCTTAAGGTAATTAGGGAATGCTAAAAATAATTATTGGGCAACTAAATTAATATTGATTTCATAAACATTCATAATTAATCTAATAGCAAATAAAAAAGAGCTATTTAAGAGTATTTTACCTTAATTAATGATCAAAGGACCAATGATATGGCTCCAAAATATTATCTAATCAATTAAGTAAAACATAAAATGGATAAAAAGAAAAGATGAAGGGGGGAGGATGGTTTTTGGTGGACTTGAGGAGCAAGAAAAGCTTTCAAACACATGTTGAAACAAGAGCAAACAACTTGTTGGTGAAGTAGAACCTTCCAACTTGGTGATCAAGTTTCAAGACTTCATGTGCAAGTTTGAAGACTTCTTGGGCAAGGAAAAAAAGATGAGAGGAAGAGAGAGGGAGGGAGCACGATTTGAGTGTTTTAGAGGTGAGGATTGGAGTTTCAAAATTTACCTTGATCTAAGGGTTGGGATTCAAGATGAAGTAGGTTAGAAAAAATTACCATAAATGCCATAGTAATCTACTATAAATAGGACCTTTGGGATTCATTCATTTTTCACACCAAACAAGCAAGAGCAATCTGAAAATTAGAGAGAAGTGAGGTTGAGTGGGAAGTAGCTTGAAGGAGTTCAAGCATTGGTAAACAAGTTCTTGAGTTTTAAGCCTTTAAGGTTGTGTTTAAATCTTAAAAATGCTAAAGCAGTTTTATTTTCATGTTTTTATGGTTAAAAATAGATTTATTTTGAAAAATTGATGAAGGAAGGGTTAGGGCAAAATTTCGGAAGAAAAACACCGAAGTAACGAAGTTCGCGAAATTTTCGGTTAGGCGGTTTCGAAGTCGTAGTAAAAACGCCATAATTTTATGTTGAAGATGAAGTCAATTAATTCTAAAAGTTTTCATGGTTAAAGTAGACATATAGAAATTTCCAAATATGCCTAGAGTGTGTCATTTAGAGTTTTGTACAAAGAGATAAAAAGTCTTTAAAATAAGCTACAAAATTCTAGAATTTTTCTGGGCAAGGGATGAACACGTGAAAACTGGGAATTTTTCTTAAGTTTTGGTAAAAATTTAGTATTTTTTTCTCAAAACTATACATCCTAAGGAGTTCGGAGAATTTTACAGATCCTCATTTCTATTTTTTAGAATTAATTATGAATTTTCAAAGTTAACGTAAATTCTGCCCGAAATACCGAAAGTAGCGTTTTTTTGGAAAAAAATAAAAGGATAATTAAAGTAATAAATCCACCAAGGGTAAAAAGGTCAGTAATGGTCAAAATATCTCTTAGGATATTATTTACATTGTGATAATGTGATAATACCATTATAGGATATCCAGAAACAATCAGAAGACGTACCGACCGAGTAAACGTACCCCTATTCACGACGAACGAAGGTACGAACGCGTACTATAACACTAACTCTGATGTTTATTATATGCTTACATGTGATAGATTATTTCATAGACTGAGACACTGTCTTAGATCAATGTATATACATTCGGCTTTAAACACGGATTATAGGCTTGATAACGCCGTAAAGAGGTTTTCCTAGCGCTGAGGACACGGGCAGCTGCCGTGGCACTGGAGAGTGCAGACGCGTGTGTGACTTTACATCAGCTGTGTGCTTATGTACTATTGTTGTATTAATCTTGCATCTGCTGTGTGCTTATGTATTGTTGTTGTATTAATCTTGCATCTGCTGTGTGCTTATGTATTGATTACTGCCGTAATGTTATGAATATCTGTTATACATGTACTGTCATATTTGAGCATAAGGTTAACCGTTACCTGAGGTCCGATGGGCATTGGACGTCAGCTCTTACGATAGCTTCAGGGTCAAGTGGACCGAGGGCCGAGGAGAAGGGCAAGCAGCACGTGTAGAGTGCCGGCCGTAGATTTCTATTTTGTTATGTACTGTCTATTTGAATTACACGGATAATTGTACCACTAATATTACCAGCACAATTACTCTGCAATTAACACTTGAAATATTTATCAGTTACTCACTTGCTCCGATGCTCTACTCTGATTGAAAAAAAAAATCCGCTTTCCAAAAACGGGGTGTTACAGTACCAACCTTTGGTGTGTGCCATTTAGGAGAAGTGGCCTGATTCCCATGCCTTTTGTTTACCTCAATTTGGAAGGTCCTCATGGCACTATCATCAAAATCACAATATTCATCAATAATGTTCACTGAAAATTCACAGTAGAGACTTCAGACAAGAGAATCAAAATGACATGCTTACTCGTTGATGGTCTGCATCAACGTAGGCCCTGGATCATTGTGAGTGGAGCATAAGAAGATAACTTTATGCCCCTCCATGCACATGAGCACTAACTAGTAGTGGCGTCTGAAATTTCACAGCAGTAAAGTACGGGTGATCTACGTAGCAGAATTAAGTGAATTGTAGACAAGAATTGTGATATGTACTTGTGGTAGTATGGAAACACGTACACCTTTCTTCTCACTTCACTCACCCTCTTTGATATGTATTCTTGTCTCTCCACCAAGGGTGTTGTACTTGCATAGATTGGGCACAAGAATCCAAAATCATTGATTTTGCCCTATTTCACCAATTCTTGATGCAAGAACCTACAATAATGACATCAATCATGGAATTAGTATATATGTATGTGTGTCTAAACTGTGCATTTAAATTATATACTCATAGAATCAGATACTTACTTCATAAACATTTGAACAATTGCATCGGTAAGCTCTTGTCCAAGAAGCAGCAGGGACGTTACATTAACGGTGTCAACGTAAACTGGTTGAGGTTGACGGAGGCCTACTACTTCATTGACAGACCACGATTTATCTTTAAAATATCCACTCTTCACCAAATCAGATATTTTGTCCTTGGCAGTCAACTTAGCAGTATGGGATAGAGCTTGAGGAGGGGATGGAACTTGAGGAGGAGGGGGTGGAGGTTGACGAGGGGATGGAACTTGAGGAGGAGGGGATGAAGCTTCAGGAGGAGTAGAGACATGTACAAGCTTCATTGGCCAAGAGATGAAGGTTCCCTTGACATCACTCACAAGCTTCACTGATCGGTTGGAAGAGGGAGATGTGCATCAATGATCACCTTTTCAACTGACACTCTAACTTCATCATCAGCCATTGGTTGGTGGTGTACAGTTGATTCCAAGTTGTGGACAGTCCCTTTTGTAACTAATCGTCTATGACTATCAGGATCCTCCACATACAGGTCACAAGGTTGCTCTGACTGTCCAACAATGCAGCTCCTCGTGCTCTGCGCAAGGTGCGGAGTGAATGTGTGAAGGGAACATTGGTCTCGGATGAGAGCTCAAAAGCAGCCTCATCTGATTCATTTCCTCCTTCATCAATACTATCTGGGATTGAAACATTGCTTCTTTAGCCACTGCTTCCTCACTTAATTTGGCCAGCGTCTCTTCCATCTCCTCCCAGGTAACCATACTTTATTTATGGCGTTTGGATTTACCAAAGTATTGCTTTAGGCCTACCTGTCCTCCAATCCCCCTTACATGCCCCGAGTGATCAGATTTTCTGGTCGTAACGGTCAAAACATCATTCCTCCTGTTTGACACAAAAGATCCCTCTACTTCTTTCTTTTTAAGATCTTCCTGTAAGATATAGATAACGATAAGCTTAGTAATGAAACATGTTTAGTAACTAAAAAATAACAATAACGATACTTACAATTCTTTCAACAATTAGACTGGTTTGTTCACTCGTGTAGGCACCGCTTGGCTTTTGCCAAATATGCAACCACAACTCCTCGCAACGTATTGGAGATGGCTGATCAACTATCGCAGAAGGATTGGATTCAGCTTCATCTTGCAATCTCTTCCGTTTGGCCGCCATCAATTCTTTTTCGGCATTTTCATATCCGCGAGAAGCCTATGCGGGCAATCATTCTTTCTCCTATCTCCTGTGCTTGTTCCCTTCTTTTACGTGAATCGAATTGAAAACAACTATCAATTATGAATTCCGGCCATGTCACTAACATAAATTAGAGAACTTCTTCTTCATATGAACGTCAAACATCAGTCAAATTCACTTCATCAAGTTTCAACATTTTATTTAAGGAAGATGTAGAATTGTAGAAGAAATTGGGAGAAACAGAGGAAAGAGAGTTGTAGAATTGCTGCCAACTCAGTCAATTCATTCATTCATCATAACTGGTTCCTACACAACCTCTTATATATAGTCAGAGGCTTGACTCTTAAGGCCCAATAATAGCTTGTGAAGGTGAAATATCACCTAGAGGGGGTCAATAGGTGATTACAAAAATTCTTTCGCACTATGATGGATAAACAATGAAGGTAGTAAAGAAGTAAAGAGAAATGACACAGAGAAATTATACTGGTTCGGTCCAACTCTTTGACCTACCCAGATACTCCGGGATTTCCACTATCTCACAATAACAATTACACACCCTGTAACTCATGATGATCCTTTCTCCCTAGGAATCACTCCTCCTTACAAGTTGTAATTGTACACCCATACTCAAGATACCACTACCTTGAGATTTGAACGAATGTAAAGCAAATGATGAAACTCTCTCACAAAGTAGATAGATAATGAACACTGAAGCTCAGTAATATCTGAAGATATAAACAGAATACAATTAGAACAATTTGAAAGCTTTATCTATGTATGCGCTGGTTCGTATTGATGAATTCAATCCTTCGAGTATTTATAGTAGTTGAAGATTGAAGACCGTTGTAGGATTTGAATTTATCTATTTGAATATGTCCGTTGAGCATTTAAACATCTGTTGAATATTTGAATATGTCTGTTGCGAGACTTCAATTGTTTTCTGCTTAACCACAATTGAGTGTCCACTTAGTTGGGTAACCTTTATAGTTGTCATTCACGTGGTCTCGGACAGTAAGTAGCTTAATTTAATGATTCAGTGCTTTTGATAGAATGGGCTAGCCTTAATTGGGTTCTGCGCGTAGTCTCTGTTTCTCAACATTCTCGGTGTATGACAGCTCATCAAAATTCAAACTTTGGTTAAACATCTGAAAAACACTCAGAGAGATGATTAATGATATCACATATAATATTGAATGATGTATTTGAGGATATAAACATTTAATCAAATCATATGAATGAAGTTACAGATGATTCATGCTTTCAGGTTTACTGGTATATATACTGATATACCAGACTCGAGTAGCCAAACTTATATACTCGAGTATCCAGTGAAAGAATACTTGCCAGATGCTTCATTTTGATCAATACTCGAGTTTCCAGGTACTTCAATTATACCAAATGCTTGGTTCAGATCAATACTCGAGTAGCCTATGCTCAATACTCGAGTATCCACCAGATCAGATAATCCAGAGACTCTGTAAATGTTCATACTCGAGTATTCCAATGTTAATACTCGAGTATCTCCTGTTCTGTGCTAAAGCAAATAAACTCAGAGAAGCATATCAGTAAAACATACTTGAGTATTCAATTCACATACTCGAGTATCATGCTCATACTCAAGTATTGCACAACCAGAGAGCAAGTATCATATTTAAACTGAGCATACTCGAGTAGCATCTTGCCAGTACTCAAGTATCACGCCAATACTTGAGTATTGCTTACCCAATACTCGAGGATTGCTCTGATATGTGAGGAATTCTATCAGCGAAGAAGTCACATACTCGAGTATTCAAAATCCAATACTCGAGTACCTATCAGAGACAATCTGCAATGTTGAATTGTCAAGCCAGTACTCGAGTATTCTCAAACCAATACTCGAGTACCTATCAGAGGTACTTCTGTGATGGTTCAACTGGCAAGTCAATACTCGAGTATCTACTTACCCATACTCGAGTATCACTTTTGAATCAATATGCAGTAGTTGATCTTTTCACTCAATACTCGAGTATACCTTATCAATACTCAAGTATTGATTCCTGAAACACTTAAACACATATATCAGACCAACCATACTTGAGTAACACATTTACATACTCAAGTACTCATTGAAGCACATGATTAAATCTGATTCAAAACCTTAAATGATTGCAAGTCTTGTTATCATCAAAACCTTGAGAACTAACATTTTGCACCGAAACCATTACACAGTTAACATACTAATTAACTAACTAACATCAATGTCTAATTGTGTTGATCGGTGGAGGAAATGTACACTTCTATTCACACACCAAACCATTTAACTAACAGGATTAGATGAACACAACAACATTCACATATCCGTACAGGTTAATAAGCAAACAAAAGGGCAAACAAAACTAAATATAAACTCACCAGAGCTTCAGGAGTAGTTCACAGCTGAACAAATTGTTGCCAAGTTTGTTGATCAATAAATGTGTACTTGTCCCAGGGATTTTGGTCAGGATGAACCTCGACAAAAATATATTTGTTAGCTAGAAAGGTCTTAAACTTCCTCCACGGATCACCACAATAAAACAATGTGTTGTCTTTCAACTTCTAACAGTCAGGGATAGTGTATATAAGCCGGATAGTGTCCCAAATAGGATCCTTTACTGTGCCAAAGTCCACATTTTTTCACTCATCTGTCAAGATGCTAACCTTGATGTGTGCTAGATAGCCAACAAAACTAGTATATTTGCTTTTATTAGGACCGAAAGGTTCTAACTTTTCATCAAACTGAATCTCGAGCCTTGACCTAGAAGTCCGACTTAGGGTTACATCCATCATTCATGTGCCTCTTCTACCACGTCGTGCAGGGCGGTTACGAGGCTCATTATGAGATGAAGAGGGTTCATTCTGACTCACACCAGTCATACCAGTAACTGGCGTTCCCGGAACACGAATAGAATCGTTTTCACCGTTCATTTTCGAAACAGGAAGAGAGGAATGTCTGAGCAAATGGGAGACTAACGAGAGGCTATCGTACGTGGGCGCGGAAGAGAGGTAATGCAATAGGAAGGGTTTCGTAACGTGAACAGAGGTTCTTCAGTGAGAGTAACAAAAGTTTTCTCGCGAAGAAATGTGTATTTGGCGCTTCATTTTTTAGACCAGATTAAAAATTAAGTCCGGTCTTAATATTCAAAATTCAAGACCGGTCATATTGAAGTACGGTCTTAAAAGTAATTAATTATTTGTTTAATTTTCTTCAATCTAAAGGTACCGATGGCCACAATTTAAGTCCGGTCTTAAAATATTTAACTTTATGACTGGACAAATTATAAGACAGTCTTAAAAGTTAACTTTTAAGATCGGTCCTTATTAACCTCCGGTCTTAAAATTAATTAATTTTTGGTGTACCGGCCTTATTATATGTCCGATCTTAAAAGAATAACTTTTAAGACCGGCTATTAAATATGTGCGGTCTTAAAACTTTTAGACTTTTATATTTCAATTTTTCCTTATTATGTTGGACCACAGAAAATATAAGTACAGATGTATAAGATTTCTCTATTAAGTAATTGAAATTTCAATTTTCTTAATGACATTTTTAAAACCGGTTGTTTTTTTGTCCGGTCTGAATAATATATTTAAGACCAATGAAAAATGATCCGGTCCAACAAGTTCTTTATATTTACGGAACTGCCACCGGTCATTCCTTTAAGACCAGGGCGTCGATTCTCCGGTCTAAATGAGTCGGTTTTAAAGCTCTTTTTTACACTAGTGACTCGATCAAAATTAATTTAGATAGAGCTTATAAAGGGAAGAGTGGGGATTGTTTGTAGAGATGAAAATGCTGCGTTTTTGGGAGGGCAGGGCTTGGGAGGAAAATTTCAGCATTCTGCATTGATGGCTGTGTGTATGTTTAGCTCTTAATTAAAGAAGCTTTTTTTAGCAAGAAATAGGTTTGCATCTTCTCATGTTTGCTTTGAAAATATTGAATGCTGATGTAATACTGCACGAACTTCTTGGTCACAAAGAATCGTTGCTAAATGTTTCTTTTTCCTTGGTTGATCAAGGGGGAAATAGAGTTGCAGATTACTCCATCCGGTCCTAAATATAAAGTAGGGTTGACTTTTATTTGAAAAGATTAAAGAAACAAAATAAGCTACTTAATTATATCATATATTGTATATCATTAGATTATATATTAGTTTATATGTTAGACAAACTAGTTTGGAGAAAAAACGACAAATATAAATATTTTAAAATAGTTTAATTAATTTCCTTAATCTCTCAAAAACAGTTAATTGTGACTTATATAAGTATTTAGAATTTGGAGGGAGTACATTGCAACAGAGGCTTATAAGGGGATGTACCATGTTGAATGGATGATATGGTACCAGCATTCCCTATGTTTGACATGATTCATGAGGATTCTTTGGGAAAGAAGAGCAGCTGCTTTAAGAAGAAGGGTATTGGCTAATGAATTGTGATGATAGTGTCTCATGTTTTGAGTTAGTTGTTTTGGTAGGTTTAGTTGTTTGTGTCCTTGTTTTGGTTTTTTCCTGTTGAGATGTGTTGTAGGTTGTATGTGAAGTTTTTTTTTTTTTTTTTCGCGTGATTTTATGAGTCCGGATCTTCTCATAATCACATTTTTGCTCATCTCTCATCGTCAGCTCATCCTGGCCGTCCAAATCTTGATCCAAGGGTCCAGAATGGTTTTTAAAAAAACCGCATGCGGTGTTTTTACCGCATGCGATTTTTTTAAAAACCATTCTGGACCCTTGGATCAAGATTTGAACGGCCAGGATTGAGACAATGAGAGATGGGCAGAGGAATACTTAGCAGAGTATCTACTTCCATGATTTTATTTGGCTTCCGCTAAAAAAAAACCCATATCATAATAAAGAAATAGAAGAGGCATCGGACAAATAAATGTGAACATATAAATTTAGGTCAGTTTCCCGGTAGAAGCAGTGCATTTATTAATTAAAAACAAAAAACCTAATGGCGCGTAAGAGACGTGTAAGAGGGACCATACGGATGATGGAACAAAAATCATAATATAAGCATATTGAAGGGAAAGTGCTTTGTGCGTGCATGTTAAGAAAAACAAAATATTACTATATATAACCTAATTTATAGGGTAAATAAAGAAGGATCTATTTTGCATTAAAATTATGTCGTAAATTTAAAGCTAGAAATATTAAACAATTATTATTTTATTATTAGAGAAAATAGATGAAAAATATTTGTTTTAAAATTTTTATTAGTAAGAAATTAAAAATCTAAATTTAAGTACTTGTGCTTTTTTATTTTTGAAATTCCACAGAGCATTAGTTGTTGTATTTAAAAACATTTATATGTCCTTCATCCCAATCATATTTTCAAACACATACATTTTGCTGATTTTCAAATTGCTCCATATGATTTTCTAACTATTATAAAAATGTAAAAATATTTGAATTTATAATCCTAAAAAAGCATGAATTATAACATTTACTCCTCTAGTCCTATTTATAAAGAAGGGAGTGTGAATTTTTTGGTCCTATCTATGGGCATGTCATTAAATTTTTTTACATGAATATACAATTTTACTACTCATTTATTATTATGTACTCCCTTTTTTAAAGATACTAATAACTGAATTAAATAGTTCAATGAGGTAGTTAAAACTAGTTAGGTGCAACAAATATATATAAAAAATAAAGTTTTTTTCTAAAAATTCCTTTATTTATGTGGAGGGTAGAAAATATGTTATATTGAGTTATTTAGTTAAACATGAGTAATTTTTGTAATTAAGCGAAAGTAAAATGAGAAGTTTACAAGAAACTTTCATGCATCCCCGGATAGTCTTATAAAAAAAGAACATGACATGGTTAAGAATAGTATCCTACAATAAGGAACGAAGGGGATAGATTATCATTTTTTTAAAAAAAAAAATGTGTAGTTAAATATTAGTAAAGTTAAAAAAATCTGTGACTATTAAGATCGAGTTAATTAAATTTAAAACTTTTTTATCATTGGGAAATGACACATGTTGAAGGTGCCTACTTATAAATAAAAATGAATAAAAAATCACGTATATCAATTATTGAACCATCATTATTACCAAAACAAATAATACCAGTTTCCCAACCATATTGGGACGGCTGGATCTGAGCCACCAAAAAAAAAACAACAGAATAAACAAACAAAAACTGTGTTCATGAGGTGATCTTTGAAAGCGCGGAAACGTGAGAGTGTGATGTTAAATATATAAATGGCGGAATGGGGTGGGACCACACTTCTCAGGCTCTGCTTCAAAAGCTTCTGCGCTCAACTCAATCCTTATCTCCTTTCTCTGCTAGCTGCTTCAAACCCGGATTGTGTATATTTCTCTTCTTCGACATTGAAGCTTCCTCCTTCAATTTTCCTCCTCTAATCACGCGTTTTTTCCTCTTCATTTGTCTCCACCATTCTTGTTTGAGTTTTCTTCTCGATTCTCTCTCATAAATTGGCCAACAAATTCAACATTTGAATCAGTTTTTTGGTTTTATAAGATGAATTTGCTCATTCCCTTTGTGCCGTTTTTTTCTCCTTCTTCTTTCTTCAATTCGCCTTCGGGCGTTTGGACTGGGCAGGGAAACTAGTATTCGTTGATTTCTTTGTTATTTCGTGATTAAAAACGTGAAATCTGTAATTTCCAAATTGAATCCGCGGAATGCATGTGGCTTGTTTATAGTTCTCGTTTTAATTTTGTGACGAACTGGTCTTTATGCTGGAGTTTGGTATTGATTTCAGAATTTCAACGAACCAGAAGCAGCAATTTGTGAAGGCGGATGGCTACTTCTCCGGTAAGAGAATGAACTTGACTGCTATTCATTATTACATTAATGGCACATACAGTTATCAAACTCAGGCACTTGTGGATCTGTGAACATATATTGTGTTCCATACGTTTGTTTATCTTCTCTATGCACCCCACCTTTTCACTCATATGTCTCTGTACGGTTTGCACAGTTATGGAGCATCAAGCCTCCCTCCAATTTTTTTTTAGTTCAATTAGTATGTACCAGCATCTAAAACAAACAAATGGGTTGTATCTCACTTTAAGACTGCGGAATAATTCATGATACTAATGGAATTGTGTATTATAGGTCCTTTTTTTAGTGATGATTTTTGTTTCCCCCTTTTGTATATTGTTTACTCTCTTGACTATTGGCTTCTATACCATCTCATGGCCTCTCTTACTTGGTTCTTATTTCAGACTCACTCTTCTAAGCAGAAAATGAAGAGGTTGGAATCAAGAAAATCACATTCCTGGTGGTGGAACAGTCACATTAGTCCCAAGAATTCAAAGTGGCTTGCAGAAAATCTTGAAGGTGAGCAACTATTGAAGAGATTGGTCATATTGATTTGTTCATGTTCCATTTTCTCATCATGATTATGAATCAAATAAAAAAAAAGGCTTAGGACTAATCAAATATTTACTTCTGGTGGGTGAGTGCTTAGAAATCAACAGCTGGGGTTTTATAATTAGATTTAGATCTGTACAAACTGGCCTACATTATTTCAACTAGTAATCAAGGGACACATAACTTTTAAACTAGATATTATTGATGGTAAACGTGGATTTTCCCCCTACAATTTTTGCTAGGCTGTAATTTTTACTACCTCCGGTTCTAATTATAAGAACATTTTTGTAGTGCAATTTACACTACAAAAGTATTCCTACAATTAAGATCGGAGGGAGTATTATTAAGGAACAAACCGGGAAATAAATATTTTGAAGGTGATGAGGTGCCTGATGATCATTTTTCACTATTTATTAGCGTTTTTTGTGTGTGTGGTTTTTTCCTTTAAAGGAGACCCGGAGATTGAGCTTTTGTCAAAAGAAAAAGTGGGGAGCCCACTTTGCGGCACGTCCACTTGTCCATATCTATAAATCATCTCTATGATATAAAGTCTAGATTTTATTATTTCATTTTTAAAGTCAAATTATTTCTTCTTTAAATTAGTAGTCAAAACATTTGAAGTTATTTTGCATTCTTCGTTATTGAAGATGAAATAAATATTACAATTGTTAAATAAAAAATAAAAAACAAGTAATAAAATTCCAGTAGTTCAAATTAGAGGCACATGGACCTGACTTTTTCTTTACATTTTTCTCCTCCAAAATTCGTCTAGCTATTTTAATCCCTGCACATTTTCATGACATGCAATGTAAACATTTATGTGAAGGGGAAGCACGAGGCAGGTGTGAGGAAGTTAAATTATTGTCCCTAGATTAAAAACGTTTGGCCTAAAGAAGTTTAAAGGTAGTTCTGGGTTAGGATGGTCAAGATAATGGAATTTCTTGCTCCTATGCTGGGTTATGGGCTTTTTTAACGTTTAGGATCTTTACTCCACAACCTAAACATGGAAAAGATCAAACAGGTTCAGATATTAACGTTGGTGTAATTTTAGCATCTTGGTTATCCCCAGGGGAAACATATATTTCATTATTCAATTTTTTCCCTACTGTTCCATCAAATCTCGATCATCAATTTTTGTAAAAAATGCCTGTCAAGAAAATGACGAAACGATATTTCTCCTCAGAAATGGACAAGAGAGTGAAGAGAATGCTGAAGCTGATTGAAGAGGATGCAGATTCATTCGCCAAGAAAGCTGAGATGTATTATCAGAAGAGGCCTGAATTGATTTCTCTCGTCGAGGATTTCTATCGAATGTACCGTTCTCTGGCTGAACGATATGATCATGTCACTATTGAATTGAAGAAGAACATTCCCTCTGATCTTCAATCCCAAGGCTCAGGCATATCAGACGTTGATTCTGTTTCTGGGCACTCCTCTACCATGCCTTCTCCTGCAAGGCCTAGACATCCTCATCGTAAATCCAGTAATCGGGCTGCCGGATTTGATTTTTTTCTCGGATCTAGTGGAAATGGTTCTGATGCTGGACATGGCGAAGGATCTGAATCTTCTGTGACAACAGATTCCGAGAACGAGTCTGATGATTCTTCCCATCACAATGACTCAGATTTCCCAGGAAGTATTGATGATTATCATAGGCAGAACAGGAAAATAATGGAATTGGAAATTGAGGTACGTGACTTGAAAGAAAAACACTGGCTGCGAGAAGAGGAGAATGCAGAAAGAGGGGTAAGATATCAGAATTGTGAAGAGATTCATGCCAAGGTTATTGAATATGAACAAGAACTCAAGAAAGTGAATGAAAAATTAAGGTTCTCAGAAGAAGAAATCTCCGTTCTAAAATTTGAGCTCGAGAGATTGAGCTCCCAGGGACAGCAGATTTGCAGGCTGCTGTAGAATCTTCATCAGATCAAGACGATTTGGAACCTGATATTAAGACTAAGTCACTTGAGAATGACCTAAGAATCACCAAAGAAAAACTTGAAGCTTCAGAAAAGCTTGTTGCTTCATTAGAGCTTGAAGCCACAAAATCATCTGAGAAAATCCAGGAATTGCAGGATCAGCTTGAGTCAGCTTCAAAGAACATAGCTGCTTGGAAGACCAAATTTGACACCGAGAAAAAGGAGACCCGCGGGCTCCTCGAAAGACTTGAAAACACAAAACTCAGCCTCTTAGACCAAGATCATGAGATCACGGATTTAAAAGCAGCCATAGCCGATGCAGAGACGAGGAAGGTCAACTCTGAAAAAGCAGAAATGGAGGAACTCAAGGGAGAAATCAAGGAAAGAGAGGAGAACATGAAGAGCCTTAATGCAACTTTGGACGCATTAGCATCAGAAAGAGATGATCTCAATGTAGAAGTTGGTAGGCTCAAGGTAGAGATAAATCGAAGAGACGACCGGGTTGAACAACTGGGTTGGCATTTGAACCAGTTACACATGGAACATGTGAAGCTGATTTCTGGAATGGAAGATGCACAGAAGCAAGTGGAAGAGCTTAAACAAAGAGGGAAGGAACTAGAGGAAGAGGTTGAAAGGAAAGGAAATGAGATATTAGAAGGAGCAGAAGAGAAACGAGAAGCCATAAGGCAGCTTTGTTTCTCACTAGAGCACTACAGAAATGATTATAATAGACTTCGTCAGGATTATGCCCAGCGCAAACGAGTTTCAGTACTGGCCTCCTAGCTAGCTATGTAAATTTTCTTTGTTATGTATATTGAATATGATGTAGATCAGTACCGGGTCATTAGAATTGGACTCTTCGGTTGTCTAATAAACATGGTCACCATTAGGTCAGAATATGTCCTGTTTGTTGCCCGTTAGTCTACTTGAAGGATGTTAATATTCCAATATTTTGAAATCTATCTCCTTACTGAAGTAGAAACTGCATCAGAATGTAGCAAGGTAATAAAAGTAACATAATTTTAAATATTATGAAGAAATTTAAAAAGAATATGTAGGATTTTCAGGGAACTTGGAATTCAACCGGTTCTCTAAAGTACCCACATGAGATCGGAGTAATGATATTGACTCCAATCACGTTATATAACATAGCTTCTATTTATAGACACAACTCTTTAATCTACAATTAATGTGATTCCATAATCATAGTAATTAATGGGTGAGAATATGAAATAATGAGAGATATGGATATCCACAAATATAATATTCATAACACTCCCCCTTGGATGTTCATTATGAATGTGCCTCATTAAAAACTTTAACTAGGAAAAACTCAATAGGATAAAAATCCAGCTAAAGAAAAGAGAACATCCTTCATTGATACTTTGTCTAGTGTTATCTCATTAAAAACCTTTTCAAGGAAAACCTAGTGAAACAAAACCTAGATAAGAGAAAAAGTAAAACGTGTATTGACTCCCCTTCTTGATAACATCAGTTTTACTCCCCTGATGACAACATCACTTCCAATGTCCTTATGAGCATATCTTCCTCTTAGCTACCAAACATTCTATTGTTTGTTGTGGAACAATAAAAGAGTTATCATGAAAATCACTCAATCTTATTTTCATTATCCATCGTGTACCTGCAAGAACTAAACTTTTACCATTAAAATCACAATGAAAACATTGATCTACAAATAGTATCATAAGGTACTTCTAGAATATCAAATAATATCAATTTTGCAACCCAAAAAAAAATTCTTTAGATATATTCCTTGCATTTTGGATCCATTGAAGATTATTATGCAAGCTTTATAATTTAGTGACCCATATGCATTGGTTATATATAATAATATCTAACAGACGCAAAATTTTTCTTTCATAACCTGCTAACCAATAATATATGTAAAATTATTATATCCATCACAAAATCATATATCTCATCATAATCATATTAGACTTAGTGAAAATCTTTATTTTAGCATAAACATTCATATATCTCAAATTGAACTGCAGGTCCTTAATCATATTTGCGTCTTGTTCAATTTTTTGACTTTTCCTTTTGGCCAACCATCTTTATGTCTATTATTTATGACATACCTTTATATAATATCCTCATTTAATCACGTGATATCATTTTCAAAATTGTTGTCGACTATTTTATCTTTTCAGTTCCATTTTTCTAGTTGTGACATAACTCAACAAATTTGCAGTCCCAGATTTGTTTGTTTCGATCCTTCCGACACCCCATCTTGAATTCTGATACCTTATCTCGAATTCTGATTCCAACACACTATCTCAAATTCTCATACCCCATCCCTGATACCGACACGCTACCTTGGACTCTGATACCAACACTATCTCGGACCCTGATACCCCATCCCTGATACCGACACACTATCTCGAACTCTGATACCCTACCTCAGACTCTGATACCGTATCCCTAGTACCGACACACTACCTCAGACTCTGATAGCAACACACTAGCTCGAACTCTGATACCACATCCCTGATACCGACACACTATCTCAAACTCTGATACCATACCTCAGATTCTGATACTCAATCTCTGATACCCACACTATCTTGGACTCTGATACTCAATCTCTGATACCGACACACTATCTCGAACTTTGATACCCTATCTAGGATTCTGCTACCCCATCTCAGATTCCAACACCCTATCTCAGATCCCATCAATCCCAACTCAAAACCCCTCAACCCAGAACCCCCTCAACATGATAAGTTCGGTTCGGTATCGGTATCTTAGAATCAGAAAGTGCAGTGCAG
The DNA here is from genome assembly GCA_019022655.1 of Acacia acuminata. Classification (NCBI taxonomy): domain Eukaryota; kingdom Viridiplantae; phylum Streptophyta; class Magnoliopsida; order Fabales; family Fabaceae; genus Acacia; species Acacia acuminata. The sequence goes on from JAFJYI010000208.1 coordinate 533,664, forward strand.
AAAAATTCATAAATCAAGCATTGTTCATGAAAGATTCAGCTCTAAACCAGACCAGATTATCAAAGCACTGTGAGAAATTAAAGTCAACAATCAATAATTCTAGCAAAGGTATTATCCAAATTCCTATTCAATCACCAAGAAAATCAATAAGCTAAACTCCCCCCACAGCCTTTTGACCTCAATGCAACCTTAGAACAACCAAAGAGGCCACAAAATCATCACCTTAAAACTACCTTTTCCTAATGATTTAGTCCCTCCCCCTACACTCATCTTAGGCAATCAAGTGCAACAAGTAATTTCACAAGCAATTCAATATAGTAAAGGAAGGAAAGGAACAACCATGTAGATGAAATCTTCTTAAGCTCTTGAAGCAAAAACCCTCATCACAGATGAGAATCATAAACCTCTTGAGCATAGGCCTTCCTTCTTGACAAATCTTTGACAATGGTGGTTCTAATTCCATTGCTAAAGGCTCCTTAATGTAAAGCGGAGATTGATCCTTTTGGAGTGCCTCCACATCAGGTAAAGGGTTACCCTCTCCTACTCAGCCCAATCCCCCTATCCCTCTCTGTCAGTCACACACTCATACAAATATGCACACAATCCCATATTTGTTTGTTTCGATCCTTCCAACACCCTATCTTGAATTCTGATACCTTATCTCAAATTCTTATACCAACACATTATCTAAGACTTTGATACCCCATCCCTGATACCGACAAACTAGCTCAAACTCTGATACCAACACACTAGCTTGGACCCTGATACCCCATCCCTAATAACGACACACTACCTCAGACGGTGATACCAACACACTATCTCGGACCCTGATGCCCCATCCCCGGTACCGACAAACTAACTCGAACTTTGATAAACTACCTCGGATTCTAATACTCCACCTCTGATACCAACACACTATCTCAGACTCTGATACCAACATACTAGCTCGGACTTGATACTGACACACTATCTCGGACTCTGATACTTCATCTCTGATACCGACACACTATCTTGGACTCTGATACCCTATCTCAGATTCCAACACCCTATCTCACCAAGAACCCCAACTCAAAACCCCTTAACCCGAGAACCCCTCAACCCGGAGACATAATTACAAAGAAAATAATAATACTATTAAATAAATATTATTATTATTAGGAAAATGAATAAATATTATTATTTATTATAAAGGGTATTATTATTTTAGGGGTTAATAACCACTTTTAATCCTTTAAAGTAATTCGCATAGTTAGTTACTTTGGGACGCAAGAAGTGACTAATGACAATGATAAATGTTTATAGACATACTTTGACACCTTGATCCCAACATCTTCGGACAAAGTTAAGGATTCAAGTTTGAGGTGGGTAACTGTTATCTTATTAACTTGTATGTATAAACTCAATAAGTGACATGATCAATGTTAACCAAGTACCAAAATATACAAAAATGTATCAAAGTATCCAATTATTTTCATCTCAAAGGAAATTCTATCAAATAAAAAAATCGAGTCTCATGTATAAATTCAGATTCAGTGCATATGTAAAGAAGAAATGAAAGTGAAGGGCTCAATGGGGTTAGCAAGGGATTGATTTAAACGGCTTGTGTTTAGGAAAACGGGTGAAGAAATAGAATACCTCAATCATATTCATGACTCTTGTGTAATTATGCAGCCTTGATTAAGATGGGGAGTCTTGTTCCTCTGCTTGTCCCTCTTTCTGCCCATCTCTCATCGACGCAATCCTAGCCGTCCAAATCTTGATCCAAGGGTCCAGAATTATTTTAGAAAACACCGCATGCGGTAATGTTTACCGCATGCGGTTTTTTCCAAAAATAATTCTATCTCAGACTCTGATACCAATATGCTAGCTCAGACCTTGATACTGACACACTATCTTGGACTCTAATACTTCATCTCTGATACCAACACACTATCTTGGACTCTGATACCCTATCTCGAATTCTGATACCCTATCTCAGATTCCAACACCCTATCTCACCAGCAACCCCAACTCAAAACCCCTTAATCCAGAACCCCCTCAACCCGGAGACATAATTACAAAGAAAATAATAATACTATTAAATAAATATTATTATTATTAGGAAAATGAATAAATATTTTTATTTATTATAAAGTGTATTATTATTTTATGGGTTAATAACCACTTTTAATCCTTTAAAGTAATTCGCATAGTTAGTTACTTTGGGACGCAAGAAGTGACTAATGACAATGATAAATGTTTATAGACATACTTTGACACCTTGATCCCAACATCTTCGGACAAAGTTAAGGATTCAAGTTTGAGGTGGGTAACTGTTATCTTATTAACTTGTATGTATAAACTCAATAAGTGACATGATCAATGTTAACCAAGTACCAAAATATACAAAAATGTATCAAAGTATCCAATTATTTTCATCTCAAAGGAAATTCTATCAAATAAAAAAATCGAGTCTCATGTATAAATTCAGATTCAGTGCATATGTAAAGAAGAAATGAAAGTGAAGGGCTCAATGGGGTTAGCAAGGGATTGATTTAAACGGCTTGTGTTTAGGAAAACGGGTGAAGAAATAGAATACCTCAATCATATTCATGACTCTTGTGTAATTATGCAGCCTTGATTAAGATGGGGTACTGTTCCTCTGCTTGTCCCTCTTTCTGCCCATCTCTCATCGACGCAATCCTAGCCGTCCAAATCTTGATCCAAGGGTCCAGAATTATTTTAGAAAAAACCGCATGCGGTAATGTTTAATGTTTACCGCATGCGTTTTTTCCAAAAATAATTCTATCTCAGACTCTGATACCAATATGCTAGCTCAGACCTTGATACTGACACACTATCTTGGACTCTAATACTTCATCTCTGATACCAACACACTATCTTGGACTCTGATACCCTATCTCAGATTCCAACACCCTATCTCACCAGCAACCCCAACTCAAAACCCCTTAATCCAGAACCCCCTCAACCCGGAGACATAATTACAAAGAAAATAATAATACTATTAAATAAATATTATTATTATTAGGAAAATGAATAAATATTTTTATTTATTATAAAGTGTATTATTATTTTAGGGGTTAATAACCACTTTTAATCCTTTAAAGTAATTCGCATAGTTAGTTACTTTGGGACGCAAGAAGTGACTAATGACAATGATAAATGTTTATAGACATACTTTGACACCTTGATCCCAACATCTTCGGACAAAGTTAAGGATTCAAGTTTGAGGTGGGTAAATGTTATCTTATTAACTTGTATGTATAAACTCAATAAGTGACATGATCAATGTTAACCAAGTACCAAAATATACAAAAATGTATCAAAGTATCCAATTATTTTCATCTCAAAGGAAATTCTATCAAATAAAAAAATCGAGTCTCATGTATAAATTCAGATTCAGTGCATATGTAAAGAAGAAATGAAAGTGAAGGGCTCAATGGGGTTAGCAAGGGATTGATTTAAACGGCTTGTGTTTAGGAAAACGGGTGAAGAAATAGAATACCTCAATCATATTCATGACTCTTGTGTAATTATGCAGCCTTGATTAAGATGGGGAATGCTTGTTCCTCTGCTTGTCCCTCTTTCTGCCCATCTCTCATCGACGCAATCCTAGCCGTCCAAATCTTGATCCAAGGGTCCAGAATTATTTTTGAAAAAACCGCATGTGGTAATGTTTACCGCATGCGGTAATGTTTACTGCATGCAGTAATTTTTACCGCATGCGGTTTTTTCCAAAAATAATTCTAGACCCTTGGATCAAGATTTAGATGGTCAGGATTGCACCGATGAGATGGCAGAAAGAGGGACAAGCAGAAGATCCACTTCCATTAAGATGCAAGACAAGTTCTAAAGGAAATTGAATCAAGTGGAGTATGCACACTGAATTTATGAATGATAACAAGTCTCAAATCCTTCCATCAAAGTTTGTGCATTCTAAACTAACTCACACAAGGCTAAACCATGCACATAACCATTTTGAATGCATGAGAACATTCTACTTATGATACAAATTTTCCAGATGTTAAACCACATAGTTGGCATCAATATTTAAACAGTACTTGCTTCATTCCTTCATGATAAGTTCGGTTCTGCATGTGTATCTCAGAATCAGCAAAGTGCAGTGCAGAAAAATTCATAAATCAAGCATTGTTCATGAAAGATTCAGCTCTAGACCAGACCATATTCTCAAAGCACTGTGAGAAATTAAAGTCAACAATCAATAATTCTAGCAAAGGTATTATCCAAAATTCCTGTACAATCACCAAGAAAATCAATAAACTCCCCCCACAGTCATTTGACCTCAATGCAACCTTAGAACAACCAAAGAGGCCACAAAATCATCACCTTAAAACTACCTTTTCCTAATGATTTAGTGATATGATTCCCGAAAGAAAAGGATGATTGGATCAACTAGGAAATGGAATTTCGCACCAGAAATTCAGCCTCCAACACGTCCTGATAAGAACAGAATGTATCTCACGCTGTAGACCTCGGATTTGAGTGATTCCAAAACGAGGTGAAAGATGGCTTTCTGAAACACGATTTTGCCTCAAGAATCACCAAAAAAGGATAAGGGAATCTGGAGATACGAGACCAAGAAATTTAGAACGTAAATTGAAGTTTATGGATTATAGGTAGGCGCCACAATTCCAAAAATTGATAAGCCCAAGAACGCCACAAGGATTGATGCCCTTGATAAGTTCAGAGATTCTCAAAAGAACCCTAGAGAAGCTTGTCTCTCACCAAAAGGTTAACTTCTTAATTCAAATCTGCCGTCCCAAAAGCTATGGTGTTCCCTTATATAGTGGACAACATCCATATTAAGTTTAACCTAAATATGCTTACACACAAAGGAAAATAAGACAGCTCAATAAGCCTTATTACAAAAGTTTTACTAAATGTAAGAAAGATAAAACTAAGTGCAGAATTTTGGCCAAGTAAATTGAAGCCTTCATGCATATCCATTGAGGCTTATTCTTCAAGGTCTTCAATCTGAATTAAGTGTATCATTCGGCCTCTTCTTCCTTTAGACTTGGGCTTGTCTCAAGTAAGGTGGTCACCAAGAGATTTAAGGCCTCTTTAGCCTTTTTAACTTTTGCTCTTGTCATTGGGCCTCCAAGACCTTGTATGTCCTCCAAGTTTGTTGTCGTGGTCATGCCGCCTCCTATGTCCTCATCATTTAGTCCCTCCCCCTACACTCATTTTAGGCAATCAAGTGCAACAAGTAATTTCACAAGCAATTCAATATAGTAGAAACCATGCATATGCTTAATACTCCAAGTCAAATTATGTCCATGTTGTACTCTAGAGTCAAGATGCAATGTAAAGAACTCATACTCAACCTCACAATCCAAGAGAATCCATTTTAAACGCCCCTATATCAGGTTGTAAATCTACACCTTTAACCTTAACCAAAATGTTTTCTAAAAATCCAGAAGGTTGTCTAGTTGTCCTATCGACTAGTTGGAGTATTACAATAGTGGACTCAATGTTTTTGATGTCCTAATGAGTTATAAACTGAATGTGGCATAACATTAATGGCTGCACCTAAGTCTAAGAGAGCATTATTGAAATTTAGCAAGAGACAAGGAATAGGAAGACCAGGAGCACAATCAACTAACTACCATTTACTACTGAGTGGGTCACCTCCAACACTTGTTATAAACAATCAATCCAACATATGTGTTCACAAGAAATTCAAGAGGGTAAAAGGAGGAAAGCGACAACCAAATGATTGAAATCTTCTTAGGCCTTTGTAACAAAAATTCCGGCAGCAAGTATTGAACTCAAACTCTTAATGACAAATCATTTATGGTGAGTTGTCAGCTCAAACTTGTTCCAACAAGTTTCACATATTCAGATAAGTTCAGCAGAAACACAAAGTGTCTTAAATCAGAAATCTCAGCAAGATCAAGGATTTTATAAATCACATAACAGAAACAGCTTCTGTCAACACAAATTTTCTCAAACTTGAAGAGTTTTAACAACAATAGAGATGACTTATTTTTATCCTCAATGCAAGGTTTCAAAAATTCAAATGAGATTTCTCACAATTGTATAGCTATCAATTTTATAAAATTGCAAGTTGCTCAAGAAAATCTAGCTTCATGCAACATGTAGCAGGTTGTTGATGCTAACATCAACTCCAGAGCATTCACCATTAAAGAAAAAAAAATCAACATCAGTACAATAAATCAGTTCAACAATAAATAGAGAATTTTTCCAAGTCACTCAACCAAAGCAACAAAATTTTCTTCAAAACGATAGGAGTTCATGACAGCGAATGTAATGAGGCAAACAAGCACAAAACTAATGGCCAATTTTCACACGACAGCACTATGAACTCTTCAATTATTCTCAGATTCCGTAAGAGAAGATGATTCACATAGAAGCAATATTTATGAACCAACAATGCACCAATGCAGTTTTTTTTCAAAAATTCTAGAAGTAAATCATCTTTCACCAGAAAAAAAAATGTGACAGTAGCAATCAAATAAGAGACAAGCTTAAAGTTTAGCAAGCAATGACCTCAACAACAGCAAGAAGTATCCTTACAAAAATGGAACTAACAATTACCAACTAGCAGAGAAATAGTGGCTACGACAGGACACTAGGCACAACAACAAAAGTAAGTTTCAATTAAATTACTACAGCACCCTTTTACAGTAACAGAGTTCCTAATAGCCATGGCAAATGCAATTATTAACACAATAAGTAAAATCAGCAACCAAACACTTTATCCACAGAATAATTGAATTGCAACAGTCAGTAGAGTTTTCACAAGAGATTATAGGCTAAAAGGCAGAGCCAAGAGCCTGAAAATGGGCTAAATACCCAAGAGGGAGTGAATTGGGGATTTCAAAAACTTTTTAAAAATGTTCTGTTTTTGTGACAAAACGGGGGTGAACAGAGTGTAGAGAAGAAGATCTAGACACGAGATTTATGCGGTTCGGTCCAACCACTTGACCTACGTCCGGTCCCGGACTCTCGGGTTTTTCACTATCACAATTGATTACACACTCGCACTCAAGAGTAGTTCTCTCACTCGAACTCACTCCCCCTTACAAGTTGTAATCAATGAACTCCCAAGTCACCAAGTCCCCAGACTTGTGATTCTTTACAATAAATGTTTTACAAATAGAAACTCTCTCTAAGAGTAGATAATGATAAACACTGAAGCTTACAATGTCAAAAGACACAATATCACTGAAAACTGAGAGGTAGTTGAGGAACTTTGAATGCTATGCGTTTTCAGTTGTTGTAGTTGTTGAGAAGAATTGAATGCAACTCTATTTATAGTCAGATAGCATTAAAAGACCGTTGCATTGTTAATAAGACCGTTGGAGATGATCTGCAAAAGTTATGAGCTGCTTAGGTCTTCTTCTCTCTCTCTATCTTTCACTTAATCCAGCTGGCTAGATGATCAGAATTGACTCTCTGCAAATTAATCCGTTGAAGAAGATGTTGCTTGTTGTAGAAATCATTCTTTAATGCTTTGCAGCCGTGTGCAGATGGATTAACCAAAAGAATGCAAGTTTCTGGGTTGAGCATTTAATGTTCGACATCACTTTTGCTTTTGCTTTAAACCTTGATAAACTTTCCTTAATATGGTGAAACTCACTAAAAAGATGGTTAAACATATCTAGAAACATTAGAGATTAATCATGGAAAGTATTGAGATAAAACGAAAGGTATAGCTCAATCGACGGATTTGAATTTCGACAACGTTGAGAAACCTCGAGGTTTGTTCTTCAAACCTCAAGGTTTGGACTACGATACTTGAATTTGTTTTGAGTCCAAACCAAGAACCCTGGAGGTTTTCGAAGTGACAGAGAAGCATTACTCTCTCTGAGTATCAAAACCTCGAGGTTTTCTTAGAAACCTCGAGGTTTTACTTTGAGAGTAAAACCTTGCAAAAGGGCGATAAGAGCAAACCTAGAGGTTTCCTTGGAAACCTGGAGGTTTCAAAATCAGTGAAAGTTCATTTGCTCTCGGAACACACACAAACCTCGAGGTTTTGCTAAAAACATTGAAAGTCGAGTTTTGATCCAAACATAAAACCTGGAGGTTTTGTTGCAAACCTCGAGGTTTTCATGGATAGGAAATGATGATTGCTCTCTGGATCCCAGAAACCTGGAGGTTTCTAACAATACTCGAGGTTTTGCATAATTTTCAGAATTCTCAGTTTTGAGACAAAATAGAAACCTGGAGGTTTCTTTAGAAACCTCGAGGTTTTCATTGTTGTGTGAAACTGAGTTTTCTCTGGAAGTCCAAAACCTCGAGGTTTCTTGACAAACCTCGAGGTTTCACATAAATTTGTGAAACCAAGACTTCGCAAGTTAAAGCACAGGACCTTGAGGCTTCCTTTGTAAGGCCAAACCTCGAGGTTTTTGAACAAACCTCGAGGTTTGCTCTCACTCAGAAATTTCCAACATCTGAGAGCAAATCCTCATTCTTTGTTTACAATTATTGACAATCATCAAAACCTTTAGGGAACTAACAGAGCCTAATCCTAATCTCATCATAGTTACAACAACAAAATCAAGCCACTGACAGTATCAACAATTCAAGAAAAATCTACACAGCTCTATTTTTATTTGGGTTTATGTGTTATGTTTTTTATTTTTACTTTTTTCTAAGCCACTAACATGTTATATCTATTTATATTTTCACTTTCCCCAAAAGTGGCAATTGAATACAATAACGATGTTACTCATTAAGATTTATGAACAAGACAAAAACCAACCACTTCTTCACTCCGAGATGTTATTTTACCACCGGAGAATCCAATCCAAACTCCAAAGTCAATTGAAGTCAATAATACACAAATATTCTTTGAGCATTAGCAAGACGCCTTAGCTAAAAATGCAAAATCACAAACAATTCATCTCAAGGCGGTGTTAAGGCCATGACAAGTACACTCGCTGGAAAAAAAAAAGAAGCAATTTGATTTTATTATAATTGACTAGTGACTCCTTAAATCACAAACAATTCATCTCTTTTTTATCTCTCTCTCTCTCTCTCTCTCTCTCTCTCTCTTTTTCTTTTTCTTTAATGATCTAGGCTTACCGTGCCTTTGCACTACAGGAAAAAAAAATCGTGCATACTCCATTGCAACAAAGAGACATTTGTTTGACAACAATTGGACGTATATAGCTTTTTATGTTTGCACTGAACCTCATCAAATTTACAATGATGAAATTGGGTTTTTTTGTTACATCGTTGGTTTTTTGTATCCCGTTTGTAATCTTGGTTTGTGATGACATAATTGAGTTATTTTTTGTGATTGATCAGGTTAAATCCAAGCCGAGTATTTAGAAGGCCAATAGTCTTTAGAATTACTCTCACTAAATCTGTCATAAGTACTATCCCTCTTTATCCTATACTTGTTGCTAGATTACCGACAAGCGTGTGTTTGGAGATTGAACGCTTGCAGATGAATTTTATATGGGGTCATGATGGTACTAGTAGACGTTTCCATTTTGTCGGCTGGGATCAACTAACGAGGCCCAAGGAGTATGGTAGCTTGGGGTTGAGAAGACTTACTTCGGTCAACAAGGCTTGTGGGACGAAGTTGGCTTGGAAGTTAATCAGTGGGGAGAAGGGTTTGTGGGTAGAGATCCTCTTCCAGCGTTATATGGTGACAGATAGTGAGTCTCTTTTGAATTATAGGCCCGAGGATTCCAGTCTATGGAAATTTATCTGGGATCACAGTGAAATGGTAGACAAAGGTTCAAAGTGGCAAGTTAGAAACGGGTTGGTTGTTAACTTCTTTTATGATTCTTGGATTGGCGATGACATTAGACTACACGAGTTCTATGTACGGACGTTGACTGATAAAGAAGACAAGACAGTGGTTGCAGATTGGGTGGGGGTGGTTTGTGGGATACCCATAAACTTGAATCCATTCTAAGTCCTGCTGGTATTAGAAGAATGGCGGTGGTTTTGCCACCAAGGACTGAGGCAGATTTGATCGATTAGTTTGGGGTGCTTCTGGGGATGGTATGTTTTCTATTAGGAGTGCCTATCTCCTTTTTGAACCTAACTCGGTATCTCTCCGTGATAAAATTTATAAAGATATTTGAAAAAGGAAAGGAGCTGAGATGATCACTATTCATGTGGAAAGCCTCCTTAAATAAATTACCTACCAAGCTTTGGAGAAGTACATGGCTTCATTCTTCAGCTATGTGTAGGTCTTGCAACACGGAGGTTGAGGATCTTTTACACATTCTGAAAGACTGTGGATATGCTAGATGTTTGTGGCTGGAGTTGATTCAACCAAGGTACGCTTCCTCTTTCTTTTCTTTAGAATTGAAAGAATAGTTGAGTTTTAATCTAAATAACCAGATAAGGCGTAGATGGGAAGGTAGCTGGAATCTGGTGTTTGGAGTTGCTATATGGAAACTATGGGAGTGGAGGAACCAATGTGTATTTAATTGTAATTTTGTAAAGCCCGATAAACCGAGTCAAATTATTTCCTCAACCTAGACCAGGTATGCATGTGTCACTGATGACTCGGGTTGTAAGAACCATCGAGCTAGTGGTTTGACAGTGGGGTGGGAGAAATCGCCATATGGTTGGTTAAAATTGAATGTCGATGGAGCACGAGCCTTGCAATCTTCGAAGGTTAGATGTAAGGGCGGTTCGAGATTCCTTAGGGAATTGGATTGTGGGATTTACTAGGAAAATCAATGATTGCTAATCTAGTATTGCTGAAGAATGGGCAGTTGTTGAAGGATTACAGTTGGTTTGGGATTTGGGTTTTAAGAAATTTATTTTAGATTTGATGCAGACAATGTAATCAATTTAATTCTAGATCATGCTTCTAATTCTTGTAGCAACTTGGTTTTGAAAGTTAAGGAATTGTCAACATTAGATTGAAAGGTTGATGTTAGAGTTATTCCTAGAGATTTTAATTGTATTGTTGATGCTTTTGTTGGGATCCGTACAACGCAGCGGATTAAAATTTCTACGAATCCCGTAGGTTTTCTAAAACCTGTTCAGCGTATTTAATGCAAAATTACTCGTATTAATTTTTAAATTCAAACTTTAGATCTGGATTAAATATATATTAATTAAATCTATCCGATAGATCTAATATAATAATATTTATTTAATCGAATTAAAAAGCCAGATCTGAAATTTTTCAATCTAGATTAAAAAATAATTAATTAAATCTATCGATAGATTTAATCCAACCTATTTATTTAATCCAAATTTAAAAGCCTTCGATTTAATTTATCTCAATAAATTAAATCAGTAAAATGACATCTATCTATTTATTTAAATCTGAGATACTAATATCTCAATTTAAATTAAATAGACAATAATATCTTTATTGAAAATTAAATGAGATACAATATCTCTGTTTGTTTTAGATATTTAATTTATCAAATAAATTAAACATAAAACAAATAATATAATAATAATATTTTAATCTCAATTAAATAATATCATTATATTATTTTCAAATTTAAATATATATATATATATATATATTTACCCAGCATTAAACTCGGTATTCATTAACCTCAGATTAATCGAGATTCAATGAACCTAGACACTTTTACCCAAGTGTTGGATTATTCTTGTGTGCGACCTGCAGCCCATGTGAGATTGGCAGGTGGGCCAACACCGTGTCACCCACAAATCGCAAGCGGCCTCTAGCAAGACATTGCGACTACCCAATTCACATGGGGATCGATGACACGATACACCTATCGTACAACCGTATCACGTCCCTTTTGTCACGCGATAATTTGGTCAAGGATGAGGCATGGATAATGTCAACTTTCTTTTCCGACCATTACTTTCTCGATTCTCGAGTAGTCTAATAAGTGAAATGGAAACTCCTTTCCATCATAGTATGGCCATACATTTCTTAGACTCACTCATCGAGGGCCCAAGATATCTCTCGAATGTGAGGGACAAATTCCATCTTAACCATTCACGTCCCTCCGCATGAAAACCACTGATCCGATCCTGACCTTTATCATCACCAGGTCAAAGGTGACTTTTGACTAGTCAAGAGACCGAGTGATTCATCATGCGAGGAATCCATGATGATCTCGGGTCATAGGGCGTTGTGACGTGTTATACATGAGATAAAGCATGACTTAATCCATGCAGCTTTCTCATAGTGGGTCGGTCCAAGACCTTGTACTCTTACAAGTGCCCATGACTTTGATTGTATCTCCATACCTCATCAAAGTCATGCGGTCTTAATTCATCTTCGCTCCGCGTAGATGACCAGCCCAGGACATTTAGGATAATCTATAAGATGTATCCAGGGATGCAGTTGTCAATACGAACATGCGGTGAATTTAAAAATGATAACTAAAGAAAATACTTTAAATAACTCAAATATCCAAAGTACAATGAATTGCCCATAGGGCATAATTTCCAACAGCTTTAGCCAAGATAGACATTTCTGAGTCTGCTATTTTGGATGAGTGCCCTCCTAACCTTAGAGGTTGGGTAGATCGTGAGTGTTTGGGATTAAATTACCCATATGTGTAATTTCTTATTTGTAATGTAGGCTTCTAGCCATCCTGTTTAGCAAAAAATAAAATAAAATAATAATTGAGTTATTTTTACACTGTTTGTTGATAAATTGGCGTTTGCAGTGAACCTCATCAAAGTTTCAATGACGAATTTTTGTTTTCATCTTTATTGGGTAAGATCATTTATCACCTCAATCAACAGCTTGTTAGTAAATCATCAAGTTATTTCAATGAGTAGTATCTTTCTCTAGGTCAGTCATTTGCGAGAAACAAAGAGGATTTGTGCCCAGTGAAACGCATCGATCATTAGCCAGGTGTTGTGCCCGTTGCATAAGTTGTGAGTGTGTCTTGTGGGCTCGTGATTTTGGTTTTTTTTTTTTTTTGATATAATAAAGTTTAGGTGGGGGTAGACACCGGTACCCTAAGAGGGTTAGAGCATGCCTTCAGATTTAAAGAGCATTTATAAATGTACTTACAGATCGTCCACCAATAAGATCCTCATATCAACCAATGAGTATCGAATCTATTCTCTTTTGGGGTAAAGGATGACACCTTAACCAACTGTGTCACTCCTCATTGGCCTCTGTGTTTTTGTTGTTTTCTAGCTTGCGGACTGAGGTAGGAACATTTGCCTTTTTTGCAATTTCTGTTTTAGGCCTTGTGGAATGGGCTTCTTGTTTGTCCTTTATTTTACTTTCCCCGTTTTCAAAAAACTAGCGCCTTTCTTTTTGTTGGGGTCTGTCCCGAAGCTTAGACCTTTTGGATTATATTTTACAGTCTCGAAGGCTATGTTTTGGATCTCCCTATTGGGCTTGTGGATTTTCATTTCTGGTTTTAACTTCTTCTTTTTTAAAAAATAATTTAGGCCATTTTTGTTTTCGCCTCAACAATAGGAAAAAATTAGGGCAGTAGGTTCGACTGTGGAAAATTGTTTTTTTTTTTAAACAAAAATTGCTGGAAAACCATTTGGGCTCCATTTAGGATCTTTTCAATTCAGGCCATTGTTAAGAATTCCTTAAATTAATTGGGCTTGGCTTTACTTGCGGTTTTTGTTGAACTTTCCAGATTTAGGCTTGCTAATTTTTGGGCAGCTGTTTTATATGCAATTTATTTTATTTGCCATTTTGATTGTTTAAATCAAGGGAAAAATAAATGGCGAATGTCGCGGATGAAAGGAAGTATAGGAGTACTTTGTGTTAGGGTTGAGGCTTGAGAGAGAGAGAGTGACGGTGCTCTCCCAGTTTCTCAATTCCAGTTTTTCAGTGAAAATAATAACCAACAGAATAAATTATTGTTGTTATTATTGAAAATAATAAAAAATAAAATACAACATTTTCTTATGTATATTATGAAATAGATTTTTCTTATGGGTCTAAGTAGCTTAAATTAATTTTTAGTTTATCTATCATCTTGAAATATTTTTTTAGTACATCTAAAACCCTAAAATATTTGTTGGCCAACATCAACATCAAGGCAAAAAAATACTTTAATTAATTTATTATGACAAAAAAAAAAACAGATAGTTAACTCATTTAATTTATCCTAAACGAAGAAAATTTACAACTTTACTATAAGAATTAGAATTAGTTGATGGTTATTAACTTATTATTCTTTGCCGTAAATAGTTAGGACAGGACATGTTGGTAATTTCTTGTGTGTTGGTGTTTTCCAGCTTGGGACCTAATGTCTATATTTACCTATTTTAAATGAGGGAAAGAATAAGTTATATTTAAACATTAATAAAATAAGCAAAATTGATAAAAAGACATTAATTGCTCTCCGATTAATTTACATTATTAACCAAATCATTCTTCATTGTTGACGGGATGGAGTATTTAATGAGTAGATTTTTGGTTCATATTTGACAAACCATAAAATCGTAGGTTTATAAGCTTTTTACCGTAAACTCTTTATATATATTTATCTCATAAATCATACAAAATAGTCCAACCTCTTTCCTATATGAACTTATAAATTCTATCTCCTTCATTAAAAACAAAATTGATTTTTGCCAATTTTTTTGATAATAATAATATCTTCAACAAGCTATATTTAGTCGAAATCTTGTCTCTTATATTTCTCACCTTCCCTGCCTAGAACCCTTTCTCTCTTCCTCTTGAAGGATCATGCTGCTGTGACACTGAGAAAAGGATATCAGGCAAGCGTTGGAGTGTAAAAAAAGCCTAACATAACCTGTTTGGATTGATTTATTTCCAATGAGCTTAAACAAAAAAAGCTCATTGAAAGCTAGGCGTGCGAGCTTTACGAGAACTGAGCTCCAGAAGTGTTGGATGTTCAAAGTTTTTTGTCCTCTTCTTCCAAATTATGGGAAAAATAAAATTTGGAAATATGGTAAAATATAAAATAAAAACAAAAAATAATTTAATTAGCCAAACTAATTAGTTTGGGAAAACATATAAATATAAATATTATAAAATAATTTGAATTAATTTCTCCAAAAAAGTTAACTGTGGCTTATAGATGGAGAAGTAATTTAAATTTTTTTATTAGATTTTAATTTTTATCTTTACTTATTACAATATATACAACTAATATATATGCATTATTCAATACTCCCTCCGGTCCTAATTATATTACATATTTAACTGATTTTGGAGATTAAGGGAGAGAAGTTAAATTAGTTAATTTTACTCATTTTCCTAAAATGTCCTTATATAAATTTAAAATAACATAAGTAAAAGTAAATTAACAACCCCTACTACATACCTTTCCAACTTAGAATTAATGGTCTTATTATATACACATATATATGTATATATCTATACATATAGATATAGACACACACACACACACATACATACATGTATCTAAACACATATACACACACACATATATTTATATATGTGTGTGTTTATATGTGTACACACATATGTATTGACAGACGCACACACACAGATATACATATATGTATACACACACATAACAGACATACACACACTCACAGATATATGTGTGTGTGAGAGAGAGAGAGAGAATGTGTATTTATATATGTGTGTGTCTATATATATGTGTATGTGTATATATGTATGTATATTTGTATATGACACACACATATGTAATCACAAAACCAAACACACTTAAAAAATAAAATAGGGATATTTTAGGAAGAAATTGACAAAACTTAAAATGTTGTCTTATAATTAGGACCGGAGGGAGTAAGATTCATGTCATTTTCCATCTTAACTCA
Organism: Acacia acuminata; assembly: GCA_019022655.1. NCBI lineage: Eukaryota > Viridiplantae > Streptophyta > Magnoliopsida > Fabales > Fabaceae > Acacia > Acacia acuminata. The sequence goes on from JAFJYI010000208.1 coordinate 549,378, forward strand.
CAAATAATAATCCAAAAAAACTTTTTAGTTTGAAAAAAAGTCACTTCTGCCACCATCAATCTAAACCAAATCATATTTATAATTTAACTTTTTTTTTTCTATCAGGCTTTTGTAAATGTCAGATAGAGTAAGCCACTATTCCTAGCCCTAACCCAAACACTGGTCATCATCATTCCTTTGTTGTTGCAGATCATTTCGCGCTGCTGGCAATCACTGATTCGTAAACACTGCCCCCAATTTTTTATTTCTTTTCCTTAAAAAATTCTCATTTACTTCAGTCAAATAAAACTGCAGATTCGTCAACACCATAATAAATAAGCCTGCTTGTCAAAATCTGAAATATATAGGCCTGCTTTAACCATCCAATTTAATTCTCAACTGTTCATTTACTTTAATTTTTTCCTTCAGAAGAAATGTGTATGTTTGGTATAATTTTTGGGTGGGACAATTGGCTTTATTTACTATTTGAATCGAATTTATAGGTGTTTTTGTTTTTATTTGGATGAAAAATAGTCCAAATCGGGTTTATAAGGTAAAAACTGCTTATTTGAAAAGCTAATTTTTCTGACTTTTGTAGTATTGGTTTATACTCTTCATTCACTTTTGGTTATCTAGCAGCAGTAGCGTTATTCCAGCCCTGTGAGATGAGATGCCAACCATCTCAAAATATATTATTAATAATAATATAATAATATATTTATTAATTATCATAAATTAATCTAAAATTTTAATTTTAGAATTAAAGAAATTGGGATGATACAATAAGAATAACCTATAGAATTAGATACCAAATTGTATAGTGTCTAAGTTCCTAGTTACTTATGTAATATTTATTTGATCAAATTATATATTTTAGCATTGCTAAATTTTGTAATTTAGCATTTTTCATATTTTTGTTAATTTTAATTTTAATTTTTCTCTTATAATTATCTCAAAAGTTACTTATACTACCATCATTCCAAACAAGTTTCAATTTCACAAAAGCTACTTATGTAACCACCAATCTAAATATAAATCATACTCCCTCCGGTCCTAATTATAAGACATATTTAACCGATTTTGTGAAAATTAAAGAAAGAAGTTAAATTAGTTATTTTTACTCATTTTCCTAAAATGTCCTTATATAAATTTAAAATACATAAGTAAAAGTAATCAATAACTCCTACTATATATCTCTCCAATATCATGAATCCTAACACACACATATATCTACATATGCACACACACACATACAAACACACATATATATGCATACACACATAACACACACACACACATATGTGCATGTGTATGTGTCTATATATATTTGTGTGTAGATACACATGTGTGTGTGTTTATATATATTTGTATGTAGATACACATATATAGATACACACACATATATATATCTAAAAGTTTCATTGATTGGAAGAGTCTACGTACCCACATATATATACTCATCAAAAACCAAACACATTTGAGAAAATAAAATAGGGGTATTTTAGGAAGAAATTAAAAAAAATTAGAATATTGTCTTATAATTAGGACCAAAACCAACTCTCAAATGTTGTCCTATAATTAGGACCAGATGGAGTATTTTACAATCTGACTTTTACCCAATCAAACTTTTCCATAAGTCATTTTGCCCACCAGTATCCCAAACAAGCTCTAGAGCAACCTGACTTGGCTGAATCATAAACACATGGGGGTAGAAGACGACCCATGGTTGGCTGCGCATATCTGGTTTGATGGTGTAAGGAATTAATCTTCAACAAACTGTTGGAGTTTTTCTGTTCAGATTCTGGCCATTGCAGAAACTTCAGAGGCTAATTTAATGGGAAAATCTCTCTCGGAGACTAAGTAAATAAGATATTATTAAAAAAATATCAAAGAAAAGTCACATGTCAGGAAAAAAAAATCCTAATTATTAACGTGTCTTGATTTAATTGTTAATGTAGTACTGATTTAATTGTTAAGATATAATTATTAACGTATTAATCGATTTAGTTATTAATGTTATATCGATATAGTCATATAGTTATTAACTTTCTAAAATAATACCCCAAAAAAAAAAAAAAAAAACTCTAGAATATTTTTGGGAAAATTACACTCAGTCCCAAGGAACAAGAGATATTTACAATTAGGTCCCTTGAATTCATGAAATTACTCAAGTCCCTAGGGACTTCGTAATTATTTGTGGAAGCAAAATTACTTTTTTGCCCAAAGGAGAAAACGCTCTGGACTCATAATTGAAAAAAATCTAGGTTTACAACAAAAAATTTTATATTTACAATGACAAATTCTTATTTTAACAACAAGTTTTGTTCTGGATTTTTTTCAATTCGAGGTCCAGAGGCCATTTGCAACAAGAAATTCTATATTTACAACAAATGTACCAATTCCTATTTTAACAACTTTTGAAAACCTGGATTTTTTTTTCAATTGAGGTCCGCATGCCATTTGCAACAAGAAATTCTATATTTACAACAATTCTTATTTTAACAACAACTTTTGAAAACGTGGATTTTTTCAATTCTAAGGTCCATAGGCCATTTGCAACAAGAAATTCTATATTTACAACAACTAATTCATATTTTAACAACAACTTTTGAAAACCTGGATTTTTTCAATTCGAGGTCCAGGCCATTTGCAACAAAAAATTCTATATTTACAAAACAATTCCTATTTTAACAACAACTTTTGAAAACCTCGAATTTTTTCAATTCGAGGTCCAGGCCATTTGTAACAAAAAATTCTATATTTACATGACAATTCTTATTTTAACAACAACTTTTGAAAACTTGGATTTTTTAATTCCGAGGTCCCGAGGCTATTTCTCCTTTGGGCAAAAAAGTAATTTTGTTTCCACAAATAATTACACGTAAGTCCCTAGGGACTTCGAGTAATTTCATGAATTCAAGGGACCTAATTATAAATATCTCTGTTCCTTGGGACCTGAGTGTAATTTTCCCAATATTTTTTGACATGTTACTTTTCTTTAGGTGCTTTTTGACAACATCTTGCTTGCTTGGACCCCGGGTTTTCCCGATTTTAATTGATCTCTCTTAGAAAAGTGGCCTCACTCTGGTTTTAGTCCAGAAGAAAATTGCCAATAAATGGGTGCTGAAGAGAAATGCAATTAAGATAGTAATTTTGATCTCTTCATTTCTGGTTCCGTCCATTTTCCGACTTAGCTTCAAATCACGCACTTCACAGAAATGGTGATTCCTCACTTTCTCGTCATACCTTTTCCAACACAAGGGCACTTGAATCCCAGTATGCAGTTCTCTCATGCTTTGGCCAAACATGGCTGTAACCGTGACTTTCATAAGCACAGAGTTCGACCACAAGAGAGTGATGATGAAGGCTGCGAGCTCTGATCAAGAAAACCTCTTGGGATCTAAGATCAAGTTAGCCTTACTACCGGATGGTTTGGATCTTGAAGATGAAAGAAGAGACCTACAGAAACTTCTTTTTTCTATCAAAAAGACCATGCTTTCAAGACTTCCTAAACTCATAGATGAGATTAATGCTTTAGATGCTATCAGTAAGATCTCTTGCATAGTTGTCACTGTAAATATGGGATGGGCCTTAGAAATTGGCAGCAGATTGGGAATCAAAGGCGCTCTACTTTGGCCTGCCTCTGCAACTTCCTTGAGTCTCTGTGATTCCATCCATAGCTTGATTGATGGTGGTGTCATTGATTCTGAATATGGTAAGATCTTTTTTATCTCTAGTATGTTCAGCAGCTATTTGCAAATAAGACTACGTCTTTGGCCTTGAACAATTTTACAGGGACTGAATATTGAAATAATGACCCAGTAGAAAAGAAAAATAAACATTTCATTGTTCACAGTTTTGATCCATCTATGCTTAAATTTCATATTTGTTTTTCTTTTCTTGTCTGTACTTGGTAAAGTTACCCAGACAAATCAAAATTATAAATGATGTGGCCTCTTTTTCATTCTCTTCCCCTCAAAATCTCGACAATATGACATTTCAGGACCTCCAGTCAAAACCCAGAAAATTCAGCTTTCTCCAATCGTGCCTCTAGTTGACCCAAAAGACCCGCCTTGAATAAATCTCTGCAAATAAGACAACGTCTCTGGCCTTGAATAATTATACAAGCGACTGCGTATTCTCAGTCTTGTACCGTCTATGCTTAAATTTCATATTTGTTTTTCTTTTCTTACCTGTATCTGGAACCCCAAAAGTTTCCCAGACATATCAGAATTATAAATAATCTAGTCTCTTTTCATTCTCTTCCCTTCAAAACCTTAAACATATTTCCGTGTAAATTTTGACAATTCCGTTTCAGGACTTCCAATAAAATCCCAGAAAATTCATCTTTCTCCAAGCATTCCTCTGATGGACCCAAAAGACTTACCTTGGATCAGCCTGGGGAGGATATTCTTTGAACACCTGGTGCAAGAGATGCAGACTTGCAAATTAGCACAATGGTGGCTCTGCAATACTGTGCATGAGCTTGAACCTGTAGCTTTTTCTTCATCACCAAGGCTGTCACCTATTGGTGGCCCAATGTTGGCAAGTAGTGACTATAACCCAACCACTTTCTGGGAAGAAGACAGAACCTGCCTACACTGGCTAGACCAACAACCGCCTCAATCTGTCATTTATGTTTCTTTTGGTAGCTGGTCAGTTTTGGACCCTAACCAGTTCACAGAACTAGCACTTGGACTTGATCTCTTGGATATGCCTTTTCTTTGGGTTGTGAAGCCTGGGAATGAGCAATACAATGCATACCCACAAGAATTTAAGGGAACTAAGGGTAAAATTGTTGGTTGGGCCCCACAGAAGAAGGTCCTGAAACACCCTGCCATAGCTTGCTTCATTAGCCACTGTGGTTGGAACTCCACCATGGAAGGTTTATATGGTGGGGTACCTTTCTTGTGTTTGCCAATACGCAATGACCAATTTGTGAACAAGTTTTTTATTTGTGAGGTGTGGAAGGTTGGACTGGGACTTGACAAGCAAGAGAATGGAGTTATATCAAGGGATGAGATCAAGAAGAAGGTGGAGCTAGTTCGTGGAAGTGAAGATATAAAAGCAATGTCTTTGAAATGCAAGGAAATTGTGATGGAAAACATGGAAAAAGAAGGTGGTCATTATGTGAGAAATCTCAACAACTTTATCAAGTGGACCAAGGAATGAACATGTTCCTGTTGATTAATGAGAGGGTGGCAGAGTTGCTTCATCGGGTTCAAAGGCATGTCAGCAAAGTTTAGAAGAATAAATTAATCTAGGACAAATCTGATGTATCCTGCCAACAAAAATTAATGAGTTATGTTTTATTAAGGTTCAGAGAGACTGGCAGTTTTTATGTGAATGCATAGGCAGCGAAATAAGGCAACTTCTATGCTATAGATATTATTACTTCTTTCTTCAATCATCTAGCGAGTCTGTATACTATATATTAAGTTTTTAATGCTCAGTGATATGCTATGACTTGGAATTCCCATACTAAGCAAAAAGGTGACCAATCTCTTTTTGTGACTTTAGAGTGGGGAATTTTAATGTTAAACTCAGGGATAGGACAAACAGATTAGATAACTTAGCTCATCTAAGCATTTAACCAAATAGAACATACATATGATGAAAGAGTATTATAAGATCTTCACATGTAAAATAAAGGGCGAATGTGTAAAAAATACCCATCTTCATATCCCGCATGTGCATCTAGTACCATATACAATCCTTGGGTGCAAAAATACATATGATCATTAAAAAAGGGGGACAAAAATGACAGATCCGTTGATGAAGGCAAATGTTCGTTAATTTTTGGTTTTATCCCCCCGTTAATAATTTTTTAATAATTATTTTAAGGGGAAATGTGCTTATCTACATATCTCGCATGTACATTTGGCACCATAGACAATATCTGGTGCAAAAATGCCTATGATCATTTAAAAAAGAGGGACAAAATGTCTTCTCCATTAATGAAGGCAAACGTTCGTTAATTTTTGGCTCCGTTAATGAAGGGAAAAGTTCCTATGATGGACTATGGAAGGGTTTTTGGGGGAGGGGGTAGCATAAAGGCAGTGACCATGTGGGGGCCTAAGAGAGTCATTGCTGGTGTGAAGGTGGGGTCTCTGGTTTGGAGGGGAGAGAGGAGGGTGAGAAAGAAAAGGCTATGAGAAGAGAGAGGGTGAGAGTTTTTTAAATAATTATTTAAAAATTATTCAAGTTAGCCTCACAAAACCAAACATTACAAACGTTTGCTTTCATTAAGCGAGTTGGCATTTTTGTCCCCCTTTTTAAATGATCATAGGTATTCTTGCACCCGATGGATTGTATATAGTTAAATCCGGGAAATCGAGCCGAGCTTGTTGGGCCGGCCTGTTTAAGCCCTGACCCTTTAAGGGTCGGGTTTATAAATTGAAACTTCTAAATGAAGTTAGCCTTATAGTGCCGGCCTTGTAGGGCTGAGGGCCTACTCGTTAAGCGCTATATATATATATATAGGGTTTAACGTTTGTCATGTGACTTGACATAAGGATTTATCAAGTCACTCCAAAACTACATCGTTTTGAGAGTTCATTAATTCCTCTAACCCCAAAACTACGTCATTTTGGGAATTAGGAGAATTAATGAAGGGTGTTTTTATATTTATTATATGAATTTTACCAAAACACCCTTTATTAATTCCCCTAACTTCCAAAACGACGTAGTTTTAGGGTGGCTTGACAAAACCTTATGTCAAGTCACATGACAAACGTTAAACCCATATATATTTGGTTAACTTGACTTGATTATTTAATTTACTAATTTATATGTATTTTGTATTTATTATAGAGTTATTTATCCATTTAATTACAAGTACATATAACTATACTTTAATTTTTATGATTTGGTTTAATATTTGTTGCAAATAAAGATTATGGATGTATCATGATGTGAAGAAGATATTCTTGATATTTATACCCATGAAGCATAGTCTACTACTCGAAGTAAGCACAATCCAATGTCTCTGAAATTGATGATAGTAGTGAAGAAGATAAAAATAATAGTCATCATACTTATGTTCTTTGAGTGGTAAGCTTGTTATACTTTATGTGAGTTACTTGTGGACAATAATTTACTCTTAATTATGAATTAGTGACTGTGTTTGTTTATTGCATTAAGTGTGTTGTGTAGGCATTATTGTTGACAACATTTATTTAATAAATTCAAAGTTTAATTGTTGTATTTTACTAATTATATTTCTTTCAAAAAATGCAAGAAAAATAATTGTAATTCATAAAAATGTCTTCCGGCCCACATGCTTTAGAGCCGGGCTTTGAAAAACAAACGTTTTTCTTATCCCGGGTCTAAAAGGGCTTTAGGCCAGACCTTTTAGGCCCTGGCCTTTCAAGGGCCGGCCCTGATTCCCTGCTCTATATATAGTGCCAAACACACATGTGGGGTATGTGGATGAGTAATTTTGCACATTTGCCCTTAAAATAATTATTTAAAAATTATTAAAGTGAGGCCCACAAAACCAGAAATTAACAAATATTTGCCTTCATTAACGGAGCTGGCATTTTTGTCCCCTTTTTAAAGATCTTGAGTATGTTTGCACCCAAAGATTGTATAGCAGGATATGTAGATGGGTATTTTTACACCTTCGCCCCTAAAATAAAAAGTGTTTACTCACAAGTCATCATGTAAAGAAAAATAGAGCTCGTAGAATTCATAAGAATGTTCTCATGGTCTACTTTAATTTTCCACTACACTGATCATGGTGATGATGATAATCACAAAAGTTTGGTGGAGCGTTTTGGCACCTACTGGAACTCAATGGTGTTTTATTAATATTCAAAAGCTTTCATATTTTCCATTTGGGAGATAAGGTGAAATTAATCATGGCACAAATGGAGCGGGACATGAGTAATGGTCTCACAAGTTAATGCTGGGAAACATATAGCACAACTTATCCACCATAATGCAGGATACCCTTTTTCCTGAGATATTATTTGCTGAAACCCTCCTCACTTTGCACAAATGGGGATTCCTCACTTTCTCATCATACCTTACCCAGCAAAAAAACACTTGAATCCCAATTTGTAGTTCTCTCATGCTTTGGCCAAACATGGCTGTAACTTTACTTTCCCAAGTAGAGAGTTCAACCACAAGAGAGTGATGATGAAGATTGCTACTTCTGATCAAGAAAACCTCTTGTGATCAAATATCAAGTCAGTCTCACTCCAGATGGTTTGGATCCTGAAGATGAAAGAAGAGACCTATAGAAACTTCTTTCTTCAATAAAAAAGACAATGCCTTGAATTCTTCCTAAATTCAGATGAGATTAATGCTTTTGATGGTAACAGTAAGATCACTTGCATAGTTGTTACCGTAAATATGGGATGGGCCTTAGAAATTGGAAGTAGATTGGGAATCAAAGGTGCTCTGCTTTGGCCTGCCTGTGCAACTTTCTTGACTCTCTGTGATTCCATCCTCAGCTTCATTGATGGTGGGGTTATTGATTCTGAATCTGGTAACATCTCTTATCTCTATTATGTTCAATGGCTGTTTGCAAATAAGATCTTCTAATCATGACCCCGATAGAAAAGAAAAATAAACCTTTCGCTTTTCATAGCTTTGATCCATCTGTGCTTAAATTTCATTTTTATTTTTATTTTCTTATGTGTATTTGGTAAAGTTATCCAGACACATCAAAATTATAAATCATGTAGTCTCTTTTTCATTATCTTCCCCTCAAAATCTTGACAATGTGCCATTTAAGGACTTCCTATCAAAAATCAGAAAATTCAGCTTTCTCCAAGCATGCCTCTGATGAACCCAAAAGACCTGCCTTGGTGCAGCCTGGGAAGGCTCTACTTTGAACACCTGGTGCAAGAGATCCAGACTTGCGAATTAGCACAATGGTGGGCTCTGCAATACTGTGCAATGTGTAGCTTTTTCCTCATCATCAAGGCTCTCACCTATTGGAGGCCCAATGTTGGCAAGTAGTGACTATAAGTTAGTTATAACCCAGCCTCATTTTGGGAAGAAGACAGAAACTGTCTACACTGGCTAGACCAACTACCGCCTCAATCTGACATTTATGTTTCTTTCGGTAGCAGGTCAATTTTGGAACCTAACCAGTTCACAGAACTAGCACTTGGACTTGACCTCTTGGATATGCCCTTTCTTTGGGTTGTGAAGCCTGGGAATGAGCAATACATTGCATACCCACAAGAGTTTAAGGGAACTAAGGGTAAAATTGTTGGTTGGGCCCCACAGAAGAAGCTCCTGAAACACCCTGTCATAGTGTAATGGGTGATAATGAAATGGGCCAGTCTATAGTGGATTCAGTGCATGGAGCATCAGGGAGTGGGCAGGAAGTACCAGATAATGGGCCACAGCCCACCAGAAGGAGTAAGAGGACGAAGAGAAGCACCTGGAAAGCCAAGGGAATTAGAAGGATAAGTCTATAAATAGGAGCTAACAGTAATGAGGGAGGCATGGAATATATTGTGAAGATTCTCTCTCTCTTATGGATTTCCTTTTTCTGTTATTCTGTCAGTAACGTCCTATTCCAGTATTTTCTATTTCTCTGACTGTAATACTGGATTCCCAATCATTATGCAATGATATAATACAGTGATCACAGAAGTTTTACCTTCTGTTTCCTTATTTGCTGCATTTCCTACTTCTATTTCCTGTTATTTCACTGTGTCCATATCACATAGCTTGTTTCATTAGCCACTCTGATTGGAACTCCACCATGGAAGATTTATGTGATGGGGTACCTTTCTTGTGTTTGTCACTTCGCAACGACCAATTTGTGAGCAAGTCTTTTATATGTGAAGTGTGGAGGGTCGAATGGAGTTATATCAAGAGATGAGATCAAGAAGAAGGTAGAGCTTGTTCTTGACAGTGAAGATATAAAAGCAAGGTCTTTGAAATGCAAGGAAATTGTGATGGAAAACATGGAAAAAGAAGGTGGTCAATATGTGAGGAATCTCAACAATTTTATCAACTGAATCAGGGAATGAGCGTGTTCCTCCTGATCAATTAGAGTTTCAGGAAATAAAGTTTTGGAATTCCTGTCAAAGAATATGAAGTGATGGATTCAGAAGCTTGAGTTTCTCATTTACGTGTCACCCCATTCCATCTATCATTTGTTTATGTTTTTATTGATCTCAAATGCTTTTTTCCTTCCTTGCTGTGATATATATGTGTGTGTGTATATCTATGTATATGTCTATCTATATATGTATTAGTGTGTGTATACATATATATACATCTAAAAAAAACAAATACATACACACACATATATGTATGTATGTATATTTATATACATATATATACATAGGGAATATCAGATATCCTGTCATTGCACCTAACGTTTTTTCCAGTGAATAGAAAACGACGTAGTTTGGTTTAGTTTGGTTGTTGTGTTAGCTGATAGGACCAAAGCCTGAATAATGCACCTGCTCCTTCTTCTTTGGCTTCTTCTTCTACCTTGGCTCCATCTCCGCTGACTTCTGCTGCTTCTCCGCCGTCACCTTCGCCTTCTGCGGCTTCACCTCCGACTCCACCGCCTTCTTCAGCTTCACCTCCAACTCCACCGCCCTCTGCAACTTCATCTCCTCCTACTCCGTCACCAACGAACACCACTGGGACAACCCCAGCACTAGCTCCACTTAGTGGGCCTCCACCTTCTCATGCCAATGGTGCTTCTTAAGTCTTTTGCACCTTTGCTGGAACTATTGGAGCATTCATGGCCTCAACCCTAGTTTTATCTTTCTAGATGTAAGAGTATATATCTGATGGACTGATTATGTTTTCCTTTTTTCTTTCTTTCTTTCTTTCTTTTTGTTGCTTGTCATGGTTTGGTTCTTTGGTCCTATGTTTGGATGTTGTTTGGGAAATTTATTTGCGACGATATTTGGTAAATAAGAGGACAATAATTTATGTACCCTTGTGTGCTTTCTCATTCTTCATGATGTAAAGATATTGTACATTTGAAATAATAACATTTTTTGTGGGTCTGGTTTTATTAATAAAGCACTGCCTTGGATCGTTGGAATCAAAAGGAGCCAAGGAAGGTATAAACTATACCAAAAGAATAGATTTTTTTTTTTTTTTTAACCAAGCTTTAAAAAAGTTATAACTGATTTTATAAACATAGTATAAGAGTGCTCAGTGAGGTTTACTTCCACAAGCTTTTATACCTATCAGCTAACACAACAACCACAAGCTTCCTGAGCACTTCCTGAGAGCTTACTTCCTTTCCTTTTCTCTTTTAATATATACATCAGCCAAGCTTTTATACCTATCACAGTGAGGTTTCATTTTTTTTTCTTTTCCAAAAGTTGCAGTGCACATGACAGCAACGTGCTTTATTTCATGACAGAAACTTTTGGGTTTGTTAATGGCCATTCCCCGTGACTATGCCTTATATATATAATGCTAAACCATCTCTGTTTTGAGCCTAAAAAACAAAGCAAAAAACTTCACGTTGGAACTCAGGGAACTAGGAGATGAAAAGATTGAAAACTCACCTCAGGTTGCTGGCTGGAACACTGATGTTCGTTGATCCTCACCGTCAACAATAACCTCTGTTTTCAGGATTAAAAATAGGGCAACAACTGCTGGGATTCTCTCTCTCTCTCTCTCTCTCTCAGCTTTACTTCTCTCTTGTGCTCTCTCTGTCTTTCTCGTTCACTCTCTTTTTCTCGAGCAACAACGTCATTCTCGTCTCTCCCTCACTCTACGTTCCCGTCTCAACTTCTTCCTGTCACTCTCTTCCTGTCTGAATGGTTATATTGAGGGAGTATTTAACTGTTGAAAAGATAAGAAGTGCAGGGCTCACACGGCTGAGGCTAAAGAGAAGCAATGGGTTTTAAGCAATCCATGTCTCTTCATCTTTCCAAGAGAGAATTGAAGCCGAGAGAGAAACATAATGAAGCCATTGTTCTTGCTCTGCACAAGAGAGAAGTGAAGCCCAGAGAGAGAGAGAGAGAATGATTTTTTTATTTTATTTTTTTCCAAACTACGTCGTTTTCTATTCACTGGAAAAAAGGTTAGGTGCAGTGACAGGATATCCGATATTCCCATATACATATACATATAAAAAAACGAAAAAGTCAACAAAAAGGTATATAAAGTCCTATGAGGTGTTTTGAAAGGAACAAAAGCTTTATGTAGCAAGATAACTTTGTAAATAGTTTTGTCTTGTATAATAAATAGATTAGGACAATAGTACAAAGTAGATAGAGTTTCTTATAAAGTTGCTTTATGTGTAAAGTTGTGTAAATGCTTTGTCAGAATAGAATAGGAAGAAGTTGGTATGCTAGCTCTATATAAGACCCTATAAGTGTGCATTGCAACACACACCGAGCTTTGAACTCTCAGCTCAAACTCTTAAATCTCTCTTTTGTACTGACAAATTTTATTAGCAATGAAAGTGTTCAATTTCAATATTATAACTCTCGAGGAATTTTTCAAAGCTTTAATTCAGCCATATAAAGTATGAGTTTCTAAACTCACAAGGGTTCAAATTGAGGGAGTAATATTATCATAACTGATTGTGATGATCCTATAAGTGAGAGTGTTCATGGTCATATGTTGATTTAAGGTAAGGTTTTGTTATAATCATATGATGACAAAATGATAGAACCCAGTTATGCCTCCTATAGAAAACGAAGGCAGGCTGTGCTGGTATGGTCTGAAGGGGGAAGGTTTGAGTCTATAAGAACAAGTGGTTCTGCCCATGTGTTAGGAAGACTCTGTAAAAGTTCTCTTGTATGCAATAGGACAGGAATCCTTCCATGACCCTGATCATATTCGATCAACCCCTGGGGCTCTATCTATAGTAGATCATATTGTTATACTGAGATCTTCTCTGAATCTGAACATATAACCTGGCTATACTCTTTATGGTATATTATACATACATACATATATACCTGTACACACACACATATATATATATATATATATGTATGCGTGTGTTTATATTGTTATCCTGGATATGACGAAGGACAAAAGACTTATGCAGAGAATAAGAATAATTGGAAGACCAGGAAATCAAATAAGGACATTAGAAACATATTATGGAAGTGGAGATAATTTAATTAAAGTTACAGGTGGAGATAAAACTTTAATGAGAATTCTAAGTCATAGAATAGATAAAATAAATCAAATGGGAAGAAAGATAATAAAGGAATTGGGATATCCAGAAATATATAATATATGTGTGTGTATATATTTTCATTATAGTTTTATCACTATAACATATTCCAAGGTGAAGTTCAGAAGAAGGAAAAAAGGGAAAATTTCCCTTAGGGCCCAAGTAACTAAAAAATTGTCAAAAAAGCCCCAAAGAAAAGTCATATGTCAGAAATTTCTGGTATTATTTCACAAAACGTTGTACTAATATAGTTGTTAACGTGTACTGATATAGTTGTTAACATGCACTGATTTAGTTGTTAGGATATTGTTGTTAGCATCTACTGATTTAGTTGTTAACGTTGTACTAATATAGTTGTTAACATTTATAAAATAATACTAGAAAATGTCATATGGCCTTTTTCAACATGTGACTTTTTTGTGGGCATTTTTTGATTTTTTTTTTTTTTTGTTATTTGGGCCCTAAGGGGTATTTTCCCAAAAAAAATTGTTCCCAGACAAATCTGACACCAAAAAAAAAAATTGTAAATAAAGTTTGGAGAGACTAACGATTTAGGTAGATGTGAATGAATGAACAAGGGTAGCAAAATATGTAGCTTCTATCTACACAGAGGCGGATTTTTTTTTTTGGGGGGGGGGGGGGTTAGGGTGGCCCCCTAAAAATTATAGAATTTGACCCAAAAGTATAAGAAATTGTGATTTAGTCATATAAAATTTTTAACATTTTCAATTTAGTCCCTATTGAAAAGTGTTATAAAGAGATTAAACTAAAAATATTGAAATATTTATGAGGTTGAAGCATAATTTTCTAAAATTTTCTGTCCAATTCTGTAATTTTCACCCCTAATTTCAAATAATAACTTCCTTAGGTTCTATTCTGTAATTTTCGCCCCCTATTTTCAAATCCTGACTCCGCCCCTGTATCTACATGTGACATAATGGCAGAGCGAAATAAGTAGCTTCTGTACTATAAACTTGATTAGGAAAAACTATTTTTAAGGTTTCTACAGTTTCCTTCAATTTTACATTTAATACGTATGTGTTTTATTCTTCTTATTAAATCCTTTTAATTTTACTTTGTTAGCACGCACAAATAGCTTCTGTACAAGGGTAAACAAAAGAGAGTAAAGTTATAAGTATTAAAAACATATAGATATAAAATTACAAAATGAAGAAAACTAAATACCTCAAGAATCGTTTTCCCAATTTATTTTTGCTTCCCTCATTCTAGACGGATAATGTCATTCAGGTCTATATGTATGTTAAGTTTTTAAAGCAAAGTGAAAGATACATGCTATGACTTGGAATTTCCTTAAGAAGCAAAAAGATGAACAATCTCTTTTATTCTATGACTTTATAGTGGAGAACTTTAATTTTAACTCACGGATAACGACAGAAAAGATCAGATCAGAGCATGACTGTGTGAAGGGTTTTATTTGATCTTCTTCACCCTAAAAACAAAAAAGCATTGTGTATGAAGAATTTTATTTGATCTTCTTCACCCTAAAACAAAAAAGTTTCTACTCACAGTCATATCAAGCACAACCGCAATGGAAGAGAATTCTTTCCTTATCTTTTTTCTCCATATCCTCATCAGCCTTATCTAAGCAGTTGATTGGAAATATGAGAAAAAAGTTAAAGTAATAATGTGATTTTTTAAATTGATTGGATAGATATGATTTAAATATTATGAAAGATAACAAAAAGTTTGTTATAGTGTACTTTTCCATCAGAGGTGATGTCAATCACAAAAGTTAGGGAGAGCGTTTTGGCACCGCCTACTTGAACTCAATGGTTTGGTATATAAAAGGTTAAGGTGCAGATTTACCAACGAACTATTACTCGAGGAGCGTTGGGTAAAAAAACAATTGAAGGGACCAAATTGACCAACGAACTATTAAAAAGTGAAAAAAATATCAAATAACTATTTTAAAAAAGGGTCAAGGTGCAGATTTGCCAACCAACTATTACTCGAGGAGCGTCTGGCACAAATAACTATTGAGGGGACCAAAATTGCCAATCAACAATTACAAAGTGAAAAAAAAAACACAATTTGGAGCAAATTCGCCAACTAACTATTACCCCGTCATTTTGTCTTGGTGTCTCCGTCTTCCATTGACTGTCACAATGTCGGCGACGTCGGCATTTCCAAAGCTTCTATTGTTACTGGATGTTCCACTCACCCTCTTGAACTCATCCAGTAGTCCACAACGTTCGGCCCGACACGCACCTTGCACCCTGGTTCCATCCCTCGATGCCACAAGCAAGAACCGCCGCGCCACAATGCTCGCTTCCATGGTCCCATCTCTCGTTGGTGTTTTCCTTTTCCAACAAGAAGGCTTAACCACTCTTTTCTCCGGCGTTTACGCCACCGTCCTACGCCGATTGCCTCATATTTTAACTTAATTGTGATAGTTGTTTTTTAAAAAAAATAGTTATTTGGTGTTTTTTTTCACTTTTAATAGTTATTTGGTGTTTTTTTTTTCACTTTTTAATTGTTTATTGACAATTTTGCTTCCCTCAATAGTTATTTATCCCAGACTCTCCTCGGGTAACAGTTGGTTGGCAAATCTACACCTTCACCCTAAAAAAAACAACTATCACTATTACGTTAAAATATGAGGCACTGGCGTAGGACGGTGGCGGAGACGTTGGAGGAAAGAGCGGTTAAGCCTTCTTATTGGATAAGGCAAACACCAACAGAGATGGGACCATGTGAGCAGGCGCTGTGGCAGCGGCGGTTGCTGCTTGTGGCATCGGAGGGACACAACCAAGGTGCAAGGCGTGTGCCGGTCGAAAGCTGTGGACTGTTGGATGAGTTCAAGAAGGTGAGTGGAACTAGGGGTGAGCACTCGGTTTTTCGGTAAAAACCGAAAAACCGAACAACCGAATTGAAGGCATTTTACTGACCGAACTGAAACCAAAATGTTGAAATAACCGAAACCGAACAACCGACTAATTTTGGTTCGGTTTTTGGTGTAAATCGGTTATTTGGTCTGCAAGCCCGTCCAATGCAAAAAAAAATTGCAATAAGGAAAAATTCTACCACCAAAAATAATTAATAAAGACCAGTATTTTAGCAAATTCTAACACAAAAATAATTAATAGAGACCAGTATTTCAGCAGCAAAATTGCATTTGAAGTAGAAGAAAAAGATGGGGTACTCGTTTTTTGGGTTGAATGCTCTCTACGATGCCGTTAATAAAGGAGGAGATGTCTGGATCAATGAGATCTGATTCCAAATTTCCAATCATCAGGCAACTCGGGGAAGCTGGATATTTGCCTTCGTCTATTTGGTTAAGGAGGTGGTCGCTGACTCATCTCCTGCCTCTGCTGGCTGTGATCTCGCTCAAAGACTCCTCTCATGTCTCTGATTCAGTTCCTTCCTCTCACCAGCGTGGTCTTCCTTCCTTGTCCGTTACATAGATCCAGCTACCAAACAAAATGAACAAAGCAGTACAGTAGGTCACCTCCAGCTGACAAAGGGCGGAACGGAGATGAGAACCGATGAAGGGCGAAGAGGAGACGAGGCCGATGGATGACGGAGCGCAGTTGCAGATCGTAGAGAAAGAGTAAGACCAATTTTGCAGATTCTAGCACGATCGGAGCTGTGTGGGAGGAATACGACGGGAAGCTCCGTGTCAACAGTGGGTTAGGGTTCGTGAATCTTCCTTGTTCGAACTCACATTCAAGAGAATGAAAGAAAACACTTTCACCGTCAAACCAAGAGATCGATAGGCAGTGGGTTAGGAACTTAGGGTTTCAATGAGGAATTGTGAGAGTGCAAAATTGGGTTGGGTTTCAAAGCCCATAAAAAAGAATTGGGTTGGGTCAGTTGAGTTGGGCTGAGGGTCATGACTCATGTGGGCTAAATATACATGTACACTAAATTTTGATTTTTTCGGTTAAAACCGAAAAAAAATTTTAAACACCGCACCGAACACTGAAAACCGAATTAACCCCAAATCAAGCACTGAACCGGAACCGAACACCGAATTAGTCTGTTCGGTTTTTGATTTGCTCACCCTAAGTGGAACACACAGCAACATGGAAGCTTTGGAGACACTGACGTCGCCAACACTGTGACGAGTCAATGGAAGATAGAGACACCAAGACAGTGACGGGGTAATAGTTCGTTGGCGAATCTGCTCAAAATTGTTTTTTTTTTTTTTCACTTTTTAATAGTTTGTTAGCCAATTTAGTCCCTTCAATTTTTTTTATACCAGACGCTCCTTGGGTAATAGTTCGTTGGTAAATCCGCACCTTAACCCGTATATAAATATACAAAAGCTTTCATATATTTCTATTGAGATAATTGGGTTAAATAATTATAGCACAAGTGGGTGGGGACGAGAGTGATAATCTCACACACATACCGATTGTTATTAATTGTTTCCTCTTTCTTGGTAAGAAGTTTTGGCAAATTCGGAGCCATTTGTTTAAGCTTAAAATATAAGTGATTTTTTTATTTTAGAGATTTTATGAAAATTGGTTTATTTTATAGAGAATTTATAAAAATGAGAAAATAACATCCACCACCACCATCTTATTTTGCAGTAGCATTCAAAAAAATAATACAAATTCAGAAAATAAAAGGTGGAACTTAGTTAAAAATAATATTTTAAGACAACAAATGGAGAAAAAGTAAATTTATTATGAATTGGATCATGCTTATTTCAAAATTTCAAAATATCTAAAATTATATATGGTAACATAAAGGACAATATTTACATCAATTTCTTTATATATATTATCTCAAATTCTCCAATCACGCATGGTCTTGAGTTCTTTTTTTTTTTTTTTTTTTTTTCATGTAGGTTATTGGTTTGATTATAATAATTCAAAAATAAGGCACATGGTAATGTGTAATTAGAAAACTTGATATAATGAATATAAGAAACTTGATGTAAGTATTTTTCTAATATAAAATATTTGAATTACAGTCTTTTCAAGTCTCAAATTAAAAAATATCCCAAAACAAATTATTTAAAAATTAAGAATAAGCTTTTTTATTCTGTGTCTCTACAAAAATGGCAAATGAGTATGAGAGGATAATTAGTAATTACTAAATTTAATTACATAATAAATATACATACAAATGAAACTTGGGGTGCTTCAAATATTACTCAAGCCGCCACTTGGTGGCTTCCTGTGGGGGCTTGCTTTCAGCCCTACTTTAATAGATTAATAGATATATTAAGGTGTTAAACACTACTAGAAAATTGGGAAAATCATTGTCAGGTCCTAAAGTACAAAATTAATCATAGAAAAGTTCCATGCCAAATTCCCTTTTTTTTTAAAAAAAAAAAAAAAAGGTCCCGTTAGTAAATAGGTGTCCTAGAGACAATCTGTTTTGACAAAGGAACACCTTTTTCCATTTAGTAATTTATGATTAATAAAATTGAGCATCTTTTCTCTTTATCATATTTGTGTCTCGTTTTTATTATAAAGTAAATATGCGTTTAAAGATAAAAACCCTTGGAATAGAACATGTGTTTCACTCGAGGATCTATGATAGGGATTATGATCATGAGGATTCGAGAACACTGAATGTCTATTGCCTGAAACTTGTTCCTAGTCTTGAATAAACAGGAAAGGGCATTAATGATCTCAATAAGATTAGTACGACATCATCTACTTGTATAAAGATACAAGGTAGGGAGCTCATGAAATCCAGGCATATGATGTTGTGGGTGGATTTGTTGGAGAACAAATAGCACCGAACTGACCTGCAGAGAGATGCCACAAAGATTTGTAGAAAGTATCATGGGATATAAAAGTCTTTCAACGTTTGATAGTGCGGATCGTCCTAGACTTGAGGATGTCATCGAGTACTGTGTACTAGGGTCATACTTTGATTGTACAACTCTATTCGCCTGAGAATGGGGAAAATAGTGTACTCTTGGGTATGACTTGAATGCATGAGTGTAGATGGACATGCCAAAAGGACTCATAGTCCCTACAAGGGATTAGTCGTTCACAAGACCGGTAGGGGCTTGGATAACTTCTAGTTGACTCGGGAATCAGTATACGATGAAGCGATCATAAAGAGTCATGATCCATTTTAGAGTTAATAGAAGAAGATTCCTAGTTCCATGAAAAGCTAAATTTAGTCAACCAAGAGAGATGATACTCTATCTTTGCTCTCGACCAAATGTGAATTTGAAATTGAAATTTAAATATTAAATTTAAAATGTTAATTTAAATTCAAATTTTAAATTCAAGAGGTTAGGTAATAAAGGAAAATTGTGAATTATCAAAAATAATATCCAATAAAGATTAGATAAATATTCAATAAAAATTGGATAGATATCTAATAATCATTAGATAAAGATTGGATAGATATCTCATAAAGATTGGACAAGATTCAATAAAGATTAGATAAAGATCAAATAAATATTGGATAATATCTAATAAAGATTAGACCTTTCTTTTAAGCGCACAAGAATTAGGGTTAAACCCTAATTTAAGTGGCTAATTTTTTTAGCGCCGTTTTTTGGACTTCTTTTTTCAAGAAAGAAAACACACACATTGTTGTTAAAAAAGGGGCCATGTGTTCTTGTTCAATGAAAAGGGGCATCTTCTCCAATCTTTCAATCTTGCACATCACCTAATCTCAAGACACCATCATCGTCTTGAGAAAAGAGGATCCAAAGAATTGAAGCCTCTACCTTATAATCGCCTAGCAAGCATCCAAGGAAAATTAGGAATCAAAGAAAAGGTGTTATCATTGCAATTGCAATCAAGAGGCAGTTGGTGGATCAACATTAGAGGACGTCATAAATTTTGAGTCTTCAAAGTAATCTAAGGTAATCATAAAACCCATAAGTATTTTAGTGAGTAGATCCTGGGAATTTCCCATAAGCATCTGTATGATACATGATTAATATTTCTAGGAATTCCTATGAGCATCTATATGATACATGATCAATATTCCTAGGAATATCCCATGAGCACCTGTAAAAGTTACGGGAATCACATGATCAATATTCCTAGGAATATCCCATGAGTGTTAGGATGACTCATGAGTACCATAAAAGTTATAGATTCTCATGAGCACCAATTTTTCAATCAGATGATGATAAAGCTCCTAAAGATTCAGATGGGTTTCCCAAATAAAGTTCCTAAGAGTCCAAATGATGGTCATAGGAATTTCTCATAACCTTATAGGAAGTAAAGCCTAAAAAGGACAACCTTGTAGAGCCACGGGTTCAAATGATGGTCATAGGAATTTCTTATGATAACCTTATAGGAGGTAAAGCCTAAAAGGGACAACCTTATAGAGCCATAGGTTTAAATGATGGTCATGGGTATTTCTCATAATAACCTTATAGAAACCCATATGTATTTTAATGAGCTTAAATTGTGATAAAAAAAATCTAGGAATTTGTTACATACATACCGACCTCGCCTTTTCAGGTAGCGGGTAGTATGATCATTTACTTTTATTCAATTTTAAATTACTCACCCAGTTTGTGATCATTTACTTTTATTCAATTTTAAATTACTCGCCCAGTTAATTGTATGTCAAGCATCAGAGTATTAGCAATAGAGCAGGTATCGGTTTGGACAATATATACTAGTCAAGTAAAATACTGAAAGGTAAATTTCCTCGGAGGGATTAAATATACAGTTATCTCAAATTATAATTCCCAAAATAAATATATATCGTAATACAGTCATCTGAGAAATCAAAATAAATAACCAAAAAGAGTCACTATTAGCCTCCACCATAAATACACTAATCCAGCTCCACGGTCTTACCTCTATCTCCCGGCTCAGTTATAGAAGTACTGCCTGGTGACTTAAAATGGCCTGGGATTCAAAGTTGAATCCTAGAGTAATCGTTAATCTCATATAAGATGTATATGCAATGCATGTAGGAAAAACCATAAATAAATACAACATAGCATTCAATATCATGCATACAGCAAGACACACCGCCAAATCCGAAACTAGTAGTCCTAATAGCATATAGCACAGACTGCAACAGTCTTAATAACACACAACACAGATTGCTGGGCACATCACACAACAAGGCCCTTAATGTACACAGTACGTTCCGGTTCCAGAGCGCTTAAAAATAAATGATAACCGAATGTATAAGTAACCATGGTAAAACATATATACACAAGTCACACAAAGTATATGAGGTTAAGGTTAATCTACCTGGTAGTCGACAACAAATATTAATAAATTTTTCTGGTGCACAAATACCACAATCAGCCCCTAAAATAACAAAATATAAATATAATTAAATCCTTCTCAATAAATATTTCCTTTGCTGATTTAAAACAAGCCCATTTCAAGTGTCTAAATTCACTAAATTCCTTTTCTTACTAAGGAATTTATTATTGGCATAAATTCCTCTTATATTCGCTCTTGTACAGAAATTTCCGAATTAAATGCCAAACTTCGGAAATTCATAACTAATTCTAGAAAAATCCTTTTGGGGTGGTTCAAAAGCCCAACTGACACTTAATATATCTATTTTCAACCAAAAATACTCATTTAGACTAGTCACATTTGAAAACCCAACCACAAGGCAAAACATCATCTTTGGTCAAACAAAAATTCCAGATTCAGGGTTAGTTTTCAAAAATTCATTTCTCTTAATACAAAACTCCAAAAATTAAAATTATGTACCAAATTAATCCTTGAGATATATAATTTTTGTTTGTAAAATTTCAGAATTTTCTAAATTTATTTGCTAGGTTCAACATTTTGCAATTTATAACCTATATTTCCAAAATCATGTTCCAAGCTCTTCCTTATACAAAATCTCATTTTAAACACTTTAAAACCATCAAAATCTTCAATATCTAATCAGATCTTCATGTTCAAGCAGCTGGACGAAAATCACAATAAACAAGCAACATACCAAGCTCTTGATTTAACAACATATCTCTTCTCAATCATGCTTGATCTATCTTTCTAGGTCTTGGATCTTAACTTTAGTTTTATATTCATAATCTTCCTTAACCAAACAGTCCCATTTCATAAAGAAACACTCAAGAAAATAACCACTTTCCAACTCAACCATCTTGAAATCATAAGAAAGTTTGAGTTAAGGCTTACTTGCTCTTGGATCTTAGCTTTCTTGAACTTTGTCCTCTTTGAATACCAAGATCACTTTGGCCAAGGCTCCTCCAACAAGATGAGAGAATGATTTGTTAAGATCTTAACACAACGAAGAAGATAGAAGAGAGTAGGAGGTAAAGCTATAACTACTTATCTTGATCTTTGATCTCTAGCTTCCTCTTGTTTTTGAGTTTCTTGTGGAATGGTTTCTTTCTCTCTTCCTCTCTCTCAAAATTTTGAACCAGCAGCCCTAAATGAGGAAGAGATTGGTTTTTCAAATATCAAACTACCCAACTTTCCCTCCAAGTAAAGATTGGCTTGCTCAAAAAGCCACTTTCTCTCTTGCTTTTTCCATAGGCTTCTAGAAAGCTTTATTTGCTTCATGAATAATTTTTTTTCCTCTTTCCCTCTTGGTTCAAAAATTAGAGGCTGTCAGGAGGAATTTTTTGGCCTTTATTTTCCTTAAATAAAGTGTTCAATCACCCTCCTTTCACAATTAAATATTACCCCATTTTTTTCATATTTTTTCTAGGTCCTTCTAGGTACTTTTTAACTTCCTAATTAAGTCACATGTCTTGATTTTTCTCCATCTTCCCTTGAAATCCGAAATTCAAGGGGCATTTTGGGAAAAAATTTGTGTCCCCTAGATCCTTCTCTTGGCTCAAGCATTCATGAAATTGATGACGTAAGGTGGATGATGTCATTGGGCTTATATATGCATGATGTCGTTGATATTCAAATTCAAAGTTTAGCTTCTAGATAGTCCATTAATCCATGAGCACATTTTAATTCCTTCCTCCTCCTCTTTTATGCCATATGGGCCTACTTCTTGGGCTCCAAAAATTGTCTTCCCCCTTAGCCCATTAGTCCTTAAGTTCTTGGCTTGCACATGTCACCCTCTTGGGCATATTTGATATTTTACTCTTTTCTTCCTATTTCTTCCCTTTTGTACGAAATACGTAGGGGTAAAAAGGGAAAATATTTGTCTTGACTTCCATTATCATCTATTCCCTTAGGTTGTCCATGTCCAATTTAATTTAACCAAGCTTTAATAAACAATTCCTCATCCTTCTCTTACTTTAATTGTTTCATGCAAGAAAATAAATATCATTAACTAAGGACTTGATGAAAATTCATATATTCGATCGACATAATAATAATTCATTCAGTATAGTAATTCACTTAAAAATTGGGGATATTACAACTCTTCCCTTCTTATTTCCTGCAAAAGGGCAGGAAACCCTTATCAATCCAGGAAATGTTATGTGCATATTTATTTTAGCACATTTTTTCTCAGCTAATTGTCTCATACCTTAAGACATAACTAAATGGCATTTTTACCAACCAATTAAGGACCGTATAAGTGTTTTGTGCCGTAAATGAGGGTAGTTGAATGTCACTTCACAAAGTCCAATTGTTTCCTCCTTGTGACACTTGTTAACCTAGGGTCCCATAGGCTATCATTATGCCTAAGCATGTATTAATTGCATTGTCCTTTCTTTCTTCCTATTGGTTGATGGTTTAACTTTAAACCATGCTTTTTGTACTTTGTAATCATGAAGGAACACGTCTTACCATTCTATTTGCCCAACACAAAAGTATGTTATCATTAGTCATCATGACCTTACTTTATTAAAGTTACTTTAATAAAGCTACTATATCGGTGCTTGCTTGAGATCCTGCTCAGGTTTTACTTAGGATTGTGACACAAATACTGAGACCTGACAAATGATGCCACATACCGATGTTTTCTCAAAAATGCAAGGCATATTCAACTGCCCTGAAAATGTTGTATACTTACTTATACAGGCATATTTTCACTCAACTAATTATTCTATACCTTAGGACATAGTTGGGTGGCATCTTTTCCAACCGGATTTACATCATATAGGTCTTTTATGCCCTTTTCCATTAGCACTTTAATTCCACGGCTTAGTCATACTAGGTCCATTGACCCGTATAGCCGAGTTATTTAGTCCTTAAGAGGCTTCCTATCTCTCGATATTCTTGGGACACTTCCCAAATTGGGCTTAGTCGTTTGCCTTATATAGGCTTATCCTCAAGTTTCAATGCCCAAAATTTAAGATATTATAGAATTAGCTTCTAAACATTTCTTATGAGTACCATAAAGGTTACGGGTTTTAATTTCCATTGCAATTAAGGAAAGACAAAAAAAAAATTCCTACTCATGAGTTCGTGCTTGAATGTCAGGCTGCAACCAAATTTTACCAATAAGTCCCTAAGAATTTTGTTGTGATTAATTGCTAAATTCCCCTCACAAAAAAATCCCGTTGTCAAAATAGCTTTATTAGTTGTTAATAAAAGTGGAATACCATCTAGAGGGGGTGAGTAGGGGATTTCAAATTATTTTTGCAATTTTGCTGGAAAATGATAAAACAGAGATAGAGAGAATGAACACAGAGAAGTTATATTGGTTTGGTTCAACTCTTTGATCTACGTCCAGTCCCCAGACACTCTGAGATTTTTCACTAGCTCACAATCATAAATACAATTACACACTCTATATTCAAAGTAATCCTTTCACACTAGGATTCACTCTCCCTTACAAGTTGTAATCGTACACCCACACTCAAGGTCCCTCTACCTTGAGATTGAACTGATAAACTGATAATCAAATAAGTGTTTAAACTCCTCACTAAGTAGATAGAAAATAACCACTGAAGTACAAGAATATCCGAAGATATTAACTGAAGTGAATGAAACAGTAAGTTGCAATAAGCTCAAAGTGAATGCGCAGAGTTTCGGTAGTTAGTAGAATTGAATGCGAGTTTCAGTAGTTGGCAGAATTGAATGCGTTGAGATTTTATACCAACTTCCATTAATGAAGTTGAAGAGCTTTGAATGTAGTCGTTGAGACTCTTCAACCTTCCATTAGACACAGATGTTTTCCGTTAGGCACATTCAAACGTTGCTTCATTAATTTGCTTGCCGTCAACATACTTGTGCTCAAAAGTTGACTCAGGAAAGGTACCATGAGACTTTCTCGAAATGGGTAGTCTCAAAGGAATGATTTCGTTTGCTCGAAACTTCATTCCATGTGTATGCTTTGTTTATGTAAACATTAAATGCTTTTGACACACGAATTTGCTTTTCGGCTAATCAATGTATAAACATTCATTAATCATCTGAAATCCACTCAAAAAGATAATTAGTAATAGGATAAACAAGTTAGAGTAAGACTTAAACTGAAATGAATGATAATTTAAACTTACAATTGTTGTTACATCAAATGTTTCAGGTTGATGATGAACCATACTCGAGTATCATCACTTGATTACTCGAGTAGTCATGTAAGAAATGCTTTCACAGAAGCCCATGTTCAACCATAATTGAGCAAGCCAATAACTCTACTGAGTATCATATCAGGAAAACATATCAGAGGCTTCTGCATCATTCATACTCAAGTAGTAATATGTCTATACTCGAGTGTACCAAACTCTATGCTCGAGTATCAACTGTTCTTCGCTTAAATAATACACTTAGGGAACTATTAGTAATTGATGCTCGAGTACCATTTTCCTCATACTCAAGTACCATACTCGAGTACCAGTAAAACAGTGCTCGAGTACACCTTAAACAGAGAGAAAATATAAGATTGGAACATATATACTTGAGTAACAAATTACCTTTACTTGAGTACGTTACTCGAGTACTACTTACTCTATACTCGAGTAATACTCTGATGAAGTTGATTTGCTCAGGCAAAGGATCTTGTACTCGGGTAGACTAAAGGCTTTACTCAAGTAGCATACTCAAGTAAGCCAAGGGTGTTGCTCGAGTGCTGAGTTTGAATATCTCTGAACTTTGCTCGTTTTATCACATACTCAAATAACATAATGTCCATACTCGAGTACTCATCTTTTGATGTTAATACAGAGTGTTCTATCTGATATACTACTTGAGTACCAGTGAATCCATACTTGAGTAACTGACTTGATGCACACTTAGACAAACTGTAAGAATGAGCATGCTCGAGTAAGCAAAAAAGGCTATACTCGAGTACACTCTTACCTCAGGCAATTTTTACTGATTAAAAACTTACCATTTTCAATTCAAAATATTAATCACTTCTAAGTCGTGTTATCATCAAAAATCCGAAAACTAACAGTTAAAATGTCACTATGAAAATCTCATTGTGAAAATGACTCCTTATGTCATCAAAATGACTTTGCATGTTGTAAAAAGTTCTTCGAGTTTTTCCTCCGACATGTAGAATTTTAGAAACTTGAACAATTTTTGGCAACATGAAAAACCATTTTAATAACATAAGAAGTCATTTTCACAACGAGATTTTCATAGGAACATTTCAACAACTAATAAAGTCATTTTGACAATATGAAAAACCATTTTGACAATGAGACTTTTTTGTGAGGGGAATTTCGTAACTTATTCACAATTAATCACAAAAAAAGCCCCTAGTGAGAGGAATTTAGTGTGAGACTTTTTTGTGATTAATTCCATACCTTGGGACCTGACAGTGATTTTCCCTAAAAAAAATAACATAGAATGTCATATGGTACTTTACCCTCTATAGAAAGGAGAAGTGAAATGTATTTTTAATTTATAGTGGGTTTCATTTTTCTTTGAAGTGGCACTTTTCTTCTTTTATCTTTTATGTTCAAAAGAAAATTATAATTTTTTAAACTAACCTCAAATAAAAATGGTAATATAAAATCCTAACTTTTTAAATATAAAATATCTGAACTAAAATATTTTCAAATCTCATATTCAAAATATCCAAAACAAATTCATTAGAAAATTAGAAGTAACCTTCTTTATTCTATGTCCTACAAAAATGGCAAATGAGTATTAGAGGAAAATTACTAAAATTAATTACATATTACATATAATTAAAAGACATGGGCGGTTAAGGGGAAGAACATTTAAATTCTCATATATACTTCCCCTAAAAATAAAAGTTGGAGGGCCATATATTACTCGGCCAAGTCGCCACTCGGGGCTTGTTTGGTTTGAGGGGAGGGGAGGGAGGGAAAGAGCCCCTATAAGGATATTGAACAAATTGCCATTAGTGAGAAGAATATTTCTTTTTGTTGAGAATGTATTTTTAGAATATTATAAATTTTCTGTGGGCCATTTAGTGAAGATAAGAGAAAAATTTCTCTCTCCTCCCTCCCTCCCTCCCCTCAAACCAAATAGGTCATTAATGACCTCCTAGGGGGCTTGCTTTTAGCCATACTCTAATAGACTAATAGATAGATTAGGGTGTTAGATGCTATTAGGAAATAACATTAGGATGCATATGGTACTTTACCCTCTATAAAAAGGAGAAGCAAAATTTATTTTTAATTTTTTAGTGTTGTCAATTTTCTTCTTTTATCTTTTATGCTCAAAAGAAGCATCTAATTTGTTTTAACTAATCTAAAATTAAAATGGTAGAATAGAATCCTAACTTTTTGAAATTTCAATATAGGTAAGCTGAAGTGGAAAAAGTATAATCTTATGTTACTAAAAAATACAAGTAGAGAAAAAAAAATAATTTTAAAACTACTTATTAATTATAGTTTCTTACAATAAATGAACTTACTAATATTGCAATATCGGAAGAAAATAAATTAAAATTAATACATGTAAGTTATGTTTTTTAACTTGAACATTCAAGTTATGTTGAATATGTTGGATTCCATGTTTTGATGATAATCTTTGAAATATTATTTTGCTGGAGACAAGGATCTTTGAAAAACATAGAATGTTTTTTTTTTAAAGATACCAAGGCTAATCACTCAAATGACCACTCGAGTGATGTAAAACGACTTGGTCAGACAAGTCACTCGAGTGATGTGACCAAATCTTCTCACTTGAAGCTCACAACTAGTGATTGAGCCAATTTTGAAAATTTTAGCTAATCACTCGAGTGATACTCTTTGTGAAAACTCCATCACTAATCAAGCACTGAAGAGTGATATGTTGTTTAAAAGAATCACTCAAGTGCGCACTCAAGTGATGCACATTTCTCAAGAATCACTAGCAAGGCATTGGACATTGATAGGATGAATAGTAGATCACTAAGTAATCACTGATAAAGTTCAGTTACTAATCACTAGCCAATAACTCGACAATGATACAATATTCACTGATATTGTTGAATTAATGAGAAGTTTTATTTTTCGATTATTATTATTTACCGTAGCAATTCAATTGGAGAAATAATTTAAAAGAGGAAAAGTAAGGGCAAAACAGTCAATTCCTTGTCTCTATAATATTGAAAATTCGTCCACCATGAGAGAGAAGAAAAACCAGGTGATTTAAGTTATACTCAGGCTTAAACTCGAAATGCGGGTCCCACAGGCGATTGACTGATAGAAAGGGACCGATAGGGACCAATTAAGGGTTCCTTTGGACTGAGTGGAACAAGTGTGGGACCACTCTGGGAAGTTTGGAGGGTGCCACATGTAAGTGTCTATTCAAGGGGAAATATTTGAAAAAGATAAAGAAAAGTGCAAAGGGAAACATCCTGTTGACTAGCGAGACCCACACAGACCGGTAGACCAGGAACTAGGACGACTAAGTGGGGGAAAAGGAATTAAATGAAGGGGATCATATTTTTCCCCCTTATGCACAACACAGCCCCCCTCTAATTATTAAAATATTTACTTGGAAAGAAAGAAAAATCAATGTAAAAGTCAAACCGCGGGTCCTACGTTTCAAATAAAAGGTAAAATGGGAATAAAGGTGCAAAAAGTAATTAGGGAAAATATGTGGACCCTAAATGGTGCCACATATGTCCTTTCGGGAAGATGAAAGTACATGGGGAAAGTCAGCCATAATTAATCAGTTCTGGGCGACAATCGTAATTTCTAAAAGTTTAGGGCCAAAACAAGTAATTTGCTCCAAAAGATGGAAAATATCTAGATATTTTGGAGAGGATTTTCCACTTGGAAGCACCCTAGAGCCCCCTGGAATATTCTAGAAAAACTTGGGGAAAAAGTCAAAAAGCAGATCCCATTTATTCCACAAAGGATAGAAATTTATACATGTTAATTCTAATTTTACCGGATCAATTTACCTTTATTAAAAAGGCATTTGACCCTTCATTTTCACCCTAAAGGGAAAAAATTCTGAAAGCAAGGAGTGACTAGCAAGCCTCCATAGCCAAGCTCCAGGACCCAACTACCAAGAGCATCCAACGGTTCTTCTATTTTAGGTAACCCCAAAAACTCCACCTTCTTAAGTTCTTGTTGTTGGAAATTATGTCCTAGGGGCAAGTCATTGTTCTTCATTTAGTTATCATTTCATTCGAGATGTTTATAGTGATAACTGTATCCTTGGATATATCTTATAGATTATCCTAAATGTCCCTAGTCGATCATCTACGCGGGAGCAAAAATAAAATAAGATCAGTATGACTTTGATGAGGTATGGAGATATGAATCAAAGTCATAGGCACTTGTAAGAGAACAAGGTGTTGGACCGACCCACTATGAGAAAGCTGCATGAATTTAGTCATAAGCTTATATCATGTATAGCCGCGTCACAATACCCTTTGACCTGAGATCATCATGGATTCCTTCATGATGAGTCGCTGATCTTTGACCTAGTCAAAAGTCGCCTTTGACCGGGTGATAATAAAGGTTATGATCGGGATCAGTGGTTTTCATGCAGAGGAATGTGAATGGTCAAGATGGAATTTGTCCCTCACATTTGTAGAGAGATAATATTGGGCCCCTCGATGAGTGGGTCTGAGAAATGTATGGCCATACTACGATGGAAAGGAGTTTCCATTTCAATTATTAGACTACTCGAGAATCAAGAAAGTAATGGTCAAGAACAGGAAGTTGACATTATCCATGTCTCATCCTTGACCAAATTATCACGTGACAAAAGGGACGTGACATGGTTGTACAATAGGTAATATCGTATCATGGATCCTCATATGAATTGGGTAGTCTCAATGTCTTGCTAGAGGCCGCTTGCGACTTGTGGGCTGGTACAGTATTAGCCCGCTGCCAATCTCATGAGGGCTTGCAGGGTCGCACACAAGAATAGCCCAACACGAGCAAAAGTGTCCAAATTCATTGAATCTTAGATATATCTAAGATTTAATGAATACTGTATTTAATCTAGGATGAATATATATATATATATATATTAAATTTGAAAAATAATATAATAATATTATTTAATAGAGATTATAATATTAGTTTATAATATTTTTTATATTTAATTTATTTGATAAATTAAATATCTAAATGATGCTACTAAAATTTAACTAAGCACCGCAAGTGTACAGGTCATGAAAATAGTGAGTAGCAAATCAAGGTCATCCCACAGAGACTCAATCAAACTAGTGATTAGGTATTAAATTTCCTTTTTTTCATTTTAGTTGAGCAAATCAGAATTGTTTCCAATAATAATAAAAAGAATTTTAATAAAAACAAGAACTTTCAACGAGAGAGAATTCAAATATCAAGGAGACAACTTAGAGATACTAATCTCTTGTTTGTTTCTTAGATTTTATTCCCACTAAATTAATTCTAACTTAACTTCAAGTTAATCTAGAGTATTAATGTTTATAAGTGCCCGCTTCTGGGTCACTTATACACCTACCTCAAATAATTACGTAATGTCTCACACAATTAATTAAAGCAATTTAATCTAAGGTCAATTTAAGATTTCCTTAATTTGATTACATTTAATCATAAATTTCAAACATGTTTAATGGTGGCAAATTAGATTAAAATCTAATCACATTATTTAATCCAAAGTCAAGAATGAATAACAAAAACAAGATTAAATAACAAAAACAAGATTAAATAAACTGAATTTACATTAAGCAAAAATAATTAGTGGGAACAATTTCTAAGTCTCAAACAAGTTCATAATACTCTAAGTTGCAAATAAAATTTAGCCACACATGGCTTTAATCAACATCACAAGCGGGATCAATAAAATTCAGAATTGGAACCATAAGAAAAATGAACTGGCTAGAATGAATAATATAATGGAAACATAGAAGAAACAAACTTCTCCTCCTTCACTATCGTGTTCAAGGAAGAAGAAGATTCAATCCTTCACAAAGCATTCTCCTTCATGGCTCCCATCATCGAAGATTAAAACCTAACAAGCGATAAGAATTGTTTGCAAGCACGGTGAAAAAGATGATGAATAGTTATCTCCTCTCAAAGTCTCACGACGCTTTGCTCTGTTTCTCTGCTCGTCCACGGCGCTGTCTCTGTTTCTCCCTTTTTCTATTCAAAACCAGCCGCCCTCTGTTCCAGCGAGAATAATCATTTTTTCTGTCCGCCTCCCTCCTCTTTTGTTCTCCAGCGAAATTCTTGTCCTCGATGAATAGTGCTCCCTCCTTTTAATTTTGGTAGCTTTTAGGTCTTTCTTCTTTCATCCAATTTTGTGGGCCCCATCCAATTTGGGTCTTCAATTTCAATAATTCAATTTTAATCCGTGGGCCCATTCAATGCAAGCCAAACAATCTTCCAAATTGATTATTAGTACGCAGCTGTGTTGTCCCATAAGAAGCAATATTATATTATAATAATAATAATAATATATTTATTTATTTCCTAAACTCAAACTCTTATTTTAAATTGAAATTCCATAAATGATGCATCCACATTGATATCTCTTAAAATCTCAATAAAATCTCTTAAAATTAGTAATAATGACTTCTCAAATATATCAAAATATATCTAAAATCTATTAAAATTGAAAAGTCATCACTAAAACAAATAGAGATATTGAGATATAGTATCTCGGATTTAATTAAATAGATAGATATCATTTCTCGATTTAATTTATAGAGATAAATTAAATCGAAGGCTTTTAATTTGGATTAAATAAATATATTAGATTAGATCTATTAGATAGATTTAATTAATATATTATTTTAATTCAAATTCAAATTTCAAAATTAGTAAGGATTAATTTTGAATATAATACGCCTATCGTGTTTAGAAAAACCTACGGACTTTTTGTCAAGTGTATTAGAAAAGCCACGAGAAACCCTAGAGAGAAAAGTAGAGACGAGAGAATATGCGAAGGCGCTAGCACGCTACCGTCCGTGTTCGAGGTTGTTGTGTGGATACGGTAGAGGGAGGGGATTCGCAGAGTCCGCTCCTATTGATCAAGTAGGTAGCCCACCAGATAGAATCAAAAGAAATGCACGCTAGATCATATGGTACGATTTCTAACGAACCTTGATCTAAATGTTGTTGAGCAATCCTCTAAAGGGATTCGTAAAATTTTAATTCCCTCGTGTGTACGGATCCCAACACTTGTTAAGGTATTTTCGTGCAAGAGGTATAAACATAGTGTTATGGTTGTATTTTTACATTTTTTTTAGGTCTCCAATGGCTCTGGAACGTGATTTTGTAAAGGGTATAGTCATGGCTTAAGTTTCCGAAGTCGAAAACACCGAAAACCCTAAGAAAGGGCTTTACGCCGGTTTGGAAATGGGCAGCAAAGCTTCAAACAAGTTTTTGAAGGGGTAAACTAACTTTTTTAAGCTGAAATTTTACATGGAGAAACTAGACATCTGGGACATGAATTTGGATATATAATATGATAATTTTTTAATAACAATATTGGGTGAAATAAATGGTTGACAAAGGGTCTAGAACCAAGGGATAGAATTTGGACCAGAGAGTGAAATTTGAGCTTCATGCCAAAATATGTGTACTTTCAGGGTCTGGATATATTTTTCCTGAAAAATATACTTTTCAATGGTTTAAATGGATCTGGTTTCATGAAAAACTGAATTTTTTGGAATTTATCAAAAATCCCTGAAGTTGGGCTAGAAACACTAAATTCCTGGAAAATTCTGGTTAAGCTCGAATTTAACAAGAAAATGCAAGGGTATTTTTGGAAATACTAAAAATTGTGTATTTTGGTGTTATTAGGTCAAGGGAATTTATGGAAAGGTCATTGATCATAATAAATATTAAGGGCAGTATATTGTACACCAAGTAGTAACCATTTTACTCCGGCACTTTTATGTGTTTTGTTATTTGTTTTGCTTGCCATATTTGTTTTTGGTATATGTGTTGCCAAATATGCATACAGAACATGTTTGTGATTGTGTCCCTAGCGCTGAGGGTGCCTGATGAACACAAATAATACCATGTTTTCCCTATACTAATAGGCTGAATTAAATGTTAAATCCAAGCTTAACCATAGATAATCTAAGCAAAAAGGCATACATTCATGATATAGGGACTAAGGAGTAGAAATCATTTGCATGTATTGAGAATGGAACAATTTACTGTGTTTTTAAGGGAAATCGTATAGCAAGGCTGATAGGATGCTATAGAATTCTGACAGCGATTCGAAGTGCAATATAAGGCATCTTGATTGCTATAGCAAAGTAGAGGAAGTAATGCTATGTGATATGTTTTTCGACCTTTTTACCCGGATGATTTTAGGAATAAAATAAAAGGGCGATATTGAGATAGGTTGGCAACGTAACGGAATAGAAGATGTGGAGGATCGAACCGAAAGATTTGGAGAATCCATGAGAATCAATAGAAGCAATCTACTCGGATCCAAAGATATGATAGATTTCGCCAGTTAGGAAAGGCCCGGCTATTTGTGACTTAAGCCGCAAGAAAGACGATTATAAAAGGAAACGGGAGCCAACCCTAACGTAGTCGGAGAGCCCTAGAACGAGATTCTGACTTTCGGTAGACTCAAAAGAAGAGTGAGAGATTTCACAAGAGCACGATACTTCTAGGCCGCCTAGCATCCTTCCCTGCAGTGCGACGGAATGAAGAAGACGTGGAGTGGTGACGTGATAGGACCTCAACCACGACGTCAGAAATTCCATCAAGCTTTCTGTTTTCAGTTCTTTTTATCTTTGTTTTATTGATCATGGGTCATTCTGTTAGTGTCTGCTTTGTGTGTCCCTCGTCAGTCATGAACTAAACTTTATATGGCTGGACGAGGATGAGTCTTTAAGTGTTGAATAAACCAAGTTGCAGTTTCTTAATTCAATAAATTTGGTTTGCGTATCGTGTGCTTATTACTAGTCGGTTTAACGGAAGTTAAGGGCTAGATCTGTGGCCCCAGCTTACTGGCAAGGAGTTGGGGTTAGACATCTATAGTTGAGCTTGAATTTAACATTTAATTCTATACTAATTATTAAATGTTAAAAAGCATGGTATTATTTGTGCTCATCTAACAAAAAAGGCATACATTCAGCAAACACTAAAGAGTAGAAATCATTTGCATGTGCTGGGAATGGAACAAATTGCTTTGTTTTTAAGAGAAATCGAATAGCATAGTTGATACGATGCTATAGCATTCTGACAGTGATTCGAAGTGCAATACAAGGTATCCTGAATGCTATAGCAGAGTAGAGGAAGCAATGCTATGCGATATGTTTTCTGAACTTTTTACCCAGATGATTTCAGGAATAAAATAAAGGGTGATATTTACAGATAGGTTGCTGACATAGTAGAAGAGAAGATGCGGAGGATCGAAACTGAAAGATTTGAAGAATCCTGCAGAATCAATAGCAGCAATCTATTTGGATCCAAAGATATGATAGATTCTGACAGATTAGGAAAGGCCCAACTCGCTGGAACTTGTGCTGCAAGAAAGGACTGATTATAAAAGGAAACATCAGAGCCAACCCTAACAGAGTCGGAAAGCCCTAGAACGAGATTCTGACTTTCGGCAGACTCAAGAGAAGAGTGAGAGATTTCACAAGAGCACGAGACTTCCAGGACCGCCCATCATTCCTTCCTGCAGTGAGACAGAACGAAGAAGACATGGAGTGGTGACGTGACAGGACCTCAACCACGCCGTCGGAAATTCCATCAAGCTTTATGTTTTCTATTTTTCATCTTTGTTTTATTGATCATGGGTCATTCTGTTAGTGTATGCGTTGTGTGTCCTCGTCGGTCATGAACTAAACTTTAGATGGCTGGACAAGGATGATTCTTTAAGTGTTTAATGAACCTAGTTGCAGTTCTTAATTAAATAAATTTGGTTTGCGTATCAGTGTGCTTATTACTAGTCAGTTAACGGAAGTTAAGGGCTAGATCTGTGGCCTCATCTTACTGGCAAGGATTGAGGTTAGACCTCTGAGAAACAGTGTTTACTAGGCCACCCGTGCACGGCGAGACCTATTATTGTAGGCTTCAGGAATGGGTCTACCTCTCATAACTATTTCACCCTGAGCGTAAACGCAGTCGACTAGAAAGTTACCATAGGAATATGGAAGGAGTATAGTTAGTATCAAATGTATCGGATGCGGAAGCTTCGGTAGGTTATAGTGGTGGATTAACCAAATAGCTTTGCAGTCGGTGTCTATGCTGTAGCAATTGCGGAAGCTGTACAATGTAGATGCTATAGCATCGGGGTAGAGCAACTGGGGGAGTGAAGCACTTAAGGACGATTCTGAGTCCAGCCAAACTTCTCACTGATATCTTCTCTCGTTTATAGATCTTTGTTTACGTTTGCTAGTAGCATAGTTACAAAACCTCTCAACCCAATTATATTTACTTTTTGCTTTCACAATTGTCATAGCATTGGTGTGTCATTCCTCGGTATCTCGGTCTACGGGACGATACTCTACTTTCACTTTATTACTTGTTCGACTGGTTCACTTGCCATCAAGGAAATCGACCAACACCCGTGCACGGTGTGACCTATTATTGTAGGCTTCAAGAATGGGTCTACCTCTCATAACTATTACACCCTGAGCATAATGCAGGTCTGACTAAAAAGTTGCCATAGGAATATGGAAGGAGTATAGTTAGTATTAAATGTATCAGACGTGGAAGCTTCGGTAGATTATAGTGGTGGGTTAACCAAATATCTTTGCAGTCGGTGTCTATCTTTGTAGCAATTGCGGAAAGCTGTACGTGTAGATGTTATAGCATTGGGGCGAGCAAGCTGGGGATTGAAGCACTTAAGGATGATTCTAAGTCCAGCCTGACTTCTCACTGATATCTTCTCTCGTTCATAGATCTTTTGTTTACATTTGCTAGTAGCATAGTTACAAAACCCCTCAACCAATTATATCTATTTTCTATTTTCACAACTGTCATAGCATCGGTGCGTCATTCCTCGGTATCTCAGTCTCTGTGGGACGATACTCTACTTACACTTTATTATTTATTCGACTGGTTCACTTGCCATCAAGGAAATCGACCAACAGTGCCTGCCAAGGTCTTCCTGCATGGGGGCTCAATGGAAATAGGCTTGTGATTCTGGTAATTCCAGGGCCTGCCTTGGTAGTGTTGGAAATTATGCCCTAGGGGCAATTCATTGTACTTTGGATATTTAAGTTATTTAAAGTATTCTCTTTAGTTATCATTTTCGTTTGCATGTTCGTATTGATAACTGCATCCCTGGATACATCTTATAGATTATTCTAAATGTCCCTGGTCGGTCATCTATGCGGGAGCGAAGATGAGATAAGACCAGTATGACTTTGATGAGGTATGGAGATACGAATCAAAGTCATGGGCACTTGTAAGAGTATAAGGTGTTGGACCGACCCACTATGAGAAAGCTGCATGGATCTAGTCATAAGCTTATCACATGTATAACGCGTCACGACGCCCTATGACTGAGATCATCATGGATTCCTACATGATGAATCACGGTCTTTGACCTAGTCAAAAGTCACCTTTGACCGGGTGATGATAAAGGTGAGATCGGGATCAGTGGTTTTCATGCGGAGGGATGTGAATGGTCAAGATGGAATTTGTCCCTCACATTTGTAGAGATAATCTTGGGCCCTCGATGAGTGAGTCTAAGAAATGTATGGCCATACTTGTGATGGAAAGGAGTTTCCATTTCACTTATTAGACTACTCGAGAATCGAGAAAGTAATGGTCAAGAAAAGGAAGTTGACATTACCCATGCCTCATCCTTGACCAAATTATCGCGTGACAAAGGGACGTGACATGGTTGTACGATAGGTGTATCGTGTCATCGATCCCCATGTGAATTGGGTAGTCGCAATGTCTTGCTAGAGGCCACTTGCGATTTGTGGTGACGGAGTGTTGGCCCATTTGCCAATCTCATATAGGCTGCGGGGGTCGACACAAGAATAACTCAACATGAGCGAATGTGTCAGGATTCATTGAATCTTAGATACGTCTAAGATTTAATAAATACTAAATTTAATCTAGGATATATATATATATATATTAAATTCGAAATTAATATATGTTAATATTATTAATAGAGATTATAATATTAATATATTTGTTTTGTATTTAATTTATTTGATAAATTAAATATAAAACAAATTGAGATATTGTATCTCATTTAATTTTCGAATAAAGATATCGTATATACATTTTAACATTAAATTGAGATATGGTATCTCAAATTTAAATTAAATAGATAGATATTATTTCTCGGATTTAATTTATAGAGATAAATTAAATCGAAGGCTTTTAATTTGGATTAAATAAATGGATTTGATTAGATCTATTAGATGGATTTAATTAATACATTTATTTTAATTAATTTATTCAGAATTTCAAATCAGCTTTAATGAGGATTAAATACGTTGCATCAGATTTGATTGATGTAATTAATGTATTTTAATCCATATTTGAAA
This sequence comes from Acacia acuminata, assembly GCA_019022655.1. Classification (NCBI taxonomy): domain Eukaryota; kingdom Viridiplantae; phylum Streptophyta; class Magnoliopsida; order Fabales; family Fabaceae; genus Acacia; species Acacia acuminata. The sequence goes on from JAFJYI010000208.1 coordinate 587,152, forward strand.
TTTGAATTTCAAAATTAATGAGGATTAATTTTATATAATGCGGCTGAACGGGTTTAGAAAAGCGACGGGACATTTTGTCGAGCGCATTGAAAGCCGCGAGAAAAACCCTAGAGTGGAAAATTAAGAGAGACGCACAAGAGGCGCTAGCACGCTGTAGCCGTGTTCGGGAGTTGTTCGTGTGGATCGGTGGAGGAAGACGATCCTACGAGTTGTCTTCGCGATCGAGGAGGTAGCCCACTGTTCAACAAAGAACAAGCCGCAAACGAATTCTCCTAAGGTAATTTCGAATTCACTAGCCTAGGTTTAAACGCACCTGAGTGATCCTCGGGACGGGATTCATAAGTTTTTTAATCCGCTGCGTTGTACGAATCCTCACAGGTAGGGCGGCCTGACGGTGCGAAGACGTGTTACTGTGTGTGCTTCTATTTGCATATTGTGGTATTTGGCATATTTATCTATGTTTACATACTTACATGGTTGCATGCATACACATCACAAATTTAGTGTATGAGTATTGATGGTTACTTTGGGGGCCATTTTCGGACCTCAGAAGCTTTTTGTGGCACAGGAGAGTATGTCTAAAAGCCTTTTGCAGAGGTAGGATGTCAGTGCAGATGAAGAATAGGGGATGCCCTACCATATTATGTATTTTATATTTTGGGATGATTGTACTTAATATTTTGGTATTTTCTATCAAATGGTTGTATCTTAACCATCCGAGGACTTTACTTTCTGTTGACTTTACTTTTTACTAGTACGTTAGTTTGCCCAAACCGATCTTGTGTTCTGTTGCACGTACTCTGATTTATAAGTAAATGGACTAATAATAAGGAAAAGGTAAATTATAAAAGGAATCTCTCTAACTCGCCACCCGAAAGGGAGAAGCCGGTGGAGGTGTAACAACTCGAGTGATACCAAATCATTGTACTCCACTACATAGTAATACACTATGAATTTTTGAAAAATCAATGAAGATCACTCAAGTGATCAATCAAGTGATGCTTTCACTTATAGTGAAGCATTGTGTGCACGTATTTCAAAAACCACTAGCCAATGCCCTCTTAGTGATCAAGTCCATAAAGACTCCATCACTCAAGAGATAATGACTTTGGTGTTTAGAACCCTGTCTTGCATTTTTTTGATACTAATCCAAATTACTGTTAGACTTGTTCCTTTCACTTCTATTGATTCTATTCATTACTAATCATATTTATGGACAATTTGTAGCGCTTAAACATGGATTAAACGGAAAAAAAAAAAACACAAAAAGCACTTTTGTGTCAAAAGAATTAAATGCAAAATACCTTAGCCAAACGAGATGCTTAATATCTCTAAACGGCTATCATAATGTCTATAATTAAAGCTTCAGCAGTCATCATTCATCTAAACCTATAAATACATGAGCATTCAAGACAGAGCAAACAACCAAATACTCTCATTTTTTGTGCAATCAATTCTAAGCTTGTGTTACATTTTTATTGATATTCTTGTACTTCAGTGATTATCATATTCATTCTTTGAGAGAGATTGAGTTAACCTCATTTATTACACTCTACTTTAGTTGCTCAAAATAGTGAGATCTTGAGTAGGTATTAATTAGAATGTGTAAGTGGGAGGAAGTTTTCTTCTAAAGAAGCTTGTTTGTACTAAGGTGTCAAGAGCCCGATAAATTCTGGAAACATAGTGGAACTCTGAGAAGGATTTATGGGGACTAAATGTAGGTCAAGTGGTTAGACCAAACAAGTATAAATCTCGTGTTTTCATCTCTCCTTCTCTCATTAGTGATATCATTCTAACTCTTACTTATTGATTTACTTTGTTTAAAGTTTAAATTTTTAAATATCACCCAATTTACCACTTTTTGGGTAATAAACTTGCCTAACATTTGGTATCAAAGTAGGTCTTCTTGTTTTCTAGTTTAATAGCCCAAGAAGGATCCTATGGCAAGCCTTGGAGATAATATACTTACCAATGGAGCCTTACTCACTAGGTCACCTGGTTTCTTTGGAGATCACTTTTCAAATTTAATATTCTATTAAAGGAACACAACTAAGGGCTTGTTTGGTATGAAGAACAGGTAGGAAGGGAAGGAAAGAAGAGCAAGTTTCCTTGTTTGATACACTTTTGTGTCCAATCTTCTTGGAAACTCAAGTTTCCAAGCACACCAATCTTTCTTTAAGGGTAGAAAGATAAGATCCCACCAAAATTAGCGGGAACCCAAGTTCCCACATGAACAGTGACTCATCCGCACATATTTACCCCTCATAAAATATTTATTTTTTAAGGCTAGAAAATAGGATTAAATTAGAATTTATGCGATAAATTCAAACTTATGCAATAAATTCGAACTTGGCGGGAGAATATTTTAGACAAATTCGAATTTGACGGGAGAATATTTGAGACAAATTTGAACTTAATAAAAGGATATTTTAGATATATTCTAACCTTTTGTTTTGAGAAATAAATGTTTTGTCATAAAATTAGAATATGATCCGTAAATTTGAATTCATGTAAGAAAATTCGTATCAAATTCGAATTATTAAAAAAAAAAAAATCTTTTTCATTTTGAATAATACTTTTGATGGTAAAAATAAGTATTTCCTTATTCTTTACCAACTGTTACCCCTTCAATTTTTTCCTACTAAATAACTCATCTTCCCTCAAAATCTTCCCTCCCATTCCTTTCCCTCCTCTAAGTTCATTTCGATTCTCAAATCTTCCCCAAACCAAATGGGCCCTAAAATAATAGAAATTACAATAGGGGATTACAAAATAAAAAACAAAATATGAACCATCTTACTCTCTTACAGGATAAACTTTAGGTTGAAGAAATAACAGAACAGTTCAAGAGACAATGTGGTCATGAAGTTTAAATAAAAATTATTTGCAGAAATCTAGGCAGAAGATTCTATGGCTTCCTGAATTATTACTGAGTTAATGTGCAAGGAGGTTGTGGATTTTTCACATGATATGATGAGTTTGTAGAACATATAGATCATCTTTATGCAGAGAAGGTGCGGTGACTCAATGTAAAGAACTGATTGTGCAATGAAGCAAAGAAAGCTGGTCACGATGAAGAAGAAACTTCACATGGTTGTCACTGCACTTTTTTTTCTTTTTTTTTTTGGTCATGGCTGATTTTTTTTATTATTTTTATATTATGTCTTTTTAGATGAAGTTAATACTTCATTACTTAGTTGCATGTCTATTGCATGTCTATTAGTTATGTATCGTAGTGACTTAGTTGATGAAGCTTATCTATGTTAATTTTATTTTGTAGTAATTGTTATTGCTTGTGAGTTAGTTATAGTAATTTTGCCGAAGGTATGCAACTTCAGGTAATAAACATGAGTATAAAAAACATATAAATTAATTCTAGATGCATCAATCTTTTTTCTGGGATCTACTCGTGACAAGAATCATATTCATCTTTTTTATTAAAAAAAAAAAAAAAAAAAAAAATCCTTTTCATGCCTATTTTGAGAGGGTCTCTAAGAATTAGATCAATTGAAAAGGTAAATTATGCTCTTTTGGCTAAACAAATATGGCGTCAGTTGAACTCTGGAAACTCTAAAAGTCAAATATATTGATGTCAACAATGCCAATTTGGTTTTTTTTTTTTATAAAAAAAAAAAAAAAAAAAAAAAAAAACCATATAATTCCTTTTGGATATGGAAGTGTATTCATCAATGTTCAACTTTTGTATCAGATCTAAACCCACTTTATGGTGGCCAATGCAGACTAGCTCCCAAACTTCTTTAGGAACAGTTAGGTATCTATTAATGCATCTTCCTTCTAACTAGTACCTAGTAAGATGGAATGTTCCTCTAGTTCCTTCAATCTATTCGCAGGAAGTAGCCGATACAATTCTTAGAATGACAGTTCCTTTGAACAGCTTTAATATGATAGGATGATTTGGTCTCATAGTTCATCAGGTGTATATTCAGTTAAGCATGGTTTTGAACTCTAATCTCAGCCGACATCATTCTCAATAGTTGATAGTTTCTCGAAATTTTGGTGGTCCATTTTATTGCCGCTTTTGCTGGTATGGAAACTTTTTAATGATGCTTTACATGCTGTGGATATTCTAATAAAGCACCATTTAAATATCAGTGGATTTTGTGCTTCCCTTTCCCAAAACCCTTTCCAGCCACCATCCCTCACTCCCTCTTGTTGCCAATAACCCAAATCCCTCCACCATTATAAGCACATACTGATATACGAGGGATGTCGGCACTCACAACAACGTTGTTATTGATTACAGCAACTATTGCTTCCTTATATTATTTGTTAAATCTGGTGCTCTACCGTATAGAGAACGTTAATGCATGAGTTTCTTTTTGGGAGAGCCACGGTTGTTGACTATGAGGTTAGAGAGGGGGTTTCATGGGATGGAACCAACCAAACTATGGTCATTCATTGTGTTTATTTGGCGATGATAAGGAGGATATACTATTTGTTTCTTTTCTGGTGTCCATTGAACGGCTCAAGTTGAGTTTGGTATTGCTGTGACTGAAAATAAGGGTGAGAATAGGCTAGACCCCTGAAACTCTGAAAGAAGGCTTATCTTGATCATGGTATTTTTATTTTGTTTGCATTCTTCATGTTTAGCCCACCCTCTCTCGTCTTTCTCCTCATTCCGTCCTTTCATTGTGCATTCCCAAATCCTTTTTGACCTTTTGAGACTATCATTTAATAAATACTTATTAAGGATAGTTAAAATAATTAAAAATCCATGTCAATGACGAAGTGTCATTTATTGTAGTGATGTGTCACATGACATGGCATAAACCATTAAGTTTAATGGCAATTTTAATGGCAGGGGAGCTATAACAATCAAAATATTGAGAGTTTAAGGCCTTAGTTTTAAACTTTTAAAAGTGAGGGAGGTTGTTTGCATCACCCCAAAAATTGAGGCAAGCCTTTTGTCTTTCAAAGGGGTAAGGCATTGTTAGATCCCTTTATTTATTACAATGAAATGAAACTTTATTATTACTCTCTCCGTCCAAAATGAATATATATGTCACTTTTAACCTTCAATACCTCATCAGATTCTTAAGCTGGAAAAATTTTATAACTTTATATATATTAAAAAATAATAAATACGAGGAGTTACATCTAAGAATTAATTATTATGGTAGAATTAGCAAATAAAAATTAATTAGTCTCCAAAATCCAAATGAGTTATACTAAGAACCAAAGAATTCTTTTACGTAAGAATTTGTATTTGGACCAAACATAGTGTAAATTTAGTTAAAATGTTAAGAGGATAAGGTGCAAATTTAGTAGGAATTTATTTTGTTAAAATGTTAAGAGGATAAGGTGCAAATTTAGTTTCAAGGGTTAACTAATTAATTATGTAGAACATATGTTGGAAGTCTATATAACTTGCAAATTTAGGTTACAGTAATTCATTTAAGAAATATAAATGTTTTACAATAATTCATTTAAGCAATATAAATATTTTACAATCATTCCCATGTTTATTTAATTATAGTAATTAGGTGTCGGCAAAAAAAAAAAAAAAAAAATTATAATGACTAGGTGGTAAGGTAATGCATGGAACGGTCACATGGATTAACAAACCATATACCTAACAGTTAACTCTATTTAAGTAAGGAATATTTAATTCATTCCAATCAATCTAACCATTAGTTTGGTAAATATACTTTTGAAAGATACAACGAAATTTCCTCTATTTTAACTTAATTAGACTTATCTTTTATATAAAAAATTTATACAAGAAATCATTTTTTTTAAAATATTATCATCCAGTATCTCGATTGAGTTTGTGGCTACCCTTCCCAATAGGCCCTTACATGGTTAGGTCAACTCTATGTTGGTTATACAACAATTTTCAAAAATTTAAAAAAAAAAAAAAACAGTTATATTATACCGGTTTCCTTTTATAATTTTAAGATTTATTTTTAAAAAATATTTATTAGTTTACTGTTAAATAACATATCTTACGCCGAAATGCCTCTATAATTTATATGTTATTTCAGAAGTGTTTAAACACTTAGGTTACCCAAAAAAACTACACATATTTTTAAAAAATTTCATGTTACAAAATTGAGAGTTTTAAAATTTTAATTTAATTTGATTAAAAAGTATTTATTTTTTAATCTTTAAACACAAATTTTTTCTTAATTCAAAAAAAAAAAATTTTAAAATTCGTATGCACAAAAAGACATAATGTATTAGGGGTTTAAAATGATAAGGGAGAAATTGGTAAATTAAAAGAATATATTTGATTTTGTTATGAAAATAAAATAAATCTAAGATAAAAGAACAAGAAATAATTTTTTTTTTTAAAAAAAAAAAAAAGAAGAGAAAATCAAGAGAAAAAATGGGGAGCAATCTAGTATAACTGCAAAGATTTTTTTCTCACGCCCCTCTCAAGGGCCAAGTAAGCATCGTATTATCAAAAAAGGACTAAAAAAAGTCACATATCAAAAAAGACCCTAGTTGTTAACATATCTTGATTTAGTTGTTAATGTTGTATTGATTTAGTAGTTAACGATCTTGATTTAGTTATTAATGTTATATTGATATAGTTGTTAACGTTTGAAATAATATCAAAAAAGTCTAGGATCTTTTTGACATGTGACTTTTCTTTATGCCTTTTTTAACAATATATTGTTTATTGGAAAAAAAAAACATTTTTCATGTTGTAGGAGAAGTGTATTCTTTCATGTTACACACACATGAAATGGTAGGACCCACATATATATAATTAGCATTATATATATGTGGGTCCCATTATTTCATGTGTGTGTAGGAATCTTCTTCTTCTCATGCAACATGAGAAGTTTAAACCCCTTATTTATTTGGGTCCAGAGAGAAACTTTCCCTTTTTTTAACTTAAATTATTCTTTATTTTTTGTATACTAATCCATCTGAAGAAATACAATGAACAGAATGTCTGAGTTAGCCTGATGAAAATTGCCCACCATTCTGGTGATGTTTACTCTCTCTCTCTCTCTCTCTCTCTAATGAAAAGGAATTCCATTTAAAAAACGGTCGAGAGCATGGTAGTGAAAACATAGATTTTACCTGAAAATAAAAGAAGAATGAAAAATCGTAAAACGTAAAACCGTAATGCAAAACGTAGATTTTACCTGCATATATATATATAATTCAAAAAAAATAAGGCACCCGCTATCATCATTGACAAATATTATATATCTTGCAACAAAACAGAAAATTGACAAAAGAATGATGAAGTTTGATTAAATTGACAAAAGGATAGGCATAGGGAAAATCATGCGTACCTGGATTCAATTCAAACATCTCTGTGACTAATTCTTTAAATATAATAATAATAATAATATAATACAAAACATATGGAATTGTTTGTAATCATTCATTCGCGCATATATATATATATATTAATTAATGAGACAGATATGAGCCTTTATTTTATCTTTTATATCACATACTTTATTCACAGCGCAGACATTGATATGAGAAGGTGTAAGTCTCCTGCTCCCAGATTCCGGCACCAGGTATAGCACTTAAGGCCAAATCTGTTCTGTTTCCGCCGCTTCACCATCGGCTCATACAAGCCAGGTACTCCATTTGGTTCCCTGTCTCGAAACTCCATCGGCGCGGTGCACAAGGCGCTCAAGAGAAACTGCAGGAGTCCGCATGTAGATTCTTTCTTTCTTCCGACGGAGCTGAGTGAGTCGACGAGATTAGGGCAATTTTTTTCGCTTTATTAAAAAACGAGGCGTTTCGCATTGAAAGTCAGTGTGTTTGGCGATTTCACTCTGTTTCCGTTTTTTACTGCAACGTAACACGTTTTGCTGGGGAAAAAAACGTAAAAACGTTTATTTTTATGATATAAAGCGCGTTTTTAACTACCATGGTCGAGAGGATTACAAAAAGTGAGTGTAGGTATTTATAACACACCAATTATGGGTTAAGAGGCGGAGCATTTGCCGCCCACATACTATATTTTATATTTATATATACACAAACCCTCAAGGCTCAATAAACATCTATATAATTTATATAGGGTTTACACTTCTCATGTTGCATGAAAAAAAGCAGATTCATACACACACATGAAATAGTGAAACCCACATCTTTTTTGTAAAAAATAAAAAACACAAACATGGAAATGGTTGGACCCACATCTTTTTGTATCTATGACATGAGGATACACTTCTCCTATAACATGAGAAGTGTATTTCCCAATTTATATATTTATAACAATCCTTCTTGGATGTATATTATAAATATGTCTCATTAAAACTCTAATTAAAAAAATCCAGTGGGTTAAAACTCTATGGCTTCGGGCCATTGAGTTGTCATGGCTTCAGACCAATTTGTCTTATAGCTTCAGGCCATTTATCATAGGATAAAAATTGAATATGACTTTTGGCCGTACATAAAATAAAATATGAAAAATTATATAACTTTTGATCATCTAATTTCAAAATAAGAATCGAACAAATATATATATATATATAAGGTATGGCCCACTCACATTTATCTCAACTCCTCCCTGGGATTCCTCCTTCATTTTTTCGTTTTTTATGTGGGGCCCACATGCATATTAATTTGGGAAAATCCCCCTCTGGACCCAAATTAGCAAAAAATTCTCAAAAAAGGCCCAAGAAAACTCACATATCAAAAAAGGTCTAAGGGCCTTTTCGGGTATTATTTTATAAACGTTAACAACAATATCACTAGAACATTAACAACTAAATCGAGTCGCTAACAACAATATCCTAACAACTAAATCAACCTATTAACAACTAAATCGCACCGTTAACAACTATATCGATCAGTTAACAACTAACATTTTATAAGATAACACTAGAAAAGGCCTTAGAGCCTTTTTTGACATGTGACTTTTTCTTGAGCCTTTTTGACAATTTTTTGCTAATTTGGGCCCTAGGGTAGATTTTCCCTATTAATTTCAACCTCGCGCCCATTTTGTCTCCTTTTTGCATTAAAAATAAAATAATAATAATAATAATAATAATAATAATAATATAGAATATAATAATAAATTGGTGGAGTCATATAATTCAGAATAGGAAATTAAAATAATATAACCGACCATATAATAATAAATCAAAGAAATATGGGTTCCGACTAGAGTAGGAAATTAGGCCGGCCCGTTTAAGCCCTAACCTTGTAGGGCTCGGGCTAAAAAAATAGGCCGAAATTTGAAATTGGCCTCATAGGTCGGGCCCTCGTAGGGCCTCAAGCTTAATCGCCTAGGCCCATTATGCCCCGATACTATAGCATTTTCATTTTTAAAAAAAAAATAGTCAAAGAGTGAAGATATACACTCAAAGTGAAGTACTGATTTACGCTCAAAGTGAAGCACAATCAAATATCTATGAAATTGATGATAGTGATGAAGAAGTTGACAATTGACAATGATAATGGTATGTGAGTTATTTAATGTTGCTTAATTTAATACTTCTTACGTTTTATGTGAGGCAATTGTTGATAGGGCAAAACTTTATAGCCTATAAACTCCGCAAGTGCACGGGTCGTATCAAGTAATAAAGTGATAAGAAAAGTATCGTTCCCATAAGGACTTAGTATCACAACTTTAGTTAAGCATTAATTTCACAATTTCGTTTAAGTCGAGCAAAACAAATTGAATTTAATTAAGATAAAGGAAAAGAAAATCAAAACTAAAATAAAAATAAGGAAACTACCACAATAATCAAATGAGAAACCCGAGTCACTAATCCCTTATAAGCTTCATAAACCTTGTTTTCACTAATTTAATTAGTTTTAATATCAATTTTGTTAATCTCGAGTGTAAATAGTCATAAATGCATGTCGGTCCACTTCCAACCATCTCTCAAGTATAACTTGTTATGTCTAATATAGTTACTCAAGAGGCAACAAAACTCGGACACACTGTTCAACAATTATATGGGGCCATTAGGTATATATCTATCCTAACCGCAAATTAAATCGTAATCTAATCCCATATTACTTAATCTCAGAACCTAATAAAAATCCTCTTCGTCAAGGTAAATCCTAATGCTCAAAATCATATTCAATGATGGCCAATCTCTAAATAGATAAAACTAACCAAGATTAAGTAACCAAAATCAATATCAAATTTAACTAAATAATGAAAACAAAATCAAATTCACCTACAAGTTCATAGGTCCTCTAGGTTGTAAAACCAACTAGCCAAACATAGCTCTAATAAAATCCATAACAAAAAGATAACAATTCAGGTTCAAAGAATAAAAGAGAGAGGAAAAGAAAGATTCTCCATCGCCTCCACAGTCCTCTCGTCCTTAGTGGAGATGATGAAGAAAACCGAAACGCGCCTCTACTCTACTCCTCGCTTTTTCGTCCCTTCCTTCTTGTTCGCGTCTCCCGATCCGCTCCTCCTTCAATCCTCTTTGTCTCGCCTCCCTATTTATAATTTAGGTCCTGGGTCATTGATTCTCATTTTCTTATTACAAAGATATCTCATATCTTGTAATTTACTCCACCAGATCACGCAATTGATTTTGTTTCTATTTTTCTTAGTGGGACCACCGAGTTTGGTGATTGCATATCCTCTTAATTGCTTTTTCTACTTCTTTCCAAATCAACAAATATCTCCTGCACAATAAAAATAGGATATGAGTAGATTTTATGTCGATTTATTCTTTGATCCTAAGTTTGATTCAATGATGGAAAAGTCAATAAAAGATAATTAAATAGGTATATAATATCAATAATTCCAACTAATTCTCATAAAATATACACCTATTTAATCATAAAATATACACTTATCAAACTCTCCCACACTTAAACATTGGCTTGTCCTCAAGCAAAAGAAAGAGAAATCATTATCTGAAAAGAACATTGCCCATGAAATTCCTAAACAAAGAGCAAAAAACCACCACACTTGGATCATATCATCAAATCTTATTTAAGTTAATGTCTCACTAAGACAATAGAATTGTAACAATCTCTTAACGTCACATGATCAAAAGATCGGCAAGCAATAAGTGCAACAATAAGATTAGAAGAGGGATATCATGCTACTTAACTCCTCTAGAAAAATTCAAATGCCCCACAAAACCAAGCTTTTCATTTAATTTACTAAGGATCCTCAGGTAGGAAATAACTTCTTTTTTTCTTTTCTTTTATTTTTCTTGAGCCGTTGTAGGTCCCCTTTTTACGCGACCTTGCACATGGGTGATGCAGCACTGGTTACTCAGTTATTCCAACAGGCACCTCAAGAGGCTTTTAGCCCAACTCATAACCCTCTTTTGACTTTACCGTTTGACGCGAGTGCCAACATTGGTGATGAAGTGCCACCGGTTACTAAGTGAGGTCTAGAGAAGTCATTGGAATTGTTTTTTTTTTTTAGTCATTTCCCTACACAAAAGTCTTAATTAGGCGGCAAAGGTCATCATCTAATTTTCTAAAGAAATCATGTAGCAAAATATCCATGAACTAATAATTGTTGCTCACATTACAAACTAATCCCTATTCTCATAATCCATCTCAAGATTGCAAAAAAAACTTAAGGCTTAGAGACTTGGTTGAGACATTTTTTTTTCTATTTTAATTTTTGCCTTGATAATATTCTCTAAGATGGAGAAAGCTCAAATTTAAGGTCAATCCTTAGTAATGCAAAAATCTCAAATAAAAAAAAAAATCTTTTCAATTGCATAAGGACAAGCATAACCAAAGAAATTATATCCCTCCCCCACACTTAAATCAAACATTGTCCTCAATGTTGCAAAAATATAAAGAGGGAAAGGAACTAGTACTCCCCTGGTTTAAGCCTCTAACTCTGATGTGGAGTGCTTCCCCTGGTACCATCAATGATATTTCAAATTTTAAGGGAGAAGAGAGTGGTCCAGCAAGACCTTGCAGCAACGAGAGGAGTAATCTTCTTCAAACCTGAATAAAACTAAAAGAAAGAAAGAAAAAATAATAATAAAATATGCAAACAAAACCATTGGGTTGCCTCCCAAGAAGCGCTAAATTTATAGTCTTCAGCCAGACTTCTCAAAACAAACCACTAATCATAAGTATCAAACACCATAATTACCTTGGTTGCATTCCTTTTCAAGCAACAAGGTTTCAAACATAAAAATTGATCGTTCAAGTTAATTACTTGTACTTCCTCAATCATAGACAATCTTGGATTATAAGCAATCATTGAATTCAAATGAGTCACAACATGCATATCCTTGAAAATAAATATAGGCACTTCCAAGAATTTAGAGCATCCAATAAAATCAACTTGACTCTCATCAGTAAGAGTCAATACTTCAAGAGGAGGGTCATGAACAACAACAATTGGGACATCTACATCAATTTGATCACCAACATCATAATCCTTAGGCTCCACACTGGAACCTTTTCTAGACATCCATTATTCTCATCTAAATCAATTTCAAACCCACAATCATTTTCTACATTATCCATAGTCTCATGCAATTCCACACCTTCAACTTCCTCACAATAATCATTATCATCAAAAGAAGTGGTAACCATGTTTAAGGAATTATCTTGCATCATAGTCTCAAGGGTACCTTCATATTTTGAACACTTGAGTCAATGCTAGCGAGAATCTCCATTTGCTCTCTCCTGATCTCCCTTTGCTCTCTACTAGATCTCTCGATGCTTCCACACACTCCTCAACTAATCTTTCCAAATTAGATTTTTCCCTATACTCAATGGTGTGTTCTTCAATAGGTGGATAAGAGTAAAAAGGAGGGGTATTTTCATGAAAACAATATACATGTGGATCCCTAAAATTATGTTGCTCAAAACTTTCATTAGGACAAAATGAATTATCAAAATAAGCTTGGTTCCTAGCAAAATCATCCCCCCAAAAGGACTAGTTGTAATATATGGATAATGCTCAAATAAATGATTCCTTCCACAATAAACACAAGACATGCAAACATATTGAGAAAAATCAACATATGGAATACAACTATCATTTATGCTCCTTTTACGTTGCCTACGTTCATTCAAAGAATTTAAAATAGCAATCAATCCATCTTGTATAGAAGACGAAGAATTCATCTCCTTCTCAATATTAAGACCAGTTAGGTGCCAATTGAAATCCATTTTTTTCAATTGTTTTCCTGAAAAAATAAAATAAAATAAAATATTTATGAACTCAAACTTAAACTACTAATGCTCAATCAATTCCAACCAAGACAGTTGTGGCACACAAGTCCCCGGCAACGGCGCCAAAAATTTGATAGGGCAAAACTTTATAGCCTATAAACTCCACAAGTACACGGGCCGTATCAAGTAATAAAGTGATAAGAAAAGTATCGTTCCCATAAGGACTTAGTATCACAACTTTAGTTAAGCATTAATTTCACAATTTCGTTTAAGTCGAGCAAAACAAATTGAATTTAATTAAGATAAAGGAAAAGAAAATCAAAACTAAAATAAAAATAAGGAAACTACCACAATAATCAAATGAGCAACCACGAGTCACTAATCCCTTATAAGCTTCATAAACCTTGTTTTCACTAATTTAATTAGTTTTAATATCAATTTTGTTAATCTTGAGTATAAATAGTCATAAATGCCTGTCGGTCCACTTACAACCATCTCTCAAGTATAACTTATTATGTCTAACATAGTTACTCAAGAGGCAACAAAACTCGGACACACTGTTCAACAATTATATGGGGTCATTAGGTATATATCTATCCTAACCGCAAATTAAATCGTAATCTAATCGCATATTACTTAATCTCAGAGCCTAATTAAAATCCCCTTCGTCAAGGTAAATCCTAATGCTCAAGATCATATTCAATGATGACCAATCACTAAATAGATAAAACTAACCAAGATTAAGTAACCAAAATCAATATCAAATTTAACTAAATAATGAAAACAAAATCCAATTCACCCACAAGTTCATAGGTCCTCTAGGTTGCAAAACCAACTAGCCAAACATAGCTCTAATAAAATCCATAACAAAAAGATAATAATTCAGGTTCAAAGAATAAAGAGAGAGAGTGAAAAGAAAGATTCTCCGTCGCCTCCACAGTCGTCTCATCCTTCCGTGGAGATGATGAAGAAAACTGAAACGCTCAGTTTCTACTCCTCTGCTTTTTCGTCCCTTCCTTCTTGTTCTGCGTCTCCCCGATCTGCTCCTCCTTCAATCCTCTTTGTCTCTGCCTCCCTATTTATAATTTAGGTCCTAGGTCATTGATTCTCATTTTCTTATTACAAAGATATCTCATATCTTGTAATTTACTCCACTAGATCACGCAATTGATTTTGTTTCTATTTTTCTTGCGTGGGACCACCGAGTTTTACTGATTGCATATCCTCTTAATTGCTTTTTCTACTTCTTTCCAAATCAACAAATATCTCCCCGCACAATAAAAATAGGATATGAGTAGATTTTATGTCGATTTATTCTTTGATCCTAAGTTTGATTTAATGATGGAAAAGTCAATAAAAGATAATTAAATAGGTATATAATATCAATAATTCCAACTAATTCTCATAAAATATACACCTATTTAATCATAAAATATACACTTATCAATTGTGGACAATGGTTTGTTTTTTATTACGAATTAATAAATGTGTTTATTTGTTGGATGATTTGTATTGTTTAAATATTAACGGTGATAATATTTATTTGATAGATTAGAACTTTAATGGTTGCAATTTACTAATTATATTTCTTTGGAAAAAAATCGAGAAGAAAAATAGTTAAAATTTGGAATAGTAATTTCTAGGCCCTCGTAGAGCCGACCTACCTTTAGTACGATCGGGTAGGGCTTTGAAAACATATGTTTTTCTTATCTCAGGCCCTGTCGGGCCGGGCCGGTCCTGATTCCCAACTCTAGTTCCGACCATACTATATCCACTCAAAGCGATATGACAGAAATTATAGGTGCATGGCTTCTGGCCATGCTAAAATAACAATATCAATAATATAAAAGAACTCGTAAAAGAAATCAAAATTGTAATAATCTTAAATCTTGGTCATGGAACCAATGTTAAAACAATTGGAAAAAAAATATCTTTTTAATTCTATATGCTTAGATTATCTAGATAAAATAAACATATGATTGAAAAAAGTAGATGAAATTGTTAAAGAAACAATCATACTTTTCTTAGAGCTTTAGTACTGATAAAGGTTATAAAAATAAAAAAATCTTTAATAAGAGAGTAAGAAATAAGAAAAGTAAAAATCAAAAGAGAAAATATAGAGGAATTCTCATTCTTTTTTTCCCTTTTTATAATAACTACACATATTTTTTCTCACGCTCTCCTCTACCTTTCCAACGGTGGTGTGTGTGGGTATTTATAACCTAACACACACACACACTCAATATTGGGGGCAATGGGTTAGACAGCGGCGCATTTGCCGCCCACATACCCATATTATACACACACACAAATGATATTTATGAATGGTGATAGAATGTAGAAAGTAGAGCGTATCGACGTAATTAATAAAAGAAGTTAGAGTTTTTATATATATATATATATATATATATATGTATGGGAAAAACATTTCTTATGTTGTAGGAGAAATGTTATCTTATGTTACACACACATAAAATGGTGGGACCCACACATATATATAATTAGCATTATATGTATATGTGGGTCCTACTATTTCATGTGTGTGTAGGAATCTTCTTTTTCTCATGCAACATGAGAAAATTAAACCCCTATATATATATATATATATATATATATAGAAGTTAGACTTACTTTTTGGGCAATGTACACATGGTGAGCAAGTGGCGGAGCTTGGAGGAAAAGTTTGGGGGGGCCAAATAGTGGTAGAGGGATTCGGGGGTTCGGGGGCAGCGCCCCGGAAATTTTTTTTTAATGAAAGTTTTAAATGCATTAAAAATGAAAAGAATAAAAAAAATATTCATGAAATTAAGTCAATTAACTTCATCTACAAGTATAGTGTAGAATTGGTAAAAGCATAGTAAAGAATACACCACAAAAGTAAATTTCAACGATATAAGCTAAAAATTTCGGGTAATTAGAATAAAATATAGAAAAGAATGACAAGATTAACATAAATCATACAAGACCACATGGAACAAAGATTGAATTATAAGCCCAAAGATATAAATAAGGAGAAATTAACAGATGATGGAGACTCAAAAGCAATAATCTTCACAAACCGTCAAGTTATATTCACTACTTTGGGGGCCAAAGTTGTATTATTACACTAAAAAAACAAAAAACAAAAGTTCCATTAAAAAATTTTAAACAATTTTTTTTTTGGGCATTGTTATGTTCCGTCCCTGATCGTGAGTATCCGATAACCTCGACCAAGATCATCATCTCCAATAGAAAAAAAGATACACGTGATATAAAGGAAGGATGGGGTAGAGGGACTTGGATTGGGTCAGGGGATTAGGCCACTGATGAAA
This sequence comes from Acacia acuminata, assembly GCA_019022655.1. NCBI lineage: Eukaryota > Viridiplantae > Streptophyta > Magnoliopsida > Fabales > Fabaceae > Acacia > Acacia acuminata. The sequence continues at coordinate 603,543 of JAFJYI010000208.1, forward strand.
GTGGAATTGATGCAAACCCACCTTCCCCGTATTGGGTTTTCAATCATGGGATTGAAAATTTTAGGGACAAAAGTGTCATTTTCTGGAGAAATATTAAATAACCCTCCCAAGTCCCAATTGATCATCCTTCTTCACCAAATACAATCTCTCTCCTTTGCCGTATATTGCAATACCTCCCACGTATTTCTCAGGTCAATCCACTATCACACTATCTCTTTGACCGAATACCAGGTCAATCCATAATCTTCCTCCCAAATACTGGTCAACAACTACTTGCACATGCAGTGATAGATGAAACTCAGTTTAGCTAGTACAAGGTAGTACTATCATTTTAGCCTTTTGCTTTATTTTTGGCATATGTTGCTATTCTCATTTCCCCTTTTTCTTTTCACTGACAGATTTCTTAATGAAATAATTGAATCTATCACTTAATTACTAGAGGAGCTAATGCACTTTCCCCTGAAAAGTTCACTGCTAGCAGATTCCTTTTCCAAATTGAAGTATGAGGTACTTATCTTAATTCTACGTAGCTCCTGTAATAGATAATACTGTAGTACTTGATTTTTTATTCTAACACATGCTTTTCTTCGAAAACTAATTTACTGACACAGGTCTTAGATGCGAATATTGTGAAGAACATTTCCTGTTTATTCCATATTGAGATGTAACTATTGTTCAAGTGCGTTGTAAGATGCTACAAAAATAGAGATATGCGAGAGAGAGAAAAGGACGATATGATCAAGCAAGAAAACGCAGATAAAATCAATTACCAAAATGGGATAAGAAAATTCCAAATAGTTTACCAATTGAATCGTAATTCTGAGATCCCATCTGACTCATTATTGGAGGTCTTGGACAACAATGGAGGACAAGAGAAGCATGAAAATACAGTCGAAGACCCATTTGCGGCTGACGTTGAATTGCATAAACCACTTGTCAACGTCGTCGGCCATCACCCCGCCGCCTTATTCCTTCCACCGTGGAGTCATCTTGCCGGTGCTCATCCTCGTCCTCGTCCTCTTTTCTCCCATCGAGATGGTTGGACTATAGATGGTGAAGGTGAAGGTTGCATCTGGTTGTAGATCAAGTTTGGGATTTAGGGCCGGGGTATTTAGGTCTTTTCAAAATTGTTAGCTTTTTATAAAATAAAAGGTTAAAATATACTTTTAGTCCTTTAAGTTTTACATAAGGTATACTTTTGGTCCCTTAACTTTATAAAGTATATTTTTAGTCCTAAAATTTTAAACACCGTTAATGTTAATTACTAACAAAAAATACTGACACAACGAGCCAATTCAAGTGATAACTAATAATATTTAATTACACAAATTTTATATATTATTCAATTTACTCATATTTTAAATTTAAACTTAATAGTATGTAATTTATACAGTCATCACCATTATCACTTTAGCTTGTGTTTTCCATTAATAAAATTAACGATTGTTAGAATTATAGAACTAAAAATATACTTTATAAAGTTAAAAAACAAAAAATATACTTCGTGTAAATCTAAAAGACTAAAAGCATATTTTAGCTTAAAATAAAATTAATGAAATGATTCCCTCCTACTATTTGTTTTGAACGGCATTCCCTCCTACTATTACTTCATATTAAACATATTTTTAAAATCCAATCACAATCTCAATCCCGATTTCAGTTTTAATCGAAATTCAATAGTTGGTATTAAATGAGGTCAGATTCAAAGCACAATTACTATAAATACTTTTTTAAGGAAAAAGTGTTAGTGAATGGGGCGGTGGTGGCCGTCGTTTCTTGTGTTTTTGTTGGTAGTAGGTGAGCCTTCCAATTGAGAATTCGTTCAGATTCACAGAGCTTCTAAAAAGTTTGATTTTTATTCTTCTGCTTCTTTTTTATTTCTTTTTTCTTTGTTATTGGAATTCAAGGTCAAAACTAAGCAACTGCAATTTTCTTCAACATCTGGGGTCAAATTAAGGTTGCAATCATGTGATAGTAATCACTGATTAAGTTTTTTTTTTTTTTTTTTTTTTTTTTTTTTTTTTTTTTTTAAAAAGAAACTGGACTCAAGTCACTCAACATTTTGAACTATAAAAAAATCATTTTGATTGTAAAGTCGTTTTGATCAGAGTTGATCCGTCATTAAGCCTCACTAACAATTAGAGTTGACTTTAGAAAAACAAATAAGTTTTGAGTTTGACAACAACAAAAAATGCTAAAAAAAATCCTAATAAGGTATTGAAAAACAGAAACTCTAAACAAAGACCTCCAAAATTTTAAAATCTCCAATCAGATTTGTTTTTTTATTATTGATAAAGGATTGACTATATTTGATAAGTAATTCGCAATTTATTTTAATGAAGAATCATTGATTATGGGATTTTTGAAATTTGGAGATATTTCTTTGAGATTTTCCCTTAAAAAATGACTCGGTCAAAGTCATATCATTTGTGTGGTGTTATTTCATTAAAAATTCTTATGTTGTGTGGTGTTAACATATTAAAATATTTACGTACTTTTAATTTATTTCACACACACACATATATACGTGTGTGTGTGTATCTTAGAGGCATATGATTACTTTTATCAAGTTTTTATTATTATGTGATCTATTCGATATCCTATTTAACTTGGTTGAATCATGAAAAATTGAAAGCTATTTTTCCAGTTTACCGTCTAGTCTAACTTTTAAAATATTGCAAATAATTTTATTTTATTTTGTAAAAAATGTGACAAGGAACATAGCATGTTGATAATATTATGTGCTTCAATTAATTAGATGATTTTTTTGCCCAAATAGTATATAGACTATGAGGATTTTCTTTTCAAACTCGCTTCGAGAGACTTCGGAGCGAGTTCGAAATTTTATTCCAAATTTTAATTACTAAATCTCGAGTTTTTAGTAAACTCAATTAAAGCTATAAATTACAACATAAATCATCTAATTTATTAAATAAATTTTAACATTTATATCAAAAAAACACAATCATCCAACAAATTGTGTTAATTTTTTCAATTTTGTCATCCTAACGACTATACATATGAATTTTATGAAAATTTCTTTATTAAATATAATAAATTATAAATGTTGATGTATTTAATTTCAATTATTTGAATTTAAAATATATTTAAATCAAATTGTTTGTCATTTTTTATATTTTAATTATTTAATTATAGAAATTTTTAAGACTAATACATATTTTATGATAAAAGTAAACTCTTACAAATTTACGATTTGAGTCCACAATACGAATCTCTTTTCTATTTTGAGGCCCTTAATCCATGAGTTTGCTTGATATATGTGCTTCAATTAGTTAGATGATTTTTTGCCCAAATTATATAGACTTTGATGAGGATAGCAAAATATCAAATCAAATCTCAATAATTAATAACTTTGATTCTCACAAATTCTGTAGACAATTATTTGGTAGTTGATTAACTGTTATTTATAATTAGATCATGTGTTAATTAGTTAGTTTATTTAAACATAAAAAAATATGATCATAACTTAATTTATATATGGTATGAAATAAAAAAAAAAGGGGGGGGGACTGGGATCTCAATGGTGATCCCGGTTCCCTTCCTGTTCCCGGTCCCAAATGGGACGGGAAATTCCCGGGATCAAAATATCCAGGAATGGGCCGGGACTACTGGGATTAAGATACATTGAACACCCGTAGCTATTCATAAATAGTGACTAGGACATAGGAAATCAAGAGCCAATGAATATTCACATAATTAATACTCCCTCCAGTCCTAATTATAGGAATTATTTACCAGAATTTAGGGAGATTAAGAATGGAAGTTAAATTAGTTAATTGTAATTAATTTCCAAAAATACCATTACTTAAAATTTAAAATGGCATCTCCTTTGGGTTTGAGGGACCAAAAGCGTGTTTTTTTGGAAATATCTCTTGTAATTATTTTCCAAAAATACCCTTACTTAAAATTTAAATAACTCCTCATCCGTAATAACTCCTCATCACAGCCCTTTGGGGACCTTTCCTATTGGCTATTTTCTTCGCTTCTTCCTTTTTATGTCCACGTCAGCGTCCAAGTGATCTCCTATCCCTTCCCCCATTTGACCTGTGACCGATCCCAAACCTTTTAAAGAAATATTAAAATTATTTTATTTAAAAAGAAAGTAGAATCTCTCACTTAATAGAATGTAAGTGTGTTATTAAATTAATTATTGTTGAATAAGTATTAGTAGGGATGATATGTGAAAAATATGACAAAAATTGTTTAAAATTATTTTATTAAGAAAAAGTATAATTGAGGTGTATATAACATTAATGAGTTTCAAGTATTACTTATTTTATAGAATATATAGGTGTTTTATTAAATTATTATTGAGAAAGTATCAATAGGGGTATTTTAAAAAGAAATTAACAAATATTAAAAATTGATCTTATAATTAGGACAAAAACCAACTCTAAAATGTATTCCTATAATTAGAACCTGGAGGGAGTATACTCATAACAAGTCACCAAATACTTGGTTCAACTGGTAAGACGTTGTACACTTGTACTCTCTCACTACAAAAAAAAAAAAAAAAAACCATCATTTGTCGTGGTTAATCTGTAGTGGTCAAATAAACCCGCTCAAAATCGTCAAATTGTAGCGGTTTTTGATGAAACCGCAACAAATTAGTAGCGGAAGCATTAGCGCCGAAAGGCGGGCATCTTTGCTGCGATATTTGTAGCAAGTATATGAAAAAGAACCGCTACAAAAAACGAACACTCAACCGCTAAAACATATCCACAAATATCAAAATAAATACCCCCATCAAACCTCATTTAATATGCTTATGTTTGCTTTTCAACGCACGTTTTCTCTCCGTCTTCTCTCATATTTTTCCGTTTTCTCAAAGAGGTTAAGTGTTTTAAGGGGTAAGTGCCGTTCAACCGGATCAAATCTAATTATTATCAAAATATTTCCTTTTTCTCCTACCCTTCTGATACTAACTTTTGTTATTTTATAGTTGTATTACATCTATTTTTCAATTTTCTTTCATTATTACTTTCACATTTTTTTAAGAATTAATTTTATTTTTATTAACATTATTGGATCCACTTTCACACACATTTTTTTAAGAATTAATTTTATTTTTATTAACTCATAATTAGTTATTATTATACTTATATATTCTCATTGTTTCAACCTAGATAATAACCTTATATAATCAAATATCATATTTGAATATCATTTATTTTCACTAAAAATAAAAATTATTAATAATTCAATATTTACTTAATTAGTAATAATAATTAATTTTTTTTTTCCAATTTCATGCATTTTAGCGGTTAAACAACCGCTACAAATACGAACAAAGATACAAAACGCGCCAAAGCTACTTTTGAAAAATGACAGGAGTATTTTGTAGCGGTTGTTAACCGCTACAAATATAAAATAATGAAAAAATAGCGGCAAATTTTTTTTCTCAAAAATATTGTGGGATTTATTTGTAGCGGTGATTATTCTAAAGAATTCAAACTGTTGGCGGCAAAATGTTTTCCCAAAATTTGGCGGGAAATTTGTAGCGGTTATCCGCCTACCAAAATTTTTTCAAACGTTTGACGCTACTTTTTAATATAATTAGTAGCGGTTATATAACCGCCATAAATTTGCTGAAATTCAAATTGTAGCGGTTTTGTGACCACGACTAACATTCAAATAAGAGTCAGAGTAGCCTCATATAGTGGCGGTCATTAAAACTGCTATAGATACAGTAGCGGTCAATGTTTATGGAGTAGCGGGTTTTTTAAACCGCGACAAATTTGTTTGCCACGGTAGATTTTGTAGCGGTTTCTCTAACCGCGACAAATGGCATTAGTAACGCCAAAAACAGCTACAAATATGTCATTTCAACTGCGACTAATGACCTTTTTTTGTAGTGTATTAATCAGAGGTTTCAAGTTCGAACTTCGAAAACGCTACAGTGTTAAATACTTGGTGGTAGAGCTTTGTCACCTTTATAGTCCTACCCGACTTAATCTGAATTAGTCTAGACCCCCATTAAATCCTCTAAGTTAAAAGCCGGTAGATCCAGAATAACATATGCTCCATGTTATAATATATATATATATATATATTATATATATATATAAAGGTATACAATAAGTTATAACCATATATAGGACATTAGGACATAATTATACAAGAACTTAAAAGAACATTTACACCCAAACTATAGTAGCCCAATTAACTTACACCATCTAAGGTTAAGAATCAAAGTGGTACTCCGTAATATATAAATAATTTTTTAATTTTATTCACTAATTAACTTATTTTAAAAGTTTTAAATTTAATACACGCTGCCGATAAAAATAATAATAATACACGCCACAAAGGAAGGCGTAGGAGGTGGAGAGGGGAGAAGCACGTCAAATTACCATTATCTTTCTTTTTACGCCAACGTCAAACTAGCGTTTTCATTGATTAAAAGGTCAGCAATAAAATCCTTGTTCTAATAATAAGTCATGTTATTTTTATGTTATAAATTATTTGACTCAATGTTTTTTCATAATCTACGCAGTGCAACGTGTGTGTATAAATTAATAGACACACGTTGAAATGATTTTGTTTTTTGTTTTTGATACAGAAATGTTTTTGTTTTATTTCGGGTAGAAAAGCGAAATTAGGTAAGTATCCTATGTGTGATTTAATAATGTGGAAAAGAGTCATTACAATTTTTTATTTAAAAAATCAGCAATTACATATCTTATCTTAATTTTCTTAAAAAAGATGTAACCTTTAATGTGCTCGCAGTGATTCTATAACAGCAAACTTACAAAAATCAAGAAAATTAGTTTTTCCAAAATATACTTGTGATTTCCTAAAATATGCTTTTAGTCATTTATATAGAAAATTGCCCCTAACAAAAATCTATTATGGATTTTTATGTATAAAATCAGGGATAAGATATCTTATCTTAATTTTCTTAAAAGGATGTAACCTTTTTACTCGTTAGTGAATTCTTATAACAACAAACTTACAAAGATCAAGAAAATTAGTTTTTTTCCAAAATATACGTGTGATTTCCTAAAATATGCTTTTACTCATTTATATAGAAAGTTGCCCCTAACAAAATATCCTTATGAATTTTTATGTATAATCAATAAGATAGAAGTTTAATTAAGAAAAAGAATTATCACTTTGAGAGACAAACTAAATTAAAATTAATAATCACAATTTTTTAATTATTATTTTTCATTTTTATTGAGGATCCGTGGTTCAACTATTGTAGGTGGTAAAAAAAAAATGAAAGTGGCACAATTATTATTATTATTATGTCATCTTGCATTGCAGAGTTTTTTTTTTTTTTTTTTGCTCAAAGCATTGCAGAGTTGAATGGAGTCCACCAACCACGCCTACCTACTCCGGCCGTCACATTTTGCATCATGCAGTCATCCACCCAACGGTCACCGATCGCCACTATGTAACGCCGTTAAATTCCCACTACCACCTCTATTAAAGCCCCGTATGCGTAAAAGCTTCTCCCTCAGACCAACCCATACTCTGAAACAAGCACAAATCACCCTCTCCAATCTCCAAATCGCCACCATGGATTTTCTCCTCCTGGAGAAGACCCTCCTCGCCCTCTTCGTCGCCGTCGTTCTCGCCATCGTCATCTCCAAACTCCGAGGGAAGCGCTTCAAGCTCCCTCCCGGCCCCCTCCCTGTTCCTATCTTCGGAAACTGGCTTCAAGTCGGCGACGATCTCAACCACCGCAATCTCACCGATTTAGCCAAGAAGTTCGGCGACATATTCCTCCTCCGCATGGGTCAGCGCAATCTCGTGGTCGTCTCCTCGCCGGAGCTCGCCAAGGAGGTCCTCCACACACAAGGCGTTGAATTCGGCTCCCGAACCCGCAACGTCGTGTTCGACATATTCACCGGAAAAGGTCAAGATATGGTGTTCACCGTCTACGGCGAGCACTGGAGGAAGATGCGGCGGATCATGACGGTGCCGTTCTTCACGAACAAGGTGGTACAACAATACCGGGAAGGGTGGGAGAACGAGGTGGATGAGGTGGTGGCGGATGTGAAGAAGAATCCAGAATCGGCGAAGAACGGGATCGTTCTAAGGAAGAGATTGCAGCTGATGATGTACAATAATATGTACAGAATCATGTTCGATACAAGATTTGAGAGCGAGGACGATCCGATCTTCCAGAAACTCAGAGCTCTGAACGGAGAAAGAAGCCGATTGGCTCAGAGCTTTGATTATAACTATGGCGATTTCATTCCCATTTTGAGACCTTTCCTTAGAGGTTACCTCAAGATCTGTAAGGAAGTGAAAGAGACAAGGTTGAAGCTCTTCAAGGACTATTTCGTCGACGAGAGAAAGTAAGTTTTATATATATTTATATGGTTGAATTTAACTGATCATTTTTCTCTGTACATTTGAAACTTGTGTGTTATGTTTATTGGTTGTGATTATGGTTATTTATATGGAACAGGAAGCTGGAAAGCACCAAGGGAAGTACAGGAAATAATGGACTTAAATGTGCCATTGATCACATTTTGGATGCTCAGAAGAAGGGAGAGATCAACGAAGACAACGTCCTTTACATTGTTGAGAACATTAACGTTGCGGGTACGTTCTTTAATTTCTCTGTTTTTTTTCCTGGTGGCAAAGTAAAAATTCTTTTCTTTTCTTTTTTCTTACTAACGAAAAACATTATAAAAAAAAACATTTGCCTCAAGTTGGGTGAGCCTTGACTCCAAAACTTGAATTACACTTTAACTGGGGGTTTAATTGAGTGTTAGTTTCACTGAAATAGCTCGTGTGCATTTAGGACTACCCTTTGGACGAAGCCACATACATTGAATGGAGGAGATTTTATATGGCAAAAATTATAATTTAGGAGATAACTATATTTATATCTTATATTTAAAATTAAAAAATGAACATCTTCTCTAACTTATATAAGCGAGTAGACTTTTTATGGATTACTCACCCACATTCCTCCGAAATTCAATACTGTGCCCCAAACAGGGCTAAGGGATTCTTAGTTTTGATCATTATCATTCGTGGGGCTGATTACATACGTTCACGGCTTTTGTATTTTAGCCTCCACGTTAATCTTTGATAGTCGATCATGGGCATTGGGCGCAATTATGAAGGCACTGACCCAATGACAAGGACAAGTAGTGTTTTGTTTATTTGGAACGCGTTTCCTGCTCGTCTTTTGCATGACTGGGGATTTGACCATCAGATCTTATTTGATGGTCCAGATCTTATTATTTTAATAAAATTCTTTTTAGCAGCCCCATTCAATAATCTCAAGGATATTAGTATCCGTTAGTATCCTGAAATATTTTTAATTTTTTTTTAAGATCATGAAGTATTTTCTAGTACCAATCAATACCCTAAATATCTTCTTAGTCTCAATTAGTACCCTAAAAAAAATTATTCTAAGTTTTTTTCAAGGTACTGATTGAGACTAAAAAGATATTTAAGATCTTGACGACACCGAAAAATAATTTATGATCTTGAAAATAATTTTTAGGATCTTAAAGAATTATTTTAAAGTATTAATCGATACTTAAAAAGATATTTTAAGATATTAATTAGAACTATAAAAAAAAATTACCAAAAAAAGAATGAAAGAAAGAGAGTTCTAGACTGCCGGATCTCTCCTTAAAGGGACGAGCGCGGAACGCGTTCCTGCTTTTATTTATGGAATAATGTGATGATATGGGGCCCACTTGCAAATAGGGTCCACCTTCTCTCATGGGTTATCCTCCTCATAACATCATAGTAACATAACCATGGAACACAAAGTTGCTTTGTGAATTGTTTTCATGTTGGAATTTCACTAATATTGAAAAATACAAGTTCACTGTTCATAGTTTTTTCCTCAACATGTGAAAATGCATAATATTCTATTTTTATAATGCTATCTCTATCTATCCGATGGTTTAAACGGAAAAAAAAAAATTGAAACCAATTAGGTATATTATGTATTTATGATTGCATGATTAAATGTATTTGATACAAGCTTGAATCAACTATTTTTTTTTTAATATAGAGAGATGATAATTTAATTAATGATTCTAGCTAATAATTTTGAGAATGCCACCAACAAATGAATAAATGAGCATAACTAACCAAATTTTCCATCATTTTTAGTATAAAAAATTTATAAAGATATTATAAGAATTGAGCATTGCAAATTGTAATTATATATGTAATAATTGATCAAACTAGGTTAGGTGGATCTAATAATAATTACTCCCTTCGGTCCTACTTATAGGAATATTTTTATAGTACAAATTATACTATAAAAATATTCCTATAATTAGGACCGGAGGTAGTACAATTTTCCTTAGCACAAGGTTTTCTTTTTTTTTTTTAAAAAAAAATGTGTGTGCGTGGTAGGACCTTTTTCGCCGTTGGAACAAATTTGAATCACATTTTGATTTTCTATCTCCCAATTTTTTTAGTACAACAATGGTTAGGAGGTTGGGGTCGAATGCGTTTGGTACTTTGGTATGATTGCGACCACATATTGGGTTGGTGGAGGCAACGGCTGGGATTTCCTTCACCTTAGTTATTCAACACCATCTTCTCTAGGGATGGAAATGAAAAATGCGGCTTTACTGGCCTTTGTTAAAAAAAAGCCCTATTTAACTTATTTTATATGTGTAAAAAACAAAAATTTAGTTAAAAGAAAAGAGTCATTCACATCAAATAAATATAATTATATTTATATAATATAACTAAAATAATATTTATTGTTTTCATTTTTATATTCTATTAAAAGCCTACATTTATATGGTTTTTTATAGGCTCAAAGCCTTTTATGGCCTCAAAAGCCTACAATATGAGGCCTTTTTAAAGGCCTACATTGTAAGTAGGCCTTTAAAAAGGCTTCGAGGCCCTACTAGGCCTTACGGGCTCGAGGCGAGCCTTAAAAAAGCCTACATTCGAGCTCGGACAGCCGGTGCTCGGCCTTTCACCCTCATTACAGGCTCAGTCTTATTTAGCCAAAGCCTGGCCTAGCCTGGCCTATTTCCATCCCTAATCTTCTCCATTGAAAATCCAAAATAAAATAAAAAACAAAAAGTTGAGTAAAAGAAAAGAGTCAACTTTTTTTTTTTTTTTTAATGAAAAATTTTAGGAAAAGGGTTAGGTTCACTCACAATCCAAGGGCAGGGCGCTTAGAGCCCAGTCCATAGATAATATTGGCCTAGAGAGTACACATGTCTTCACCTCCGCCTAGCGTTACCACTGCTTCATAGACTGTTACCACTGCTTCGTAGACCCCTAGGATGCCTCCCCAGCGCTTTGACTAACTCTAGGATCGAACCTTTTCCTTTTAGGTAGAAAGTTCAACCCCTTCACCAATTAAACTCAAGAACGAGGGATAGAAAAGAGTCAACTTGTTTGGTTTTAGATCCTTAAAAAGTCCAGAGATAAATATACTCCTCCAGTTCTGCCGGAGGCGATACTAGCTAGTAATACTAGCTCATGGTTTTATTATAAGAGTTAATTAACTAATATGAGATAATAAAGGAAATTATTATATTTGTTATTTGTTATCTTTCGATCTTTTTGTAGTGTAATTTGCACTTTTACAAAATTTACACTACAAAACTGTACATATAATTAGAACCGGAGGGAGTATTTAGGGAGTTAAACTTTGTTCACGATATAAGACATAATTTTTATATTTATCAATGTGTTCATAATTTATCCCTCCTGATGATCTTTCAACCATAATCAAGGAGGAGAGCGAATGAGATAATTAGAGAAGATTAACATGGTGTTTTAGAAAATACATGTCACTTTAACTAACTTAACAACTTCTTTAATATAATGAAATTATGTAAATATGTCTTATATTAAGGGCTGGGGGAATAACAATTAACAAATATATGTTGTTTTCCTAAAATACTATATTCCATCATGAGTCATAACTAAATTTGAATAGAAACCTCTTAATGTTAATGCATGCAATTAATAAGAATATTTTAGGAACAAATTATAAATTTAAAAAATAAAGTTAGTTGAGATAATCAGTAAATTAAAATAAGGATTGGAGGTAGTATTATACTTTACTTATAATATAAGACATACTTAACTAATTTAATTAAATTATAAAAATCATTTAATTATAATAAATATGACATATTTTTTTCTTATTTAATATTGTCTTTAAATTCAATAATTGTTGTAAAAGAAACTTGTTGAGGGGTATTAATAGAGGGCCGTACGTTTAGGAAGAAGGGAAAACCCAATTGTAGGTACCTACACTTTAACTCAAATTTAATTTAATACCTACATGTAATCCTCTTTTAATTAAGTAATTAATTTTGTTCTGTTAATACTGCTAGCTCCTGTAGTCCTGTACATGAGTTAATAGTACTAATAGAGCAAGATTAAAGTATTTAATTAAAAAAGAAAAACACACAAATACTAGATTAAAAATTGAATTGAAGTGTATGTACCCACAAATAGTTTTCCTTGTAGAAAAATAATAGCGATGAGAAATGGTGAGAGGAACTGAGCAAGATCAACATTTCAATAAATTAGAATTTATATTTATAATTAATTTATGGAGGTATTAATCATGAAAAATCCAAATAAAACCGGATCAGTCTATAGAGTTGGTCCGGATTAAAACCTTGGTAGATTCATGGGTTTGATTTGTTTGATGAGTAAGAAACGCTAGTATTAAAATATTTCAATCCAATATACTAATTGACTTTTTTGCCTTTGCAAGCAGCAATTGAGACAACTCTGTGGTCAATAGAGTGGGGTATCGCCGAGCTAGTGAACCACCCGGAGGTTCAAAAGAAGCTCCGACACGAGATGGACACGGTTCTCGGAGTCGGGCACCTGGTTACCGAACCCGACACCCACAAGCTCCCATACCTCCAGGCCGTGATCAAAGAGACCCTCCGTCTCCGAATGGCAATCCCATTGCTGGTCCCACACATGAACCTCCACGATGCCAAGCTCGGCGGCTACGAAATTCCGGCGGAGAGCAAGATCCTGGTGAACGCGTGGTGGCTGGCAAATAACCCGGCCCAGTGGAAGAACCCGGAAGAGTTCCGACCCGAGAGGTTCTTGGAAGAGGAGGCTAAAGTGGAGGCTAACGGAAACGACTTCAGGTACTTGCCGTTCGGAGTCGGAAGAAGAAGCTGTCCCGGAATAATACTGGCATTGCCTATCCTGGGTATCACTTTGGGGCGTTTGGTTCAGAACTTTGAGCTCTTGCCTCCTCCTGGTCAATCCAAGATTGATACTGCTGAGAAAGGTGGACAGTTTAGTTTGCACATACTTAAGCATTCCACCATTGTTTGTAAGCCAAGAAGCTTCTAGAAGAGAGTTCAGTGTTAGGGTCTGAGGTGAAAGTGATATGAGAGAGAGAGAGATATATATATATCCTGCAGGGCTTCAATGGCAAGGGGTCAATTCTAGTTTGTTTTGGATTTGTAAATCTCTGAGCTTGTGGTGATCGCGTGGGTGGTTAAACATTTAATTTCCACGTGATGATAATTTTAAAATAATTTAATTTTTCATTTCTACCTCATCTTAGTTTTCATCAGCAAATGCATATGACGTCTTTTTTTTTTTTTTATTTAAAAAAAAAAAATAGAAGGCTACAATATGGGTTGTGATTTCCCCTTAATCTTACGATATACTCTATTTTGTCTCATATATAGAGGATTTTGTAAAACGTGTTTTTATTATTTTTTATAAGGCATTTTAATAGTCTTAAGAAGTATTAAATATCTTTGTTATATGCCTTTATTTAATAAGAGTAGTGAGAGATATATAATGATATAATGTTTAGTGTAATTAAAAAGAATAATGATGAAAATAACTTGAATTTTATCACAAAAAAAAAAAGAATCAATGCTTTTAATTTTTTATTAACATATATGAATTAGTTAAAAATAACTTGAAATTGGAGGGAGTATGATCCAATGCAACAAATCTTCACCTTTCCACTTTGTATTGTTTGTTTTTTTCCTCCCACTAAAAGGTCAAATTTATTAAAAATTAAAATGAACATAGAAGGGGTTGAGGAAAGGGATTATTTCTTCTCATTATCCCTCATAATCTCTAAATCACATCCATCCAATCAACACAGTACTACTTTCACTTTTCTCTCATTTTTCCAAATCAATGGCCAAGATGTGGCTAATGAGAGACAATGAGAAGGAGGGTAAGAAGAGTATCTCCTTCCACATAGAAGCCCAAGTGACTCGAACCTAACACATACTAGGCCTAGGGACGGCGTCGACGAGGTCCTCCACCAATGACGGAGGTGGCAACGACTCTACGGCAACGATGATAACTATTCTCCACTAGCAACCATAGTGATTCTTGTCCCTCCCACGATCTTAAACCCAGAATCTCTCTGTTGTCCTTTATTGTAGATCTAAATCAAGCACACTTGATCCCCAATGTCTTGTAGATTTGATTCTCTGGCTCACTTTTTATTGTGCTCCTCCTCACTTGCTCTCTCTCTCCTCTCTCCATGTTTCTTTCTTAACCTCATTGACATTGTTCTCCTTCCTGGATTCTCTATAGTCTTATCAAGAACGTTATCATATTTTCTTGGATAAATTTCCCCCTTTTCTTTTCCACGGTCCATATCAAGATCTGGGCTTTGATTCCCCCCCCCCCCAAAACACTCCACAAAACACTCACACATACATAGGACTTAATCAATTGCCTCTGTGCATTATATAATGAATAGGTATAACAGAATATTGTTACAAAAGAATCCTAGCCATACATGTAGCATGTGATACTAGCACATCTAGAAGGAATACTAATCTCTATTTACAATTACTAATTCTAACATTCCCTATCAAATGAGAGGGTGTGGCACACACACCAAGTTTGTTCTTAAAATAAGAAAATTGAGAAAAAGATAAAGCTTTAGTAAGACATTTAGCTACTTGAAGAGAGAAAGGAATGCATTTGACACCTATGGATCCATATAAGACTTGATCCCTAATGAAATGTACATCCATTTTGTTATGCTTGCTTCTAGCATGATGAATAGGATTTGAAGCAAAGGACTTGAGCACTTAGGTTATCACACCAAATAATTGAGATTTCTGAATGAAGAGTCCTAACTCTAATATTAGAGAGCTTAACCATTTAATCTCAACTGCTCCATCGGACAGGGAATGATATTATGACTCTGAGCTTGACCGTGAAATAACTTTTTGCTTCTTAGAGCACTGAGACACAAGCGTTCCATCCAAATACACACAATAACCACCCATGGATTTTCTATCATCAATATTTATAGCCTAATCAGCATATGTGAAAGCCATTAAGCGAAGTGATCCAACAGGTTTTATGTATAAACCATAGTGATATGTGCCCTTAAGGTATTTTAGAATTCTTTTAACCCCTTGAAAATGTACCTCAGTAGGATTACCCAAAAATTGACTAAGCTTGTTCACTGAATATGCTATATCAACTCTGGAGGTTGTTAGATAATATAGTGACCCAATTGCTCTTCTGTACAATGAAATATCTGATAGAGGTATTCCATTTTCAATCGAAAATTATCTGCTAGTGACCATGGGTGTTGACACAGGAGCACAATCAAATATATTGAGCCTTTTTAACAAATCCAAAATATATTTGATGTGATTAACATGAATACCATGATTGTCTCTATGAATTTTCAATCCTAGAAAATAATAAAGAGAGCCTAGGTCTTCGAGAGAGAGAGCACCATTTAGTTTGATAATAAACATCTAAACATATTTTGAGTTATTCCTAGTTATGAGTATATCATCAACATAAATAAGAATAAATTCCATAATATGCTTGGTTCTTAGGAAGAATAATGAAATATCACTCCAGGAATTATGAAAGCCCCAGCTGAGCAACATGTTCTAAAGCCGTTCAAACCATGTTGGGGAGTGGGGGGCTTGTTTAAGCCCATAGATTACCTTTGTAGGTTTACAAATACATCTTGGCTTCTTGGAGTCTTGAAAACCTGGCAGTTGACTCATATAGACTTCTTCCTTCAAGTACCCATTCAGGAAGGCATTGTTAACATTTAACGCCTAATTTCCTACTTGAAAGTTACAACAAGGTAAGAATGAGAAGAATGGTGGTTGGCTTTACAACTGGACTGAATGTTTCACTATAATCAATCCCAGCGAATTGTTAAAACCTTTTGCCACTAATCATGCTTTATGCTTTAGTATAGAACCATCAACTTTAAATTTGGTTTTAAAAACCCATTTGCAATCAATAAGTTTCGGACCTTGATTGGGAACTAGTACCCCATATGATTTCTGTAGAGGGCTTCATATTTGACCTTCATTACTTCAAACCAATGAGGAGACGTTAAAGCTTTGGGAATCGAGCGTGGTTCAATGACGTGAGAGAGTTGGTGAGATGTTTCGGTGGCAAAAAGAGTGAGATGTTTTGGTGGCAAAGAGACTCACGAAAGGATACTTAGGTTTAGAAATTCCATATTTAGCTCTTGTAATCATAGAATGGGTATTGGAAGGAGATGGAGGTGGAGAGAATAGAGGGTCGGGAGAGAAAGAGGAAGGAAAAGACGAGTTAGGGCTAGAGATAAGAGTAGGTGAAGAGTGAAGCAAGAGAGATGGTGACAGGATTGGAGAGGGACAAGACGAGATGGATGGTGACAAGTTGAGAGGTATGAGCGAGAGAGTAGGTGAGATGGAAGGTAGAGACTGGGTGGAAGATAGGTTGAGAAACTTTGTTGAGTCAAAAAACAAGGCGTTATTTGGGCTGGAGAAAGAGAGATCATGTTGGGTTTGGGTAGGTTCACATGAGGCTTAAGTGGTTTTATGCGTCGGATAAGTAGAAATGGGCTAAGGCTGGAAATTGGATGGGCTTGCAACCGAGGAGTGTCTCTCACATGGCTGATCAACAATGATTAATGGAAAAGAAGGATGAGTCTCATCAGATGGGCCTTTTTTGTTTGTAAAACCTGTGTGAAAAGGAAAAACAACAGTTTCAAAAAGCACATGTCTAGAAGCATATATTCATCTTATTCGACTAAGACACTTGAAGCCCTTTTGATTAGAGGTTGAGCCAAGGTAGAATCATTTTTTACTATGAAATTCCAGCTTGTGAGAGTTATAGGGCTTCAAGCAGGGGTAACAAATGCACCCAAAGGGCTTTAATGATTGATAATCAAGCTCTTTTTGATATAAGCAAGAAAGAGGAGATTTTCCTTGCAATGTTGGAGTAGGGAGACGATTAATTAAGTAAATTGCCATTTGAAAAGCTTCAATCCAATAAGCTAAAGGAATTTTGGCTTGAGCCAAAAGAGTCAATCTCATTTTCACAATATGTCTATGCTTCCTTTTAGCTCTACCATTTTGTGAGGAAGTATAAGGACAAGTAAATCTCATTATTATATCGCAGTTGTCAACAATAGGTATGAGGGGTTTATACTCTGTACCATTGTCACATTGAATGGATTTAATCTTGGTCTGAAATTGATTTTCAACCATTTGTTGAAAAAGTTTAAAAGCTGTAACTGTTTTTCCCTTGTGCTTGAGGGGATATGACCAAGTGTATCTATTAAAATTATTAACAAAGTGAACATAGTAATGATATCCATGAATAGATTGTGTTGGTGAAGGTCCTCATAAATCAATATGAACAAGCTCAAAGGGTGAAGAAGCATGAGACAAAGATTTTGAAAATAGTAATTTCCTTGATTTTCCAAACTGCCAAGCCTCACAAACAAAACTATCACAAATTTGAACTTTGATATTACAATTATTTAGTACTTGGTGTAAAAGTTTATTGCTTGGATGACCAAGCTTGTAGTGCCAAGTAAGAAATTCTTCATCATTCAAGGAGGCTGTTGCAACATGAGCTTGAAAATCCGTTTTATTCATTGGGTACAGTCCTTCTCTTGGAGTTCCCTTTATCAGAATGTGCCTTGTTTGGTTGTCCTTCACAACATATCCATTATTAGTAAGTAAGACTAAAACAGGATTGTGTAAAGCAAGCTGATGAACACTAAGTAAATTTTTAGCAATACGAGGCACAAGTAAGGCATTGTTAATTCAAATTTTAGACCCAAAACAGGGAATTGAAGTAGTGCCAACACCAGAAATTTGAGCTTTAGAACCAGTAAAGGAAATTAAACTCGCCTTACCCACTGATTTCATTGAATCAAGCTGAGAGGAGTTGGAAACAACATGGTGATTAGCATCATTGTCCATGTACCAGTTAGGATCAACAACAATCTAAGAATCAGCATAATAAGATTAAGGAATAGAATGAGAAAGAGGTTGAAAATTCCTATCAAACCTTTGTAACAATTAGAAATTCTGTGTCTCAGACGTTCGTATAGGTCACAGAATGGGCATCCAGAACTGTCGTGGTTTGATTTGCCCTAGGAATGTCGACCACTTCGCCCTCCTCGCCACGGGCCACGAGTAGAGGAACAATCATGAGTATTAATAAGAGAGGGAATAGAATTGACACCTTTGAGAAAAGTTGGCAGTAGCCTGAATGGAGAGAAAAGATAATTGATTGAGCTAATCCAATCAACTCTCAAAGGCCAAAAGTTCAGACTGAGCATCAACACAAGATAAACCATCTTGATCAATAAGCTTAACGACAATAGCATTATATTCACTATCAAGACCATTTAGGGTATAAGGATAATGAAGGTGGAGCTAAATCACCAAGAGGGGGGGTGAATTGGGGATTTTAAAACTTTTTCGTTTTGCTCTGTTTTTGTACAGTAAAACAGAGGTGAGCAGGAGAGGAAGAGAAGAATAGCTAGACACAAAGATTTATATCGGTTCGGTCTAACTCCTTGACCTACGTCCGGTCCCGTGCACTGAGATTTCCACTATATCAATTCGATTACACACTCGTACTCAAGAGAAATTCTCTCTCTAGAATTTACTCCCTTTACAAGTTGTAATCAATGAACCCAATCATCAAGTCCCCTTGACTTGTGATTCTTTACAATAAATGATTTGCAGATAAAGCTCTCTCTAAGAGTGAGTGATGATAAAAAGCGAAGCTTATAATGTCAAAAGACATTACAAGTGAAAACCGAAAGGTAGTTGAGAGACTTGAATGCTTGTGCGTTTTCAGATGTGCTAGTTGTTTAAGAGACTTGAATGCAGTCCTATTTATACTCAGAGATCATTAAATGACCGTTGCTATCCCAATAAATCCGTTGGAGAAGTTCAGCCAAGATTAACAAATGGTTTAGGCATCTTCTCTCTCCAATCTTCACTTAACCCAGTTGGCTAGATGATCAGAGTTGACTCTCTCGTGAATTTGTCCGTTGGAATAGCAGTTGCTTGTTGTAGAAATCATTCTTTAATGCTTTGCAACCGTGTGCAGGTGGATTAAGCAAAAGTATGCAAGTTTCTAGTTTCAAAGATTTAATGTTCGACATCACCTTTTGCTTTTGCTTTTAACCTTCAATAATCATTCTTTAAGCAAACAAACTCACTAAACAGATGGTTAAACATAGCAGGAAATAGTAGAGAATAATCCTGGAAGATATTATGATCAAAGACTAAGGATTCACAAATTGCCTCGATTTGATTTTCAAACTTAGCGCTCAATACTGAGTGTGTTCATCAACACTGAGTGTGTCACTGTGCACTTAAGTCAATACTTGAGTATTCATTCGATACTTGAGTATTCCTCTTCCAGAGAGGAATCATCGAGTTTTGACTTTGGACCTTATCATTGAAGTAAGGTCAATACTCGAGTGTCCAAGTCAATACTCGAGTTTTGAACTTTTGGTATGAAAATAAGTTTAAGTTCAAAACCTCAATACTTGAGTATTGACTCCAATACTTGAGTGTTCAGATCATTGACAAAGAGCAAAGCTCTCGGTATGCCCAACACTCCAGTTTCCAACTCAATACTCGAGTATTCATTTATTTTGAAAACTTTGTGAAGTTTTTCCCAAGTCAATACTTGAGTTTTGAAATGAATACTTGAGTGTTCAAATTGTTGTCAAAGATGAAAGCTCTCTCGTAACTCCAATACTCGAAGTTTTCAAATCAATACTCGAGTGTGCATTTGATTTAGAAAAGCTTTGTGAAATCTTTGCCATGCCAACACCGAGTATTGAAGTGAATACTTGAGTATTCGTATATGTATAAAACTTGTAGATTTTCGTCGGTCCAATACTCGAGTGTGCAAAACCAATACTCGAGTATTCTAGGTGCTTGAAAACTTTGATAAATTGATGACAATGCAATACTTGAGTTTTCAAATGAATACTTGATATTCATAAACACATGTCAAATATGAAGGCTTTGTGAAAGACCAATACTCGAGTGTGTAAAACCAAAATTCGAGTGTCCATAAGATGAACAACTTGATATCTCTCTCGTATGGCCAATACTTGAGTATTCAATGGAATACTCGAGTTTGACTCTGGGTTGAAAAACTTGGAGTGCTCTCTGTAAGTCCAATACTCGAGTGTTTTGTCCAACACTTGAGTATTGCTTTATGTAATGATTTTAGAGCAACTCTCTGTCACGTCAATACTCGAGTGTGGCTTTGACAGTAAGTTTTCCAACTTGCCAAAAACCAATTTAAATGAATGTTTACAATTGTTAATTATCATCAAAACACATAGAGAACTAACAGATAAGTCCATCGATGGAAATCGGGACTCCGACTAACGCTAAGTGGTCAGTAGTGTGTTTCATCTGTGAGAGATACTTGATCATAGAGAGTCCACTCTTTATGTTGTTGTGAAGCTCAAATCGATAGATCATAATCCAAGATTTAGACACCGTTAAAGTGAGAGCTCAAGCTTCAGTCATAGTTTAAGGGAGGTCTGACAATGTAAGAGTTGAGTGGCCACATCTTGCGTCTGTTGGGTATGCTTAGTTTTTATGATGTCAAATATACATATTAATATTAAGAGCAAAAAGTTTGTATCAAATACATTGTCTAACTTCTATATTTAATGTATAGATTAGTCCAAATTGAATTGTAGAGAATGATCAAGAAAAGAGAAGAAAGAAAGAGAAACTTGCAAAACATAATGAGAACATCAATATTCAATCTCTTAGATTGATATTAGAAGTCTCTACAATCAAGTAGAAGTTGGAATGGCTAAATTCGGAGTTAAAGTAAGTAAAATCAAGCTTCACGATGAATAGAAATTTGCTATTGTAATTTACTCCCAATCTATAGTGATTTACTTGGAAACTTGAGTTCAAAATTCAAAACTCAGGTGTCAAACTTGAGTTGGTCACCAAAAACTCGAGTTCTAAGCTCTATGTCACCTTTGTTTCACATTCAACATGTTCAAGGTTTGGTTATTTGATGATATCTTTCAAATCAGAGATCCGATTGAAGTGAAATCAATTTTTTATGAATCAAAACTCCTAATGGGTCATTTTGACACCAAAGATATGAGTTTTTTGAATTTTAGAATTTGGAACAAAAATTTACGCCATACAAGAGACACAGCTTTGGTATTTTGGGTGTATCTCACAAACTACACATCAAATAAGCTGAAACCGGTGGCTTATAAAACTAGACTCAAATACCTTCCCAAAAACATTAAGATCACGTAAAACAAATATCAAATGGGTGAGATATGATTTTTTGAAGTTCACTGTCAGTTTAGAATGTTGCAAAAATGCTGGTTAAGAACAACTTCTATTAATCTGATCGTAATGGTTAGAATTCAATGAGTTTGGAGCTCCTTTTTGCATTGGAAAGAAGACTTAAAGATTTTTGGGCATAGGTCATTTTCCAAAATTGGAGCTATATCGAAGACATTATGCTTACTAAAATTTGACCTTTGTGTTGTATATGTTCTTGCATTTTGGAAGTCACTGAACTCTGGAAATTGATCTTCAACTATGGAAATTAATCTTCAATTGAGTGATCATGATTGCCCCAACATTCTTACTCATTTTGAACCAAACAAAGGTAAAACTTCGAGTTTGTCCATACAAAACTCAAGTTCTGAGGTATCTTTTCAACTCACTCGATGCATGCTTGGAAAAACTCGAGTTCTAGCTTTATACAACTCGAGTTG
Organism: Acacia acuminata; assembly: GCA_019022655.1. Lineage (NCBI taxonomy): Eukaryota > Viridiplantae > Streptophyta > Magnoliopsida > Fabales > Fabaceae > Acacia > Acacia acuminata. Next base: position 625,561 of record JAFJYI010000208.1, read on the forward strand.
GTACTCGAGTTTGAATAGTGACACATTGAGTTTCTATATTTCTTAAAGAACTTACGATTTAGTCGATCTTTCAAAATGCTAACAACTTGAGTTCTACTTTATACAACTATAGTTGATGACTTGAGTTTGAACAATTATGACTCGAGTTCTTTTTATTTCTTAAAGAGTTATGACTTGCGCCAAACTTTCAGAATGGTAACAACTTGAGTTCTACTTTATACAACTCGAGTTGATGACTCGAGTTTGTACAGTGATAACTCAAGTTCTTATTGTTTCCAAATGAACTTATGATTTATGCCATATGCTAAAACTCAAGTTCTTTTGGCTCTAAAAGTTGATTATCGTCTTTGTAAAATTCAAACTCTCTAATCATTATTCTTTACTTCATATTATAACTCATTATTAGTCCCAATGCCTTTAATCATGTTTATTAGTCAATTTCAGATAATCAAATGAAGATTTATGTGAAAATCTTCAAAAAGCAAATCTGTGTCAGAAGCATTTATTGCGTAGCAGAAACAGAGCATGAACACATAAACAAATTTAGAGTAGAAAAATGATCATATGTTTAGAGACATCCATTCCAGGTAAAGAACGAAATCGACCAATGACAGAAGTATGTCGTGTGAAGCGAAGTGAAAACGATTGAAAATCAAATTCTTCAACAAATACCAGTTTGTCTTTAATGGATAACTTCATTTTCCTAACAGAAAGCTCAACAAGTCTAACTAACAAGTTTAACACTTCCAATGGACATCCAACGGTCATATTCTAAACTGGAAGAATTGCTCAACGTTGAATGCTCTTCATTAACTATAAAAGGAGAAGCATTCAAAATAGACAAAGAGAAATGAACTTACACCTTCACTGTTAAAATGCCAATACTCTGCTGCTTATATCACTTACTCTATGTTATCTCAATGATCATATAGTTTACCAAAGAAAGTGAGATTATTTGTATTGTACTTCATTGTTCATCATATTCACTTTTAATAGAGAATATTCATTGTAATCATTTTATCTGGGAGTTACTCAAGATTGGGTGATCTTGAGTGAGAAATAGATTGTAACCTTATGGTGTGTAAGGGGGTATCTCAGTGAAGAGATTTGGCTTCAAAAGTGCCTAGGTGAACTTGTGGGATTGTACTGCTTTTCTCTTATGCTCAGATCAAACAAGAAGAAAGTGGATTGAAAATCTCAAGTGGAGCTTGGGGACTGGATATAGGTCAAGGATTGGATCGAACTAAGATAAATCATAGTTTGCATATTCTCTTCCATAAACTCATTTTTCTAGTATATATGTTTGAATGATTGACTATCGCTTTATAACTCAATATTGTATATGAACTACTTGTACTAAGATGTGAAAAGATTTTCAAAGTTCATAAGTTTTTATCATACATCCAATTCACCACCCTCTTGGGTGACAGCCAGTGCTAACAACGTCATTGTATTTTGGAGCCACCCCATGAGCATCCTATTAACAAAGTACCATTCTTTGAACTCCGGTATTAGGCAAAACGCTGGTGAACGAAGGAGTAGAAGCATTAGCATCAATGTATTGTTGAAGTTGATTTCCCTCAATCAGAGGTAAAACAATGGACTCCCAGACTAAGTGAATTTGTGTGATCGAACTTGATCAATAAAGTATGATTGGATGACTGAAAGAGAGCATAAGATTTGGAGCTGTTGGAGAGAAGAAGAGCGTCGTTGCGAGATGAGCCAGAGGAGACCTTTTGTGGAGAGGCCATCACAGCAGAATGAAGAAGAGAAAGGTAAAAAAAAAATATCTCCTTGGCTTTGGCACCAAGAAAGAGAATATGACAAAAGGTAATGAATTTTGCAAAGGATAATGACCCCTTTGACCACTCTGCATTATATAATGAATAGGTATAACAAAATACCATTTCAAAAGAGTTCTAGCCATACATGTGGCATATGGTAGCTAGCACATCTATAAGGAATACTAATCTCTATTTACAATTGCTAATTCTAACATCTAGGGTTTTGATTTTTTTTTAAAATTAATATGATTTTCCTTTTTTGGGTTTGTTTTGAATTTTTGATGGGAACCAATGGATTTTCACTTTTAGTTTTTTCGATGACTTGGATAGTTGTGTAAATCGGCTCACTTGATCAAAATCGACATAGTAAAATTGATCATTTTTGGTACTTGATTTTTAGTTTCAGATGAATTATTGATGATGAATTAAGATGATTGTTGAATGAATTTATGGAAGTGCAACAAAGCAGAGGACGGATTAGAGGTTGGGAGGGAGCAGTTGACTTTTTTAGTGGGGGTATTTTGGTATTTTTACACTGTTAGAGATAGAAGTTAGACTCTTTTAACTGTGAGGTCATTTTTGCTTTGGTTGAATTTCTCTCATCATCCCTTATAATCTCTAAATCATGTCCGTCCAATTAATACAATACTATTTTAACATTTCTCTCATTTATAAGGAGAGGATTCCCTTCCTTTTTCCTCAGGTTTCGTAAATTTATCATTCCTTTACAACCTCCACAAAAACTATATGGTGTTATGGGTTTTTTGCAAGGTTATGAAACCTGGACCGGACCGGACCGGCCGGTTCAGACCGGAAACCACCGAAACAACTGGAAAACCGTCTGAGTAAGAGGTTGAATTGGGGTCACGAGTTGACTCGGAGTCAACTCGGTTTGAACCGAGTTGGTTGAGTCAGAGTAAAAAAGATGGTTTATTTATTTATTTATTTTATAAAATGACTCAAGGAGAACAAGAAGAAGGGGACTTAGGAGAGAGTGTCGGCGCCTCGGTGGAGGTTTGCAGAGACCACAATCTAGGTTTGTTGAAAGTCGAAGGTCGGAGCTTCTACCTCTAGTTCACAATCAGAAGCTCCATGGCGCCTCCTTGCTTCTCAATGTCGAGATCGAATGAGAAGGTGGAGAGACTGAGAGAGAGAGTTCTAAATTTGAACCGTTGAAGGAGAAAGAGAGATCTGTGAACCAGTGAGAAGGACGAGGGACTGAGAGAGAAGGAGAGATCTGACTTGAGGAGTTGAAGGAAGGAGAGAAAAACACCTCAAGACTCAAGACGGTGGCGGAAAAAAAAACGTATGGGTTACTAATTAAGCAAAAGATAAAAAAGTAGAAAAGCCTATAGTGTATATAGTGTAGCCTGTAGCCTATACCCTACTAATGGACACATCACATTTATGAGATTGTGGACGCTGAGCTCTCTGCTTTCTTCTGAAAAACTCAATATAATACTATATATCTTGGCCAACACAAAAAGTTATTCATCTATCATATCCTATTATAAAATATTTTTTATTATTAAAATATGGATATTTTTATTAAAGTATATTTTTAATTAATATCGGTTTGATTCGGTCGACCATGACCCTTAACTCGTAGAAATATTTCTATTGGTTTGGTGACCGGTTCGATTTTTAGAACCTTGGTTTTTTGAGTAAAAACTCATATGCGTATTTATTATTTAAAGGACATTCTTTTGTTTTGCTTCTTTATTCTATTTTGTTTTGGGAAAATAAATACTACTTAAATTTTAAAATCTCATTAATAACAACGGAAATTAACAAGAATAATAAAATAATTGAAAATTATTTTATTGTAAAATCACCTCTTTAATATTTTAAATGTTAAGTAGTATTTTGTTTTTTGAAAAATGATTCCACCATTTATTTTTCTCGCTTGAAATGTTCCGGTGAACGTTGGAGCAGCAAAATGGGAGCGAACAGAGTGTACGTGACTCTTCGTGCAAATTGCTTTGGAACTTCAATTTGTATTCGCGCGCTGTAGCTACTTCGTCCAGCTCCACCTTCCTCCATCATCTTCCGCTAAGGTCGAAGACCGAGACTCTGGTAATATACAGGCCTTCTTCGTCAATTCCTACTAGCTTCCATTCGTATTTGCAAACTCTCTCCGATTTCACGCTTTCTCGTTTTTTTTCCTTTGCGCTGAAAACTTTTGCATTTCTTTTGGAAAATGTTCTCTGTTGAGTTTTGTAATATTTGCATGGTCGAGTATCTCTATTTCTTAACATTGCTCCGATTCTTTGTTTTTTGTTTTTTGTTTTTTGTTTTGTTTTTTTCTGTAATGAAATCGTCATTATCTGATTCCCCTATGTCGGTACGTCTTTTTACGCTTAAATTTTGGATTCGTACCTTCTTTTTAGATTCTGGAAACTTCAATGCGTATGTTTTGATATTGGCAATAAACATCATTGCAATCAGAAGTAACAACTAAGAATGACGCAAAGTCGTTGAGTTTTCAGCGACGTTCTATACTTTTCTTTACTTCATTGTAACTGAAACAATGTTTATTGTCGAGTTTACTTCTCATGATTCTGTATTTTTTGGTGTGAAGTTGCAGATAATCTGCACGATGTTGCAATGGATGGGAGGTTCAAGGCGGAAAGTGACGACTGTGAGTTGGTTGTGGTTTTGGTTTTCATGCTAAATCATGGAAAATTGAAAATTGACTATGATGCGTTATCATTGACAAAATCCGAATTACTTTTATAACACTAATGATATCCGATAGGGTAAGCCATTAATGTTGGCAAGTAACGCAGTCTTCTCGCCTATGACAATGTGTTTCTAGAAATGCCCAAAAATTTGGGAAGTTTATTGAACCTTGATTTTCTGATAGCTGCCCTGTCCTTATGTTTTGGTCCAGTACGATTTATAGCATGCTGGGGAAACTGTGCTTAAAACTTAATCTCAAGTTGATTACAACATAACTATTATTGCTTTCTTTTGTTGCCCCTCTTTTTCATGTGCATGTATGTGTGCACTCTATGAGTGCATGATGATGTAGACCATGCAATTTTATGTATAAGATTGGTTACTAATTTTTTGCTGGCTCAAAATTAAAATTGAAGGATAAATCTGTGGCTTGTTAGTGGACATGTATGGCCTGATTTACTGATACTTAATTCTCCATTCTAAACAGAGAGAAAGAGAAATTGGGAAAGAATGTTACTATCTCGTGTATTTTGACATACCATTAAAATTTGCAAATCATTTGAACCAAAAAATTTGATGCTGATTGGGATTTTGTTCTGATGTCCAAACATTGGTGCATGATGTCTCTTATGCTGAAATGGGAATTTTCAGACGAGGAAGTCTACACAGAAAAGGTAAAAGAATAAAAATCTAGACATGATATCTCTTATGATGTCCACTTTTGAATTTCTTCTTACCCCCTTGAATTTGGTGAAATAAAACTGGGGAGAGGGTTTCACTGAATTTGGAGAAACGACACTGGAATTTAAGTTTACTTCTTATTTAATGTAGGCAAAAGCAATATTTTGAACAGAGGAAACGCCAGCAACAAAATCTTCAGGTCATGGGGTCAGAGAGCAGTTCTGATGTGTTAGGTTTAAGTGGGGAGTACCTGAATGAACGTCGGTCTCTGGACATACTCAATTTGCTAAACATGTCCACAGATGCTCAGGAATGTTATTCTCTGTGTGTTGAAGGTAAGTGGCTTATATTCTTTCTGTATAAGAGTCCTATGGCTCCTCCCAAAAGGGTCATTTACTCATTGTTGAAGACCTTGCTTCAAATTTGAACTTACTCTTATTCCAATTGGAAGTTTGGAACAAATAAAATAATTACTTATGTCAAGGTTTTCACTGAAGCCACACTCTTCCCATAGTTATATTCCCTAAAATAATGTGCACATCTTTCCCTTTTGATGTTTTATTGATTATTTTTGAAGAATAGATACTTCTAGTGTGCTCAAGTGCAAGTTCTTGCTTTGGTAAGTAGGTCATTATACTTGTTGAGAAAATAGGGAAGGCAGAAGTTAGGGAGAAAAGGAAGGAGCTGAAGATATATGAATGAAAGGCTCAACTATAGTCTGAACAATATTGACCCTTATCCTATTTGTACCAATATCATACACAATGACGCTGATTGCAGCAGAAGACTTGCATGATGTACAAGTTTCTTATGAATTGTTAATACCTCTTGGGAATAATCAACTCTAGTTCTTATTTTGGTAGTCTTCATAGGATAGCTGTGCCAGACTGGTCAGGAAATTCCTTTATTAGTGCTTAGGAAGCCTTGCAAAATTGTGTAATTATCATTATCTCTTGTTGCTTTTAGTTTGAAGGCTCTGTTCTTGTAAGTTTCTTTTCTTTCTTATCGTACTTTACTAAGATTTAATGTTTTACTACTTTTATATTTTACTTGTATAATTATCAGAGAGTGCAGATGCAGGGGTCAATATGTCTACAATGCCAGGCAAAATCTTGAACAATCAACCAACAGTGTTTTCTAGCATGGCTGCTCCTGTAAAATCTTCTAGAATTGAAGAAGCAAGTATGCTCTTTAATGCATTTGCCTAATTATGTAGACTGTCTATTCAGAGTTTGAGACAGTTTTTCATTAGAAGGTGGTGTGTTATTGATTTATGTAATGTACATAAATGTATGTTGTTGCAGGAGTATCACTGGTCAGCCAGATGGATGCGACGCAAAAGAAGTGAGTGAATGCATGATTTACATTGATATGAATCTTATTGTGCATACTATCTTATTACTCTCAACTGAGTATTTTATGCATGCTAAAGCAGTTAGATAGGTAGAGTAGGTCATAAAGGCAACTGCATTGTGGATATGTGCTGTGATGATTGATTCTTTAAATTGTCACTTTCAAGTTTCAACACATCATAAAGTGAGTATATAGATAGAAGGTGTCTTGATGAGGTTAGGAATGCATGTCAGACATAACATAGATTGTACTGTTGCTGCTTAGATTGACTTACTGATCTTTTGACTATCCTTTATTCCATCCCCCCAAATTTTGTTAATATAAGGGAATAATTATTATAGACTTTGGGTATATGCTGGAAAGGGTAGGTCAAATGCAAAATTTAGGCCACTGAACCTCAACAGTAACTTAATTTTGATTTATTTTCCCAAGAGGCATGCCATCCATTTGAAGCATTAATCTATATTGCTTCCCAGGGTTTTAGTAAGTGCTCCTGATTATCAGAATGGTGCTCTCAGTGGGATACCATGTACATCAACCAACTCAAAGACGGTGATGACTGATCAATGTAAGCAGCAGTTACTCTGCCAAAATTAAAAGAATCAAAGTTGAAGTAGCTGATTACAGATGTTCATCACACTTGTTTTGTGGAGTTCATTTTACCCAGGGTTTTACTGTTATATCTATTCATAACTTTCCAATTAAGATGGATATTTTTTTTATATTATCATTTGGTATCTAGCGGGGCCGGTAGACCAACTCTATGTTTGTAAAGTTGGATATTATTTATTTTGTGGCTGCCCCTCTTAACACAAGTGACCTTTGAAACTTGAACTCGAGGGGCAACATTGATCCCAGAGGGATCTGGGAGCAATGTTGCCTTAAAAACGGAGCAATGTTGCCTCTCCGTTAAAAACCCTAACGGTTTTTAGACCAACTCTATGTTTGTAAAGATGGATATTATTTCTTAGTACTTTTGGTTTTACGACAATAGCACTTCGTTTTTCCACATTTATTTATATTGACTAAGATTCTGACCACTTGATCCTTGTTGTCAGATGTTGGATTATCTGTTATTGATTTGCTCTATGACGATGGACCAAAAATTACTGTGGAAGAGCACCCTACCTTTGAAGATCATGTTGCCTTTTCACTTGAAGGTTTATCACTTGAATTAAATCCCCTCCCATTTCAGATTGCACTGTTAGTGGGATCATTCATCAAACAACTTTTAAGCATGTTTTTCTTTTGCATTTGGGGGAAAGCAGATATGCTATTCTCCATATCTATTAATGGCTACTATTATACTGGAAAGTAAATAATGCTGAAACTTGTTATGAAATGAAATACAAACATAGGAGTGAAACCAAAAGTCTTAATTTAGGACTCTTTTTTTGCACACTGCATCTTTATGATACTGAGTTTGCCCTCAATAGCTCAAATAAACTTGCATTTTTTATAATAATGTCTATTATATTTTTAGTCTCAGTTATTTTTCTTAAGAGATTGCTGGCATACTTATATGCAGATGTAGTATTTTTTTAATGGTTAACAAATGATTTGCCTATTGTCTGTTACTTTGACTAGTTTTCATTATGGCTTTCAGGTTTGGGTAAAGTTGCGGCAGAGACACCACCTCAATCACCACAACAAACAAAAAGGTCACTGTTGTTACTTATTGGTTCTTCATTTCTTCTCTTTTCTTCATGCTGCTGCTATTATTTTAATCATTATCATAATGCAAGAATTCATAGTAAGTTTTCGGTGCATGAATTTCATGTTTAATGACTCTATGTTATAAACAAGTGGAAGTTAGATTTAACTTATGAAGATACTCCCTCTGGTCTTTATTATAAGGCACCAACTAGCAAGTTTATTTGGTTCTTTTTATAAGGTACTTGTTGATTCCCAATGAGCATTAATTATTTTTTTCCATGTCTGCCCATACTTAATAAGGGTAGTTGGTGAGAGTAATAATTAATATGATATTAGAGTTTAGGGCAATTAGTAGGGGTAATATTGGAAATTACTTAGATTCTAGGATAATTTTATTGACTTTAACTACTTTTATTGGTTTGTGAGAAAAGTTAGTTGGTGCCTTATAATAAGGACCGGAGGGAGTATTACTCACTTTGATGAAATTTTTGGCTTTTAATAATGCTTGTGTTGAGAAAATCTACAAGTTAATGGTCGTAGAGTTATTTAGGATAAGTTCTTTGCTGCAGAACTGTGAGTTTTGCTACCTTTTGATTAAATTATTCCTATTCACTGTCTAGAAATTTGGGTAATTTTGCTTATCTTTTTTCATTTTTTCATATTTTAAACAATATTTTTTGGGTCAACTATTGTAAACAACGTTGGAAAATGAGAGAAACTTTGTATAAAAAGAATGTATATTAGTAATTATGACTTGCACATAAATGAATTTTGCGTTTTAGCTTATACGATAAATGAAACAACTAAGCATAACTCACAGCTCAACTCTAAAGCTGTAACTACTAAGGATACATTGTTAAGGCTATTTCTCATCAAATATATTTAGCACATTTCTTATGTCAATCCTAAATTTTTAATATTTTCTTTTGTGATCTTTCTAATAAAATAAAGGAATTTATATATGTGAAGTGTACACTGTATTTTAAACTATTAAGGATGTTAAACTTTTTAATGTCTGTATCAAGTAGCCTCAAGTAAGTCTTGTGGTGCTTAATTGGAATAACTCTTTCCCCTAACATGTTGGTTTTTTAAGGTTAGTGTGGGAATTATATTGTTTTGTAATTAATCAGATATTATAGGATCAAGTTTGTTATCCTAAGTTAGTTAGATTAGATTCCATCGTATTGTTTGAATTTTGAATTCCCTAGAAGATAGGATTTGTTATAACAGATTTATTCCCTTTGTACTCTATATATTTCCAATGAATAAGAAAGGAAATCCATCGGACTCAATTATTCTATTCCTAATCGCTCTACATGGTATCAGAGCACTCACTGTAGCGTGCTTCCGCCTCAGGTCCGATCAGCGACGTTACCCACTGTGACGTCTCCTTCAAAGTCTGAGACGATCGCCCACTGCGACGTCATCAGCCCTCATCTGACTATCATACCTCATCAGACGGTTCTCAGCGCCACCTAGTCTTGTCCGACTATCATCATCGTCTCGTCCTCAAAGAGCTGCAATTCCTGAGCTCGTTCGACGTTCATCCGCAGACGTCCAGAGCTCGTACAAACGTCGTCTCGTCTGACAACATCAGAGTTCGTCCGCCGTTAATCATCTCTCAGGCTCGTCGTCCAGCTTCGTCCTTCACTCTCCGTCGAAGCCCAGTCAAGGTCGTCCGATCGTCCGACGATTCCAATCCAAATCGTCAACCTCGTCATCCTCAAACATCGATCCGAGTCTCAGGTTCACGAGTGTTGTTGCTGAGCTATCGGGTCTCGTCATCTCAGATTCACGATCTCAGTGCGTTGTCGCGAGATATCAAGCTAAGCTATCGGGTTTCATTTTTTGGCATTTGAATATCCGATCCATCATCAGCCTCGGTTTTGTCTCTTTCTGCCTCAGTCTTCAAATTCAGGCTCCTGTTACTTTACTTGGGCCTGTTACTGTTCATTGTCTTTGGGCTCTTACTGTGCTTCCAATTTTTTGTTGTTGTCTTGCACTGTGCATTCATTGGATTAATACCAGCAACAAATGGCATCAGCAAATGATACACCACCACCTCCCAAGCCTAGTGATAATCTTCTCCACTCTTCCGATAACCAGTTGGTGTCGGAAAAACTGAATCTTCACAATTATCATGACTGGGCACGGGCTATTTTGCTGTCTATCGGTGGACGTGGAAAGCGGAAATTTTTAACTGGAGAGATTAAACCACCGTCAGATCAAAACTCACCAGCTTGGGTTCAATGGGATACTGATAATTCTCTTGTTTGCTCTTGGCTTATCAATGCCATGTCTCCTCAGATTAAACGAAGCTTCATGTATCTTCCTACTGCAAAGGATATTTGGGATGCTGTTCGTGATTCTTATGTCGATGCCAAGGATTTATCACAACTATTTAATCTTCGTCGTCGCATCTGGAAGTCATCTCAGGGCTCTCGGTGCATTGCTGAATTCTGGTTTGAACTTGTCGTTCTTTGGCAAGAAGAAGATCAAATGGTAAAAAATGAATGGGATTCTTCCACTAATGCCACTCGCCACCTTCGAAATGTCGACACTGATCGGATTCTGATTTTTCTTGCTGGCTTAAATTCAGAATTTGACGATGCTCGAGCAAGGATATTGAGTAATTCGACTCTTCCTCCTCTCTTGGAAGTATATTCTGAGATTCGCCGTGAAGAGTCTCGAAGACAAACTATGCTTCTCAAGGCTATCTCTTCAGGACCAGAAGCGTCCAATTTAATCAGTAAGCACGTTCCTCTTCTCGGTTCTAGTTCTAACAAATCTCGTCCAACGTGTGATCATTGCAAGAAGATTGGTCATACCAAAGACAAATGTTGGAAACTCCACGGTAAGCCATCTGATTGGACACCTCGTAAACCACGATCACCTTCTGCTCATCAAACAGCCATTGAAGCAGATACTCCTTCAGGATCCGCGCCTCCTTCTCTCCATGCAGAACAGATGAGTCAACTTCTCAACTTGCTAAAAAATTTACAGTTCTCTCAAGGACCAGTTGCCACTATCGCCAAACAAGGTAATGATCATCTTACTCTTATATCATCATCCTCTCTGCCGAAATGGATAGTAGACACCGGCGCCTCTGATCATATGACCTCAGAATCAAGAAACTTTACTTCCTATTCCCCGTTGACTGGTAATAATCGAATTCGTACAGCGAATAATTCTAGTGCTTCCATTGCCGGTACCGGTACCGTACCTCTTACAAGAGACTTAAAACTTGATTTTGTTCTTCATGTTCCTCATTTGGCATACAATCTCCTTTCAATCAGCAAATTGACAAAACATACAAACTGTTCTGCTCACTTTTTTGCCACTCATTGTATATTTCAGGATCTCTCCTTGGGGAAGACGATTGGCACAGCTAAGGAGCATGACGGCCTTTACTACCTTGATGATTCCTCTGCAAGTGCCTTGTCATCACAAATAAAAACCTCTGTCTCCCCTACTTTAGACAATAATTTGATGTTATGGCATAGAAGGATGGGTCATCCTAGTTTTCAGTATTTACAAAAATTGTTTCCTCAATTTTCTTTCAATAAAGATGTCAATTCCCATTGTGAAACGTGTGAACTAGCAAAACATCATCGCACTACCTTTCCTCCCACTGTCTATCACTCTACTCGTCCCTTCTCCATCATCCATAGTGATGTATGGGGTCCCTCTAGAGTACCTAACCGGACATGTTCGAAATACTTTGTCACTTTCATAGACGATCACTCTCGCATGTGTTGGGTGTACCTCCTAAAAGAAAAATCTGATGTGTTCAATATCTTTGTTGAATTCTTCCACTATGTTCAAACACAATTTAATTCTACCATTCAAGTCTTCCACTCTGACAATGGCACCGAGTATTTCAATCATACCTTCAACCACTTTCTAAAGTCTCACGGAATCATTTATAAGAGTAGTTGTCCTAACACACCTAAGCAAAATGGCATTGCCGAACGTAAAAATTGCCACCTTCTTGACATTGCCCGTGCTCTTATGTACACCTGCAATGTTCCCAAGTATTTTTGGGGAGATGCAATCCTTACTGCCACTCACCTTATCAATCGACTACTTACTCGTATCCTTTCCCATATGTCCCCTCTTGATAAACTCCGTGAGACTCATGTGATTTCCCACCTTGATCACTCTCTTCCTCTCCGTGTCTTTGGATGTACCGTATATGTCCATATTCATCATCCTCCTTCCAAATTTGACCCTAGGTCCCTTCCTTGCATCTTCCTTGGCTATTCCAATTGCCAAAAAGGTTACCGGTGTTATGACCCCAAATCCCAACGAATCTTTGTCAGCCGAGATGTCACATTTGCTGAAGCCATACCTTTCTATCCACACCCTTCGAGTCAGGGGGAGAATTGGAGTGACTCTTAGCAGCCTACTATACCTGAACCTATACCACCTTCCTATCCTGTGATCATATCCTCCACACCGACTCACTCACCATGCCATCACAAACGGGGCGGACAAATATTATGACAAGGTTTACTCTAGGAGGAACAAAAAGGTAGTAGAGTCCATTATGCCTGAGGCTCAACCACTCTCCCAACCGAGAGAGACTCCTGACGCCAACAAGGACCTAAACATGCCTATTGCATTGAGAAAGAAGACACGTTTCTGTACTCAACATCCTATTCAAGACTACATGTCATATGGTAATCTCTCACAGAAATATTGTCATTTTGTCACTAACCTTGATCGGTTCAGATTCCCACAAATGTACATGAGGTACTTGAAATTCCCGAATGGAAAGATCTTTGTATTAGATGAGATGAAGTCTTGAGAAAAATCAAACTTGGAATGTCACTGACTTACTCCAAGGTAAAAAGGCAGTAGGGTGTAAGTGGGTATTTACCCCCAAGTACAATGCTGATGGTACTTTGAACAAGTACAAAGCCGACTAGTTGCCAAGGGTTTTACACAAACTTATGGCTTGGACTACAATGAAACCTTTGCCCCCGTAGCAAAGCTCAACACGATCGAGAATCCTTATTTCCGTTCTTGTTAATCTCGACCGCCTTTACAACTAGACATCAAAAACGCTTTCCTAAATGGGGAACTAAAAGAAGAAGTTTATATGACACTTCCACTGGTTTTGAGAATGGTCACGGCAAACAGTATGCAAGCTGAACAAGTCCATTTACGGGTTGAAGCGGTCTCCTAGAGCTTGGTTTGATGATTCTCACAAGTTCTAAAGGTGAAGGATATAACCAATGCCTCTCGATCACACTATGTTCACTATGAACCATGAAGGTATGATTACTATCTTAATAGTATATGTGGATGACATAATACTTACAGGGAACAATCCTCAAGAAATGATCAGAATCAAACTGGCGCTAAACAAGGAATTTGAAGTCAAAGACCTTGGCAACTTGAAATACTTCCTAGGAATGGAAGTGGCTAGGTCAAAAGAAGGGATTCACATTTCACAAAGGAAGTATGTCCTTGATCTACTAAAAGAAACTGGCATGCTCGGGTGTAAGCCGAGTAAGACTCCCATTAGTGTCAAAAAGAAGAAGAAAAAAGTAGAACAGCCAACAACTGAACTAGAGGTGGCAGAAAAGAAGAAACAAGAAGAGGAAGAAAAACCAGCAGACATAGGACGCTACCAGAGATTGGTTGGAAAGCTTATCTATCTTTCTCACACACGGTCTGACATCGCCTTTGCAGTAAGTTCTGCAAGTCAACATATGCACTCGCCAAAGCAGAAACACTTGAGTGCAGCATATAAAATCCTGAAATACCTCAAAGGAACTCCTGGCCGGGGTCTCTTCTTCAGAAAAACTAATCTGAGGACTATTGAGATATACACAGATGCAGATTGGGCGGGAGACCAAGAGAACAGCAGGTCCACTTCAGGCTATTGCACGTTTGTATGGGGAAATCTAGTAACGTGGCAGAGTCACAAGCAACGAGTGGTATCTACAAGTAGTGCAGAATCAGAATTAAGGTCACTATTTGAAGGAGTCAAGGAAGGAATATGGATAAAAATGGTTACTAACGAGACCTACACCAAGATAGAATCTCCATTAAAGCTTTACTGTGATAATAAGGCAGCCTTAAGCATGGCATTGAATCCAGTACAACACATTAGAACTAAGCATGTTGATGTTGATCGTCACTTTATCAGGGAAAAGGTTGAAGATGGAATTATTTGTCTCACCTACATACCTACAAAATTACAGCTTGCAGATATACTCACAAAAGGTCTACCCGAGGACATATTTGAAGGTTTTGTATGCAAGTTGGACATGATGAGTATCTATGATCCAACTTGAGGGGGAGTGTGGGAATTATATTGTTTTGTAATTAATCAGATATTATAGGATCAAGTTTGTTATCCTAAGTTAGTTAAATTAGATTCCATCGTATTGTTTGAATTTTGAATTCCCTAGAAGATAGGATTTGTTAGAACAGATTTATTCCCTTTGTACTCTATATATTTCCAATGAATAAGAAAGGAAATCCATCGGACTCAATTATTCTATTCCTAATCGCTCTACAGTGAGATTTTCCCATGCTTGGTTAGGTCTTGTCAATTGGTATCAAAGCCTAGTTCCAGCTGATGGAATCCTAAGAAAGCAGGGGAAACCTGTAATGGAGTCTCATGTCAAGCAGCCACAATTAGTTCTTGTGGTACTTTAGTGGCATCGTTCTTTTGCCTTGCAAATTGGTTTTTAAGGTTAGGTTCCCAATACTTGCTTAGATCTATATCAATTGTTATTAGAGTTAGACCAACCTCCAAAGGGGCTACCTGCAAAGGTTGTGACCCAGTGGGTTAGAGTGAGTACTGCAAATAAGTAGCCATCAAGAATTTCAAATGATGTCTCACATAGGTAGCCACTAGTTGTTTTTCAGCTACTTCAATGACATGAGTCTTCAATTAGGGTTGGCTCCTCATTCTTTCGTATATCTTCATCAAGACCGATCTAATAATTCAAAGTACAGCGAAATATGTTATGAAAGAACTCTTATTATTACATCAATAAGGGGTGTCTAGTCTGTTGAATCAAATTTGGGGAAAAATTATGGCAGACTAATTGTTAAAACTAGCATTATTTTCCATGATATGCATGGGATCCAAGATAAGCCAATTACCTTTAATAAGCCAAATGCTACTAGACTATTAAGTTAAACCATATTATCAAATAATTCACATCCATGGGGATGTTAGACACATGTCCATGTGTGAGAATGTCAGTGTTTGACACATTGACATTCTTGGTAGTGGCTTACTGGCTTTTCTTTGTAGTTTCTGCACACGTTGCATTTTTATGATGAAAGTTGCCAGTCAGTTCTAGGGCAGAGTGAGTCAAAGTTAAGACTTTTCTGTTTTGTTTTTTTAAAATATTTTCCACCTACAAATTTCTGCATCAAGTTTCTTGTTTCTAGACACTGTACTATAATTTTCCCTGTTGCTGTTCTCAAACTGTTTGAAAATGCTTAAAGAAAATAATTTCCCTGTAATCATGATGGATAGATGTATTCTTCTTTTAACAGCAAAGCACCTTGTGACTTAAATTTTAGTTTTAGCAGTGAAGCGTAACGTGGTTGTTTTTGGTTCTAAAATTGATATTCTGAGGGTGACCATTTCTATAGTGATATGTCATATGACCAACATCTTATCCTTACTTCTTTGTTACTATGGAAGATGGTTAGTAGCATGCATGACATTTACTTATCTGAGCATATTTTTGAATTTTGTCTTCCAGAATCTCTTATAGTTACTCCCAATTGCTGAAGGATGAAAAGAAAGAGAAGTTGTCAAAAGCCATTAACCATGAACTGGAAGACCTTGAGCTTGAAGTGGTAAGGGCAACATAGAAAATCACCTATCTTCTCTTAAGTGGTTTAATTCAAAATGCATCTTCTAATGCTATAAGTAGTCACGGTGCAAGTTCCCTAGAAGAATTTGTATAAATCTCTTATATTTATTGGGTATGTGAAGAATTTGTTATGTATCTCCTTTTAACATTTTTAATTGTTATATTTGTGGTAGTTTAGAACCTGTTCCATTTTTGAGAGTTGAATTGTGCTGTAGATGGCTGTTGGTTTGAAGAGCCACTGTTTAGGATATTGGGATATTGTTGGATATAATATATTGTGAAACTCATTTTCCACTACGTGCTACTGATGTAAGATAATTTGCACATTAACTCAACTTACCTTGCTGCTCTATTCCTCTACTACTCATGAATAAATGCTTAACTGTCCACCGAAAGCAGGGCTCCCCACTTTTTAAATGTTTATAATGGTGTAGAAGGGAGTGAGAATAATTCTTTATTCTTCTCATTGAATGAAATTGGGGAGATAAATATTGTGATGGCCAATAATATATAGAATAAGAATAGATCCTATCTATAATAATATAAATATTTACACATCTAAATATAGGTTTTCCACACTCCCCCTCAAGTTGTATTATAGATGTTAATCATGTCCAACGTACCAACAAATTACTCAAATTGATCCCAAGCTAGCACTTTGGTGAGAACTTCTGCTGTTTGCTCTCTAGAGGAATGTAAGTTAGGTGGATAATACCATATTCTATCTTCTCTTTTATGTAAGTGTCTACTATCTCAAATGTTTGGTTCCATCATGTTGGACTAGATTATGTGAGATGTTGATGGCTGCCATGCTATTAGAGTAGATGTAACTGGCGAATTCATGCTCTTCTTCAACTCTTCTAGAACCTGCTTGAGCCATAGGCCTTTACAAATTCCAAGTGCACGAAATCACCCCATACAAATATGCAATACCCACCATGTGTGGATTTTCTATCATGGTTGTAACATCCCTAAAATTTGAAAAGAGATTTATCATGCTTATTTGAGGCCTAGGGACGTTTTATAAAATTTAAAAAGCCTCAAGTAAATTATTTGGTCAAACTTATCTTCATGCCAGAATTTTATGGAAGTATAATATATATATATATGTTAGGAAATATATTATATTAGGAAAGATATTATAGAGACAATCGGGATTATAGAGATTAGGGAATCAATCTACATAATGAGTCATTAACTCTCATTAACTCTCTTATTCCCTCTCTTGTGTATAAATACCTTATACTATGTACATGAATAGACAAGCTTTTCAGACTATCTCTCTCTCTCTTCCTCTCTGGCTTTACATGGTATCAGAGCTTAGGATTAAAACTTAGGGTTGCTGGTGGTTCAGTAGCTTTCCGTTGGCATCCTGTGCGTCACAGTGAGAGAGAGAGAGAGTGAAGGTTCGAGTTTTGTATTTGGTGGCTTCTCGACACACGCGCCACACCAACGACGTCTACTCCCTCCGATCGGCGTTTCCCCGGTGGTCCGATCGTTTTTTGACCGGCGCGTGACACTCACGTGCCGTCGACATTTTCGCCGGATTTTCACGCGCCGGCGCGTGAGTCGACTTTCCGGCGAGGTTTCGTTGTTTTCTTCCCGTTTTCGGCGTCGACCTGCTTTCCTCGGCATATTCCTGCTGTTTCGTGGTGTGGGTCTCTCTGGTTAAGGATTGACAGAGGTATTTTGGTGTTTTTCCTGCTGTTTCAGTTGTGTTTTGCCATACGGTGGTTGCTGTTTCTGCTGTTTGGTGGTTGGTGTGGCTGCTTTGCCTTGGTTTTTTGCTGTATTTGGCCATCTTGTATTGTTGGTTTGCTGTTTGGTGTTGGGTTACTGTCTCTTTGGTGGCCGTTTGGGTCCTTGTGTGACCTGTTCGTCTTTGTCTCTAGTTCTGTTGGTTCTATTGTTGGGTGTTGTCATCTTTGGTGATATTCTTCGTGGCTGGTCTCTTGCTTGGAGAGCTTGTTATGAAACTCAACTTATTGTCTTTGGTGAAGATCGATGGCTGAATCTACGTCTAGTGCTTATGTTGCTCTTGGTACAGGTAATATTGCTTCTAGTCTTGCTACTTCTTCCTTGAAGTGGATCATCGATTCCGGTGCTACTGATCATATGACAGGTAACCACCATTTGTTTTCTTCGTATATGCCTTATGCCAATCCCTCTAGTATCACAATTGCCAATGGTTCTTATTCTCGAGTTATTGGCTTTGGCACTGTTGAACCTACTCCGTCTGTTCCCTTATCCCATGTCCTTAATGTCCCTGACCTTACATTTAATCTTTTGTCTTCTAGCAAGCTCACTCTACAATCAAATTGTTTCATTACTTTATTTCCTGACCATTGTTTGATTCAGGATCTTACGACGAAGCGAGTTATTGGTAGGGGCTATGAATCTGGTGGCCATTACTTCCTTGAGGATCAGGTACCGCGTTCAGTTGCTTGCTCTGGTGGTTCATCCCCTTTTGATATTCATTGTCGTTTAGGTCATGTGTCCTTGTCTTCTTTGAAGAGGATGTATCCTCAATTCCATAATCTGTCTTCTTTAGAATGTGAGTCATGTCAGTTTGCTAAATATCATCGTGTTCACTTGGCACCTCGGGTTCATAAACGAGCTGCATCTCTCTTTGATATAGTCCATTCTGACGTTTGGGGTCCATGTCCTGTCGAGTCTAAACCTGGTTTTAGGTACTTTGTTACTTTTGTTGATGACTTCTCTCGTACCACCTGGCTTTATTTAATGAAAACTCGTTCTGAGTTGTTTTCTCACTTTTGCAATTTCTTGCTGAAATCAAAACTCGTTTGGTGTGTCTCGTCAAAACCTTACGGAGTGACAATGCTAAAGAATACTTTTCTGCCCAATTTCAAACCTATATGCTCCGACGATGACATGCTTCATCGTCTCCGGGCCCGCATACACCGGCTCAAAATGGTGTTGCAGAACATAAGAACCGACACTTATTAGAAGTCGCTCGGGCTCTCATGTTTCAAATGAATGTTCCTAAACCTTTTTGGGTTGACGCCGTATCTACTGCGTGCTTCCTTATTAATCGTATGTCCCCTCTTGTCCTCAATGGTGCCACTCCATACACTACCTTGTTTCCTTCCAAACCCCGTTTCCGTTGACCCTAAAATCTTTGGTTGTGTCTCTGTTTTGTTCGCGATGTTCGGCCCACTGTTGTTACCAAACTTGATCCCAAGTCTCTTAGGTGTGTCTTCCTTGGGTATTCTAGGGTTCAGAAGGGTTATCGTGCTATTCTCCCACTCTCCGGCGTTATCTTGTGTCTACTGATGTCACATTCCATGAGTCGACTTCCTTTTTTCCTGTCTCTACTCCACCCCCATCTCTTGTCTCTACCGATGACACTTCCGACAGTCTTGATGATCTCTTGGTCTATAAGGTTCAGTTCTCACCAGTGCAAGCATCTGACTCGGCACCTGCTAAACCACCTATCTATCATGTTTATCGGAAACACCCTAGGGCAAGTAATATTGTTGACCAGGTTCATGACCCACCGATGACTACTTCGACGTCGATCCTAAGACGCTCCTTCCGCTCCTCCTTCCGAACCAGCACCAGTGCCTGATATTCTTGATACTCCTGATCCTTCCGCTGCTATCTCTGAACCAGACATAGTGTCTGATCCTCCTGATGACTTGCCTATTGCCTTACGCAAAGGTAAGCGTACCTGCACCTATCCTATTTCTTCCTTTGTTTCCTATAATCAGTTGTCTCCTCCATCATGTTCCTTCATAGCATCCTTAGACTCTCTCACAGTTCCCACTAGTCTCCAACAAGCCTTGACCCATCCTGGTTGACGTACTGCGATGGAAGATGAAATGGTGGCCCTTGATAAAGCTGGTACCTGGAATCTCGTTGATTTGCCTCTTGGCAAGAAGGCTATCGGGTGTAAGTGGGTGTTCACGATCAAAACGAAAGCGATGGCACCTTGGAACGTTTGAAAGCTCGACTCGGTTGCCAAGGGTTATGCTCGGACCTATGGTGTTGACTATTCGGAAACTTTCTCTCCCGTGGCAAAACTCCTCTCGTTCGCCTCTTCATTTCTATGGCAGCCAATTATGGTTGGGATCTTCATCAATTGGATGTTAAGAATGCGTTCTTGAATGGCGATCTTCTTGAGGAAGTATACATGGAGCAACCACCTGGTTTTGTTGCTCAGGGGGAGCGTGGGAAGGTATGCCATCTTCAAAAGTCTTTGTATGGCTTGAAGCAGAGCCCTCGTGCTTGGTTTGACAGGTTTAGCTCTGTGGTTAAGAAGTTTGGTCTGAGTCAGAGTAAGTGTGACCATTCTGTGTTTTATCAGCAGACAGATGCTGGAATGATTTTGTTAGTGGTATATGTTGATGATATTGTTATTACGGGTAGCAATGCTTCAGGAATCTCATCACTTAAAGCCTTTCTTAATTCTCATTTTCAAACAAAGGATTTGGGTCCGTTAAAGTACTTTCTTGGGATAGAGTTTATGAGAAGTAAGAAAGACATCCTTTTAACTCAGAGGAAATATGTTCTTGAATTGTTAAAAGAAACCGGGAAACTCGGAGCAGCACCGAGTAGTGTTCCCATGATTCCTAATCCCTTCTTGGACATTGATGACCGCATACCGTTTGATGAGCTACCTGAGGATGTACAAAAGAAAGTTGATCCGGAGAAGATCAAACCGTTTGCCCATCCTGAGAGATATCGTAGATTAATTGGGAAATTGAACTATCTCACGGTAACTCGCCCTGATGTGACCTTTCCAGTTAGTGTGCTTAGTCAATTCATGACTGCACTAACCGTTGCTCAGTGGGAAGCTTTGGAACATGTCCTACATTATTTGAAGGGCTCACCTGGTCTTGGTGTACTCTATACGAATCATGGCCACAACAAGATTGAATGTTTTTGTGATGCAGATCATGCAGGGTCAAAGGCTACCAGAAGATCCACCACAGGATATTGTGTGTTTGTTGGTGGAAATTTAGTATCATGGAGGAGTAAGAAGCAAGATGTGGTCTCTAAGTCAAGTGCAGAAGCTGAGTATAGAGCGATGTCTCAATCCGTACAGGAAATTGTGTGGATTCACCAGTTAATGAAGGAGGTTGGTCTTGCCACGTCATTGCCTGCGAAGTTGTGGTGTGATAATAAAGCTGCTCTACACATAGCCTCCAACTCTGTGTTTCATGAACGTACGAAACACATTGAGATTGATTGTCACTTTGTACGCGATAAGATCAAGGAGAACTTTATTTCTACAGGGCATGTGTGGTCTAGTGACCAATTGGCTGACCTTCTGACTAAGGCCTTAAATGGGACTCGGGTTGACTATCTTTGTAACAAGTTGGGCTTGATTAACATCTACGCTCTAACTTGAGGGGGAGTGTTAGGAAATATATTATATTAGGAAAGATATTATAGAGACAATCAGGGATTATAGAGATTAGGGAATCAATCTACATAATGAGTCATTAACTCTCATTAACTTTCTTATTCCCTCTCTTGTGTATAAATACCTTATACTATGTACATGAATAGACAAGCTTTTCAGACTATATCTCTCTCTCTTCCTCTCTGGCTTTACAATATATATATATATATATATATAAACATGCTAAGTAGGTAGCTAATATTAAAACAAAATAGTAGTTTATGACTCCTTCAACTCCAACCTTCATACTTCATCAACCTCATCGCCCCAGCCCCTGGAGGTACCTGCTCTTGTTGTATGTCATGGAAGAAAAGGGTGAGATTCAAGGGAATCTCAGTAGCAACTACTTTTCATCATGTTAATCATACAAGGTTAATAGCTATGCATGTAAAAACAAGCCATAGAGAATAAGACCTTGTGAGTAACTGAGCTGAAAACCTAACTAGTGCACATAGAAGATAGTCAGATGAGAGTATAATTTGTTGTATTATTCATATGAGACGGTCATTACATTTATACATAAGAGAAAATCAGATCTGTTAATGAGATCTAGATTTGAAATTTGAAAATAATATCCCAACCATTATCTCCTATAATCTATAGATTTAATTGACCTCTATAATCATGGGATTCCTAATAATATATTTTAATAATATATGAGATCCTACAATTCCCCTTAAGTTGGACTATAGATATCCTTCATGTTCAACTTGCCAATGAGATATTCGAACCTGTCCCTGGGTAGTCCTTTTAGTAAGGATGTCAGTGGTCTGCTCTTTAGATGGTATGTATCGCTGGTCTACAATATGGTCATCAATCTTCTCTCTTACGAAGTGTCTATCTATCTCGACTTGCTTGGTTCTGTGATGCTGAACTAGATTATGAGCAATATTGATTGCAGCCATGTTATCACAGTAGATCTTGATTGGAAGATTTATACATTTTCTCAAGTCTTCAAGAACAGGTTTTACCCATATGCCTTAACAAATGCCTAGTGCTACAGCTTTGTATTCAGCATCGGTGTTGCTTCGACCCAATCTACTTTTGAGGCTTTTTAAATTTTAGATAAGTTTTTGACCAAATAATTTACTTTTGAGGCTTTTTAAATTTTAGATAACGTCCCTTGGCCTCAAATAAGCAGAATAAATCTCTTTTCAGATTTTTGGGATGTTAAAATGGTCGTCTACCCAATTTGCATCTGTAAACATCACCGCTATGCATTGTACTTTGGCTTGAACACCCATTTGCAATCGATTAGTGTTTTTCCTTGTGGAATATGAACAATATCCCAAGTTCCATTCTTTTTGGGAGCTTCCATCACAACTCGCCTCCACTCAGGCATTGCCATCACCTCGTCAATATTATTTGGCACTTTGACATTGTCGAGGTGAGTAATAAATGAACAATATTTTGAAGAAAGAGCCTGATAAAAGATAGCTTTCTGTGAGATGTTTTGTGCAAGTTTTAGGCTTATTCCTAATAGCTACGGGATGATCAAGGTCTACTGCCACGTCACTTTCTTTCATAACCACCTGTTCATCATCAAAGTAACACCTTTTCCCTCTTTTGAACTTGCCGTCAGTTCTGACTCTTCGTGAGTACTAGGAACCTGAGGCAGATTACCTGTCTTGTGTTTCTGTGTGTAGAACTTGATATGGGCCAAAGTTATATGGATATAGTGAATAAGAATAAATCCTATTAAATCCTAGAAAGTTGACTTAGTCTTGAAAAAATGGCTGGCCATGTTGGTCTAACGGATCTCTGGATCTGTAGGATTCCTTTTTGTACTCCTTGCCACTGCTAAAAATAGTCCCTTTGCCATATATTTTGCATTATGTCTCATCCTTTTTGTTTTTTAAATATTAATGTTGACTTTCTGCGTTAAACAACTTTGTTCAATGCTCTCAGAAGTCATGTGTTAAACGTAATGTTTAGTTCTTGGAAACGGGATTTGAAATATTCACTTTGATTCATTATTTGTAGGATACAATGATGCAAGATATCAATGCTGCCCCTATCAGCAAATTTTCAAACCTTTCTTATAACAGGGGAAAGCGGAGCTTAGTTGCTTCTCAGGAGCATAACCATTTTAGTGACCAAGCTAATAAATATGGTTCTTCTGTCAGCCAGGAATTCTTCTATAACAGTGAGATTAAAGATGATGACATATGGAATGGTAATGGTGCTTTAGACCTCGCCACAATAGTAATTATTGCTGAAAGATTGGATCATAATGTACATTGCAAACTGAATTATTTGAAAATGTGTAGTTTTAAAATCAAGTTGGAAGTTTAGTTCATATGCTCAACATGCAAAATGTTAATCCTTCCGGTCCTAACTATAAGATAGAGTTGAGATCTTTGGAGATATTAAGAAAGCTAATTAAATTACTTTAAAATATTTATGTGTCATTTTTTCTTCAAACCATTTTTCCTAACTTATAAACTTATATATAATCTAAGGATATACAACATATGATATGATTAAGTAACTTATTTAGCTTTCTTAATCACTTTGAAAAATGTCAAGTTTGTCTTATACAGTATCTAGGACCAGAGGGAGTATTTTTTAAAGAAATATGATGAGTAGTATGAAGTGAAATAGATAATGACATCGCCTTAAGTTCTTTGCTTCTATAATGCATAAATTGTCACATTTTTTATAACAATATATTTCCTTTCATAAGTAAATTATGTAAATTATGTTTATCATAAGTATTCTAGTTTAGCAATCTATATTATGTACAAATTAGTTAAAATTACAATTTTTGAAGGATTTGCATGGGTCTCCACATGAATTTAAACAAGTCTTTAAACTTTAAGAAACTGATGGCAGTCATACTACTAGTACTAGTAACCTAGTTAAATTTCAGGTGAATATGAAATCGAAAGAAAATTTTTAGTAAGAAGTTAGTGTTTATGGTGATTGAGTATTCTGTTTTATCGATAGAAAACCTGATGCTTGTGTCATGTTAGTTTGAAGGAAAGCCTCTTATATATTAGACTATAAATAATAACCATGATATAGTGATGTAAAACGAGGCAAGTAAAGGAGAGGGAGAAGGAGGGAGAAATATAGAGATAAAGGGAGAAAGGGAAGAAAGGGGGAGGAAATAGATGAATTGGGGGAGAGAGTAACAGTAAAATACTCATTATTCAATTCGTTTGAAAAGGTCTAACAATTGAGGAAACTCTAGGATTATTTATAGATCCCTAATTACACTTATTTAAAATAATAATAATCCAAACTAATCCTAGATATCCTGATAAAACAATTTATTTAAAAAGCTTAATGATAGGGTTGCTTTTGCTGGTCAAAATTATAAACGTAAAACTAGGAAGATACAAGAAAGAGGAAAGCCACTTTCTGATTGCCAGGGCATTGACCTTGAGATATTTACTCTCTTGGAGAAAGAAACCAAGTATTAGAGTTGGTTTAGGGTTGCTATAGGCCTGACCTAGGAAAAGGTTGTATTGGGGGTTGTGTGAGTCATTTTTTGGACTATAATAGTAGTTGGTTTCTCCAGGGGAAGGCATGAACTATTTTGTATTGTGAGTGTAGTGAGGAGAGCATCTGACCTCTCGAAAGTCAGATTGGGGGTGGAGGAAGATCATCCTTTCTTCATCATTTTTATCTTTCTGTTTTAGTGCTAGTTCTTTAGTATCTTTGTGTGAGGCTAGTGTGAGTTGCCTGCTGTAATTCTTCTCTTTTTGTTCTTGAGGAGGAAATATTTGTTAAATCAATATCAGCCAGCACTATTTTCCTACTGTTTTATCTTGGGCTCTAACACTTAATAATCAAATAAAGACAGTATAACTCTTATTGTGTTTCCCATCATATAGATTCGACCAGGTTTAACATGTCTGTAATTCATTGGAAACCTAACTGGGTCATCTGTGTTTGATTAAGTTCTCACCACACCTAAACTAACGAAAAACTTGATGTGGCCTAAGTTAGGTTAATTGTTTCACAGTTTGCTCTTTTGAAAATATTTTACGATCATTTTCTTTGATATAATCTCTAAAAGATATTTAATTCCATTTGTTAAAGCACCTAGTTCTAGATTCTTTGATGAGAAGTTTGAGAATGAGAGGGAATACGATACCTCGTGGAAGACAGAGACATTTCAAAGGGGTACCAGTTCTCCTGATTCATTAAAAAGTGGGGCCTGCAAGGCAAGATATGCATTTGAAGATCAGCTGCCAAAGAAAAGGTTGTGTACTGTAATTTCAAAAGCTTTTCCTGTCTATGGCTAGAAAAAGAGCCTTCACTGTTTTCAGCTTCCTTAAACGGCTTTGATGAATCAAAGCAAGTTGTTCTTACTGTACAGGTCTTTGGCAGCAGCGTTTGATAGATTTGATACAATAGGTACTGCTTATTTTTCTCAGTTATCTTATATAATCATTATTCAGTGTTTTTAGTTTTTTTGAAATATAATGAAACAAAAAAATCATCAATTTCCAAAAAATTTCAATGTACGCAACTTTGATCTCACACCCGAAATGATTCTTGCATGTCACACACTTAAACTATTTTGCATGAAATGACCTGAATCTGATGGAATATCTGAATCATGATACAATTTATTTTGGCCCCTTAAAACATGTTAGAAGATGCAAATATGGCGGGTAAGAAAGAGAAAACATGGATATTCATACCACTTTTTAATACGCATGAATATCCTTGATTTCTCTTTCTTACCTCTCATGCTTACAACTTTTAATATATTTTAAGAGGTCAAAATTGTAATTTTGATATTGATTTTTTGTTTTTGTTTTCCTTTTGTTCCTTTTTCTGGAACAATCCTTGGCTTCATTCTTCCTTTATTTATTTTCTTTCCTGCCATTTGTATTACAAGCTAGAATCATTATACTTTTGATTTTTGATGATCTTCTGTCGTAAGTGCATGGGAAACAGATTGTTGCAGTTCTAGTATTCATTTCACATGAGGAATAGTGAACAAGGAAAACCTGACATATATGACGTCAGGCATGACAAATATGTATTGATTTCATGGTGATATTTGATATGCTTTGCTTATTTCCTTATTCATTATTTTTTTCAGAGTTTCCTGCTACATATTCAAAGTACCCAACAGAAAATGATTATGACTTTTTTGTTGCTACTAGGGCAAGGTACTGGAACTTCTCTAAGGTTTGTGGCGAGTTTTGAATATTCTTTTTGATGTTGTTGTATTGTATTGTAGCAGATGCTCTAGATCTGATGGGAACTTCCATGTACAAAGTATAGTCCCAGAAGATGTAAGGGACAATTCAAGCTTGCTTAGGTAACATAAAAAAAGGATATCTGTTTTGAAGTTGAATTTATCCTTTTCCTTATAACTAATGGTTTGGCTAAGATTTGTGAACTTTGTCAGTGAAGAATCATGCTCATCCACTGCAGGTAATTATATTATTCCTTTTTCTTGCAAAATGATTAGATATATAATTTTAGGATATTTCCATTTGATGCGTAATACAACAAAAAGGTAAATATTATTTATTTGATGGATATTTGTCTTTTTATGTCAGTCAGAGGTGAGGCAATCGCTCATTCACCATCAAGATTATCGACTGGCGAGATTAGTAAAGAAAACGTGTATGCTTTTGGGAGCCCTGGAAATAAGCGTAGATCCAGTGAAGGAAAATGCAGAAGCATGCCAAACTCATCAAAACAAAAGCCTTCTCATTCAAATTCTATTATTGAGGAAGACATTTGTGCTCATAGCAGTTGGAAATTTGGGGAAAGATATTCTCCAGTTAATATAAATTCAGGTGACTCTACATTCTGTCAAAATTTAGGGGCAAAGTTTGCAGCCCTTGGTTCAAGTGATGGAAATGAGGATCCTTTTGGCATTTTCACTATTCCTGAATCACATGACAAGGCCAGCCCTTCCTTTAGTGGATTAAAGAGCCGTGCCTGTGTTGTTGATTCTCCTCCTCGCTGTTTCACCTCTGAAAAGTTTGCATTTGGTGAATCCCATGTATTCTCGGATGTTCGATCATGGTCAACCAGCCCCAATTTTCCCCCCAAATTTGCTAGCTTCCATTGTGAGACTCCTGCTTCTGATTTACATGAAAATGCTGGCAGAGATGAGGATATGAAACTGGAAATGCAACAAGATTTAGAAGGAAATTCTGAAAGTAAAGGAGAAACTTTCATGTTGAAGAATAGATGTTCCTCAGAAAAGAAAACAGTAGGAGACTCTTCAACTTCCAATAACCATACTCAAGATTGTGAAGTTGAGAAGGACCCAAACCTATTGCTAACAAGGAGTCTTGAGACAATGAGCTCACTTGGCCATGTGGTGGAGGAGATATCATCTTCGTCGATGAAGAAAGTGGACAAAAATGAAACAAAAGTAGATAATACAAAGTATGTCTGGTCTCAATTCACATTTATTTTCTTCTCAGGAAATGTGTACTAAGAAACTGTCCTTTTCAGCAGGAACAACTGTGATGCTGAAACTCCTCTTGTATGTAAAATTGCAAATGAAGGTATGCGATTTATCATCATCCTCTCTCTAATCTCCCTCGCAGCTTCTTGCTATTCTACCATTTTCGGAAGTAGGACCTGGTTTGCATTTCTTATTCTCTGTAGATATATATATATATATATGCATATGTATGTATGATAGATACCACTATTCTTTCTCTTTACAGACATGGATAATTGGCAGCCTCAAGAAAGAAGCATGGTAGCTAGAAAGAATAAGAAGGAACCAAATAACTTTACCGGACAGGTAACTTTTGAGGGCTGCGTTTTTCAGCTTCTTTGTGTTCAGAAAGTACTGAAAGCAGGCAGCCTTGCTTCCACCTAATAGCTATATGGGTTCTTATTAAACACAGAACGAAAGGACTGTTGTCCAAATAGATATAATTCGTTAACTTCCATTTCCTAGAACTATTGTTTATACCCCCATTCTCAAAGTGAATGTAAAGGGTGCATTCCAAAAGGAAGCGACATGTGAATGTTGTTCTGCATGAGATTTATATCTAATGTTTTAAAGTCAAACTGGACGTCGAGCTGGAAAGATCAGCGAGCCATAGTTTAAACAGTTGAATCGGTTGAGTTGTTCAATCGGAAAGGTAATGTAATAATTAAATTAAAAATAATATTATATATAATATAATTATAACAAATACATAAATAATAATAATAATAATGGAGCATTAAAAAAACTTAACATGGTTATCATAGAAACCAATACATACATATATGTGTGTGTAGATGCATGCATGTAACATATATACATATATATACATAGTTACATACATACAGTGGCGGACCCAGACTTTTAGGTTTATGGGTGCACAATTAGTGGTGTGGTCCGGGGGACTGCCCTCGAATTTTTTTTTTTTAAGGAAAGTTTTAAACGCATTAAAAAAAAACATAAACAATAAAAGAGAAGAAAACTTCAACTTAACTGCAGTCATCAATAAGATAAGCACACTCAGCAAAAGTAGTTTGATTGAATATTTTTTATTCCCTCCCATGCAATAATATTCATTTAAATATGTAAAATGTAGTTAAAGTTATATTGAGTAATGAGATCAGAGGGGACATATTTTTCTCAACATGATAGGTTTAGGTAGAGGCTAGAATTGTAGTTGACAATAATTTCTATGAATGGTAGATTGAATTATTGAAATTTATGTGCGAAGCATACAGAAGATAAAAGAATAATGGAAATATTTAATAATAATAATAATATTAAAAAATATATGATAATATATTTGAATCTTCTTCAATCATTCATATCTCACAGCTGCCTATCCCTCCAGCACTCCAACGACCCCGACGGCGAGAACATATTCTGGGGTAGCGGCAACAGGTGGTCGTCGGCTCAGGTGGCAGCAGACAATGCTGCACTGTTGGAGACTCAGACGATGCTTCCCGTTTAGGTCTGGTTGTGGGTACTGTGATCTATGTTCTGCGATAACCAAGAAGTAAATCATGGTTCTGTTTTGCTGTGGTGATGGAAAACGGTTCTTTATAGTCATCTCTCCATCTCCCCTGTTCCTGGCCGCCTTCCCACAGGCTTAGAACAGAGAAATAATCAGATCAACCTACGGAGAGAATTTCTGTGTAACTGTGTTGAAGGCTTCCGGTGGATTCTTGGTCCAACTTTTCATCATATTTGGTTTTTTTTAAAAAAAATCTGAAAATCTATGTCCGCACCTGAGTACACCTGTGCCAACTTAGGTCCGCCGTTGCATACATACATATATATACATATCCATACACACACATATGTATGTATGAATGTATGTATGTATGTACACATACATATATATTGATTCTTTTTTAGTATCATAATCCTTGCCCTCTTTTATAATGTTTATACTTACTTTTGTTCTAAAAAAATAATTTATATTTACTGTTGTACTTTTCAAAAAAGTTGAAGGTTATTTAAATTTAATTGTCATCCATAAACTAACCAGGATGCAAAAATTGCTTACACCTCAACTTTCAATCATTCAAACGAAGGTCAATATACATGAGGTTTTTTAAATGAGTCAAAATTTAAAGGACTAGAATATTATTTTTTCCTTTTAATAACCGTATGGAGTGTTATTTTCTTCTAAGATCTAACTCCCACAATAATAATAATTTACATATGGCATAGTATATATATTAAATATGGGTAATGTTGAAAAGTAATTAAATTTTAAGACAAAAACATTTAAAATTTTCATTAATTCTAATAAAATATGTTAGAAATGATTTATAAAAAAAAAAGAACAAGGAGTAACTTTTATACATGATCCGAGGGAGTACTAACATAATAACATCTTTTTTTTTTTAATAAAAAAAAAACAGTCTCCAATGTACTTTTGTTCTCACATTTTCTCATATTAAATGTAAAAAATTTAATGCTTATCCCTCACACACCCACACACATATTATTCCCCAATTCAAAGGGGGGCTACTCTTATACATGGGTCCGCCCATACGTGCGCTCATCTCATGCAATAGCTTTTCAATTTCTAAATTTAAATGGTTTAAGTTTACAGTTTTTATTTTCAATATCATAAAATAAAATCCTTACTTTTAGAAAAATTAATAATTACAATATCGTCTGTAGTTTTACATTATGAAATTTTTGTGAATAAAATAAAATACAATTTACTAATGATCTAAATTTCAGATGAGCCTCTCATGCAGCTTTGGGTGATTTTATAAGCTTAATTTAATAATGAATTCTATCATAAAAATTCTAACTTATTTATCGAGTCGTCTTAAAGTTTGTCAAGATAATAATATTTTACTATTTAAAAAAATATAAATGGATCCTTGAATAAAAATATAAAATTCATTTTACTTTGTGTGTGTGTGAATAAAAATATAAAATTCATTTTACTTTTTGTGTGTCTTGTGCGCGCGCACGCGTGCGTGCGTGAGTGTGTGCGAGCACCTAGTTGTGTTTGTGTGTGTGTGCTCGCGCGAGCACCTATTATCCAGCTAAGCAAGCACAACTCCTCACCAGTTGAGTTATAAGCTTGTTTGGTTCAACCCCATTGCATGCCTATAATGGGAGCACCTAGTATCCAGCTAAGCAAGCACAACTCCTCACCAGTTGAGTTATAAGCTTGTTTGGTTCAACCCCATTGCATGCCTATAATGGTAACTATGATTGCATTATCAAGAGAAGAGTGTTTGGTTGTTTTTTAGTATGGTAATAGGGTTTACCATGGTAATGACGATTACCAAAAAACTGGTAATCCTTATTTGCATCTCCTCCTATGAATACTCATTACTACCTTATTGTATAGTTAAAAAAGTCCAATTCACCCCTTAGTTTTATTTGTCTTTGTTTTACTTATCTAATTTCACCTCCACGCCACGCCACAACTGTGCCACTACCCTCTCCTCCACTATTGTTGCTATCACCATCTGCCATTGCCATGGCCACCATTACCGTCACCACCACCACCACAACTATCACCATTGGACGATCCTCGACGAAGTAGCGTGATAGTTATGATAAGGCAACGTGATGACTCTTAACTATTTTTTCTTATATTAAAAGTAAAATAGACTTTGTGTGATATATTAACTTTAAATAATTATTAAAAAGTAAATCATTGCACCTTATTTAAAAATCAAACCAAACTCTAACCATGTAATTAATATTGTATTGTATTCACTGCATAGTGCAATGTGATCGAACTAAATGTGTCTTATGTGTTCATTGGTATTGCACTACATGTTTTAAAATTTTAAGGTGCGGAAAGTTCCATAAAATATTTTTTAAATTGTGGTTGACAAACTAAACTTTAGTATAGTGCAATTTTATCCATCAACTATTGAAATCATTATAATGCAAAAACCTAATCCGTAACGGTGGCCTAACATCTATTAAGTAAGGCTTGTAGGTTGTACATGCTGCGTCACATGTAAATGGGTTAGGAGAAAATATATTAAATACCCAAAAGTATTTACATTATAATGCAATTTTGCCAATAAACCCTAAACAATAATGCAAAAATCCTCAATCCATAATGGAGGCACGCATTTGTAACATTGACCAAGAATGTCGGGAAGATTGAAATTTTATTTGACCCGAAGGGAAGATACAGAAATACATCATTCAATTTTGTTCTAATTGACTAAAACCTACTTGAAATCCACCCTAACTCTTGCCTCTCTGCTAAGTGCTATCCAAATTAGTTTCAAGCCCACTCTCCTTCTATCTAGAGTTGCTAAGTGTAACACTCTAAATAAGCGTTTAATCAATTAATCAACACATAAGGGCTTAGAAATCCTGTCCCAAATCGCACAATCCCCAACCATCTCTTATCTAATAATTATTAATTATTGGAATTTTTTAATATTAAAACCAAAACATTTTAAAACAACTCCCAATGTCATGTCAATTAAATACCATTACCTCGAGGTGCACAATAAAGCCTTCAAGGCTCACTCCTCATGTGCCTTCCCACCGAGACTGTAAATACCAAATATGAGCTGGTTTCCATGTGAAAGTTGTGTGATGAGAGTAGAGTTGGTTGTTTGTTTTAGCTATTACTACTGGTAAACAAAAGTAAATGAGTGATCGGAAGTCGGTTGAAGGATATCAGTTTAAAAATAGGCTAAGCTTGGATTTCGTTCTAAGTCGCATCAATCCCTAGTTTGCATGTGACGCGTTGCTATAGCATTTTGCTGGACAGCTTCCGCAATGCTACAGCAAAATGCTTTTCACAACGTTATTCAGCTAACCCATCACTAACCTATACAGAAGCGTCTGCATCCTGTAAGTACACTCTTGACTCTACTTCTCCCATATTCCTATGGCAATTTTTTAGTTTAGAATGTTAGTTTAACCTAGGTGTATTGGCTATGTAAGGTAGACCCATTCCTGTAGCCTACAATTTAGGTTGACCCCTATACAAGCTCGCCCAGCAAACATTGTCTAACAAAGGTCTAACCTCGACTCCCTTCCAGTAAGCTGAGGCGGCCACTGATCTAGCCTTTTAGTGGCCACTAACATACAAGACGTTTAATCACAATTAGAAAAAATGAATATATTGAATTAAAAGCTTAGCAAACTGGGTTTATTCTACAACTTAGAAATCCATCCTTACTTAGCCAACGAAAATTTAATCCATGATTGATGAGGGAAACACAAAACAGATTACATCATAACAGCCCATGGAAAGGTTAAAGAAGAAAATAAGAAAAAAACAGAGAAGCTCGTCGGAGTGATCAACGGCATAGGGAACCTCCTATCACACGACGTCTCTACGTCTTTTATAGCCCATCTAACTTCGGGGAAGAATTGGGTCTGTTCTGCAGCTCTCTTTCTCAATAATTTTCTTTTCTCTTGGTGTGGATCCATTCGAATTGGAATTTTACTAACTTTTTAACTCTC
Source organism: Acacia acuminata (assembly GCA_019022655.1). Lineage (NCBI taxonomy): Eukaryota > Viridiplantae > Streptophyta > Magnoliopsida > Fabales > Fabaceae > Acacia > Acacia acuminata. Next base: position 658,876 of record JAFJYI010000208.1, read on the forward strand.
AAGACTTTGATGACTCCCTTAGGTTTTAGCCAAGCTTTCCTTTTATAGTCAGGTCCTTTCGTGCCACACGTCCAATGAGTTGGGCCTTCCAAATCTGTTAGGCTTAAATCCCTAGATTCGGTTGAGTGACCCTCTTATAATTTTGTGTGATTCTTCAAATCTTCTCTTCGATTCTTCGCATCTTCTATTTCAGTCTTCATCAAATCAATCGCCGTCTAAACGTCCGTCTTGATGATCTATACTTAATTCCTGAAAAACCCTCAAGGAAAGATCAGTGTAAAGTAGCGCATAACTTTGCATCACTTACGATGCTATAGCAAAGTGGTTGTATTGTATTTCTAGCACAAAAGTAAGGATACCTTATGCTGTAGCATTATATTAGCTTTGTTATGCACTTTCACAGTAGATCATAAAGCAGCCCTTTTCTTATGTACATGTACAGGATAATAAGGTGAATGTAACAATTTACAGAATCTATGCTCTATTTCCCTATATGAATGAATTGTAACATATTTTATCATATCAAAGACAATTAAGCTCAGAATCACCATTCAAAACCGCCATAACACACAGGGAATACATGGAATAAATATGACTAACCAAACTCCCCCACACTTAGTTTTTTTCATTCCTAGGCAAAAACAGAAATAGAAAGATAGAGCAGAAATAACATCACAACTTTGTTCCTATCTTAGGAACTATGTATCTTGCCATTGTCTTAAGTTCAATTCCCCTGTGTAAACAATCCCACTGCCTAGTGCTGGTAGAACGTTATGTAGGGTATTGCTCTAGCAAGGGAGCGTCAAGAGGCTCTCAGACAAAGTGTATATCGCTATCTCCCATCGGGGGATTTGTTTCTCTCAGCCATGCTAGCCTAGAAGTTCTATAGGCTTGTTAAAGTTCTAAGGCTGCTTCGTAGCATTTGGACGTACTTTCATCAAAAGGACTTTGGGTTGTAGAATTAAGGAGTGGCTATCTGTGTGCGTGGGGATGGTGAATGAAACGAAACATGCTATAGCAGGGCACTAGACAGACTCTTAGCATAGGTAAACATGATGTTGCACTTAGTAAGCCCTTTTTTGTATTGCTACCTTGTGCTTTAAACTACTCTTTGGTGGTTTTTTTTAACAACAAAGCACCATTTTATCAAAACTCTTGCACTTATGGGGTAGCATGATACATGTTGCAAACTCGAATCTTCTAATCAACTGTATGCTTGTTCTTGTTATAGCAGTGTATGTATGGCTCAAAGGGGCTAGCAATGAGATCATGATAACAATGGTTTGTGTATGGAATTTGTAGGTGAAAATGAATGCCTTTATCATATACAATTTTATTCAAATGTAAGATAGCAAAAACCATAGAAATAAGGCAAACCAAAGAGAGGTCTAAAACTAGCAGGCATGCTCACTAAATATGAAATTTAAGGCTCAAAAATCATTATTTGTGGCTCAACTCTATATTCTCACTGTCACTTTAATCTAACTGCATAGCCTATTGCCATCAATTTCCAAAGTTTACACATTTCAGTTCCCTTAAGACAACTATATTTTACATAATTATGCAGACATTCACTCTGCTCACACTCTAAATACGTTTCAAAAGTTCAAAATGTGCTTGAATTTCAAAAAGCTAAATTAGGGATTTCAGGGCATAATCATTTAGCACATATATAGGCATATCCATCCCCTACACTTAAATGTTGCAATCCCCCATTACAAGCAACAAGAAACCAAGAGGGAAAAGGTTTAGACAAATAGCGTGTGTGCTAATTGGCTAGTGTTTGTCGATTTCCTTGATGGCAAGTGAACTAGTCGAACAAGTAATAAAGAGTAAGTAGAGTATTGTCCCACAGAGACTGGATACCAAATGATGACACCAAGTTGCAGAATGAGTTGTGTAAAAAATAAAATAACTTTGATTGGTTTGAGAGTTTTAATAGCTATACTAATAAATAGTAAAATAACTAAATGATCGTAGTCATAAGAAGATATTAATAAGAAGATAGACTGAACTCAGAATCCTTTTTAAGCATGTCATTCCCTCAGTTGCCTATACGCAATGCTATAGCATTCATACTGTACAGCTCTCGCAATTGCTACAGCATGAACACCATAAACAAAGTTATTCAGATAACTACATCACGCTAATCTACCGAAGCTCTCGCGTCTGATACATACAATCCTATTATGTACTTCTCCCATATGTCTATGGCGATTTTTCTAGTTGGATTATTGTTGGTCGATTTCCTTGATGGCAAGTGAACCAGTCGAACAAGTAATAAAGTGTAAGTAGAGTATCGTCCCACAGAGACTGAGATACCGAGGAATGACGCACCGATGCTATGACAGTTGTGAAAACAGAAAATAGATATAATTGGTTGAGGGGTTTCGTAACTATGCTACTAGCAAATGTAAACAAAAGATCTATGAACGAGAGAAGATATCAGTGAGAAGTCAGGCTGGACTCAGAATCATCCTTAAGTGCTTCAATCCCCCGTTGCTCTACCCCAATGCTATAGCATCTACACTGTAAGCTTTCGCAATTGCTACAGCATAGACACTGACTGCAAAGCTATATGGTTAACCCACCATTATAATCTACCAAAGCTTCCGTGTCCGATACATTTGATACTAACTATACTCCTTCCATATTCCTATGACAACTTTCTAGTCAGACCTGCATTACGCTCAGGGTGTAATAGTTATGAGAGCTAGACCCATTCCTGAAGCCTACAATAATAGGTCACGCCGTGCACGGGCGACCTAGCAAACACTGTTTTTCAGAGGTCTAACCCCAACTCCTTGCCAGTAAGCTGGGGCCACAGATCTAGCCCTTAACTTCCGTTAACCGACTAGTAATAAGCACACCGATACGCAAACCAAATTTATTGAATTAAGAAACTGCAATTGGGTTCATTCAACACTTAAAGACTCATCCTCGTCCAGCCATATAAAGTTTAGTTCATGACTGACGAGGGACACACAAAGCAGACACTAACAGAATGACCCATGATCAATAAAACAAAGATAAAAAGAACTGAAAACAGAAAGCTTGATGGAATTTCTGACGGCGTGGTTGAGGTCCTGTCACGTCACCACTCCACGTCTTCTTCGTTCCGTCGCACCGCAGGAAGGATCTTTGGGCGGGTTCGGAAGTATCGTGCTCTTGTGAAATCTCTCACTCTTCTCTTGAGTCTCGCCGAAAGTCGAATCTCGTTCTAGGGCTCTCCGACTACGTTAGGGTTGGCTCGTTGTTTCCTTTTATAATCAGTCTTTTCTTGCAGCTCAAGTCACAGCGAGCTGGGCCTTTCCTAATCTGTCGGAATCTATCATATCTTTGGATCCGAGTAGATTGCTTCTATTGATTCTATGGGATTCTCCAAATCTTTCGGTTCCGATCCTCCGCATCTTCTATTTCGTTACGTTGCCAACCTATCATCGTCAATATCGCCCTTTATTTTATTCCTAAAATCATCGGGTAAAAAAGTCGAGAAAACATATCGCATAGCATTGCTTCCTCTACTTTGCTATAGCAATCGGGATGCCTTGTATTGCACTTTGAATCGCTGTCAAAATGCTATAGCATCGTATCAGCCTTGCTATACGATTTCCCTTAAAAACACAGTAAATTGTTCCATTCTTAGCACATGCAAATGATTTCTACTCCTTAGTCCCTATATCATGAATGTATGTCTTTTTGCTTAGATTATCTATGGTTAAGCTTGGATTTAACATTTAATTCAGCCTATTAGTATAGGGAAAACATGGTATTATTTGTGCTCATCAATTATCAAAACAAATCAAGGTGTATAGTCATGAGCAGTAGACCCATTCCTGAAGTCTACAATAATAGGTCAAGCCTTGCACCATCCCGACTAGCAATCACTGCTTCTCAGATGTCTAACCCCGACTCCCTCTTGGTAAGCCACGGCCAGTGATCTAGCCCTTAGCTCTCGCTAATCGACTAGAAATTAAATTACTGATAGGCAACTAAATATATTAAATTAAGAACTAGCAACTGGGTTCATTCTATACTTAGAAAATCATCATCGTTCAGCCTTAGGAAATTAGTTCATGACTGACAAGGGAATCACAAAACATAGTACTACAGAATAGCCCATGATAAAAGATTAAAATAAAGAAACAGAAAGCTTGATAGAGGTTTTGATGGCGTGGAAGAAGCCCTGTCACGTCACCACTCCACGTCTTCTTCACTCTGTCTTACTGCAAGGAAGGATGTTGGCTTCTCTTGGAGTCCTCGTGCTTTGCAACTTCTCTCACTCTTCTTTCAAGTCTGGTCGTATAGGATTGGTCTTTGACTCTCGACGAATCGAACCTCTTTAGGTTGGCTGTTGTTCCCTTAAATAGTCTGGTCTTACTTGCAGCATACGTTCAATGATCTGGGCCTTTCCTAATCTGTTGAGGTCCAATCGTATCCTCTTTTCCAATCTCGGTGGATCGATTCTGTTGATACTGCAGGATTCTTCAAATCTTTAGTTTCAATCCTCCGTATCTTTTATTTCAATATGTTAGCAATCTAACCGTTATTCTCGCCCTGCAATATATTTCCTGAAACAACCTTGACAAAAGATCAGGACATATGCCGCATAGCACTGCATCATTTGCTCTGCTATAGCTTTAGGGATGCATTGTATTGCACTTCGGTAAAGCTGTCCTGATGTTATAGCATGGCATCAATGTGTTATGCGACTCTCTTAAAACCTCAAAACTTGTTCTTTCTTAGCACATGTTTAGGATATAAGTGGTTTTTATCTTTCAGTTCCCTATATCATGAATTAATGCCTTTTTGCTTAGATTGACGTAGTTAAGCTCATATTCACCATACAATTCAGTCATAAAATACAGGGAAAACATGGCATACTTAGCGCTTATCATCCAGTCCATTCATCTTGAAGAACTTGTGGGAATGGTAGCATGGGAGTATATCTTGGTATATTAGCCAAGAGGTTGGCCGCTAAATAGTGATCGCGGTTGGCAATGTATTGCTAGGTCATCTGTTGCTGGAGAAGAAGAGTAGACACTAAGTGTTGTAGGGTTGCGACTTGGTCATTTGAACCATCGGTGTTAGAAGCCGGAGGAGGTACTATGGAGAAACCTGTTGAAGAACTAGCTGGTGGAGCCTTTGGGGGTTTCTGGCTTGAGATGCGTTGCACAGTTGTCAAGGAGATTGGGGTTGAGAGTTGTAGACTTTCCTCTGTGGCGTCGAAGAGAACACCAACATCACAATAGAGTTCAGTAATGAGGGCTGGGATCTAAAGATTTCCTGAAGTTGACTTCAAGGCGGTACAGAGCTCACAGTAGATGATAGCGTCAATGTCGATTTGCTTGCCCTCAAGGATGTAGTAGAGCAAGAATGCTTGATCCCATGAGATTATCTGAGTGTACAGTGTTGATAGGAGGCGGTAGAGGATAAAGTGGAACCACATGAGTCAACTGCTAGGAAAGGAGTATGAGTCTTCCTTCGAAGAATGCTACTATGAGCCTGGGATACATAGTCAGGCAAGGACTTGGGCGCTGAGTTTGGGGTCATCTTCCTACTGGAGCAAGTTGAAGTACTTATCATCAATCGGTTTCAAATCGTAGACTTCACATATGTCCTTGGCCAAAGTGGGCACTGATTCACCTTGGATAGTGATGAAGTAGGGTGAAGCCCCCATGTAATTAGCACATAATTCAAGGATGAGGGGGTGACAACCTCGATAGGGCTGAGGAAAAATTTCTCCCAACCATGGGCACGAATAACCTTCATCACAAAGTCAGGGTAGGTGCCCTGCTTGAGCAACTTGGAGACAAAATTGCATTCTCGGACCAAGGATTTGTCTATTTTTTGGGCTTGGAAGTGCGATTCTGCTTTTCAGCTGACAAAGGTGGGAAGGCTAGCCCAGATGGCGGTGGAAGATTTGTGCCATACTCGTTTAGTGCAGGCCATTAGTTAAGGTACAAGAGCAGTTAGGGCAGACAGCTGAAAAGGTTTGCTCGATACGGAGTCTGAAGGGCAAGAGGTCAGCGGTGTGAGTGCTGGAAACAAAAGGGTCTTTTGGTCTTTAAATGGAAGAGGGATAAGAATGGTAGACTAGGGTTAAGACAGTGAGAAATTAAGGTGAGCGATTGTTTAGGAACTGCATCAGTAGGTGGATTGGAGAGATGGTTAGTGGAGTAGTGGACTAATGGTCGATGGGTTTGAGGGCTTAGAATGGAGGGAAACTTGAAAACTTGGGCCGACTTTGTGGCCCACCACTGATTTTTCTGTATGCTCCACTAAGTAAACTTGATTCATGAGAATTTGCTATAGCATAGTCTTGCTATAACATAACGCGCTCACTTACTCCTCGTGTGTGTTGCTTGCTGCATGTGCCTCTTAACTGCATCTGATGTTAGAACTAGCTTAGCCTGTGATGGACTAATCAACTTTAAACAAGATGAAGGTAAGTAGGGGAAATTTGGGCTGCCTCCCAATAACGCTTGATTTAAAGTCTTCAGCTTGACTTTGCATGATTTTTAATCGTAGTAACGAAGCGAGGTGATGGTGATCCTTGTGCTTTTGTTTCCGTCCCAACAGATTTTGAATTCCTCTTCGTTTGGTTATTTCCACATAAGAATTTGATGATCATCCTTAGGCATGAGGCGCCTATCTTGAATCATGGCAGCAAGGTGAGTATCGGCGTTTGGTAACACATTAAGAGCCGAGCATTCTTCTATTGCATCTGGGTATTGTAAGGCCTTTAAAATTGAGAATGTCACTTGTTCACCGTTTACTTGCATAGTGAGTTTGCCTTTTTCCACATCGATCAATGTTCTGCCTGTTGTCATGAATGGTCTTCCCAAAATGATTGGGACTTCTCGAGTAGCTTTAAAGTCTAGGATAATGAAATCCACAGGGAAGATAAACTTGTCCACCTTTAACAAACACATCTTCAATTTTTCCTTCTAGTTGGGCAATGGATTGGTCTGCCAGTTGCAGAGTTACCATAGTGGGTCTTGTTTCCCCTACCGCCAGCTTCTTAAAAACCAACATCGGCATTAAATTAATGCTGGCTCCCAGATCACAAAGTGCTTTTTTGTAGTAGTTAGGGCCAATGGCACAAGGTATTGTGAAGCTTCCTGGATCCTTCAGTTTCGGAGGCAACCTGTTCAACAGTAAGACACTGCTTTGTGTATACCATTTTTTTTGGAATAAATTGAAACAACCTTTCTTATAAATCATTATATATATTTCAAGTATGTACCTTATATTACAACTAGCTTTCAAAGTCTTAAAATTTAGGATGTTACACTTAGCTCGCCTCCTCCCCTTGACTCTCTCTTCTAAGGTGTCAAACCCCTCATTATTATATGCATAAGGAAAGGGCGATATAGTGAAATAGTCATAAATTGACACAACTTCTAGATGGTTTCTAAATCTAAAGCGAAGTGTTTTTATGTGGTTATAAAGTATGACAAAATAAAATGTGTCTAGATGCCAACTAATATAAAAAACATGTATTTTCAAATTTACATTTCGGATAATATAAAATTTAATTTTAGTAACATTCACAGTCAAGGTTTTACCCCTAAGCATATATGTTATGAATCAGAGATTTTTGCATTGTTTTTCAGGGTTCCTAGGTAAAATTCCACCTTAATAATATTTTATGAGTATTTTTGCACTTAATCTATTTAAATGTGATGCTACATGAGACCTACAACCCTTAGGTCACCACTATGGATTAGAGATTTTAGCACCATTTTTTAAGTTGATTGGTAAAATAGCATCATACTACAATTTAGAATGTCAGTAGCTCCTCACGTAATAGTTTGAGTATTTTGTATCTTAATCCTTTATTATATAAAGAGTAACTTTTAACAATATGCCACTCGCTGTGAACTAAAATTGTTTTGCCTCTAGGTATTCTTTTTATAGTTACGCTACCTTTTACTATTGATGAGAACTCCTTCCCCCTACTTATCCTAACATGTACCAATGCATATCACTAGCTAATGACAAACATGTATAAAAGGAGGGTGAGAGATCAGAGGAAAGGAACAACCCAAGTAAGTTATAGAGGCTTATAACTTGAGTGGTAGAATTGGAGGCAATCTAGCTTGAAACACATAAGCTGTCCTCTATCCACCCTCGGTATGGTCTTATTCTCCTCAAATTTAGTGGACTTGATCTCTCTAGGGATCACCCATTGTGCTCTCTATCCTTAGTCCGGGCTACTTGATCTAGCAATTTGGGCCCATATTAAGTCTCCAACTTTGAATGGTCTTTATTCCATAGGATTTAAAAGAAATGGCTCCTTGAAGGATGAAGTCTCTAGCACTTTTTGTTGGGATCCGTACACGCAACGAAATTATAAAATTTTTATGAATCCTATCGGAGGATCTATTAACGGCGTTTAAATCAAGGTTCGTTAGAAAAACCATACCTATGCGAAGGGTGAAGAGTTTCGTTCGATCCGGTCTGATGCGCATCTCCAACTTTGTGCGTCTTGACCGTCGTATGCCTTGAACGTGGTGCCATCTCGTTCAATCAAACAGAAGCAAACTTTTCGAGTGTCTCCTCCCTCTACCGGTATCCACACGAATAGCACTGAAACACGGGCGGTAGCGTGCTAGCGCCTTCAAACCTTGCGTCTCTCTTTTTCTCTATAGGGTTTCTTTTTGGCTTCTCAAATTCATCCGTACATCCAATACGACTAGATCAATATCTATTTATAGAGTTTCTAAAACCCTAATGAGCCGTATTAAAATATTCAAAATTAATCTAATTAATCTTGAATTTGAATATGAATTAAATCAATGCATTAATTAAAATATGTCCAACAGATCTAATCAAATATATTTATTTAATTCGAATTCGAGCCTATAGATTTAATTGATCTTCATGAATTAAATCGAGATATGATATCTTTCTATTTAATTAAATCGAGATACCATATCTCAATTTAATTAAATTTGAGATACTATATCTTTATTCGAAAATTAAATCGAGATACAATATCTCAATTTATTACGTTATTTAATTTATCAAATAAATTAAATACTATACATAATAATATTATTATCTATAAATAATATCATTATTATTTTTTGAATTTAATTATAATATAATAAGATATACATATATATATATCAACCCTAGATTAACAGTATTTATTAAATCTTAGACATTTCTAAGATTTAATGAATCTGGACACTATTGCTCGTGTTGGGCTATTCTTGTGTGCGACCTTGCAAGCCCACATGAGATTGGCAGTGGGCCAATACTGTACCAGCCCACAAGTCGCAAGCGGGCTCTAGCAAGACATTGCCACTACCCAATTATGGGGATCGATGATACGATGCTACCTATGATACAACCATGTCACGTCCCTTTTGTCACACAATAATTTGGTCAAGGATGAGGCATGGATAATGTCAACTTCATGTTCTTGACCATTACTTTCTCGATTCTCGAGTAGTATAATAATGGAAACTCATTTCCTTCGTAGTATGACCATACATTTCTTAGACTCACTCATCGAGGGGCCCAGTATTATCTCTCTACAAATGTGAGGGACAAATTCCATCTTAACCATTCACATTCCTCTGCATGAAAACCACTGATCTCAATCATACCCGTTATCATCACCCAGTCAAAGGTGACTTTTGACTAAGTCAAAGATCAATGACTCATCACGTAGGAATCCATAATGATCTCAGGTCAAAGGGCGTTGTGACGCGGTTATACATGAGATAAGCTTATGACTAAATCCATGCAGCTTTCTCATAGTGGGTCGATCCAGCACCTTGTACTCTTACAAGTGCCTATGACTTTGATTCGTATCTCCATACCTTGTCAAAGTCATACTGGTCTTATTTCATCCTCGCTCCCGTGTAGATGACCGACTAGGGACATTTAGGATAATCTATAAGATATATCCAAGGATTCAGTTATCCCTATAAACATGCGAATGAAATGATAACTAAATGGAGAACATGTGATATGATTCCCGAAAGAATAGGATGATTGGATCGCTAGGAATGGAATTTCGCGCTGGAAATTCGGCCACCAACGCGTCTGATAAGAATCAAACGTATCCCACGCTATGGACCTCAGAATTGAGTGATTCCAAAACGAGGTGAAAGTTCGCTTTAAACGAAACACGATTTTGACTCAAGAAACACCGAAAAAGAATAAGGGAATCGGGAGTTACGAAACCAAGAAATATGGAACGAAAAAATTTGCGTAGCCCCGAGAAGAACGAACGTATCTCGCGTTACATGCACCTTGGATTCAAGTGATTCCAAAACGAGCGAAAGATAGCTTTCGAACTACGAATTTGGCTCAAGAAACACCCGGAAACGATAAGGAAATCTGGAGATACAAAACCAAGAAATTTAGAATGAAAATCGTAGGCGCCACAATTCCAAGGAATTGATAAGCCAAGAACGCCACAAGGATTGAAACCCTTGATAAGTTCGAGATTCTCAAAAGAACCCTAGAGAAGCTTGTCTCTAAACCAAAAAGGTTAACTCGAATTCAAATCTGCCGTCTCAAAAGCTATGGTGTTCCCTTATATAGTGGACAACACCTAGATTAAGTTTAACCTAAAAGGTTTACACACAAAGCCCAATAAGCGAGCCCAATATGCCTTATTACAAAAGTTTAACTAAATGACCGAAAGATAAAACTAAGTGCAGAATTTGGGCCAAGTAAATTGAAGCCTTCATGCATATCCATTGAGGCTTATTCTTCTTCGGCCTCTTCTTCCTTTCGACTTGGGCTTGTCTCAAGTAAGGTGGTCACCAAGAGATTTAGGGCCTCTTTAGCCTTTTTAGCTTTTGCTCTCGTCATTGGGCCTCCAAGACCTTGAATGTCCTCCAAGTTTGTTGCCTTGGTCATGCCACCTCCTATGTCCTCATCATTCCCTCCTTCTTCGAAGAATTTGTCCTCAAATTATAATCCCCTTCGCCGCATCAAAAAGGGACAAATCAGCCACATTAAAAGTAGTGCTTACACCATACTCACCAAGGAGAACTATTTTATAGGCATTATCATTAATCTTGGTTAGCACTTGGAAAGGACCATCTCCCCTTTGTTGAAGCTTAGATTTCCTTTGGGAAGGAAACCTCTCTTTTCTCAAATGAACCCAAACCCAATCACCGGGTCAAACACTACCTTTTTCCTTCCTTTGTTCGCTTTCTTGACGTAACTCTCTACCTTTTTTTCAATGTTTGCCTTTACCTTCTCATGTAGTTTCCGCACATATTCAGCCTTACTCTTACCATCTTTATGCTGAAAAACAGAGTTGTTAGGCAATGAAGCTCCGGAATGAGATCAATTTGATGTTCTATGCCTCTTAGAGGTGGTAGTCCGTGAGGTACCTCTTTAGGAAAAACATCTTTAAATTCCCGCAACAAATTAGAAACCGCATTTGGAAGAGAGTTAGTAGGACTTGCATCTGTAAAATTATTCTCTTTACTCAAAAGTAAGAGCATTGGCTTTTTCAAATGCATTGCCTTTTTCACCTCTTTTTCTTTCATAAACAAGTTTGGTGCTTTTCTCTCTTTTTCTCTTTTTTTTTCTTGCTCTCTTCCACTCTCTTTTCTCTCTTGCTTTCTTTTTTCTCTCATTTTTAAATGATCCTCACTAACTTCTTTTTTGGTGTCAAAGGTGCAAGAGTAGTCTTGCGTTCTTTATGTACAAAAGAGAACTTGTTGGTGCAACCATCATGCATAACTTTCTTATCATACCGCCAAGGTCTCCCAAGAAGCAAATGACAAGCCTCTATTGGTACCACATCACATAAAACTGTATCGTCATACTTTCCTACGGAGAAGTTCACCTCCACTTGTTTGCTTACGGCCACTTCACCATCCTCACTAAGCCATTGAAGCTTGTATGGCGGCGGGTGAGGTTTGGTTTCCATGCCCAATTTAGACACCATTCTAGCACTTGCAACATTGGTACAACTCCCTCCATCAATAATTAAAGAACATACCTTTCCTTGGATAAGGCATCTAGAATGAAAGATGTTCTCTCTTTGACTATCATCCATGTCTTTTGCTTGGCTACCCAACATCCTTCTTACCATAAACAAATCTCCTTCTGGAATTATTTCTTCAATATACTCATCTTCATCATCATGTGAGGCAGAATCTGAAGAAGACTCACTAGTAAGTTCTCCATCCTCTTTAAGTAACATAGTCTTCTTAGTTGGACATGCTGAAGCTATGTGACCTCTCCCCAAACACTTGAAGCATTTTCTTTCACTACTCCTTGTCTTTTTAGGGATCTCATTGGACTTAGTTTGAGTCCTTTGAGGTGTAGTAGTAGGATTGCTTGATGAAGTACCTCCCTCCTTCTTATTTCTATCCTTCCACTTGAAGAATTAAAATTTGAAGAGTTTCTCCTCATGACACCCTTTCTCTTGAGTTGTTGTTCTACCTTACTAGCTTGTTGCACTAAATCCTCCAACTCCACATAATTTTGCAACTCCACAACATCCCTTATATCACTATTCAGCCCATGCAAGAAACGTGCCATAGTAGCCTCCCGTTCTTCACTAATATTTGCTCTAATCAAGGACACCTCCATCTCTTTAAAATACTCATCTACACTCTTGTTACCTTGTGTGAGTCTTTGAAGTTTATTGCGAAGGTCTCGATGATAATGGGAAGAAACAAATATTCTTCTCATTAGCCTTTTCATCTCCACCCAACTATCCACAAATGGTTCTTCATATCTCACCCTCTCCCTTTGCAATTGGTCCCACCAAATGAGAGCATAATCACTAAACTCCATGGCGCCACCTTCATTTTCTTCTCTTCGTATAATTGTGACATGCAAATAAGTGCTCAATCTTCATTTCCCACTCTAAATAGGCCTTCGGATCACTTTTTCCCTTAAAGGATGGTATATTAAGCTTCACTCCCTTAATTCTATCCTCTCTAGCATCATTCTCATGATCTCTTCTTCTCCTTCTTTCATCCCTCCCTCTCTCGTCTATCTTCATCATGATTCCCCCGATTTTCTATTCTATCAATTCTCTCATATAACTCCTCTCGTGTGTTCCCTCATCATCCTTTGCATTTGAGTTGTAATGGCTTCAATTAGCAATCTGTTATCTCCTATAGGAGGAGGAACACCTTCACCAATGTACACCGCCATAATTCAAGGAAAAGAACAAAAGTAATAGGACCTCACCACTCGCTCACGTGTTTACACTCTTAAAAATGTATCACTCGTGTTTGTTGCTCTCTATAAGGCTTTTGTGTAGTGTTCTCTCTTGCCTTTTACCACTCAATAGCTCTCTTTAAGTTCTTAACAGAATCTCCAAGAACACTCAAGAGTATAATACCCAAACTCTAGAATTGATGTCAAGAAGACAAGACAAAGAAAGTCCAAAACAATTTGGAGGAATTATTCAAGGAAGACACTTGGACTTGGTTCACACGTTCACACGTAGTAGTGTGTGTAATTGAATAGCAAGGTGCTGTATAGTTTTTTTTTTTTTTGTTTCTTTTTTGTTTCTTTTTTTCTTTTCTTTTCTTTTCTTTTCCTTTTTTTTTCTTTTCTTTTTTTTCCTTTTTATTTCTTTCTTTTCTTTTTGTTTTTATGACACCCGATTCTTCAACAAAAGGAATAAAATTCAAGAACAATGATGAATCAAGGATGAACACCAAGAACCAAGTGCAGAATTCAAGGAATTGAATTTCGAACAAGAAAGAACAAACTCAAGAACAAGAAATTGAAAGAAACAACAAGCAAAAGATTGAAAGAACAAATTAGGAACAAACAAAAACAGCTAAAAAGAATTGCACAATTCAAAAAATCAAAACACGATTTTAGGGACTAGGGTTACCAAATGTGTGACCAGATTGGATGTAATCAATCGAGAAAAGATAACCCAACTCCAATCCTAGATCCTTTGCTCGATACCGATGATATGATTCCCGAAAGAATAGGATGATTGGATCGCTAGGAATGGAATTTCGCCCGGAAATTCGGCCACCAACGCGTCTCGATAAGAATCAAACGTATGATAATTGAGTGATTCCAAAACGAGGTGAAAGTTCGCTTTGAAACACGATTTTGACTCAAGAAACACCGAAAAAGAATAAGGGAATCAGGAGTTACGAAACCAAGAAATATGGAACAAAAACCGTAGCGTCTGAAAGAACGAACGTATCTCGCGTTGCACCTTGGATTCAAGTGATTCCAAAACGAGCAGAAAGATAGCTTTCGAACTACGAATTTGGCTCAAGAAACACCGGAAACGATAAGGAAATATGGAGATACGAAACCAAGAAATTTAGAACGAAAACCGTAGGCGCCACAATTCCAAGGAATTGATAAGCCAAGAACGCCACAAGGATTGAAACCCTTGATAAGTTCGAGATTCTCAAAAGAACCTAGAGAAGCTTGTCTCTCAACCAAAAAGGTTAACTCGAATTCAAATCTGCCGTCTCAAAAGCTATGGTGTTCCCTTATATAGTGGACAACACCCATATTAAGTTTAACCTAAATCGCTTACACACAAAGCCCAATAAGCGAGCCCAATATGCCTTATTACAAAAGTTTAACTAAATGACCGAAAGATAAAACTAAGTGCAGAATTTGGGCCAAGTAAATTGAAGCCTTCATGCATATCCATTGAGGCTTATTCTTCTTCGGCCTCTTCTTCCTTTCGACTTGGGCTTGTCTCAAGTAAGGTGGTCACCAGGAGATTTAGGGCCTCTTTAGCCTTTTTAGCTTTTGCTCTCGTCATTGGGCCTCCAAGACCTTGAATGTCCTCCAAGTTTGTTGCCTTGGTCATGCCACCTCCTATGTCCTCATCAACATGACTTGCCCCTAGGGCATAATTTCCAACACTTTTAGATGAGTGAGCATTTGAGAGAATAATGGAAGCATCTTCGACTGAACATGCATGTTGTTTTTATTCTTAAGCTCCATGATAGGTATATTTTCATTAGGCTCATGTGGCCTCTTGAGCTTTAGGAGATTGAACCAAGATCGATAGAGCTAATGCTTTAGTTTCATTCTTTTTGTTGTTTCTCCTCCTCATACTCTTAGCCTTTAGATTAGGCAAATTGACCTCTTCATTAACACTTGCAACAACACACATAACACCACCTTTCTCAAGTATAGTAGGATGATACTTCATTGTTTTGTGTTAGTACTAATGATGAATGTGTTCACAAACATGAGTCATCATTCTTGCATCAATACTAACATCAAGCAATAAAGTAAAATTCGACAAAAGCCTCAAAATTCATTGAAAACAAATTTGGTCTTATGCTCCCTAAAAAATATAGTGATTGACTTTCTTTCATATTGATGATAGTATTGTCTATGTCAAGGAAAGGTCTACCCAAAATAATAGTAATCTAACCTTTAGACTCTCTAGATTTATCCAAAATAACAAAGTCAGCAACTACGACTATGCCTATCGCCTTCACAGGAACATCCTCTAAGACACCGTAGGGGTACCTAACTATAGAATTGTGTTGGTAGATTCAAGTTGGTGGAACCTAAGGCTTCATACATAGATTTAGACATAATGTTAATGGTGGCCCCTATGTCAAACAAAGCATTAGGGATGGTCTTCCTACCAATGGTGCAAGGAATAGTGTAGGAATTAGGGTTTGGACACTTAGGGGAGTTGTGCAGTGAATAGTGTAGACAACTAGACCCTAGTTGTGCTCTATAATCCATCTTAAACTTTATTTTATTGGTGCATAACTCTTGCAGAAATTTAGCATATACAAACACCTTTTTAACTAACTCAAGCAAAGGAATGTTTACTTCAAACTTGCTAAATAAATAAATAATCTTTTGATTATGCGTGATTTTATCATTTTTCTTTTGACCTCTAACGTAGGCACTATGGTATGTCCCTATTTTATTATTATATTTTTAATCTATTTATGTGATTTTATCATTGTTATTGTGTTTAAAAGTAATTATTATGGTTATTTTGGATTAGAAGGTATTGAACAAAATAAATGCTAAAAAGGGTATAATTGTCATATTTTTATTTCCCTAGATTAAATTGATTTGCACGAAGGTATTTTTAATTGTGTTTATTGCAGGGAAATTGAAGAACAACAATCAACTCAAAAAGAGGGTGAAGAACTATAGATACATGTATAATAATTGAGCTGAGAACCCTATTACTATGACTGGCATACGGAATCTCTACTTTTCCGGGAAAGCATTCGATCCCGCTTATATATATATAAAGTATTCCCTTTGGTCCCTCTGGTCCTTTTTATAAGATCCCAAAATTTAAATTGTCTTAGTCCTTTTTATAAAAGCTTGACAAGAGCTGTTTGAACATTTAATGAGGCTTTTCCATTTTCCCCATCATTAATTATATGTATTGCATTTATTTAAAAGTTGGTAATACTTACATTTACTCCATTTCTCTCTTTTACTTGCCCCTCATAAATGAGTGCATACTTGGTGAAAAAATTTACTTTAGACATACTTATTTTTAACTAATTTTAACCCCTTTCTTAAATCATGTAATTCGATTATCGAGCTCTTATAAATAGGACTGGATGAGGTATAATAAGTCTCATCATTACCATAATAATGTTGGATGGGCTAAAGCTCTGAAGAGTACAAGAAGAAGAACTGAAGAAGAAATTAGTGCATAATGTCTTCAAGGCGTTGACATAACTTTTTTTTAGGTTTAATTCGCCCCCACCTATACTTATCTTATAGGGTGAAATTTGGATTGACAGGAGAATTTACTACAGGATACAATGAAGACCCTGGAGTATGGATTGCACTCCGAATACTCAAGTCAAGGCAACAATGACTTTTATAAAGTGATAATTTGACTTTATCTTAGCTCGCACTCAAGGACAAAGATAATGAGTTTGATCTCTTGTTGTTATGTAATATATGATGTTGTATTGTAGGTCACGAATGAAGTGATGGTGTAGGGTATTTATAGACTATGAAGTGATGTTTTTTTGTAGCAACATCTCTTCAATTAAAAGTCATAACTATATGTTAGATTCATGAACCCTCATGCACCAGCATAACTTCAATAACCAATGATTATTTAAAATAATCCTTTCATGAAGGGTTAAACTTTTATAGTATATATGCAGGGTTTTCTTAAAAACCAATACAATCTTCCATCAAGTAGTAGTTACCACACCTTTTTATAGGTGTCTTTAGAAACTAAAAGGACATCATCTTGGTAACCTTTAGTGTTATAACTCTATACACAACCTTCATATAAATTCTTTAATTTATAAGGACATGACTTTCCAACAAACACATCTCTTCATTTAAAAATATTCCATTAAATAACACTACAATATAAGAAAATTTTCAAGTCGATTTTTTTTTAAAAAAAAAAGATATACTAAGAATATTATAAACTCTTGATAGCTCTGATTTTATTTTTTTAAAAAATACAGTTTTGAATAATTTAATTCATAACTTAAAAAGCCTTAACGAAAGATAATGAGGAAGAATATCTATTTTTTTTGGGCAAGCTTGAATGAAAAAATATAAATAACAAATAGTAGTCAGTAAAATGTGCATAGTTTCAATATTTTCATTGCACCCATTAAAAAGAATGAAAAATGCCATTTGCTTTCCCACTAGCTTCTAACGTACGTGTCTGTATGTCTATCCTTTCAAAGTGTACATTTATTCATATCCCAAGACATTTTAAAAGTGTGTCTAGGTAACACCCAAATCATGGTCTCAAAAAGTATTTTCCACAAGCCAAGACAAAAATCTTTACACACACTTATCTCGTAAATCGTATAAAACTATTCTCTAAAAGCTAATTCATAAACACTTGGATTGTTCAAAAGCATCTTTTCAATCGTGATTTATGAAATATGAGGTAAGTATATGAGATGACTGTTTTCTCTACCTTATGAGCATGAGCACTTATAAGCCTCCCAATCACTCAACCAAACATGCCCAAGTGATTACAAAAGTGACTTTTTTTTCAATCTAGCTTTTGCAATGTTACTTTTAGGTAAAAGTCGATTATGTAAAGTGATTTATGCTTAGATATGTGGTTGTATAAGTGGCTTTTGCAAAATTAGATTTTTTTTGGATTAATAGTAGCATAAGTGACTTTTGTAAAAACTAGTCAAAGAATGTGCTTGTATTGGAGGAATTGTGCATTTAAGTTCCCTTCTATCACTGCTAATTTCAGCTGTAAAGGCACATAATGGATGGAAAGTTGTGGATTATAAACCCTTGCTTGATGACATGCAAAAACTACCCCAAATGATGATGTCAATAATTTTGGGGTTGATGTGGGATCCACCAGTCCTGATGATTTGAGGCAAAAAGCTTTGGAGAAAAAGAAAAAATATAAAATTTTGAAAGGGAACTCTTTGGCTTAAAAAGAAAGGCTCTTACTCTCGGGTGTGAAAGGAAGGTGGAGGAAGCCGAAAAAATATTGAAAATGCATTTGGTCACAAATTGCACGAAATTTTGAGAATTTCGATGAGGAGCCCGTAGCATCGGGTAGCATTTTTTCAAGTTCATCGAGCTACACTTAAATACGAGATACCTGTGTCAAGAAACCAAACCTACCGTTGTTGCGTTAAAGCCGACATCCCGGTGTTAGTGAACAAATTAGAAGGGACTTTATCACCATTAATCTTGTTGCAATTTCAAGTTTTTCACCTAACTTGAAATGGTTGAGATTGGTTGAAAGCTTACAGCAATTTGCTGTTTTGCAATTTGCTGTTTTTATGATGTCTCAAGTTGATCTTTCAAGAGAAGCAAAGACATTCAAGTCGTTTTATCTAAATTTTGAGAAGTGGAATTCAAATCCTTTACCAAGAAAATTTGCTAACTAGCTCTCTGTGAGGTGTCTATGCATTTGGAATTTCATACTAAATTGAATTTGGCACTTCATTATTTAGTAAAATTGACAAGAGACAATCCAAACTGGCCAGATAACGTCGTAGGATGCAGTGGGGAATTGGCATATTCTGACGAAAACATTGTGTAGTATGATAAATCACTAAAAAATCTGAGGCAAAAATTGTATTCTAGGCTTGCATTGTTTGAATAGAGGAGGTCAATCTCATAAGAATAGTGATACAGAAAATATGGCATTCAAGTCAGAGGCTTCTGACTCTAAAGCTGAAGCAAATGTAGTTAAGAGGGTAAAGTGAGGGTTCGAACCAGGGACCTCTTTGTGAGACTAAACAGATAACTAACCACACCATCTAGACTAAACAGATAACTGATCATAAAGAAGAAGACAAAAAATGGAAAGATGAGCTGAAAATTGAAGAATATGTGAAGAAAAACTTGGAAGCAATGTTTGTCAGGCCTCTAAGAAAAATGGGGATTTGACTCAACAACCTAAAGAGGCAAAAAGTAGCATCGAACTTTTGCAATCAGAATTGGAGGCAGTGAAAGAGTCAAAAGGAATTATGTGACTTGGCAAAATGGAAAGAACGAATGTTGTGTCTTGTATTCATATACAAATATTACATATATATACAAAATAAGAGAGCCTCAATAGTAATGGCTCATAATGACTATTAATGAAGATTATCCCTGGTAAAAATATTTTAGATAGGACACAACCTGGCTCTGATACCATGTGACTTTCAGTTTTTCCTCGTTTTCTCGAGACATAATTCTCTCCATTGTTCCAGTTTTTTCTCTTTTTCTCGAGACCTATTATCTCAATTGATCCTATTTTTCCTTGTTTTCTCGAGACCTATTCTCTCGATTGCTCCAGTTTTTCCTCATTTTTCTTGAAACCTATTCTCTCGATTTCTCCGTCCATCATGATCGTTTTTGCTTCCGCTTAGTGAGAGGTTCGATTTAGTCCATTATGAGGCCGGTTTATGTTTGGTTTTTTGCAGCTTCTACTTTGGTCTGGTACTCTTTGTTGTTCAAAGTGAAGTTGGTAGATTATTATATCAACCTTTGTTGTTCGAGTTCTAGGCTATGGATCATTATTTTTTTGAAGACATATTCACAAAGCCACTTCATCCTACTCGGCTTCATGAACTCAAGTCCAAGCTGGACATCCAAGACATCCATGCTCCAGCTTGCTGGGGATGACAGGGATTACATAGCAAATTGTATTCTGATTTATAGGAATCCTTGATTTGTAGGGATTAAGGATAATCTTCATTAATAGTCATTATTAGATTTATAGGAATCCCTGATTTGTAGGGATTAGGGATAATCTTCATTAATAGTCATTATGAGCCATTACTATTGAGGTTCTCTTATCTTGTATATATATATATATAACGTTTGTATATGAATAGAAGACACAACATTCATTCTTTCCATTTTGCCAAGTCACATGGTAATGTGTATAGAAAAAAAAATATTTCAAAGAGGACACAACCTAGCTCTGATACCATGTGACTTGACAAAATGGAAAGAATGAATGTTGTGTCTTGTATTCATATACAAACGTTACATATATATACAAGATAAGAGAACCTCAATAGTAATGGCTCATAATGACTAATAATGAAGATTATCCCTAATCCCTACAAATCAGGGGTTCCTATAAATCAAAACACAATTTGCTATGTAAATCCCTGTCAAATTATTGAAGATCAATTTGAAAAACAAAAGATGATAAATGAAAATCTTGATACCAAGCTTTCAATAGCCCATGCTAAGTTAAATGACGTATTTCAGAAGTTCTCATATTTAGAAGTTGAATTAGAAGATAAAAAGATCTCATGTGAAGAATTGGAAGCAACATGCCTAGAGCTTTACTCCAAATAAGGAGTTTCCTGCTCAAATACATGCATTAATCATGCATTCTCTTAGCTCCTGTGTCGGGAATTATAAACATATTGTGGTTCTGGAAGATTGCAATGGGTTTGTTCAAAACTGTTTTAATGGGCTATAACTCTGCCCTCTGTAAAGCTAAATGGAGAACCCCCAAGGATATTCCAACAGGTATGTATATCTATTCCTTTTCTTCATGATTCCTTGCAAATAATTTTTAAGTAGTGTGCTTGAAAGATTGAATAGTGTATTGGAGCCAGAAAGGAAATTGGTTTTTTGGCTAAGGGTGAATGAACTGGAGGAAGTTAGTGCTCACCCAAATTTTTGTAAGACAGAGTTATCTCCAGCATTGCACAATCACTTCACAGAAATATGGGTTCCCCCTGTACTGGGTCTTTAAATTCTATAAACAGGATCCTCCTGTCTTTCAAGGGCGATTTGACATGGCAGAAGATTAGATCTTGAGACTTGAAAAGATTTTTCAAGTTCTAGGCTACCCTGAAGAAAGAAAGGCTCAGCTAGCTATTATAAGCTCGAAGGAGATGCGATAGGTGGTGGAGAAATACAGAAACCACCCTACGTGCTCAAAATATCCCGATTACATGGGAACTATTTCAAGAGAAATTTAATGAGTAAAGATCGCCCACCCTTCATTCTGATTGCAAAAGAATCTAAATTTCTTATTATCAGACAGGGTGACAGTGAGCCATTTGAGGAATATTTGCCAGATTTACTCGTTTGTCTCGTTATTCTGCTTATCATAGAAATCCTAGAGCAGAGAGCAGTTTAGCGGATGTTCTGATTCAAGGGTTGAAATATGAAATCTGAGAAAAATTGATTGCTTGGCAATTTCATACCCTGCATCAAGCAGTTGAAGAATGTAGGATAGTTGAAAGAAATCTTAGAGACCTTCATGCTCTCAGGAACACACCTGGCCGCGGTGAGTCTAGCCGTGGGAATTCATTTAAACGTAGTAGGCTGGGAACGAGCAAACGTGGCAATGGCAAGAAACCTTCTCGACCTGGCCGGCGAAATTTTCAGCGGCCTTCTGAGCCAGAAAAATGCAAAAAATGTGGGAAAACTCATCCTGGCACTGATTGTATTGGGCAAGTTATCTGCTTCAATTGTCAGAAACCCAGACATTATAGCTGGGACTGCCCACAACAGAATACAGAAAGAAGACTTTAGAGTTAGGGTAGAGTTTTTGCTATGACCAGAGAGGAGGTGCAGAGATCACCTGAGTTGATACAAGTTACTAACTACGTCCATGGTCACTTTTTATATGCATTGTTTGATATAGGTTCCAATCATTCATTTATTGCATGTGATTGTGTGACACATTTGAAATTTGATGTTCATAAATTGCCATATGACTTGAATGTGTCTACACCCTTAGGGGTTAGAACTAGAATTGTTGATGTTTGCTTAAATTGTGTGGCGACTGTGAATGGTTGTGAGACAACTATTGATTTGATCTCGCTTATCGCCACGTGAAATTGATGTAATATCGGGCATGAATTGGCTGACGGCCAATAATGTAATTATGGATTTTGGAAGCAAAACAATTACATACCGAGAATCATCAAGAATCATTGACGATGAAATCAGTCTTAACTTTCTTTCGGCCACCGAAGCAAAGAAACGTATCGTACAGGGTTGCCAAGGGTATGTAGTATTCCTCTCAGTACAGGCAGAGGAAGAACTCTCACCAGATCAAATACCAGTTGTGAAATAATTCCTTGATGTATTCTCAGATGACATCAGTGGGGTACCTCTTGAGAGAGAGGTTGAATTTGCTATTGAGCTTATGCCAGGCACTGGACCAATTTCTAAAGCACCCTACAGGATGGCACCCAATGAAATGGCAAAATTGAAGAATTGCTTGAAAAAGGCTTTATCAGACCTAGTGTCTTACCTTGGGGAGCTTCAGTATTGTTTGTGAAAAAGAAAGATGGAAGCTTACGGCTTTGCATTGATTACAGGGAGCTGAACAAAGTAACGATTAAGAACAAATACCCACTCCCCAGAATTGACGATCTACTGGATCAATTATCTGGTTCCTGTGGGTTCTCAAATATTGACTTATGATCCGAAAATCATCAGTTACGAGTAAAGGCTGAGGATATTCCGAAGACTGGTTTCAGGACCAGATATGGGCATTATGAATTTCTGGTAATGCCCTTTGGATTAACGAATGCTCCTGCCATATTCATGGATTATATGAACCGTGTATTCCGACCTTACCTGGATTAGTTTGTTGTGGTGTTTATTGATGATATACTGATTTACTCTAAAAATGAGACAGAACATGAGCATCATCTACGACTTGTATTAAATATTCTGACAGAAAAGAAACTCTATGGTAAATTTAGCAAGTATGAATTCTAGCTTTCAGAGGTTGAATTTCTGGGCCACGTGATCTCAAAAGATGGGGTTGCGGTTGACCCTAGTAAAGTGAAAGCAAGATCGAATCGGAAAAGGCCGAGGTGTATTTGAGATTCATAGTTTTCTGGGTCTTGCGAGATACTACCACCGTTTCATACAGAATTTTGCACGGATTGTGTCGCCATTGACAAAGCTTACTAAAAAGAACCAGTCATTTGTATGAGATGCTCAGTGTGAGGAGAGCTTCCCTGTGCTGAAGGAGAGGCTTACGATGGCAACCGTGTTGGTTATCCCCGATCTGACTGAGACCTACACGATCTACAGTGATGTGAGTTTACAGGGATTGGGATGTGTTCTAATGCAGTAGGGCAGAGTTGTGGCCTATGCCCCTCGTTAGCTGAAGCCTCATGAGTTGAACTACCCTACACATGACTTGGAGCTTGCAGTGATTGTGTTTGCTTTGAAGACATGGCTACACTATTTGTATGGCACTGTTGTTGGATTGTACTGCGACCACAAGAGTATTGAGTACCTATTTGATCAGAAAGAGCTAAATATGAGGCAACGCAGATGGATGGAACTACTTAAAGATTACAATTTAGAAATTAAGTATCACCCAGGTAAGGCTAATGTTGTTGTCGATGCACTAAGTAGAAAAGTCATGCAAGTGGCATCCATGATGATAGCGGAGCAAAAATTGTTAGAGGATTTTCGAGATTTGAATCTATCAAATCAAATCCTCATAAATAACGATGAAACATATGACGTGCATATTTCAAATCTCCTTATCAGTCATGAGGAGAATGTCTTGAAATCTGAAATAAAAGAAGCTCAGATGCGAGATGAGCAAGCTGAATCTATTCGAGAAATGATAGCTGATAATAGATCTTTATATTATGACCTTTCACCAAGTGGGCTAATTCGATACAAAAAGAAAATTTATGTGCCGCCAGTTGAAGACTTGAGGAAGAAGATATTGGATGAGGCTCATAAAAGCAAATATACTATTCATCAAGGAGCGACTAAAATGTATCACAACTTGAAACCAGAATTTTGGTGGCCTGGAATGAAAGATGATATAACTCAGTATGTAGCTAAGTGCCTAACTTGCCAGAAAGTTAAAATCTAGCATCAACGACTAGGGGGACTCCTAAAAGGAATTGGAATACCCGAATGGAAATGGGAAGACATTACCATGGATCTAATAGTGGGTCTATCCAGGATCAGACATTATGATGCTATCTTGGTAATTGTTGATCTACTCACAAAATCCGCACACTTTATTCTTTAAGTGTGAATTATTCTCCGCAGAAATTGGCAGAGATTTATATTAGAGAGATTATTTGACTCCATGGTAAACCGAAAAGCATTATTTCTGATAGGGATCCCCAGTTCACTTCCTGATTCTGGCAAGCCTTGCATGGGGCAATGGAGACGAAGTTAAAGTTTAGCACTACTTATCATCCCTAGACCGATGGTCAGTCAGAGAGAACCATCTAGACACTAGAAGATATGTTGTGTGCTTGTGTCTTGGATTTCAAAAGCAATTAGGATTGATACCTACCTCTGGCTGAGTTTGCTTACAATAATAGTTACCATTCCAGTATACAAATGGCTCCTTATGAGGACTTATACTGGAGAAAGTGTAAATCTCCTATCTGTTGGACCAAATTATCTAAAAGAAAACTGTTCAGACCGGAGATGGTTGATGAAACC
The DNA here is from genome assembly GCA_019022655.1 of Acacia acuminata. Lineage (NCBI taxonomy): Eukaryota > Viridiplantae > Streptophyta > Magnoliopsida > Fabales > Fabaceae > Acacia > Acacia acuminata. Next base: position 683,740 of record JAFJYI010000208.1, read on the forward strand.
TCCGACCAAATCAAATTAATCCAAAAGATGCTTCTCGCAGCACAAAGCAGACAGAAAAGCTATGCGGATAAGAGGAGAAGACTTCTAGAATTTGAGGTAGTAGATTATGTCTTCCTTAAAATATCTCCTGTTACTGGAATTGGCAAAGTGATAAAGCGGAGAAAACTAAGTCCTCGGTATATCGGACCTTTCGAGATACTAGCCAAGAGAGGACTGGTGGCATATCAATTGGCGTTACCACCTAACCTCAGCAGGTTACATGATGTTTTTCACGCCTCTCAGTTAAAGAAGTATCAACCGAATCTGAAGCACATTCTGGGATATGAAGACGTGGATTTCAGCACAATCATACTTTTATGGTTGAACCCGAGCGAATTATCGATTATCAAGAAAAGCAACTCCGGTGAAAGAGCATTCCTTCGTAAAAGTTGCCTGGAAAGGATTGTCTCCCAGGGAAGCGACGTGGGAAATAGTAGAAGACATGAAGAACCGCTATCCTGATTTTATGTCCAAAACATGGTCAATATATAGTCAAAATTCAAGGAAAGAAATTTATTTCACTGGGGAACAAATGTAACACCCTACTTTGTAAACGATGTACTTGTAAGCACCGATGAGTTAATGAGAGGTTTTGACTACCGATTTAATCATTATTATTTTCTATAATATTTTATAATAAAAATTATGTAAAAAGGGGTCTGTTAGACTTTTTGGGAGAAGATATTAAATCTTAAAAGGGCTAAAAATGTCACCTAATATGACCAGGAAAAAGGAGGTCATGATTGTGCCTTGATTTGAAAAAGAACTCGGGCCTAAGGTTTCGTTGGAAATTATGCCCTAGGGGCAAGTCATTGTACTTTAAACGTTTATGTTATTTAAAGTATTCTCCTTTAGTTATCATTTCATTTGCATGTTTATAGTGATAACTGTATCCTTGAATATATCTTATAGATTATCCTAAATGTCCCCGGTCAGTCATCTACATGGGAGCGAAGATGAAATAAGACTAATATGACTTTGACGAGGTATGGAGATACGAATGAAAATCATAAGCACTTGTAAGAGTTCAAGGTGTTGGACCGACCCACTATGAGAAAGCTGCATGGATTTAGTCATAAGCTTATCTCATATATAACCGCATCACAATGCCCTTTGACCTGAGATTATCATGGATTCCTACATGATGAGTAGCTGATCTTTGACCTAGTCAAAAGTCACCTTTGACCGTGTGATGATAAAGCCTTGGATCGGGATCAATGGTTTTCATGCAGAGGAATGTGAATGGTCAATATAGAATTTGTCCCTCACATTTGTAGAGAGATAATATTGGGCCCCTCGATGAGTGAGTCTGAGAAATGTATGGCCATAGTATGAAGGAAAGGAGTTTCCATTATTAGACTACTCGAGAATCGAGAAAGTAATGGTCAAGAATAGGAAGTTGACATTATTCATGCTTCATCCTTGACCAAATTATCGCGTGACAAAAGAGACGTGACATAGTTATGTCATAAGTAGTATCGTATCATCGATCCCCATATGAATTGGGTAGTCACAATGTCTTGCTAGAGGCCGCTTGCGACTTGTGGGGTGGTACAGTATTGGCCCGCTGCCAATCTCATGTGGGCCTGCAGGATTGCACAAAAGAATAGCCCAATACGAGCAATAGTGTCCAGATTTATTGAATCTTAGAAATGTCTAAGATTTAATGAATACTGTTAATCTAGGGTTGATATATATATATATATATATATATCATATTATATTATATTATAATATAATATAAATTCAAAAATAATAATGATATTATTTATAGATAATAATAATATTATGTATAGTATTTAATTTATTTGATAAATTAAATAACTATAATAAATTAAGATATTGTATCTCAAATTTAATTTTCGAATAAAAATATAGTATCTCGATTTAATTGAATTGAGATATAGTATCTTAGATTTAATTATATAGAAAGATATCATATCTCATATTTAATTTATAAAGATAAATTAAATCAGTAGGCTCATAATTTGAATTAAATAAATATATTTGATTAGATCTCGTTGATGAGATTTTAATTAATGTATTGTTTTAATTTAGATTCGAATTCAAGATTAATTAGATTAATTTTGAATATTGAATATTATAATACGACTCATTAGGGTTTTAGAAACTCTATAAATAGATATTGATCTAGTCATATTGAGAGCACGGATGAATTAGAGAGGCCACAAGAAACCCTAAAGAGAAAGGAGAGACGCGAGAAAACCTTGAAGGCGCTAGCATGCTACCGCTCGTGTTCGAAGGCTATTCGTGTGGATATGGGCAGAGGAAGGAGACTCGAAAAGTCTGCTTCTGTTTGATCGAACGAGATGGCACCACGTCCAAGACATACGACGGTTGAGACGCACGAAGGAGGAGATGCGCACCAAACCGGATCGAATGAAACTCTCAACCCTTCGCATAGGTATGGTTTTTCTAACGAACCTTGATTTAAACGCTGTTGAACGATCCTCTTTGGGATTCGTAAAAGTTTTATAATTCGCTGTGTGTATGAATCCCAACAAAAGCACCGGTGTAGCATAAGCCAGTACAATAAAGTGGGGATAGAGAATATTGGCAGAGCACAAATTCCTACCCCTGCACAGTGTGTATGTGCCACCTATAGTCAGGGAAGAGGAAGAAACACTGAAAAAGTTACATACTGAAAAGGAAAAGTCAGTGTAATCATTACATAGGGACACGTGTCACCACAGGGTAAAAAGAGAAAAAAGTAAGGGTAGAAAAGTCAATTCCTTACCCTTTAAGGAGTCATTTTCATGCACATGAGAGAAGAGAGAGAAAATCATATGATTTTATCTATATTTAAGCCCAAACACAAAGTACAGGTCCTAAAGGAGGTTAATCGGTAAAAAGGAGACCAATTAAGGGCTTCTTTTTGGATTAAATGCGACAAATGTGGGACCATGTGAGGTTCCAAAATGGTGCCACCTATATAGGCCCAATCAGGGAAAATTCACGAGTACCATAAAAGTTATGGGTGCACCAATTTTTTTCAATCACATGATTAGAGTCTACAAGTCATGATGCCAAAAAGAGTTACGATTATTGATTATAGTTTCCACTACAACAATTAATAAGAACTTTTTTTTTTTTTTTTTTTTGTTTTTTGACCTCATGACTTTACGCTTGAAAGTCAGGCAACACCCAAAATTAACCAACAATTTGCATATTTTGAGCTGTCATTAAACTCTGTTATTGAAACTATGTCATAGACTTAAATCCAGGAAGTCGAAAGCAATCACTAGTACACAAGCAGGGTGTGGGAGTCCTTAAATGTCAAAAACACAACAAGAGTTAAATACTTAAAATACAATCCACATAAGGTTTAGCCAAAATCAGTGGTGCAAGAGAGGAGAATAGAAAATGGCACAAAATCGGTGGCAGATCCGACACATAAGCAGAGCACACATGGTTTCGTCCTCATGGATCAAGCATTAAAGGAACACCTATGGAACTTTAGGTGCAAGGAGAGATCATACTTAAAAGAGGCTTTAAAGCTTACCGGGCAAAAGAGATCACCGAATCAAAGCAGATCAACGACAAGATAAGCTTAAACTGTAGATAGCCACTTGCAAGCCAGCCAAGATCAAACGGTCTTCGATGAATAAATCGACTACCCTCGAGTCAACACCTTCTGAAACTGAACCACAACACTGTCAGTCAAACACCCATGCCTACTCTGACAGAGATGGAGAATAAAATCAAGGCGATTTCCAGAAAACATCCCACAACACGCAACTGAAACCCACGCTGGAAACCAACCTTGACTCAACCAGCTGCAATCGCCACTGCGAGAGGAATAGGATGAGATAAGAGGGATTAGCGTCAGTGTATTTGTGTTCTTCAACAAGAAAAAAGGGTGGTGAGAGAAGAAGAGAGAGAAAACACAGAGCTGAATTGGTGGAAATATTTAAAAGGCAATTATGCGGATAACGGTCACAAATCTAATCATGCGATTGGGCCTCAGCCAAACACAACATTAATGTTTTGTCTATTGGATATTGCCTCATGTAATATCTTGTGCTTTCCTCCAATAACACTTTTTTCCTCGACAACCCACCATTCTATCTCACTAACAATTTCAAACTCCCCCACTCTAGCTTTGACTTCTTGGTCTTAACTTCTTGTCTTCTTGTCAATTAGACAAATCTTCAGGTTACTCCTCTCTTTTCTTCACTTCATATGTTTCACTCTTCTCTTCTGATTTCTATATTCTACTTAATTTTTTCATTCATTTTTCTCCTCTATTGTGTTTTTGTTCTTATGTCATATCCTTCTTTCTTTCCCGTCGGTTACTCACCTCCAATTCCAAGCCAAACAACTTTTTAATAATTCCTCTAATACCTAGCCTATGTCTGGCTTTTGGTTCAAATGACAATTTTGGATAGGTCAATCTAGCCCAACTCTTCAAATGGCCCAAACCTAAAAGACAAGCTGCTATTGGCTGGTCTAGCCTTATGGTCTAATCCAAGTTTTAAAACCTTGTTTTCAAGTAAGGGCTTGAGGGGTGATGTGACTGGGAAGGCACTAGAGGATTGAGGCCGTGGTTATAAATAGATGTGGGGTTACCTATTTTATTTACTAGTTTTGCCACATTTAGACTATTGCATTGAGATTTTTGAGTTGCATTGGAATTTTTAATTTTGGTTTCCTTATGGTTATGTTTTAATAGTGGATGGTCAGAGGCCTAGGCTTTATCTAAGATATCAAATGCTTGACATTAGAACAATTATTTCTGATTTATGTTATGGACCTAGTTAGATTTAGTTTGTGTAAGCTATAGGTCAGAAGCCTAGAATAGAGCTCCCATGATATTATATCCGTTACATGGGTGTGCTTTTATCTTGATGCATGTGAATATACAAACACTTTTAATTAACCATGATAAAGCATCCAAGGTTTAATTCTTTTCTATCATAGTTAAGATATAAAAAGGAGTGACGTCACGCTTATGTACGAATTTTTTTCAAAATTTACAATAAGAGTATGGTATAGTATATGAGGTCTTACAAGCAGTGTTAACAATGAGCTGGTCTTGAGGGACTATCCCTTCATAGAAATATTGCACAAGATTGGATTTTGTGGTTTGATTGTTAAGACATGGATAAAGCATGGCAAGGAATCGGGTCTAACACTCATAGAAAGACTCTTACTCATTTTGTTCCATACTGAAGACTGCCTTCTTGAGTTTAGATGTTTGTAAAGCAGAGAAATACTTGCCTAAGAATGGCTTCTTCAATTGGTCCCAAGTTAGTTTGACAAAGTGTTATAGGAGAGTCTTCAACCACTCTTTAGTACTACCCTCCATTGTGAAATGAAAGGTACTTCTCAACACTTCGTTTAGATTGGCATGTAGAGTCTTCATGCTAGAGGAAATAAACAGTCACCTGAAAGACAATAGAATTTAAGAAAAGCAAAATTATAAAAACCAACCCCACTTTTCACCTCTCATCTCCTATGTTCTCCACCTCAACGCCATTAGCTTCCCCATGTCTTCTATAATGGAGTTGGTAACTAACTCAAAGTTCCCTATAAAACTTTTCTTTTGTTGCATTCATTCGACTAACGTAACTTTGTGATGTCTGGACATGAGGTTACTTGTTGTGTATTAATTGTATGTCTATTAAATTTGTATGATTATGTTGTGTGTGATGAGTTGGTCTGCTTGTAATGCTCCTTGAGTGATCTCATATTTGAGGATAAATTTTTATTATTGAGATTTCACCTTGAATTAATCTCACCCCTTTCTTCTCTATCCTCCTCAAATGCTAGTACAAACAGAAGCACAAACAAGGAAATCATGAATTAGGTCAAATCTTGATGTAGTGCTTTTTAAGCTTGTACTGTGGTCTAGTTTTTTTTGGGGGGGTATTATGAAAACAAACTTTGGTTAAGGGAGTGTTTGGGTAGGAAAATAGCTGAGTAGAAAAAAAAAAAAGCACAGTTGAGAGGTGTTTGGGTAAGATTTGAGGTCAATGGGCTTCTCCAAAAAAGCTTGGTATCTTCGGACACCTCTCAGCTCAATGTGAAGTCTCGTTATTTCTCAGAGCTGAGAGGATGACTAATTCCCTAACGAACACGTATTTGGATGGAGTGCGGTGATCGTTAGGGAATTAATCATCCTCTCAGCTCAATGTGAAGTCTCGTTATTTCTCAGAGGTCTCACACCTTCATCGTCCTCTCAACTCGAAGCTCACAAATATGTCTTCTCTTTCAATTGCAGCATTGAATGAGAAATTAATTCCCAACCTCAATTTTGTCCTTTCCTTCTATATGAGGTGACATTTCTCTTCTTCATTTCAATTCGTCTGTGTGAAGCATTCAATTCATCAATGTAAAGCATTGAATTTAAATTAATTCCCTCACCTTCACCTCATCCTTTCCTATCGAGTCTTACCTTCTCTTTTCTTTTTCATATATCGAGTCTCAGTCTCACTATCAACAAAAGAAAAATCTAATCGTTGGAGCTGATGTCGTCTCTTACATGCACTGAGAGAGCGTTAAGTCACCATTGAAACTCGTCATCGTTCTCTGATCTCTGTCCCTACAAATTTCTCTCTTAGACGAAGAGATGACAAAGTATGAACAAATCGATATCTTGATGGTCCAATATATCCCACCTTATGGGGAAAGCAAAGAGCCACATGGAACTAGTAAGAAAATAGAAGCAATGTGGGTGCAAGAGGTTTTGCAAGGCCATGATACATTATGTAATGAAAATTTTCAGGTTAAAAAACATGTCTTCCTTCACTTATGCTCTAAATTAGTAGAACATGGGTTACAACACACTAAGTACACGGGGAGTTGGAGAAATGGTTGTCATGTTCTTATATGGAGTTGGACATGGACAACGAAATAGAATCATGTAGGAATGATTTCAACATTCACGAGAAATTGTCGTAGGGTTTTTCACATGGTTTTAAATTCTTGTGTTTCTATCCATAAAAAAATCAAACCACTTGATCCAAAGTTTCATTTTTGTCCTTCACTTATTTATTAATTTTTTTAATAATAATTCAACTTTTTTCAAATTTAAATTTAAATTTTTATCTTCAATTATCGCAATGTATTCAACTAATATATATATATATGTATGTATGTATGTATGTATGTATGTATGTATGTATGTATGTTGAAAGTGGAGCAAATCACCAAGAGGGGGATGAATTAGGGATTTTAAAAATTCTTTTCAAAGTGCTCACGTTATTTGACCGGAAAACAGAGCGTAAACGTAGTATGAGAAGAAGAAGCAAGACACAAAGAAATTTATACCGGTTCGGTCCAACCTCTTGACCTACGTCCAAATTCCCGCACTCTCGGGGATTTCACTAACTTAGATGATTACACACTCTCAGAATCCTCGGAGTAATTCTCTCACTAGAACTTACTCCCCCTTACAAGTTGTAATCAAATAACCCAATCTCCAAGTCCCACGACTTGAGATTCTTACAATGAATGATTTCAATAAAAGATACTCTCTCTAAGAGTGGATAATAATAATCACTGAAGTACAAATGTATCAAAAGATACTTTAGGGCAGAAAACTGAAAGAGTAGTTGGAAACTTGAATAATTTTTTGTTTTCTGCAGATTGGTTGTTGAGAAGACTTGAATACAACTCCTTATATATGAAGAGAGCATTAAAGGACTGTTGGATTGATCAATGTAGCCATTGGACACATTGCTGAGTTGATCAGGAACACTTTGGTCTCTTCTCTCTCTACTCTTTAGTTAATCCAGGTGCACAGAGATTTATGGTTGACTTCCCTTGAATTAAATCCGTTTGAGAAGCAGCTACTAGATAGGGAAAGGAAACATTAATCCCTTTGCAACGTGTGTGGAATGATTGTCCAAAAGCGTGCAAGCTTTCTGGACATTGCAATAAATGTGCTGACATCACTTTTTGCTTTAGGTTATTTCTTCGTTTAATATTCTCTAAACTATCTGAAACTCACTAACAAACTCATTAAACATAGTTAGGAATAATGATGAGTGATGATAAGAAGTATTAAGATCAAATATAAATATTTCACAAATTCGAGAAATTTGATTTTCAAACTCTGCGACACAAACTCGAGTTTGTTCATCCAAACTAGAGTTTGTAACTTTCCTTCAGAAGCCTAAACTGGAGTTTCCAAATGAAACTCGAGTTTACTTTATCCGTAAAGGAACGTCACGATTTCATCTTTGAAGCACATTTTTGAATATGTACAAAACTCGAGTTCATTAGTGACTAACTCGAGTTTTGAACTTTTATAAGGAAAAACATGTTTAAGTCCAAAAGCTCAAAACTGGAGTTTTCAAGTGTAAACCTGGAGTTTTCAAAATCACAAAATAGACCAAAGCTCTCGGCTTGATATAAACTAGAGTTTGAAATATTTAACTCGAGTTTCCAAAAACACTTGGAAAACTTGAAGGTTCTCTGTCAAATGAAAACTAGAGTTTTCTGTGCAAAACTAGAGTTTCCTTGATGAGGGAAACTAGAGAACTTGACTGTGTGAAAACTGGAGTTTGCAAACCTAAACTCGAGTTTTCTTGGAATTTGAAAAGCATTGATAAATACTTGGCTTAGAGAAAACTGGAATTTTCATATCAAAACGGAGTTTTCTTATGCTTAAAATATTGGAGGCTCTCTGTATGACCAAAACTCGAGTTTGCTTACACAAACTGGAGTTTTGCTTACATTAAAGAGTCTCTGTTTGGTGTAAACTCGAGTTTGTTAAATTAATGTCGAGTTTCCCTTAATGTGAAAAACTTAGAGTGCTCTCCGTATCTTATAAACTCGAGTTTGCCTACACAAATTGGAGTTTTCCTTAGTTCATAAAAATTGAGCTACTCTTTGTCAAGTACAAACTCGAGTTTTCAAACCAAAACTCGAGTTTGTCTCTAACAGTAAGTTTTTCAACTTACCAAAGACAAACTTCATCTTGAGTTTACAATTGTCGGTTATCATCAAAACACATAGAGAACTAACATATGTATGTATGTATGTATGTATGTATGTATGTATGTATACAACTAATATAAATATTTTTATCCAAAGACAAAAAAATAATTGTTTTTCCTACTCATGAGTTCGCGCTTGAACGTCAGGCTGCAACCAAATTTAACCAACACTTTGCTATTGTCCTTACCAACTTATCTTCCAAGCCATTAGAAGGGATGGGAATACTATGGATGGCATTTTTAACTTCATTCGACAGATATTGGTTGTTAGGGGAAAGATCCCACTCACTATTCATAATGAGATCACTCACTCAACCATATTTGACAAATAAATCCTCGTCAGTTGCTACCTTTTCTAAGAATTGTACATTAACTACCGGGAATACCGAGATATTTTCCTGAATCATCTGTGGATGGGATACTTAGAATTTGGACAATAAAAGCTTTCAATCATATAGAGCTTTAGTGGAGAAAAAAATATTGGACTTATTAAGATTTGCAACCTAACCTAAAGCAAGACAATACACATTAATAATATTAGCCAATTGAGTGCATTTTCTTTAGTTTGCCTTTATGTAGAGGAGGCATCGCCAACAAACAAGTTGTGTGTAAGAACAAGAAAGGTCTGGCTCAATTTGATGCCCGAGTTTCCCAATTGTTTTTTAGTAATCATGATAGAGAGAACCTCTGCAACCAAGATAAACATATATGTGAGATCCGCTTACCAAAGGCCTCTTCCTGGATAGAAAGAGCTCATAGTTTCTCGTAAACCACAAATATTAAGCTTAACTGAGTTAACACATCCCATAACAACAATCACCCACTTAGTACAAAAGCCATATTGTAGCAACACCCTTTCTTAGAAATCTCATTCAACTCGATCATAAGCCTTTCTCATATCCATCTTAAGGGCAGACTCATACTTACCCCTAGTTTTATTATGATAGAGATAATGATAGACCTCATGAGCTATGATGATGTTATCATGAATACAGTGTCCGATATAAATACACTCTGATTTTGAGAGATACATATATCAAGAAAAGGGCGCATTCTATTAGCCAAAAGTTTAGAGATTATCTTGTAGGAAAAATTACACAACCTGATTGAGTGAAGCTGTGGGACATGTTCAAGTTTTTCAACCTTTGAAATCAATGTAACATTAGTCTCATTAATCGCATTTAACACAAATTTTCAAGCAAAGAAATCCATTATCATAGAACAAGTAAAATCTCCAATATCAGACAAAGGAGATTGATAGAATTTACTAGAAAACCCGTCCAGACTTAAGGCTTTCAAACTCCCGAGACTAAATCCTGCAGCTATGATCTCCTCCTTAGACAAAGGAAACAAAGCTTCTGGTTCATATCATCCGAGACTCTTGGTTCAACAAAATTCAAAACCATATCCATAGGCTGTGGACCTGGGGTCGAGAAGAGATTTTGGAAGAAATATGTGATATTATTATTGATTTCCTGCAAGGTTGATTCTCACACGTTGTCTTGCGACATTTACAAAGTTATGGCTTTAGGGAGAGATGTAGAGAAGGGAAAGGAGGTAATACGTGCCAAAGGGCCTCAACGATGGGGCAGTGGTAAGGGTCGTTTAGGGCAGCATAGGGGTAGAAATGTCCCTGTGCCATTACAAGAGGGGACCCAGCCACAACAGCTTTTCTTAGAGGAAACGACCCATAGGAGGCGTCCCTACCGCTTCATATTCTAGATGAGGAGGCCGAGCTCGGTTTGAGTGACTTTGAGCAAAATGAAGAGTTTGACTTCCACATTCCCATTAGCGAGATGGAGTAGTTCCAAGAGGAGGGGAACCCCCAACTATCATTTTCACAGGCGACCAGGTTTGAGGTGGAAGTCGAAGGTAAATTGAATTATTGTTTTAATAAATTTGATATTTAAATTTCATAAGGTTAATTAAATTTTATTTACTTTAATAAGAAAATATTGTAAATTGTGCAAATCCGCAGGGGAACATCACCACTAGGAGGCTAGACGTGTTCAAGGTCAATAAGCCGAAGGGGCCATGTGTCATAGTTTCATGGAACGAGGCCACGGACCAGCCAATTGAGAACGGTAGTCACCTCTTCAACCACTATTTGAATGAACTAGACAGGAATTGGTTGCGGTTCCCCATCCACTTCAGGACTTGGAAGAATATTCCAAAGGACCCGAAGGACAAAGCGTAGGACGGGGATGTAAAGGTAATTAATTGTATTTAATTATATTATATATATAAATAGTTATAATTTATGACTTTTTTAATTAATTCAATTGTGATACATACATAAGTTTGCCGTACGCGACAACAGAAGAGGTACTCATTGATCAAGATGAGGGGTGGCCGGAAGAACTGGAGGGATTGTCTCTACCACATGATGAATAAGGATGGAACAATTCCTTTGCAGGAGCTTATAAAGAGTCAGTCGATAGCATTCCAAAGCAGTAGCTTGTGCGAGTTTTGTCTAGTACAGGAGGAGCTAAGAGGGACAAGTAAATTTTTAAGGAATTATAAATTTATTAATAATTAATATTTTGTTTGTATTTTTTAAAATTATTTTAATGTTTCGTATCTTCTACAAGCTCATTCTCGACGAATACCAAGAGCCGAGTGCAATAGAGGATCCATCACACGACAGGATCAAAGACATTTGCTACCACTTATAATGAGCTAGTATTTTTTAAAGTTAAATTAATTTTAACTTTATATCATAAATAATTGTTTTCTTATTACTAAAAATAAGTTCATATTTTTTTAATTCAATTCGAGAGAGGAAGGCTCATCGGGATAATCGCCGTAGACAAACCGTGAGGTGTAACATTATTAAAATTAAAATTTTAAATTTTAAATTTTAAAAAAAATAAAATAACAATAACAATAAGATTTTTATTTAAAAAAAAAGAAGAAAAGAAAAGAAAGAAAATAAAATTACTTAATTTATTAAAAAAAAAAAGAAGGAAACAAAACAAAAAACACACACACACACACACAAAAATTTATATGGCCTTATTTTTGTGGCAAGTACGCTGCCACATTTGGAAGTGGCAGCGTCTTGCCACAATTGACACAGAGGGAGTATTATTATCAATTAAAAAAAAATTGAAATCATGATTCCACCGCCATTAATCACCTATATATGTGTGTGTTGAGTGTGTTAATTAGATAGTATATGTGTGTGTGTGATCAAGAGAATCCGGAAGTGAGTGTTGGAGAGAGAGAGAGACGACGGGGTTGGAGAGAAAAGAGGAAGGAAGTTTATTTAAGGTACGTTATTTATTTTATAGGATCATTTAGGTAGTTAAATTAATTTCTTTTCAATAAGCTTTCTTCATGAAAGTTGTTCTACGTATTTTTCTCTTTTTAGTGAGGGTAAAATAGTATTAATTAGTGAAAATTTTAGGATTAGAATATTGATAAAGTTTTGAGTTTTGATAATAGAAGACCGTATATACGAAGAACACAATTAATAAATAACTTTAATCGGTTTAGATTTGTTAGTTTGTTGCTGTAGGAATTTAAAGTTATTTTCTATCTAAAGAATTTAAGATTTCTGTCATATAGCATATTCTCACTGATTAAATGAGGATTTAAGCATTTAGTTGGATTGCTAGAGATATTATTTAAGGAATTAGGTTATATTTAAAAGTTAGTATTAGGTTAAAAATTGGGAAATAGATAAATTGTCATTTTTAGAAAAAACTAAAGTGACATAATAATTTAATTAAATATCTAATTATGAAATTAGTAATTATTATTAATTCTATCAACGTATAATTATATATTTATTTTTAAAGGGGACTGATTTCTCTCACGGTTAGTGTTGTGTCAAGAACTTGAAGTAACCACTTTCTAATTTATCTTGTATACTTGTTGAGGTGATTATAAGTGTATGCTTATATATTTAAAAGATATAAATATATTATAGTTTGTGTTACCAATGAAAATGTATATATGTGTGAGATATTTGTTTGAAGGTAAATTTTTAGTTAAGTGGGCTTAAACTGTTTATATTGTTATAATTAAAATTGTTTATTTTGAAATCATGGAAATTTATGCATGATGTTGATTATTGAACATAACTCGTGGATTGTTGATGTTGAAAATTGTGATAATGCACGAGGTGTTTCGGGTTGAGATGAGATGAGATGTGATGATAGGAAATTGATTTTATACCACGTGGTATTGCCGCCACTGAGCGCACAGTGGATGGCCGGATATTGCCCTTGGTATCATCCTAATCCTTTGGCCAGGATTAGGGTTAGCCCTTGGGATAGTGACACCTTTCTATATTCGAGAGAAAGGGAAACCATGGTCCGATATGAGTTTTGTAGCCTTTAGCCGGGCTACACTTCATCGTTGGTGAGCTTGGAATAATCTCGTCAAAGAGATTAAACCTATTATATTGTAGCCCATAGGTTCTGTCAGCGGTTATAAGGAGGTTATAAGGGGGGTTGAGGGAGTTACATGCATAATGAATAATTTTGAATTATTAATTGGTTTGGTAAATTACTTAGAGTTAACGATATATATATATATATATACGAATAAACAATTGGCCCGCTTAACTATCTTGTAATGGTTACTGAGTCTTTGTGACTCACCCCGTCGTTATGTGTTTTTTTTTCAGGCGAGAATACTAAGGGGAAGAAGGCATCCGAGACTTGATCAAAGTTATCAATCTTGTATGTCTCTTTTTGTTACATGAGTATAGTTAGATGTATATTGCCAAACTTTAGGGCCTCTTTGGTACGTTGCATATTTTGATTATTCCGCTGCATACTAGAACTTATATATGAAAAGTGACTGTTGATATGAATTTTATTATGGAATGATTTATTTTGACTGGAATTAAGTACGTTTAGGTATAAAATAATTATTTAAATGGTAAATTTGGGAGGATGTTACATGAGGAGTTATTCACATATAGCCATAGACACCGAGACGGGACACTGACCTCTTAGCAAGAAGAGGAAGCCATTGTAAGTTTTATACATTTTTAGTTTTAATTTTGGGATAAGGGTCTTAAATGTCATGGAAGTTTTCACTCAGGAGCACTGGTAAGACGGAAGTTTTCGCTCAGGAGCACTGGTAAGACGGAAGTTTTTTTTGGACCAAAAATGCCACGAAAGTTCACAAGACAGCAATTTTGCCCCGGAAGTATCATTTTTGCCACGAAAGTTTTCGCTGAGGAGCAATTTTGCCTCGGAAGTTTTCTCTGAGGAGCAATTTTGTCCCAGAAGTTTACACTAAGGAGCAATTTTGCCTCGGAAGTTTACAAAACGTAGCAATTTTTCCCTTCTGTCCCCAAATATTAAATTTGACTATTAAATCAGTCAAAGACCACACATGTCATGCCTTGAAAAGGTCGAACTTGGAGTCAGAGAAAGAGATCCTTAATTTGTGAAGCCAAACTAGTCAAAGGGACTGAAAGGTCCGTCACAAAACGCAAATGAAACGCAAAACGAGAAATGAATTGTTCCAAAAATTGGTTCAGTAAAACAAATCAATAGTGATAATATTTACGTTTGTATAGACTGATAATTTGCTTAGATCATAAGTGATGCTTCCTTTGGGTTTTGTGATAGTCGACCTTTCGCGGTCTCTTTGACCAATTCGGCTTCACAAATTCCGCCGCTTTGAGCTCAACATCTCAAGGATCTCCTTCTCTGGCTCCAAGTTTGACCTTTTCAAGGGATAACATGTGTGGTCTTTGACTGATTTAATAGTCAAATTTAATATTTGGGGACAGAAGGGCAAAATTGCTCCTTAGTGAAAACTTTCGGGGCAAAATTGCTCCTCAAAGAAAACTTCTGTGGCATTTTTTGTCCAAAAAAAACTTCCGTCTTACCAGTGCACCTGAGTGAAAACTTCCATGGCATTTAAGACCCTTATCCCTTTAATTTATATAATTTATTTACTTTAGAGAAAATTATTTCATTAATGTTTTATAATATGCGTGCGCTAGGAGCAGATTTAGCAGTCTCATGCAGAGCTGTGATAGAGCTAGGCCCCGGAGTCAAAAGGTCTGTGGACCCATTGCCCCTTTGAAAGCTAGTCTCGTCCCAGTTGAGCACCTGGACGTTGTAGGGTATAGGGTTAGGCGCCAGGCCTAACATGGTCTACTCAAGGAGCGCCGCTTTGAGGCTGTCACCTCTCTAAAGGGACCTTTGGCGTTAAAAGGCCGACGAGTATATGGTTTATGTTGTCTAAAATTGTTAGCTCCTAGTGTTTTGATGATAACAATAGTTGAAAGATTTTAAGGTTTTGAATTAATGGTAATCGAGCATTATGAAGTAGTTCTCGAGAATGTATGAACTAATTCTTCCAATTAAGTTTCAGGTTACAATTTTCGAGTATGAGAAGTGGGTTCTCAAGAATGGTATATCAAATACAAATAACTCCTCACATGGCTATGATTCTCGAGAATGAACTTGTGATTCTCGAGAATAGGACTTCAAATCTCAAGCATGTATTGATGATTCTTGAGAATTGATTTGAGATTCTCGAGAATGGATCTTATGATTCTCGAGTATGTGTATAATTGTACATCTTTAAATATCCAACTCCCATTAGAGCAATTCTCGAGAATAGGTAAGTAATTCTCGAGAATGGTTAAGCAATTCTCGAGAATGGGTAAGTGATTCTCGAGAATGATTGGTCTATCATATTACATATCTTCTGAATTTGTTATCCTCGAGTAGTTAATCCTTTATGATTCTCAAGAATGATTTAAACAATTCTTGAAAAATATGTTCTTCTCATTTCTATCATTTTCCAGTGACGTTAACCGATTTCATAAAATCGATGGGTCATTATTTATTCTCTCTTAATCATATCTGAACTTATCTATATCATATTTAATCATCTTTTTGAATTAGTTTCAATTGATTAATATGTTAACCTGAGTTTTTGAACGAAAGGAAATCCAACGTGGCAGGCGCATTAAATGCTCGTTCAGAAAAGTAGAGCTACAATCGAAATAAGATTTTCATTGCAATCGAAGACATTCCTTCGAGGTATACCTATTCCAGCTATTACTCTGAATCACTCTCTACACAAGTACGTCGATGGCGAACTCATTTAATGAAGCAACGGTCGACTATTCACAAACGGAGTGCACATGTGCCTAACGGAAAATATGAAGGGTCTCAACGGCTAGTTTGCGAAGCTTCACAATAGCATTAATGGCGAACGCTATAAAATCTCACCACATTCAATTCCGCCAACCACCCAAAACTCTGCGCATTCAATTCTGTATTATTGTGATAAATTGTTTCATTAACTTCTTTTAAAATCTTCGGATATTGCCTGTACTTCAGTGTTCATATATTATCTACTCGTGAGGAGTCATTAAATACTTATTTCATTTTTGGTTTAAATCTTAAGGTTGTAGAACATTAAGTGTGGGTGTATGATTACAACTTGTAAGGGAGAGTAAGACCGAGTGTGAAAGGATCATTCTAAGTTATAGAGTGTGTAATTGTATCCGTGTTTGAAGAGTTAGTGGAAAGCACAAGGTATGCTTGGGGACTGGACGTAGGTCGAAGTGTTAGACCTAACCAGTATAAATTGCTCTGTGTCTATTTTCCTTCTGCCTTTGTTTACTTGCGCCTGTGTGTTTCTCGCGAAAATTTTTTGAGATCACCTATTCACCCCCTCTAGGTGATATTCCATCTTCAAAAATAACAGGTACAAGACAATTCAAAAGGAGAAAAAGCAAAAGAAGAAACCAGCAAACATTCTCAAGTACTTTCCATTAAAACCTCACTTACAAAGATTGTTTATGTCATCTAAAATAGCTGAGCATATGAGGTGGCATGAAGCTAACAAGAACGCAGATGGTAAATTAAGAGATATACATGATGCAAAAGCCTGTAAAGTATTCGGCTCATACTTTCCAACTTTCTCGGCGAACCCTAGAATTGTTTAGCTTGCTTTAGCGACCAATGGTTTTAATCCATTTAAGAATCTTAGCACAAGTTACAATATTTAGCCTGTTGTCTTCCCTACAACTTGCCCCCCTAATTTGTATGAAACAAAGCTCCTTCATTTTTCTATGATCATTCCAGGTAAAAATGCACCAAGAAATGAGATCGATGTGTACCTCCAACCGCTTATTGTGGAATTGCTAGACTTGTGGAATGTTGGCATCAAGACATATGATGCACATGAGAAGACATTGTTCAACTTGTGTGCAACCTTGATGTGCATGATGAGTAACTTTCCTGGCCTATGAACATTATTCGGGTAGAATGTGCTTACTGGGACGACATGTCCATCTTGCAATTTTGACTCTGACTCAGTATGCCTTTCCCACAGTCAAAAATGGTGCTTCATGGGTCATCGGAGGTTTCTTAATGGTAAGTACAAGTTTAGGTTGCAATGGAATTATTTCAATGGACAACAAGAAAAAAGAGGACCTCCATAGACTTTATCCAATACAGATATTTTACAGCAGCTTCGTGGATGTTCAATTCGAGTTTGGAAAAAACAACGACATATCAAAAGCGAGGAGAAAGACTACGAGGACTTTTGCTTCTATGCCTCAGCAATAGCGGAAGATAACCATCTTCTTTACTCTTCTGTAGTTGGAAAGATAATTTTCTTCGACACAGTCTTGATATCATGCACATTAAAAAAAATGTAAGCGACAATGTGCTATACACAATGCTTAACAAACAAGGGAAGTCAAAAGATCATCTTCAAGCGAGGAAAGATTTACGGGCCATGGGAGTTCGTGAAGATGCATGGCTAGATTAACATGACAAATTTCAACCTGCAAAATTCACCCTCACAAAATCGAATAACGAAATCTTCCTCACGATGTTGAAGAAAATAAAAGTTCCTAATCATTATTCAAGCAACATTTCATGATGAATTGACATGCAGGCTCAAAAGGTTGCTTGGCTAAAGAGTCATGACTCACATATTCTTATGCAACAGTTACTTCCGCTAGTAATAAAAAAATACGCCGCCTCCTGATATGTCAATCATTTTAGTGGAGCTGTGTTCTTTCTTTTAGAAAATGTGTTCCAAGATTATTCTGGCCATGTCCTTAGACTTCTTTCACACGATTGCTATACTAAGTGGAACAAATATGCGATTTAAAAAAAAAATAAAATAGGTGCATGCTCAAAAGCCTTTTCCTTCGCAAAGAGACAGCTGACTGGGCACTGAGAGTACGGTCCTTCAATTAATGGATCAAGATAATTTGCCTCTCGGTGATTTTAAAGGCAAAGAGGCACCTCCTACTAACCAGGAAAGGGGATATTATTTTATTACTATGCATAGAGTTGAAGAAATCAAAATTTCCTTACGGGTGATGAAGATAATAATGATTCATTTGATGTAACATCCTCATCAAATATACCTATATTATCTTCAACACAAATAAATCATATTCATGATAGAATCAAAAATCAACTTTTTAGGGATAGGTGATTCAATTATCAATATATTATTATTTAATATAAACCTATTCATATACATTTGTATGCATTCTAATTTATATACAATTTTATCCATTAAATATATTTAATTAAGGACTTTAGTGTTTTTTTTATTTTTTAATAATAATTTAAGTTTTTTATTAAATTTAAATTTAAATTTTTCTCTTCAATTATCACAATATATACAAAGAACATATATATATATGTAGTATTTAATAAGATCCATATCTTTTTAAGTCATTTTTAATCTCAACTTGCTTCTCAAATATAATTCAAACAAGTTTCAGTTTGGAAAAAAACAAAAAAATCATTTCTGCCACCCTCAATCCAAACAAAAATCATATTTACAATCGACTATTATCCTATCTTAATTTGGCAAAATTTAGATTTAAAAAAGGACTCTTCTATCACCGCTAATCCAAATAGGCACGTAACAAATCTAAGAGAACTATACTCCAAAAGCTAGCGGTTGGAGTTAGATAACCCAAGACTTTATGAGGCCTTTCTTTTAGGAAAACCCACATGATATCATACTCGTTACAACTAGCTAAATCATAAATTTGCACATATTAATAAAATTAATTGATTTAATTTTTTTGTAAATTAATACGTGCCATCAATAAATATAGTTTAGGAAATAATCATAAATTTAGGAAATTGAGGTATATATTTATAATTCAAATCCACTCATTAGGGGCCACGAGGAGTGTAACTTGTTTTTAAAATTATGCCCAACAACCTTCCTTGTACTGCCCAGTGCCCACCCATCATTTTGAAGATATAGAGTTCCTTTTTTCTTTTCTTTTTTTATTTCATGTTTATCAAACATCAATTATGATCACAACCTCGTGAGAATTCCATATTTATATATATATTTAAATCCCACCTTCATGTACGGCCATGAACACGTGTTTTTCCCAATATTAAATGCTACGTCGGGCGAGAAACACAGCCCACACCAGAAAACACCCCTATTATTATTTGGTATTCCTTAATTTCTGATCTGTTTTAGTCTTTCAGAATTCAATTCAATTCAATTCGTATACCCACGAAGCTTGCGGGTCATGCTGGTATAGTATCCTACTGCGATTAAAATTCAGTATCATTCTCGAAGAAGAATAGTAAACGCAGTAAAAAAAAAAAAAAAAAATGAGGACGACTTGTTTATGACTTGAGCTAAGTGTCGTGCATGCATTTTATGCATCTGTTACTTTGCATGCACTCTCTCTCTATCCCTCTCTCTCTTCCCCCTAGAAACCCATTGACGAAACCGCTTTCTCTCTCTAGCGGATACCCACTTTAAGTCCCAGATTGCCGTTAAATTCATTGGGCTTTCTCTGATGTTGACTTTACTATGTTCTTCTTCAACTGTTAAAGTACCTCAATCCATGTTTGCGCGTTGGGATTGCACCGATTAGAGTGGATGATAAGTACAGGGAAGTTGAGCAGTTTTTTTTGGTTCATCTTCATGTGGATGAGCCATTCTTCGGTTGATTTTGGGTTTCTTGTCTAATACCAGGTTGGTTTTGTAGTTATTTCTGCAAATCTTGGGAACTTGTGTGCGTATCTTCGTGGCGTATTGAGTTTTCTCATTGAATTCAATGATATGGTCAAAAAGGGTTTTAGGGTTTTAATCTTGATTTCCCTGATTTTACAGTTTTTAGTCGTGTAAGGATTTAATTCCATGATAATGGAGTCCGACATTTGCGGGAATACTCCGTGGAGCGGTCACTGCACACGAATGGAAGAAGGGGTGGCTGCTACGATCCGGTGGATTTGCTAAACTCTGTGATAAGTGCGGGTATATTGATTCCTTATTCTGTTCATATGCTCTTCAATTTCATTTATTTTCAATTCAAGAGATGATTTGGTGCTGCAAGTGTCGGTTTCTTTAAGATCGTGTGTATTTTTCTTCTTATGGACATGGAATCTGACTTGATACTTCTTATTTGGTTACTATTAGATTAGTAAGATCCACCAACCTTTTCCCTTTATGACATTTTCTGGTTTTATAACTGTTTGCCCGATATAAGAAAATCAGTCCCATTGTAGTCAACAATTATAGTCCACGCTAATGTAACTAAACCAGTTGATGCTCCAATGTAGCTAAAACTATATTCTTCTTCTTATCATTCTTCCTCGTCCCTTTTCCCCTGCACTAAGAAGCATGGAATAGTTCAAGTTTCAAATGAAATTTGGACTCTAAACTGCTTTATATGTGTTTGACCCTTCTTTATTACTTAGGATCTTGTGAATTGTGAAAATGCATAGAAATAAAACCTATAAAATTTTACTTCTATCCTTATGGGGATCATCCATCTAATTTGTGTAATATTCCCCTAGACTGAACAAGCAGGGGCTTTCTAGTCAGAACGGTCATACATCAAGTTTTTATAATTTTTTGGTTAAAAAAGGAAAAGCAAACATATATATTTCCAATCTCGATCCCAATTTTTATTTTGGGGACCAATTTGTTGCCTTATTTCCATGGTACTCCCTCCAATCCTAAGTATAGGACAAACTTTATAGTGTAGTTTTGTGGACCAATTTGTTGCCTTATTTCCATGGTACTCCCTCCGATCCTAAATATAGGACAAAGTTTGTAGTGCAAAATTGCACTACAAACTTTGTCCTATATTTAGGACCGGAGGTAGTACTATATTTATAAAGGAATAGAAGTTTCGTCCACGACTTTATGTGTGTAACAAAACGATCATCTTATATGCCAAAGTGTTTAAGATGTTGACTTGATTGCCAATAAAAATTAAGACTTGTTACTGGGTTTCCAATTTTCATTATAGGTAGAAATATTTAAGTGGTCGGTGTCATGGCTGCATACAGTCAGAAAGATTCAGTGTACTAGTATTTTTTAATTTTTTAATTTTTTTTAAAAAAGGTTGAGAATAAGTGATGAAGTGAAATACTCACTCAGTTGACCGCATGATGAAATTATTTCTTTCTTTCTTTGTGACATTCTCAATTTTTATTATGATTTTTTTAATTCTGTTTCTTACATGGGTTATCCATGGTGCGTCTCACTGTGTGTTCTAGATCTGCCTATGAAAATTCGGTTTTCTGTAAAAAGTTCCACCTTGAAGAATCTGGTTGGAGGGAGTGCAATTTCTGCAAAAAGGTAAGCAGATAAGTCTTTTGTTTATCTCTTGTTCAGTTTCTTTTTTTCTTTTCTTTTCAATTTAAATTCAGTTCAAGCCTCCTCTTTTACGAGATTGATATCAAAATATTTATGTACCAATTTGGCAGGCTATTCACTGCGGATGCATAGTGTCTAAATCTTTGTTTGAGTACCTAGATTTTGGCGGTATAGGCTGTATTAGCTGTGTAAAGTCTCCTCAACTTCATTTGGTAAGTTCAATCTGGAGGTGTAATGCTCGACTTTAGTAATTTGTAGTCTGATTTTGTTGACATTTTCTTTTCAGTCTCCAGTTCCTAAATTTTCTCCTACAATTTCACTTTTCTTCATGGATGTTAAGTTTTGATCAAACACAGTTATTTAATGAAGTTGTGGTGGCACGTGTTAGTAATTTAGTAATTTTAATGAATTATCATGGGTTGTTATCTCCAGGTTATTATTTATTTATAGAAAGCCTTTCGCATCTACATTAATAGATACTATATTATTTTGGCTTGAGCTGTAAGCAAACCAAACAGAGAATTTTAACAAACAAGCTTCAAACTAATCTCAAGCTTTTATGTTTACTATGTCAGCCCAACTGAGTTGTACACTAAACTAGATGAGTCTGGATAGCTCATTAAAATCTAGCTTAATTATATTTCTTTATACTATTTTTTCCTTGGTCTTCAAATATTTTCGTGTGCTAATTTCACCTTGCACTTGACATTATATGAGATATGATCATTCAAATACTTTTAAAGAGAAACACAACTTTGGTGTATTGTATTATTTGACTGTCTGATATACAATGTTCAGACTCCTGTTATTATTATTATTTTGCAGATGCAAAATAGTATTACATCTGCCAAAAATGTTGCAAGTGAACGGCCTCCTTCACATATTGATGGTAGAATCTATGTGGATAATGTTCACGAAGGAAAACTTATGCAACTGTGCAAAATTGTTGAAGCTAGTGAATCTAGCCACTGGTCTCAAGTTCAGAGAGATGGGATACTTCTATCTAGTGGGCAGAACAGCCAGGAAGTTAAGTGTCCAATCAGGGAAGTGGATGCAGGATTTTCAAATGTGATGAATCCATCTGTTCAGTCATTAACATTTGCCAAATTAGAAAATAGCAGACCAGCTTGGGAGCTAAAAAATATGCATGAAAGGCCTGTGCAGCCATCATTGTGTATGTCTCTGGGAACTCCATCAGGAAACCCTGTTCTGCCTTCTGCTGGAGAGATTGTAGAAGGAAGAGTTGAGGAAAAACCATCTCCTTTTCATCAAGGGCAAAGATCTCGGCCTATATTGCCCAAACCACCAAAGACTGGACTAACCATAAATCAAGAAACAAATAAAGGTGTGCTTTCTCATCCACGAATAGCCCGACCACCTGCTGAGGCAAGGGGCAAGAATCAGTTGCTTCCTCGATACTGGCCCCGGCTTACTGATAAAGAGCTGGAGCAATGGTCTGGAGAGTATCCTTAATTTATTTTTATCCTGTGGCTTTTCACATGAGCTGGAAAACCTGATATATGGTTGACTTAATAATCAATTTCCTTAATTTGCTTTTTCAAAGTTTGAAGTCCACTGTAGTGCCACTATTTGAGAAGGTGTTGAGTGCCAGTGACGCTGGTCGAATTGGTCGGCTTGTTCTTCCAAAAGCATGTGCTGAAGTATGTTGAAAACTTTACTCTCTTAGCCTGCTTCTCTCTGAATATATGGGACTCTGTTTCTATGACATCTTTTCAAGGCAAAATATCTACTCCCTGTAGTTGAAAATTCATCTAATATACTGGTATAAGAATTGCAGGCTTATTTTCCTCCCATTTCTCAATCAGAAGGTCTTCCTTTGCGGATCCAAGATGTGAAGGGGCATGAGTGGACATTTCAGTTTCGATTTTGGCCCAATAACAACAGTAGGATGTATGTTTTGGAGGGTGTGACTCCTTGCATACAGTCCATGCAGTTACGTGCTGGTGATACTGGTATACATCAATTCCAGGGCAAATTGGTGACACACTTATTTTCATTACTAGTTCTCACCTCTCGAAATTTTTTCAGCAATCTGATCTATGAAAATAAGTTTATCTGAAGTACAAGCATTTTCATTTGCTGCAAAGCCTTTCGTAATTTTAATATCTGCAGCCAGCATAAAACACGATCCTTAAATTGGTTGATGACATTTTATGGTCACTATTTTTTATCTGCTGTTTTATGATTCATGCATATCATTGTTTGCTCGTCATTATTTCAGTTATCCACCTTCTTTAGTTCATGAACACATGATGCCAGATATTGTGTTTGTTGTGCTTCTTATTGTACAATTTGACACTGTAATCTCTATAGGCATAAAAAAATTGAAGCTCATGCCAACCTGATCACTAATGAAGTATTGTTCAATACTATTTAGTTTTACAAGCACAATGTAGTTTTGAACTTGGATGTAAATGGAGAACTTAATGTGTTGTACCTGTCTTACTGCTCCTTTATTCTTTCTTTTTTTTTCCCCCGGTACTGCAGTAATATTTAGTCGGATAGATCCTGGAGGCAAACTTGTTATCGGTTTCAGGAAGGCATCTAACTCTTTAGATACACAGGTTGTGACATAAACCTT
This sequence comes from Acacia acuminata, assembly GCA_019022655.1. NCBI lineage: Eukaryota > Viridiplantae > Streptophyta > Magnoliopsida > Fabales > Fabaceae > Acacia > Acacia acuminata. Next base: position 707,956 of record JAFJYI010000208.1, read on the forward strand.
CATTACTTTCTGCAGCTCCTGTATGGTTAATATGTAATTCTGTCAGGCTGGTGAACATGATAGATGATAATTGTTGTAACAGGATGCCCCTACATCTGCACTTTCAAATGGCATTTCAATGAAGGATACTTCTTGTTCTGGGGTCACTGATAATCTTCACTCTGGAAACAGTTATCCTGTTCTCCCCAGTTGGTGAAGGTGAAGAGGGAAGCTTACTCAAACGAACTTTCAGAACATCTCCATTTGAATAGTATGGATTCTGGTTTGCCTATGTCTGAAAATTGTGGGAGCATGACAAACAATGATTCCCTGCAGCAGCCAATTTCAGTTTCAGAGAAGAAAAGGACTCGAAATATTGGTTCTAAAAGTAAGAGGTTGCTCATTCGTAGTGAAGATTCCATGGAGTTGAGACTGACTTGGGAAGAAGCTCACGACTTACTTCGTCCGCCACCTAGTGTCAAGCCAAGCATTGTTACGATAGAGGACCATGTGTTTGAAGAGTATGATGTAAGTTTGTAGCTGCTAAATAAAAGCATCGTTTTATTATTTAGGTTTGCCATTTCAACATGAATATGGACTGGTAAAGTTTGGGAAATTATGTTCTATTTCTGTTTTACCTGGCTAATCAAGGATCTCTACGCTTCATGTTGATTTAGGAACCACCTGTTTTTGGAAAGAGGACTTTTTTCACTGCACATTCATCTGGGTAAGAATACATGTGATCTGTGAGTGTTTGTGTATCCGAACAGGCATATTTAGAGTTTTATTTGATGATTTTTATCATATGGACTATCCTGCAAGTATCTTAGCAATATTGATCATGCTCTAGCATCCTTGAAATTAGCATTTGTTTATAAAAAGTACTTGATATCAATAGTGAAAGAAACAATAAGAAATTTCCATGTTTCTCATATATACATATATTTTCTTTCATGGCCTTAAATAATTTACACATTTTTCATCATGCTTCTCTAGTATTAGTTAGTTTGATTTATGCTTATGTAATAACTCTTTAGTTGGAAACCATCTTGCAATAATTACGTTTCAATTTAGGTATTGGATTTTATTGATGCTTCATAAATCATTCAGACTTGTTAGATTGACAAAGTTAATAATTATTGAAGTTGTATTTGAATATTCTTAAATCTTTCATACAGGAGACAAGATCAATGGGCTCAATGCGATGATTGCTGTAAATGGCGAAGGCTGCCGGTAGATGTTCTACTTCCTCCTAAGTGGACATGCTCAGAAAATGAGTGGGATGATAGCAGGTACAACATTAAATTACATGGCTTGAAAATTTTCTTGCTATGGCACAGTATCATATGATTTGCAAATTCTTATCATGAGCCATGGCCCTTACAGGTCTCTCTGTTCTGCGCCAGAGGAGCTCATTCCAAAGGAGTTGGAAAATCTTCTGAGAACTAGCAAAGGTTCCTTCTACTTATTTTACTTATGGTTTACCTTCTCATGCTTTGAACAAGGCGTGAAGTTAGTATTGCAGCTTGTGATTGAATGTCAATAATTCATCTTTGCATCTTGCAAGATTTTGCCATACATAACTGTATTTGAATGCTCCTTATGAAGTTCTCCGATGGAGAACAAGGGAAGAAAAGGAGAAGAGAGAAGGACAAAGAGAGAGAACAAGAGATAAAGGTAGGAGGAGGGAGTGGGAGGACGTGTGATGGCAAGATAGTACTCAGTAGCAATGAGGTCTATAATGAGAAAGCCCTAGGGCTATTTATAGAGAACTAAATTCAATAATTAAAGTAGTAATGTAAAATAATATAAAATAAAGTTAAAAAAACTAACTTGAAAGAAACTACAGACACGTACTTAAAATATGGAAATAGAATAAACCTAACTAAATTTTCTAACTCTTGACTTGAAAGAACCCTCCTCTGGGAAGACTGCTTTTAGGACTCTATCGAGGAAAGTGACATTTGAATATGAGAAACCTTTCCAATTAACAAGATAATGGAGGAGGAGGCCAAGATGAGGGAGAACAATTTAGTCAGTCATAACAGTAACAGTTTCTGCACATTGTGGCCCAACAACTAGAGGAGTCAAAACAAGAGCATGATGAAGTTGAGTACCTGCAGAACCATTTGAGAGTATTGGGGGAGGCTCCAAAGTGCCTCCACAAAAAAATAGGTTCTCTACGTTGAAAATTGGACTAATGTCCATATTGTGAGGTAATTCCGATAAAGTATACATGAGGCCTAAGTTTTTCAGGGACACAAAAAGGAATACAGGCTTGAGTATGCAACCTTTTGAAGGACTGTGATAACGAACATGAGTAGACAATTTATATCATTCCTTGGTGCAAGTTTGCCCACAATCGTAGCATTCTTATCAGACTTTAGCGAGTGAATCATTACGATCCAAGGACCAACGATGACATGCCTGAGCAATCCAAGCCCACAGAACTCATGAGAAGAACCCTAGGTTGATCATGGATGGAGACATTTTCCTCCCCAGGAATCCATTTAGTTTGTGGACCAAAAACTTTACCAAAGAAATGAGGGAGCTGAAATTATTAAGCTTACCCCTATAATACTACAAAAAGATGATTTATTATCCTCTAGGGGAACGGAAATGACCGAAAGCATGTGAGAATGAGAAGGATGAATTTTTTCTTTTTGGAAAAAACAACAAATTTTGGGATCTAGTTTGTTGGGCTTCAGAAGAGAGCCTCACTGTTACTGTATGAGATTGCATGAATGAGTTGAATGTATTGTTGTATAACATCTGGTGTACAGTACATGCCTATATATTGACATCATAAGCATGATAGACAAACAAACTGATGCACAACTAACTAGCTAATCTAACTGTCATGGCATGCTCCCTCAATCCAACTACGTACAATAGACTCTCTTTTACACCCCTGCTCAGCATGAGCCACCTCCTCTACAAAAGACAGAAACTGTGGCTTGTTTCTAAAATAGCTGAGTGTTGAATTTGTGGTAGGCTTAATGAGCACATCTCCAACCTGTTACTGAGATGAAATGTGTTTGACTTCTATCTGCTTTCCAATCACCTTCTTTTTGACAAAATGAGGTCAAGTTCTATGTGCTTGATGTTTGAGTGAAGAACTAGGTTGGCTGAGAGAGCCTCACCATACACAGGCTCTCTTAGGGCAACACCAGTTATTGACATGACTTGCAACTTATCCAGAAAGAGTGAAACTAAGTAATCTCTGCAAAGCAGTTAGCTAACTAGCTGTACTCAGTTTCTGTGCTTGAACTAGCTGTACTCATTCTTTGCTTCTCTGAGAGAATGAGATTTCAGGTGGGTCAGTCACAAATTGCAGTGTACTCACCAAGGACATTTTCCAGTGGATCATGATTCAGTTTAACCAATTTGGTTGTGGGCTTGTGGCAGACATAGGTGTAACCATAGGCTTTGAATCTAGTATGTCATCCTTCTTTAAGAGAGATCTAATAATGTTGTTTGTGATAGTAACGCACATGTCCCACATGAAAAATGCAAGCTATCATCAAACAATTATTTCACTTGGATAGCAAGAAAATGATTGAAGAAGAAACTTGGACAAAAAGAAACAAAGTGACTTAGAGAAATCTTTTTTGTCGATAACCTCAAATCAATCAATCGAATATTGATTAATACGTATGGCCTGAGGCATTTTAGATGATCATAGAGTTGGTTTCATCTGAGAAATTAGTGACTTGGTTTCATCTTCTGAACTCCAAGTATGATCACGTCATCAACATGCATTAGGACAATGATCATAGACTGGGCTGCACATTGGATGAGCAGTGGATCAAGTTTTGGGCTTCAATGGCTGCGCCACATTTGAGGTGGGAGGCCTGATGGCTTGGCCTGTTGTTCGTCCAATGGCTGGAAATATAGGATCTGGCATATATAAAGATCATTTATATTTTTCCAGCAAGATTCTAGTGAGTTGCCTTGTATGAAAATGTGCAAGGAATCCAGATACCACTTGTTGTAGAACAGGGGAGAGAAAGGAGAAGGAGAAGAACAAGAGAGATAAATGGAGAGGGAAAGAATGGGAGGTTGCATAATGGTAAAATAGTAGTCGATAATGATTCATCACTGAGGCCTATAATGCTATTCATAGAGCTCGAACATGATAATTGATTAAATTAGAACAATAATAATAACTTAAACCCAAATAAAATAAAATAAAACCTAATTTAAAATAAATTTCCCGTCAAAATGCATTAACATAGTACTATTATTTGTCTGAGCATTAATGTTGAAAGCATGCTGCTGCATGTGTCGTTTGCATGATGCCGTGTGGCCTCTATGTTTGTCTATTATTGTGACTATAAAGCGATGCATGCAAATGCAATCATTTTTCTTTCATCAATATTTAGCATCTGGATCTACTTTTAATAAAGAACTCTATAATGCGGTTATTTTACGGCTTTCTTTGTTTAAGTAATTATGCTCAACCATTTAGTTATCTATATCAATCATATAACAATCTCCTAATCTTTCTGGATGTCCAGGTTTTAAGAAGAAAAGAATTTCAGAAGACAGGAAGTCACCCCAAGAGCATGAAACTTCCGGCCTAGATGCCCTTGCCAGTCTGGCAGTTCTAGGAGAAAATTTTCTTGCCCCTGCTGAGTCATCTGCAGGAGTCACCACCAAACATCCTCGACACCGTCCAGGATGCACCTGCATAGTGTGCATCCAGCCACCAAGTGGGAAGGGGAGACATAAGCCTTCATGTACTTGCAACGTGTGCATGACCGTGAAACGCCGTTTCAAAACCCTGATGATGCGTAAAAAGAAACGTCAATCAGAACGTGAAGCAGATGCCACTGAGAAGGAACAAATCCACCACCAGAGGGATGAATCTGAAACGAATGGCACTTCAAGAGACAATATGGTTTGTATAGAAGAAAACGGGGAAGGCTTAGCCAGAGGTCATCCTGAGGTCAGTGACCCCATTACTGGACAAATAGATCTGAATTGTCATCCCAAACGTGAAGACATGCTTGTTTATGAAACAGAACTGAGCATGAGTAGTCATCTTGAAACAACTAACCATCTACGATAAGAAATGTCTGGAGAAAATTGGCGTTAAGAGGCTTAAGTCGCAAATCAGATGCCATTTTTTTGTTTACTCTGCATCTTCTTGTTTGCAAGTCGGAGAAAAATAGATGATGAGGTATACTGTGAACCAAATTAAAGCCTCTCCCTGGTTTTTTTTTTTTTTTGACAGCCCCTTTTTCTCTTTATGATCCCACAGTAAATAGTTTCCTTTTCTCTTTCAAAGGGTGGTAAACGTAGCACATCTTTTTCAGTTAGAATAATGTAATTTTGGTCTTGTTTTATCTTTGAAATATTTCTGTCCATGAAGTTGTGTATTGCTGATTTTTTTTTTTTTTCTCTTTTTTTGTGGCCCTCTTTGACATTGTATTCGTTTTTTTTTTTTAACGAGAATGAAAGATAGAGGAAGACATATTTCTTTACCATACCTACCATTTTTTTTAATAAAATATGCAAAGTGGGTTTTGTGTTGTTGTTTCTTATGAGCGATCTAAAGTATCTTTTTGAATGTTTAAGGCGTCAGATCAGAGCAATGTAATGGCGAAAATGAGAATCAGCATGTTGTTCAATGCTCATACAAGTGTTTGAATTAGAATAGCAATTTTAAAAGAAATTTGCTATATGAACTATCAGCAAAATTGATAAAAGTATAGATAATAAAATAAATTAACACGTCTATGATAAAACATTGGCAAAAATATAATAAAAATAAATATTACAATTAATCTTAATTATAAAGATGAAATTGAATCAAATCATGCAATCCTGAATTTTTTTCCACTACAAAATGAATAAATTTACTTTCAATAACTCTTTTTACACTGAGGGATATTGCCAGTGGATTTGGATTTTTGATTATTTTTATGCTAAAGCATGATAAGGAATAATTTTTCTTTGTTGGCTTCCATTTAATTTTTTATTAAGATTTTTTTTAATTCTTATTGGATTTGGAAGGGAATATTTGAAAATGTAGGTGTTCAGAAATAAAAACGGCATATAAGGAATAGAAGCTCAATTTCAATTAATCACCTTTGGTGACCCATGCAGTAGAATCATGCTGCCTTGATGAATATTCTCCATTTCTGCTTCGTTGGTTCGGGGTTAGGTTTCTCTCCTCATCTTTCTCTCATCATCCCTCATAATCACTAAATCGTATCCATCTAATTAATACAATATTACTTTAACTTTTCTCTTATTTTCCCAATCAATGGCCCAAATGGACTGATGAGAGAAAATTAAAAAAAAGATTTAGAGAGTATCTCCTTCCATTGGTTTAGCCTAGCATTTTAGAGAATATGGTAGACACGTGTCTACCAATAAATGACGATGGCTGGAACATCACATTTCATATGTAGAAAAAGCTTGAGTAACTTTATTGTCATGGAGTTACTTGTCAATGGGAATGGCAGAATCGGGCGTTTGAGAAACAGTTCTTTATTCCAAGTATCTTTGTGCTACTCTACTTTGGATTCAGAATTTATGGGTTGCAGTAATCAAATTACAAGTATCCATTGGTCGTCTATTGTGTCAACAAATTTTTCACCCACATTCCTAATGACTCCTCTCCAGGACTTAATATTTCTTTGTAAGAAATCTTAACACTACCCTTTGACTTTTCAAATGTTCCTTATTAGGATCATTTCTAAGTTGTTTTATTGCAATTTCATAGATAATAAGTTATGTTCTATATCTATTTCTAACTTGTAAACCATGTTATTTCTTTTAATTTCATTTTGTCTTTATATCTGTTCTGGTGTAGAACACAGATGTCAATGGCTGGTACTTTTATCTTGGATCAATGGGCTTAGTCCGAATATCTAAGGAGAAGATATTCAGAGGAGCTTGGGATCACTGTGCACGAAATATAAGGGGTGGTGTGTGTGCACAGTGTGGCAGAATGTAAAATAGCTATGAGTTAGAACATGTGCACCTTAGTAATTGGCCTCTGTATTTATAGAGGTTACCATGGGTAGGATATCTCGTTCTTGCGAGATCCTAGGTGCGAGTATCGTGCAGATATCAGCTGGATACTCCTATATTGTTGCCTGATAGAATCTTCCAATAATGTGGGATCTTCCTGTGTTATAGGTGAGATCCGATATTTGATATATCCACAGTTGGGCCACTCATTGAATATGGACCTTATGCAGGTCCGTAACAGTTGCCCCCAGCTTGGTAGGTCAGGTTTTTGAGCTGCCGAGATGTATCTCGTCCCCAGACAGCTTTGTTATCTGAGTTGTGTCAGGACATAGCGAGCCAAAATGATGTCGGTCATCCTGAATAGATATGCCGAGGTCATGACGTCACTCTATCATGTGATATAGGCTCGAACCGGGGGAGCCCCGTGTGTTCTTTCCGAGGCCTCCGGCGCCGAGGAACTTCATTGCTGCCCCCGGATCCAAGGGAATATGGGATCGCTCAGTATCCGGGGTAATGTCAAACGTTTATCCCGACTTCCTAGGTTTGGGGTTTTACGCCTCTATCATCATTACCCTATGACATATGGCGCCTTTGGAATGGCGAGGGGTTATAACCACCGTGTCCAGCCGTCAGTGGTTGTCGTGCGCATTTAATGCACCTACTGCGTGACATGCGTCATCCCACTTTGCAAGTGGATTGTCTCTTTTACCCCTAATTACTGCGACGTTTGAAAAACATATTCTTCTCTTGATCGTATTTCCCTTTATTCGTTGCATTCCTCTCATTTTACCGTTTCTCTGCCTCTCTCGACAAACACAGTTTCTTCCTCGTTGCGATCGTCTCCGTGCAGCCTCCACACTTTGCTTCATTGCCTTTCCATCCTTCGCAAACTCAGGTATGCTTATCGCCTCCTTTTACATTTCCATGGTTCTGTTTCTGTTTCTGGGAGTTCTGTGATTTAAGTATTTCCAGTTCCAGTTCTAGTTCTGGGTACCTCCGGGTAGGTCCTTGCTACTTCTGGGTAGGTTCTTAATAGGCATCACTGGATATCGTTTTAGCCTGAGTCCCTTGTTCCTCGTGGCTCAGTCCTGTGTGCGGAGTATCCCTTGTCCTCTCCCTATTTAGTTCTCCTTTCCTTACCCAACCTTCTGTGCCTTTTTAGGTTCCATTGTGATGGATAGGTCTAGGCGTTTGCCTTCTTGCAGTCAGAATTTAACCCCAGAAGAGGAGGCCCTACGCGCCCGCTATCCATTGACCAGCTTCTGGTTGTTTGGCTCTTCCTTGTCCGAAGAACAAAGGCTTGCGACCTTGCTTCGTGGTGGGTCTGGTGAAAGGAGAGTCGAGGGCTCATCACCCGTTGTTGTTCCACTTTCCTAGCCGAGACCTCGTAGCAGCTATACACGCCTCGGGGGTCGAGATGGTTCAGGGGACATCTCGGCTCCACCTATTAATTTGTACCAAAATCCTCCTCGGGCGAGGTCAGTGATCCACCCTGAGGGGTACCTTCCAATTCTCACTATATCGCCTCCGCCGGGATTGCATTGCTTCAATCAAGTTTTAGGATCACTATATCGCACTCGGCGGTCAAGACTCATCATCCTTCTATTGTTAACATGCATACCTTAAGTATACCCTTCATTCACTGACCTTTTATCCCTTTTTTGCTGGTTTTAGGTCTAAATGGAGTCGTCTCCGTCACCTGAT